>CM022301.1:181740255-182370221 GCA_011799875.1 Thinopyrum elongatum
GAAGAAGAAGAAGAAGAAGAAGAAGAAGAAGAAGAAGAAGAAGAAGAAGAAGAAGAAGAAGAAGAAGAAGAAGAAAAGGAGAAGAAGAGGAAAAAGGAAAACCGGCTATTTAGGTTACGAAGTGTCAATGCTTTATGTGATGTGATATCCTAAAATTTTACGGTGAGCATGGCGCGGCTGGTGTCGTTGCTTAAGATGCGGACGTGCCCGAGCTGAAGGTCATGAGCGCGGGTGAACTGCTTCCATCCGTGCACGAGATACATGTGGCGGTCGGCGTCGAACACTACATCCACGTCCCGCAAGTGACGCCGGCACCCAGCCTCCCACAGCAACAGGTCTGGGGGCCGATGGCGGTCGAACACCTTGGCGAATTTGTCTTGCAGCCTCTGCGATGAGGATTAAAAGCCAAGTGTTGAAAATTGAAACACCCAAACTGACTCATGACAAAAAATCAAAGCGTAGAAAGAGAAACCAAAGACGAAACAATACGTAGTGAGAGGTTGTGCAATTAGGATGATATTCTGTAACAGCTTTTTTTAACGAATTTTAGAGGATGATGGTGAAGAATTCGAAAGCCATTGGTGTCTTGCGGTCGTTTCCATACATTCTGCTATAGCACAACAACCCTTATTCTGACCACCATTGGTGTCTTACGGTCATAAGAAGGGTTGTTGCGTTGTAGCAGAATGTATGGAAATGACCCCAACACACCAATGGCTTTCGAGTTCTTCGCCATCATCCTCTCCAATTCATTAAAAAAGTTGATACAGAAAATCATCCTAGTTGCACAACCTCTCACTATGTACTATTTCGTCTTTCGTTTCTCTTTCTACGCTATGATTTTTTGTCATGAGTCAGTTTGGTTGTTTGAAGTTTCAAAACTTGGCTTTTAATTCTCATCGTAGAGGCTGCCAGACAAATTCGCCAAGGTGTTCGACCACCATCGGCCCCGAGAACTGTTGTTGTGGGAGGCTGGGCGCCGGCGTCGCTTGTGGGACGTGGATGTAGTGTTTGATGCCGATGGCCACATGTATCTTGCGCACGGATGGAAGCAGTTCGCCCGTGCTGATGACCTTCAGCTCGGGCACGTCCGCATCTTAAGCTACGACAGCAGCCGCACCATGCTCACAGTGAAGGTGTTCGACAGGAGCATGTGCCGTAGGCACTACCAGCACGACGAGCTATGTTACTCATCTTTGGATTCAAATGTGCAGTTGTTTAGTCGCTGCGAGGGTCTGGTGTTCGACAAGCTCCGCCCCTGCGTTCGTGGGTGAGCACAAATGACATCTCCTCCTCCCCCCTTAATTATTTGCTCTGTTTCGGTCTTCGTGCCGATGAAACTTGCTAGCTATAGGTGTCTTCAATCGTCAGTATGTGTGACCAGTATGCGTCTCCCATTCGAAAGGGTTACAGTCATAAATATGCATGCCTTTGCATATTTATAACTGTGATTCTTTTGAATTGTCCAACGTTATCCATGGACAGCCCGAGTATGTGTAGATTGGGTTCGTTTTCTCGTATGCTCTGCTCCGGATCCGACGCATAAATTTCGTCAGTGCCTCCCTGTTGTTCTCCAGGTACACATCCTCTCTGTTTATTGCAGAGACGTGTATGAGGAGAATAGTGGGGAGGTGCTGCCAAAATTTTGCATCGGATCCGGAGCAGAGCATGGGGAAACGAACCCAATCTACACATACTCGGGTGGGATTATGACCTATCTTTACCTATTAGAGTGTAGGTTGCATGGACGTAATAAAATTGACAAACTAGATTAACTGATGAATATATACATGCTGAATTATATATGTGTTTCTTGTGTGTCCAGTAGTTAGGCAAGATGAGTGATTGTGCGTGGATGTACACCGGTCACACTAGTCAGAAAGACATGACCAATGAATGGTTAACAAAACCAAGGGGTTTGTGAGAGCTGCATTTGCAAATGGCCAGAAGAAAACCTGGTACCCTTGTGTCCGGTGCGACAATTGGCACAAGAGGACAGAGGAAGAAATGGGCAAACACCTGCAGAAGAGTGGTTTTACACCCGGTTATACGGTGTGGACATTTCATGGTGAGTCTGCCCAACGTGCCAGAGCTGAGGTGGTTCGTTGTTGCACCGACGAGCATGGTACCAGGATGGAAGACATGGTGCAAGACTTTGATGATGCTCGGGATTCGGACGATGAGATGGAGGAATTTGCAAAGGCCTTCAATGAAATGTTGGAGTCTTCAAAACGTCTTCTCTAGTAGCACACTGAGCTTTGTCAGCTGGATGCCATCACACAAGTAATGGCTCCGAAGGCTCAATTCAACTTGGGCAGAGAATGCTACGACGCGATGATGAACAGTATTTGGACGCTTTCTACCCAAAGGCCATGTAATGCCTACAAACCTGTACCAGTCGGACAAAATCCTCCGTGCACTTAAGATGCCCTATGAGAAGATACATGCCTATGAGAAAGGATGTGCCTTATTTAGGCTTGAGTATGCAGACTTGAACTATTGTCCCATTTGCAAGTCTTCCAGGTATGTTGTGGTAGATAACGGTATGGGTGAGAAGACGCAGACCAAAATCCCCATTAATGTTCTTCGGTATTTGCCAATCGTACCAAGACTTCAACGTCTTTTTAGGGTCGAAGAGACGGCAAGACAGATGGCATGGCACAAAATGGGCAAAAGAACCGAACTAGATGCAAATGGGAATCTGATGATGGTACACACATCGGATGGTTCTGCGTGGAAGCGCTTCGATGCATTACATGAGCAAAAAACGGCAGATCCAAGGCATCCTCGAGTCGCCATCAGCACTAATGGGTTCAATTTGTTTGGTCTGGCGGCAACCCAATACAGTTGTTGGCCCGTATTTGTCATTCCACTCAATCTCCCCCCTGGACAGATTATGCAAAGAAAGAACATTTTCCTGACGTTGATAATTGCAGGGCCCAACTATCCGGGGAAGAATATGAATGTGTACATGCAGCCACTCAAGGATGAATTGCAAGAAGCTTGGGATAATGGGTTCAAGACATACAATGCCCCTAGCAAAAAGAACTTCATAATGCATGTCTGGTACATGTACTTGATGCATGACTTGCCGGCGTATGCGCTATTCGTTGGCTGGTGTGTGCATGGAAGGTTCTCGTGCCCCACATGCAAGGCAGCTCTTGAGTTTCATTGGCTGTAGGCGGGTCGCAAGTTTTCTTGCTTCGACTTGCATAGACAGTTCCTGGATCCTCGCCATAAGTTCAGGAAAGATAAGAAGAGCTTCATCAAAGGTAGAGTTTTCAAATACTCTGCACCAACTGCGTTGACAGGCCAATAGACCCTAGATCAGTTAAACACTCTCGAGCCAGATCCAGAGCGTCCAGGGTATTTCAAGGGGTATAATTCGGAACACGCCTGGACTCACAATACATGCTTGTGGGATCTGCCATACTTCAAAGACCTCCTTTGCCAACACAACATCGATGTGATGCACAATAAAAGAATATCGCCGAGGCCCTTTTTGGTACATTGTTCGGCATATAGGGGAAGTCAAAGGATAATACTAAGGCTAGAGTCAATCAAGAGGCGCTATGTGATAGACCGTTACAAAACATGCAAGAACCGAAAGGAAAGCAGAACTGGACAAAGCCAAAGGCATGGTTCAATATTGGAAGGCCAGTTATGAGGGAAATTATCTTGTGGGTGAAAATGCAGTTGATGTTTCCCGATGGGTATGCAGCGAATCTAAAGAGGGGAGCGAGTCTTGAAAATTGAAAATATTTGGTCTCAAGAGTCATGATTGGCACATATGGATTGAGTGGGTAATGCCGATGATGTTGCGTGGCTTTATCCCTGAGTATGAATGGCTAGTACTAGCAGAGCTGAGCTATTTCTTTCGTGTTCTTTGTGTGAAAGAACTATCTCCTGGCGTGCTAGAAGAAATGGAAGAGTTGGCGCCGGAGTTGATCTGCAAGTTAGAGAAGATCTTTCCGCCGGGCTTCTTTAATCCAATGCAACACTTGATTTTGCATCTCCCGACCGAGGCAAGATTGGGGGTCCCATGCAAAATCATTGGTGCTACGCAACTGAGAGGATGCAGAAGATGCTCCGAGCAAAATGTAAAAAATAAACGTAGAATTCAAGCATCGACGGCCGAGGCATTCATTACCGAGGAGGCGGCAAACTTCGTGACAGCACACTACGAAGCCAAAAATCGTCATTTGCATAATTAGAAGCCTCGGAACAATGCTAGAGACCCTAAAAAAGGTGGATCCAACCTCAGCCTATTCAAAGGGAATCTCGCACCAGCCGGTGCTTCGAAACCAATATCGTTGGATGTCGAAGAATGGCGGACCATTTCGTTGTATATCTTCAACAACCTAACAGAAGTGGGGCCGTACATCGAGTAAGTTCTTGCGGTACATTGTTTCGCAACTTCTAATTCCTTTGAACTGCTCTTATTCCTGGATATTTGATACAGTCGATACGTCGCCAAATTCTCAGATGGAGCGGTGATCAAAAAGGAATCCATCATAGAGTGTGAGATTCTAGCAAAGCATGGAGGCGGCTTTCCCAGTTCATCTCTTGGTTCAAACAAATGGTAATTTCCATTAGACCATTCTCATTTCTTCATCTAATTAGCAGCTAATGCAACAATCCTTTCCTATTAAACTTGTAGGCTAATTCAGAGTCTATGGACGCTGAATTGAGACAAGTCGCTAATGGTTTTGACTATAAGGTTCGTTCATTTGACATATATGACATCAACGGGTATCGCTTTCATACCTTCGGCAAAGAGCTATCTATGCCCGACCAAAAGTCTACAAATTGTTGTGTCTCTCCGATTGGCGAAGGAGGTACCGAGTATTATGGGAGAGTTGAAGCAATTTATGAACTTCTATTCTATGGTGAAAACCCACCGAACGTCATAGTCTTCAAATGTTATTGGTTCCAGCCGAAGGAGACTAGAAGGACTCATGAACATATAGGGCTAGTCAAAATCAAACAAAGCACCCATTTAGATGTTCCCGATGTCTATATTACGGCTCAACAGGCGACCCAAGTTTTCTATCTACCGTGGGCCTGCCAAACTGATCCAAATCTGAATAGTTGTGTTGTCGTTTATGAAGTGCCACCACGTGTTAGACCACCTCCCCCCAATGAAGAGGATTATGAACCTCACATTAACCCAGACACATATGAAGGTGAATTCTTCCAAGAAACACATCTTTCCAAAAAACGCTTCAAGAAACGCTCTACTTCACCCTAGAACATTGAAGTAGACAGCGACCGTGAATCCGACTTCACCCCTGAGCCAGAACAAGAAGAGGTTACTACTGCAGATGACCTGTCAATGCTTGACCAATTACATAAAGGTGGCCTTCCACATGTTGATGCCGCTGAACCCGATGAGCACGTCATTCATGATAGTGATGATGATGATGCATTTATTGATCCCGTAGCATATATAGACGATCAAGATTATTATTAGTTCATGTCGGGTATTCGATTTGTATTATATACATATATATATTGTTAGTTCATGTTAGGTATTCCATTTTTTTATGTTGTACTTGATTTATATAGTTACTTGTATGATTGTACGATTTATATAGTTACTTGTATAATTTTCTTACTTGTATGATTGTTTGTTATACATAGTGCCATGGTCTTGATATCCGTCCCCGTCGGCCCTCGTCCGGTTTATGATTCGGATGTGGTATATTCTCTTTTATAACTATTTGTTGCATTTTGCATTTATGACAATTATGCCCATCAAGTTGACATAGAGATATTTTTATCTAGGAGGTATGTGAACCGGAAATTGCAACCGACCCTCTTGTCGAGAAGTTAAATTTAGTTGAAAAAGAAAATGAGTATTTGAAAGAAAAAATGAAAAGAATTGAAGAAGAAAAGATGAAATTGGAGTTGTATGTTGCCAATGTCGTCGATGATCACAAGATCAAGATGGATGCAATGCGCTTGAAGATGGATGCAATGCACTTGAAGATTAGTAAGATTAGAAAATATGCCATTGATAATGAGGCTTGGTATCATTATGCCGTTGGATCAATTGTTACCTTAGTTGCGATCTTGATCGCATTTGTTGTGATGACGGTAAGTTTTCTCTAGTGTTTTGCTTAACAAATGCATACTTAGCTTTGTACATGCTTGTTAGCCCTATTATGCCACATACTTAGCTTATTTTCCCCAAAAAAGACGTACTTAGCTAATTATCCTCCAAAATGACATAATTAGCTTATTTAGTTCATTTATGACATAATCAGCTTATTCATTTAAAAAATGGTATAATAACCTTGGTTCTCTCATAAATGTCATATACTTAGCTTATTTTCCTCCAAAATGGCATAATTACCTAAGTTAGATAAAAAATGAGCTATACTTACCTAAGTTGGCTCAAAATGGCATCATAACCTAGGTTAGCACAAAAATGACCTATACTTACCTTATTTTCCTCCAAATTGACATAATAAGCTTAGTTAGCTCAAAAATGGCATAATTACCTAAGCTATCTCTAAAATGACACAAATAAGGAATAAGAAGAAGAAAAACAAGGAAGAGGAGAAAAGGAAAGAATGGAAGAAGAAGAGAAGAAAAAGAAAGAATAAAATAAGAAGAATGAGAATTAGAAGGAAAAGGATAAAAAGATAGAAAAGAAGAAGAAAGATGAGAAAAGAAGAAGAAGAAAATATCTTCTTATTCTTCCTTTTTCTCTTCTTTCTATTTCTCCATCTTTTACTCCTTATTCTTCTTCTTCTTCTAGTCTTCTTCTTCTTCTTCTTCTTGTTCTAGTCTTCTTCTTCTTCTAACTTTCTTACTCCCATTTTTGCAGGTTTGATTCACTTCATGGAAGCAGCATTGATGGAATGCTAGTGTTTAGTTTTTGTTTTCATTTGTATTGATGAACAATGTGAAACTATGTATGTATATATGGATGAACTCCGTGAAACTATGTATGTATTGGATCTTTTAATACCCTATGTGTTCTGTTGCATTGATGGACTGCTAGATGTTGGATACATGGGCTATGCTTGAGGTTGAAACTATATATATCATATATGTCTTTTGAAAATGCAGGCATATAACAGAAAACAGAAAAAAATAGTAACAATACAGGCACTTTGCCGTCTGCCACCGACGGCAAAGGGGTCTTTGCCGTCCACCACAGAAGGCACAGAGGCCACGTGGCAGCAACTTGTGCAACCCGAGAGCTGACCCTTTTGGTCACTTTGCCGTCTATGGCAGACGACAAAGGCTAGAGAGGTTTGCCGTCTGTGGCGGATGGCAAAGAGCTGGGTGGAGTGACGCGTCTGCTGACGCCACAAGGCAGACGGCAAAGGGAAGGGCATTTTTGCCATCAGCTGGCAGACGTCAAAGCCTCCCGTTAGCCACCTAACGTGGTTGACGTCTGTTCTTTGCCGTCCACGTTCTTTGCCGTCTGCCACCGGCGGCAAAGGGTCGTTGCCATCCGCTGTGAGAAAGCAGACGGCAAAGAAGCTGTTTACCGTAGCTTACTGTGCTGGACAGGTTTGCCGTCAGCGGCTGACCGCAAAGAGGTTTGTCGTCAGCTTTCTGGTCCTTTGCCATCTGCCATGGTAGACGACAAAGAAGTTGATTCCTGTAGTGCCTTATTCATGTCTCGGGCCATAGAATATATACCAGATTCGTGTGTGCTTGTACGGAGCGCATTGTTGTCTTCAATCATACAAGACGGTGACAAAGATGCCACCTTGTTGGGTGTGAGGAAGCTAGCTTTGATAAGCACTGCCAAAAGTGTTGTCCCATATTGTCTTTCTTCAAAGCTTGTCGGTCCTTGCATCATCCACGGAGGTGTATAACTGATTTTCTTTCTCTTGCATAACGGTTGAGGTTGTCGGGTTCTTACCTTGATTTCATCATCATACCAGTGATTTGCAAGAACTTGGCAGCATGCTCAATATATATAGCAGGGTCTGATTCCCGAGGCATACTTGTGTTCTGACTGACTCTTGTTTCTGACCAAACGGTTGCGAATCTGATTCTTGGAATGCACTGTCATATGCTGCCAACTCATTGTGTAATACCTTGCACCGATGCCGTACTGAGGAAGATTGGACAGCTTATGTTGGAAGCCATCGAGAGTATCTTGCTGGGGAGACTGAATAGCTTGTGCTCAAAGCTCTTGCCGGGACAGCTTGCTGAAGAAGACTGGGTATCGTGCTTCGGAAGCTTCCCCCGTTAAAGACTTGCTGGGGAAGACTCGATACCTTATGCCGGAAGCTTTTGCGATGGCTTACTAAGGAAGATGGAGTATCTTGTGCTGGAAGTGATCCACATATCGTACCAAGGAAGACTAAGGAATCTCGCATTGTAAGCTTCTCTGGTAGCTTGTGAAGGAAGACTAGATTGCTTGCACCAGAAGCTTCTATCTAGGACATGTTGACTCATTGCCATATACATACCCTTTAATATTTCTAATGCTGGTTACTTGTATGAAAAAGGGTATTCGCCTGTCTTTCTTGCTGAGTATTGGGTACATGGCATATTCTGGCTGGCTTCCGGGGTATGGTATGTTCCAAATCGTACTCATAGCAGAATCAAACGTTGTATATGAACCATACCTTTGATTGATAATATACTGTTATTCTTGCAGACAAAGCTATCTTCCGGCTGATTTCATTATTACTGCTTTGAAAATTGCACACGAATGTAGACTTGATGCTGAAAATCAAGCCAGGATATCGTTTGTAGACCAGACATTCCCAATGCAATGCAGTCGGCTGAGAATTCCATAATGTTGCTCAGCTTCCAAATATTTTTCTCCTTACTGACTCTTCAGGTCCGGTGTCGGTTGATGAGCAACTTTAATTAGGGGAAATAAGGCAACACCGAGGGCCCAAAGAAAGAAGCAAAAGAAACAACGAAAACAAAGGCACACAAAGCATACAAATAATATTATATTCAAGCAACATCACATATTACTGCTACTCACAACGATAATATGCATGCATACTTTGGCACACCAATCTCGTGGGAACTCCAGTATTGCGATCTAATATGCTGTGACAGTGTGCAAGAAAGTGAATTCACGTGTGGAGGGGTTTGTGTAAACAAAGCTACACCAAGCGCTGGCTTAACACCAGTTGTACCTGGACAGATACGGAGGTGAGGGCGGACTAGGGATTATGTAGCAAGACACGAATGTCACGACCATATCATCATCAAGCGGACGGATAGAAACCATACATGTCCAAAGAATGGGTGACAGGGTAGGATAGCGGTGGAAAAACAGGGCTTGCTGGCATTACCCTTTTCTGATAGCAAAGATCAGTAAGGGTTGCCAAGGTGGCAAGTCAGATGGCATGATTTGGGATGGAAACATGGCTATCACCGAAATGATAGGGGTGGTTAACAAAAAGAATATCTACGCGATACTTGAGCACAAATCCTGCAAGTGTTCGATACCACTTGGTACCTCAGCATCACTCCGCTGGGATAGAGATGACGCCAAACACCGAAGAGCAGGAATGTAAAGCTAGAAGGTGCAGGTAGTGGATCGAAAACGATGCCACCTACACTCACAAGATCAATCGTTAGTTACCAGATAATAATTCTATATGCATGCTATGCAACAAACAAATGCAACATTCAAATGCAGCAACCGATAAACTCTATACTACCGTTCTCTAACGTTCGCGCGGGCTAGGGCGTCCTACAACCAGTCCTGCTCTGATACCAACGCTTGTGGCACCCCAGCTCAGAGAGACCGGAACACCCCGTATCCAGCCCAGAGATCAAGTCTTCTGGAATACGGTACTGCTTGGCATAGAACAAATCAACTCTTATTACAAATGATATGGATACAAGGGTTCCAATATCACAACGGATTACATTGGCATGGCGACACTATGCCTGACAGGTTGCTCTATGCCAGCAGCAGAACAACTCATAGCAGCGGAAGAACTTCTAGCAGCGGAACAACAACGACAGTGATGGACTCCACTCTGCAGGGACTCTGGCTAGAACGCTTATCCTTGCTCGCAAACTCGGGATCCTCGACAAACAAGCAATCACAACATGACCTGCAAACTGGCATGACACGCCAGGTGAGTACTTTGAATGTACTCGCAAGCTCACAGCAACCAAAAGCAATCAAGACACACAACAACATGGCATTTACAGGTTAAAGCAATGATGAACATACTACAACTAGAGCAACATGGCATGGACATGCTGAACAAGATATCACTAGAAAAATATTAGATGAGCATGGCATGAACATATGAACATGATAATACTAGCATGCAGCATATTACCACTATCATGATTCCCTTACTCTGTTCGGGGTTACCTCGTAACCACCACATGTATCACTTACTAGCATGGTCATTACACGATCACCTCAGGATCAAATCAAACTTGGTATTAACAATACCACAGTAATCATTACATGACCACAAGGAGCTTGACCTTTACCCGTGATTCTCGCATAACACCATAAACATCAACCAACCTCGGTATCCACGATACCACGGTGATCCTCTCACGATCACATAAAGATCAACCATCTTCTTTCCACATCGAACCGGGGTTGTTAATTAATCAGGTTATTATTACTGTTGACCCATAGTGTGACCTACTACGAACTGGGCCCATATCCGCGGGCGCAGATATCGATTGATTATACACTCTATAGAGGTTAGTACACTGTACCCACACTACAGAACCCAAGGCCTCGTGCTCCCATTCGGGTGGACCAACGGCGTTCCGAGAAAACCAATCTATTGCATGACACTCTCCTGGCCACTCCGACAAACTCCCCTTTGGGCTAGGTCATGGGTGGCCCCGATGCCACTCTGGACATCCAACGGCCACCGTCCTGGCAAAACAAAAACGGTCCCAAACGGGGACATGAGATCTCTATACCAACCACGGGCACACAAGGTTATTGCCGCCAACTAGGCCAGGGCAGCGCGCGCACCTAACCTTCCCTAGTTGGAGGAACCAGCGAGAGGCAGGACAATTGGCCGCATTAAGGCCTTCCCATAAAGGCAAGTGTGGCTGCACTGGTGAGCTCGACTGGATGGCATTATGACTCAGCCAACAGGTGTTCAAGTTCGATTAAAGTCCGGTTTAACTTGAATGCAATGATCTGAGCCATGATAACATGATGAAATAACAATGCACATGAGCATGCTATCAACATAAGCATGGATGGAAAGCTTAACCATTTAACATGTCAACAACAATAAATCATTTACTCTACTAGCTGCAAATAAGCATGGCATACCGAGCACAAGTATAACACTACACATGAGCATAGCATGACCACAAGCATCATATATACTTAATAGACAAGAGCATGTCAATATATAAGCAAGTAAACAATTACCCAACAAGATGCAAATGATCATAGCATAAGGATGAGCGTGGATTCACAAGCATGTATAAAGCACCCACAAAATATTAGCATGCACCAAATATTTTATTATTCAAGTAGAAAACCATTGCTACTACAAGGCTCTCATGCAAGTGGCTGTCGTGGCTTGCCTCGGGTGGAAGAAATCACCTCGGAGAAGTGCGAAGTACTCGCGGAAAGATTCGCCGGAAACAATTCTCTCTCAGAGGGGGCTGTTTGGGGCAAGGGCAAAATGGTCATTTCTGGTGTGTGAACACATAGTGAAAATGACACCAACAGAATGGGCTCGACGAGGCGAAGACGTGGGCTTTGGAATCACCTGATTCAGAGTCACGGTCGTGGAGATATAGATGTTTGAACACCAGGGACCAATCTGCAAAATAAACTTCACAAACAGGCCCCTGACTGGAAAAACAGAAAACGCATTTTTGAGAAATACGCTTTCAGAACAGAGAAGGCGTACTCTGGGCCGAAGAAGAAAGAAAATGCGCTTTCAGAAATAGAAAACGTATTCTGGAGAATACGTCTCCACTTACTCAGGTGCGGGCCCGGGGCCGAGTCAGCGCCCAAAGGCTTACAAGCGGGGCCCACCTGGTCCTCTCTCTCCTCTAGCTGGGTCTTCTTCCAGCTCCCGACGAAAGCAGAGGAGAGGCAGGGCAGGTCGCGGCCGGCGCTGGCCCCCGGTGCCTCCGGCCTCCTCCGGCCGAGGGGAGGGCACCGGCGCGAGCGAGGAGGGGCGGCACGACCATCCAGCCCGGTCGTTGGCACTGGGGAGGGCTGTAGAGCGGCGGCGCCCCGCGGTGACAAAAGACAGGGGCTTTGGCCGTTCTCGGGAGCGAGGACATGTGCGCATCCGGCGACGAGTGGAGGGCAGGGGGAGGATCGTCGGCTTGGAGAGGAGCTTTTGGTGTGTCTAGAGGAGGAGAGGGGGAGTGGCTAGCTCGAATTTGAGTGGACTCCGGCGATGGCCGCGGCGGACCGAGGAGGAGTGGGGCGACTCCGGTGGACTAGGAGGGCCGGGAAGAGAGAGGCGAGGTGCGGAGGAGGTCGAGGGGGCTACTTATAGCCGCGGGGCGAGCTCGGCCGACCGGACAAGGAGGAGCAGGGGAGGTTAGCATCACGGGCGAGCTCGACGCGACGCAACGACAGCGAGACAGGTCGGGGTAGCGGCACAGGGTGACGCAGGGGATCACGGGGGAGCTCCAGGACATGGCGAACTCTCGCGAAGATGAGGTATGGGCGATGTCAGGGGGCTCCACTTGACAGAGCGCGCCGGCCTGCATGCCAGCCACACAGTCACCATGTGAACTGGCGCACACGGTTGCACCCTGGCCAGCCGACCATGTCCAGTAGAGTGGTCATTCGAAGAAGAAGGCCAAAGAGGAAAGAAACGGGCATAGTACCCACTGAGGTGACCACAACTAGCAAGAATACAAGGGAACAACAAGGTGTTTGGAGTTTGCTGAGGAGCAGATACTTGGATATGAAGGATGAGCTTTGACTGGTGTTGATCACTCACTAAGGTAATCATGATGGCAAGGTTTCAGCTCAAGAAGAGGGGTTTAGCTAGTACTTGCTGTACATAGTGCCAATTTGGTTTAAAATGCAAATATTGATATGGCACTCACATGCTAGATTGGATTGAGCTGAAAATGGTCATGGTATGCTAATTTAGGCATATGAGGGTGCCATAAAATTTTCATACCATTTGGACAAGCCAAAGTGGTACTTCCTTCCTAATGCACCTCTCTGCATAGAATTTTAGAAAAATTATAGAGAGAAAATGGCTAGATGAAATGATCCCAAATTTTGTGCAGAGGGTTTATATGGGTAGGAGCATGTCCTGGTAAATTTTCAGCAATAATGAAGCAATATAAAATATAGTTACTTCACAACCTGAAAATCTGACCAGAAACCAAGATTTGATGGTGAGCTCACATAGAGTGATGACATGATCTCAAATTTGGAGGAGAGTCACGATTTGATCATATAAAGGACCATGCAAAATTTCAACTCATTTCGATATCCCTAGCTAGTACTTCCTTCACAAAGTCTTCCATCTGACAGAAACTTCAAAAATTTGCTGAGGAAGATTCACTTGGCAAATGGAGTTTTATTTTGGCATGAGGCAATTATATGGATAGGAAAGAGTGTCCAAAATGTTTGGGAGCAATCAAGCAAATATAGGTGGCACTTCCTTCACAAAAATCCGCACTTGACAGAATTGAAGAATGAATATTGATGAATTATTTTTGGACTATGAAAGGAAAGTTTGGACATATTTGGGGCATATATGATCCAAACAATTTATGATAATTATTTGGGAATTTTGTGGAAGACAGAAATATAGGTTGCTTCACAACCTAGGGCAAATAGGGTTATTCCTTTAATAGAAAAAGGAATATTCCCAATAAAAAGAATATTGGGGTTGGGCTAAGATGTAAATGACATGAGCTTGGGATGGTTTAGATGATGACAAGCCACTTGTGAGACTTGAGAAGAGATGATCTTCCCAAGTTTCAAGGCCACAGAGCCACATAAAAAGAAATCCAAGCAAAATCCACAGAAAATCAAAAGAAAAAGATAGGGCCAAAAATCATGGTGTGACAGTGAAGCTACTAAATTACTAGATAATATTATGGGAAATTATTGACAATGGCATAGCAAAAGAGCACCTACTAGTAAAAAAGTTAATTCGGTTGAAGAAATTAGTACTTTGAGTGAAAAAGTTGATGCTCTTATGAAATTGGTTTCTAGTAAAAATGCTCCTATTGATCTTAATGATGTGCCTTTGTCTACTTTGATTGAGCAAAATAGTGATCTCATAGATGTGAATTTTGTCTCGCAACACAATTTTAATAACAATGCATATAGAGGTAATTTTGATCCTATGCATTTTCTTGGAAATTCCTCTAATAATTATGGCAATTCCTATGGTAATTCTTCTTACAATAATAATAGGAATCCCTCTGATCTGTAGAGTAATATTAAAGAATTTATCAATGCTCTAAAAGTTTTCAGCACTACGATAGAAGAAAAGTTGAATAAGATTGATGATATGTCTAGAAGCATTGATAGAATTTCCCATGATGTAGAAAATCTCAAGATTAAAATTTTTCCACCTAAGGTTGATGTCAATGAATCAATTAAAGCTTTATATGTTTCTATGGATGAAAGTAAGAAAAGATCCGCTATGCTTAGAGCTAAAAGAGAATTTTTAGAAATAGCATTTTCTATCGATTGCTTTCATAATAATGATGAAGATCTTAAAATGATTGGTGTTTCTTCTATTGATTCTTTGCTTAGTAATATTAAACTGTATAAAAAGAGGACTGAATAAGAGTCAACTTTAGCTAGAGGGCGTCCTCATAATTTGGAGGGTGAAAATCTTGTTGAAAAAATTGACAAAAGTGGGTTTGGAGAGGTTAAAACTTTAACTAGTGATGTGCCCACTCTTTTGGATTACAAAGACTTTAATTATGATAGTTTCTCTTTGATTGAATGTATTTCTTTGTTGCAATCCATGATAAATTCACCCAATGCCTATGAACAAAATAAAGCTTTTACTAAACATATTGTAGAAGCGATGATGAAAGCTTTAGAAGAAAAGTTGGAATTAGAGATTTCAATTCCTAGAAAATTATATGATGAGTGGGAACCTACCATTAAAGTCAAGGTTAAAAATTATGAGTGCTTTGCTTTATGTGATTTCGGTGCTAGCATTTCCACAATTCCGAAATCTCTATGTGATGTGCTTGGTCTTACCAATATTGAAGAATGTTCTCTTAATTTGCACTTGGCGGATTCTACTACTAAAAAGCCTTTGGGAAGAATTAAGGATATTCTTATTCTTGCAAATAGGAACTATGTGCCCATAGATTTTATTGTTCTTGATATTGATTGCAATCCGTCTTGTCCCATCATACTTGGTAGACCGTTTTTACGAACTATAGATGTCGTGATTGATATGAAAGAAGGCAATATTAAATTTAAATTTCCACTAAGAAAGGGTATGTAACACTTCACTAGAACAAGAATTAAGCCACCATATGAATCAATCATTAGGGCAACCTATGGACCAAGAACCAAAGATGACAATACTTGAATCTATGCATTATGCCTAGCGAGGGGCATAAAACGATAGCGCTTGTTGGGAGGCAACCCAATGAATAAAATTTATTTTGCTTTTTTCTTTCTATTCTTGAGTGTTTGCACAATTATGCCTCTGTAATGGTTGTGTTTTTTATGTTTTAATTAGTGTTTGTGCCAAGTTAAGCCTTTGGGATAACTTTGGGTGATAGTTGATTTGAACCTGCTGAAAAATAGAAACTTTTGCGTCAAGTAGCAGAATTGTTAAAATTCACAGAAGCTACAAAAAAATCTGCATTTTTATACAGGATTTATATATGAATTTCCTCTGTATTCCTAAGTTTTCAGAATTTTTTGAGTTACAGAAGTATGAGTAAAATTTGAGCCTTTAGAAACTGTTTTGTTTTTGACAGATTCTGTTTTCGTTGCATTGTGTGCTTATTTGGATGAATCTATGGATTGTATCGGGGGGTATATGCCAAGGTAAAGTTAGGATACAGTAGGTATAATGCAATAACAAAATATGAATGGGTTTGCAACAGTACTTAAAGCAAAGATTGGTTTTCTTATACTAACGGATCTCATGAAGGTTTTTGTTAAGTTTTGTGTGATTGAAGTTTTCAAGTTTTGGGTGAGATCTCGATGGTTGAAGGTATAAGGAGTGAAAAGAGCCTAAGCTTGGGGATGCCCATGGCACCGCAAGGTAATATTCAAGGAGAACCAAGCAATTAAGCTTGGGGATGCCCTGGAAGGCATCCCCTCTTTCTGCTAACAACCATCGGTAATTTTACTTGGAGCTATATTTTTATTCGTCACATATCATGAGTTTTGCTTGGAGTGTCTTGTATTATATGAGTCTTTGATTGTTTTTCTTTTTAGTTTGTCGCAATCATCCTTGCTGGATACACCTATTTGAGAGATCCTTAATTATGCTATGATTTGTTAGAATTGCTCTATTTGCTTCACTTAAATTTTTTGAGCTATGGAATTGCTCTAGTGCTTCACTTATATCTTTTTGAGCATGGTGGTGCTTTAATTTTTGAAGAAATACTCTCATGCTTCACTTAGATTAATTTGAGAGTTAGTAAATTTTTTGAATAAATTCTCTCATGCTTCACTTATATTATTTTGAGAGATGAAATTTTTTTATGCTCATGTTCTTCACTTAAATTTGTTTGAGCTTGTTATAGCATTGGTAATATATGAAATTAGTCCCAAAGTGGTAGATATTCAAGAGGAATATAATAAAAACTTTCATGAAAGATCATTGGACAAAATAAACTTTATTCTTTGTAATAGTTTTGAGATATGATGATAGTAACATGTGAGTCATGTTGGTGAGTAATTATGCTTTATTAAGAATATTGGTGTTAAGGTTTGTTATTCCCTATGCAAGCATGAAAGTAAATAGTTATGCAATGAAATGACATCCTACTTGTGGTGCATTATTCGGTGTTAGTTATGCTTAATGCTCGTTTATGAGAATTTTCGTTTCTTGGTTGGTTGCTTCTCAATCTTTTTGCTAGCCTTTCCTTGTACTAAGTGGGACTACTACTTGTGCATCCAAAATCCTTAAACCCAGTTATGCCATATGAGTCCACCATACCTACCTGTATGCGGTATTTTGTGCCGTTCTACGTAAATTTGTATGTGCCAACTCTAATTTTCAAAATAAATTTCCTTTTTGTGTGCTCGTACCGCTCATGAAGCCGAAGGGGGTGGCTAATATTTTTCCATGCTAGATGTGTTATTCTCAAGATGAGTGTTCATTCACTTGTCATTGCACGAGAGTGTGGCGGTAATAGGGATGCCCAGTCCCGAAATGAAAAAGAAATTTACTTTATGTTGTCAAATAATAAATTCCTTGGAAAGTGTTGGTATGGAAGGCACCAGTGGATACGGCTAGCCATGGATTGTGAAAGAATGGTGGAAAAAGGAATAAACTTTATTTTATGTTTGGGAATCGCCTATGATGTATCTAGCATGGAAAGTATTGGGAATTACTCGGTCGTTTTCATTGACGGGAAAAGCATGCCTCTCAAAATATTTTATCTCTCAATTTAAGCTTTGAGCTCTGGCACATCTACAAATCTCTGCTTCCCTCTGCGAAGGGCCTATATATTTACTTTTATGCAATTTTTATTTTTATTTTGAGTCTCCATCTTCTCTTATAAAGCACCAACTAGGGAGCACTATGATCATACTTGTGCATTGGATGTAGCTAATATTCGAGTGTGTTTCATGAATGGATCAATGATTGAGCATGATGGGCTAGGGATAACTTTCTTAGTGTTGATATTTTGAAAGACATGCTTGCTTGTTGATATGCTTGAGTATTGAAGTCTTCATGTCAATTATAGAATATTACTTTGAACCATCTAAAAGTTAAAATGTCCATGCTACAAAAGAAAAGAATATGTGGTGAACATGTTTGGCAGCATTCCACATAAAAAATTCTGTTTTTATCATTTACCTACTCAAGGATGAGTAGGAATTAAGCTTGTGGATGCTGATACGTCTCCAACGTATCTATAATTTTTTATTGTTCCATGATGTTATATTATCATTTTTGGATGTTTTACATTCATTTTATAGCAACTTTATATCATTTTTTGGGACTAACCTATTGACATAGTGCCCAGTGCCAGTTGTTGTTTTTTGCTTGTTTTTTACTTCGCAGAATATCCATATCAAGCGGGGTCCAAACGCAGTGAATTTTTTTGGAGATTTTGTTTCTGCCCAGATGACAAGTTGGGAGCCAAGGAAGTGCCCGAGGGAAAGCCCGTGGGGCCCACCATGCACCTGGGCGTGCCAGAGGCCCCTCGTGCGCCCTGATGGGTGGTGGGGCCCATGGAGGTCCTTTCCACCGCCTCTCAGCTCTATAAATACCCAAATATTCCAAAAACCCTAGGGAAGGCGATGAAATACAATTCCAGCCGGCGCAAGTTCCAGAACCACGGGATCCAATCTAGATCCCTATTTTGGCACTTTGTCGGAGGGGAACATGATCACGGAGGGGTTTATCATCCTCATTGGTGCTCCTCCGATGATGCGTGTGTAGTTTACCATAGACCTACAGGTCCGTAGGTAGTAGCTAGATGGCTTCTTCTCTCTTTTTGATTCTCAATACAATGTTCTCCTCGATGTTTTTGAAGATCTATTTGATGTAATGACTTTTTGCGGTGTGTTTGTTGGGATCCGATGAATTGCGAGTTTATGATCAGTTCTATCTATGAATATTATTTGAGTCTTCTTTGATATCTTATATGCATGATTGTTATAGCCTCGTATCTCTTCTCCAAAAGTTTGGTTTCACTAGTGCAAAAAATGCTAGCGTCGGCGTTCTAAAAACCACATTGCTGGCGTTAGGAGTCGAAGCCACCAATATGGCGCCATTGTTAAAAAATACCGATGGCGTGGATATGCACACCATAGGTATTTTACATACTGGTGGCATGGCACTGTTCACTCACGCCACCACTAACCTAAATAGTAATGGCGTTTGGTCATTTACCCACGTCACAACTATTCACTAGTAGTGGCAACGTGAGCATACCCACCAATGCCACCACTAAGTATTTATGGATTTAAAAAAAATATACAATTAATCCTTGCATCCAAATATTTATACATTTATCCATATATTCAAATACATATAGTTCATCAGTATATTCAAATACCTACATCCAGTTCATACATTTAGTATATATACATTGTCTAGATCCATGAGTTCAACGCACCGCCGCGTGTAGAGGTTTTTGTCGCTGTCGTCGTTGCTACAACCTCATGTGGATGTCTTTGCCATCATCGTCGCTGCCACAGACCCGTGTCGATTTCGCCATCGTTGTCGCCACCGCGACGCCATGTCGATGTCCTCGTCGTCATCATCGCCGCCGCTGTAGCAACTTACTTCCAATGGATGTCATCACAACAATTGATTGCAAGCAAGCAAGCAATATTATCTAGCAAGCGGGCCAAAACATTTCAACAGAGATGCTTAGTTAACATTTCAATAGAGATATATTCATATGACTACCAACATTGCATTGTACAGATGAACTAGATAGCAAATATGAATTCTTTCATTTGTTGTTTCAGGAACACTTTTATTAATGAAACTATGAAGTACTAGTCTATAGAAGTCATATACAGTTGAAACTCCTAGCTATACATTAGCCTTTCTTTTGCATAGCCCAAATTGGAGCACTTCAAAAATCAATTTAGAAATGTACTTTAAAAGACCATGAAGATAAATCAGTACTATCGTAAACTGAAATACTTCAGTTCTTGCCAGTCTATAGTAGTACTACTGCTACCAACCGACTGCAGGAGTTGGCAACCAAAAATCCCCACTAGCTAAATCAATAAGATAATTCAGCTTGAAAATTTGGTCAAAGAAACAATAACTCATTAAACATGATCAAAGAAACAAGAACTTGGGAAGATTGTGATCATGGCATAGTTTGTGTGTCGTGTCCGTGTGTGTGCGTGCGCGCGCGCGCGCGTGTGTGTGTGTGTGCGCGCGCACGCGTAATGCATAGCCACCATCGGGTGGAAGTAGCTAGTATTCACATGACATGAAGTAAATGTTTACTGTTACTATGGCCTTTTTGACCTTCTCCGGAAGAAAAAGAACAAACTAAGTATCGAGGCTCTAATAATTTGCTACTTCTATTACATGATGCAAGGAATTTTTCAAAGATAGAACAACAGCAACGACTTCCCCAGCATAAGTTCACCTCTTGGAGATATTGAAAAGGATGTACGCTGGCGCACAGGAGATCGGCAGCCAAGCTACAGAACATAATATGGCGAAGGCAAAAGCAACAGATTGGGAAGTTTCAGTCAGTTCTGACCATGTGTAAACAGAGTTGCACCATAAATTTTACAATCTTCTATGTGCATCGAACCAGTTAGAAGGTATTTTGTTTGCACACAACATGCAGGCCATTGCTCATCAAAATTATATGTATTGGAGTGTTGGATTGCCTCTCATAGCGCTATTAACATCCTCTTATTTCTGAAAAGTTTACTATAATCTTGGAGCTCTCAATATTAGCAATGGTAGAGTATGACGAGTTGATGACATGAATATTTCAAGAAAATCATGCGGCTTACATGCTAATGCTTACAGAAATCTTAGGGAAATAACCATAGCAAAAACCAGGCATGAAATAAAAAGTCCTGCCAGTTAGAAGTACGTGCCTTCATACATATTACAATGCATAGTTCTTGCAACACGGTAAGGGTTTCAAGAGTATGTTGCATCTCTTTTTCAATCTCTGGTGTTTACACAAGTCTCAAAAGTAATGTACCAATGTGTGTGCTAAAGTGCAAACTGGGCTAGCTAAAGTAGATGGCTCTGGTGGAAGTGGTGTTGTGTGGTGTGACGACTTTGGGGGATTCCCACTGGGTTCTGCAAATTCTGACGAGCGAATAGCCTATGCTGAACTGGCCAAGCTGTTCGAAGCACGAAAGGCCGTGGCTTTGCATGTGTTGTGCTTATGTGATTGTTTTAAAAGCTTATTATCCTAATAAGTTTTTAAGGCAGCCTAAAAATTGTTATGTGCTCAGTGTTCACATTGCTACCATTTTCTTTGGCGCTGCTGCAGTCAATGTATTAACTAGTTGTATGATTCCACTAATACAGATTAGCTGATGAAACAACTTCATGTACACCTCATCATCCATATGTTAAATTATACTCCCTCCATTCCAAAATATGGTGCTTCCTCTATTTCCGTGCTTCAACTTTGACATTAATTTAACCAACGAGACCAACTGCGGCGGGAGCAAAAGTTATACTAGTGAATTCGTATTCAAAAGAAGTTTTTAATTATATAATTTTTTCTCCTGTCGCAGTCGGTCTCGTTGGTTAAATTTATGGTCAAAGTTGGACCACGGGAAGCGCGGGCGCACTATATTTTGGAATGGAGGTAGTATGTACGTACTTGTAACCCAGTCTACCATACAGTGGTGCTTGCTATACCTAGTGAACAAAGATCATTGTTAAAATAAATTTTGTGTGTCTAGGCACAATGCATCCTAAACAAGTAAGTGGTTGATATGCTACAGACACCTCATGGAGGCACTACAACGAACATCTTGTGTGCATCCATCGGAGATTAAGTCCATTCAATTAGATAAAATTAGAATGAAACTAAACATCAGAGATCGGAGGGAAGAACCATACCTGCGGCCTGAGGGAGAGGTGCGGCACACCGTGGTCGTCCATGAGTGTGAGCTCGCTGGCGAAGAGCTTCCGCCAACTGGAATAGTTGTCGATGTGGACGGCTAGCTCGCCCCCGGCATCGTAGAGGGAGAACCTCTGCGTTGTGGTGTAGCCTCGTGGGCGTCCGCGGTGGAGGAGGACTGGACGACGTCGGCGGAACCATGGCGATGCCGAGCGCCGACAGTCGAGTAACTAGGGTTAGTCGCAGGTGATGCGAACGACATGCGCGTCGAATTGATGTTGTGGAGATGGTAGAGCGTCGAGAGGAGAGAGTGGGGAGGTGTTGGATGGGGGTGGGGGTCGCCGGAGTCAGCCGGAATCGGCCAGCGGCTGCTAGGCGGCAGAAGGGGATCGAGATGTACGGAGAGAGATGTGTTTTTTCAGAAGAGAGAGAGAGAGAGAGAGAGAGAGAGAGAGACGTGTATATTGAGCAGGAAAAGAGAAAGCGATAGAATGATAGCCATGCCAGGCTTTGGTCCAATTAGCCCCAGCCGAGCAGGCCTGTTAGGCTAGGTGGTTTCAGCCCAATTTGTAAATAAGCCAGCTTCACCTAAAAAAAAGTAAATAAGCCAGCTACGCCAAAAAAATTGGTCTGTCTTAATGACGTGGCAGAATTGAACACGCCATAAGTAACTCATTTAGTACTGATGTCTGTATATCCTCAACGCCACGAGTATTTGGTCTAGTTTTTTTTGAATAAATTGGTCCGTCTATTTGCGACGTCGTAAAAAGTCACACGCCATCAGTATTACCAATATTGGTGGTGTGGCAAAATAGTAACACGCCACCACTAACTTGCGTCGGGCTAGGTTGTTGCGTTCCACGTACTAGTGACGTGAATTTTTGGTTGCACGCCACCAGTAACGATATCGTGGTAACGTACGAAATATGCTAACGCCACCGCTATTTTAAAAAAATAGTGGTGGCGTGGATTTAAAATGAGGTGCCACTAATTAAAGTTGTGGCTAGCCGTTTTTCCACTAGTGTTTGGTTTGGCCAACTAGATTGATTTTTCTTGCAATGGGAAGAGGTGCTTTGTGATGGGTTCGATCTTGCGGTGTCCTCACCCAGTGACAGAAGGGGTAGCGAGGCACGCATGTATCGTTGCTATTAAGGATAAAAAGATGGGGTCTATTCCTACATGACTAGATCTTGTCTACATCATGTCATCGTTCTTATTGCATTACTCCGTTTCTCCATGAACTTAATACACTAGATGCATGCTGGATAGTGATCGATGTGTCGAGTAATAGTAGTAGATGTAGGCAGGAGTCCATCTACTAATCTTGTATGTGATGCATATATACATGATCATTGCCTTGGATATCGTCATAATTGTTTGCTCATCTATCAATTGTCCAACAGTAATTTGTTTACCCACCACATGTTATTTTCTCGAGAGAAGCCACTAGTGAAATCTACGGCCTCCGGGTCTATCTTTTACCATATTGTTTTCAGATCTATTATTCCAAAAACCCAAAAATACCTTGCTGCACTTTTTCTTTATTTTTTTTATTTTGTGTTTTCGCTAGATCTATTTATCCAATCTCATACAATTTTATATATCTTTTTACCGGGGAGGGATTGACAACCCCTATTACGCGTTGGGTTGCAAGTATTTGTTATTTGTGTGCAGGTACCGTTTGCATAGTGTTGCTTGGTTCTCCTACTGGATTGATAACCTTGGTTTCATAACTGAGGGAAATACTTACCATTGCTGTGCTGCATCATCCTCTCCTCTTCGGCGAAATACCAACGCAGATACAAGCAATCAAGCCCTTCTCCGGTACTCTGCCAGAGGGGGAATCAATCACGGAGGGGCTCTACATCAACCTTGATGCCCTTCTGATGATGTGTGAGTTGTTTACCACAGACCTAGGGGTCCACAACTAGTAGCTAGATGGCTTCTCCTCTCTCTTTGATCTTCAATACAATGTTCTTGGAGATATATTCGATGTAATCCTTTTTGCGTTGTGTTTGTTGGGATCCGATGAATTTTGTGTTTATGATCAGATTATCAATGAATATTATTTGAGTCTTCTCTGAACTCTTTTATGCATGATTATTAATACAGCTTTGTATTTCTATCCTTCTGTTGATCTGGTTTGGCCAACTAGATCGCTTTTTCTTGCAATGGGAGAGGTGCTTTGTGATGGGTTCAATCTTGCGGTGATCTTTGTCCCACTGACAAAGGGGACAAGGCACATATTTGTATTGTTGCCATTAAGGATAATACGATGGGGTTTATTCATATTGATTTAGTTTACTTTGTCTACATCATGTCATCTTGCTTAAGGCGTTACTCCGTTCTTTATGAAATTAATACTCTAGATGCATGCTGGATAGCGGTCGATGTGTGGATTAAAAGTAGTAGATGCAGGCAGGAGTCGGTCTACTTGTCTCGGATGTGATGCCTATATATATGATCTTTGCCTTGGATATCGTCATGATTATTTGCTTTTCTATCAATTGCCCAATATTGTTTACCCACCGTATGTTATCTTCAAGAGAGAAGCCTCTAGTGAAAACTATGGCCCCCGGGTCTGTTTTTATCATATATTAAAATCCAAAAATACCTTGCTGCAATTTTATTTACTTTATTTTATTTTGTGTTTTTGTTCTATCTATCTGTCACTACGAGATTTGATCCTTGCAATTAACCGCACATGGATTGACAACCCCTTGTTCATGTTGGGTGCAAGTATTTGTTATTTTGTGTGTAGGTACTGCTAACGAGTTGTTGCGTGGTTCTCCTACTGGATTGATAACCTTGGTTCTTAACCTAGAGAAAAACTTATATCTACTGTACTACATCATCCTCTCCTCTTCGAGAAAATCCCAATGCAGCTCACAAGTAGCACTGGTGTGAGTACTCCGGCGAAGAAGTTGCGGCAGCTAAGCGCTTCTTCTCCGGCAAAGATGAATCCGAGCGACGGCACTAGGGTTAGAGGAGGTGAGAGCGACAGGAGTGAACACAATAAATGACCGCAGGGGCAAAGTATTTATAAGGAGGGGTTTGGCCCGAGTGGAATAGGTTTTCCCCTGGCACTTCATCTATGCTTGACGCGTGGCATGCATGCATAGTTTTTTTACTGCCACGCGTTAACCCCACTAACCCACTACATCGATCTGAGCGGGAAGTCATTCCGGCTTTTGTGGTGATTATCCTAAATGGATAAGGATAGACAATCATTTTAAATATGTCGTCTCAAAATCTTCGACTCACAAGGACATAGTGAATACAATCGACACGTGTCAATAGAATGCATATGAAGATTTAGAGAGAGTGGGAGAGATAAGCACAGGCGGGGCAAGGATCCGATCACATTCACTTAGCGCAGAAAAGCAACTCGAAGACAAAGCTATAAGTGAATGTTGTTGAGGACAAACTCATATATATATATATATATATATATATATATATATATATATATATATATATATATATACATACATACATATATATATGTATGTATGTATACATGTAGGGTGGGTCTATTCTGCTAACACCCTTAAGACCCTTATTCTGCTAACACCCCAGCCGGTACCCCATCCTCGCCAACCCCCTTCTTCCCCGTCGGGGCCCAAGATCCACTCCACCTGCCTCCTCCCGACCACCTTCTTCCCCGTCGCAGGCCCCTCCCCTTCCCCTTACCCACCTTGTTCTGCGGCGGCGCACCCACCCAAGCCGCCGCCCCACCTTCTCTGGCGCGGCGCACCCACTCGAGCCGCCGCCCACACTCCCCACCTTCTTCGGCCCGGCTCACCGTTGGCCAGCGCGCCACCTTCCTCGGCCAGATCCGTGGCGCCACCCCCGATGGCCTCAACCTCACTTCCCGATGGATCTCGTCCCGCCTGCCGCCGTCGGGATCCTGCTCAATCCCACTGAACCACCGTATCAGCGCCAGGATCCGGCCCCATTTGACCAAATCCACCTCGATCCGTGGGCGTGGAGAAGACAGAGGGGCTCGCCGGAGCTACCTCCTCGCGACAGATGGTAGCCTTGCATCCCACGCACGTCCTCAACCCGTGGTCGATGTGCTCCTCCTCCTAGCTCACCAGGTGACCC
Organism: Thinopyrum elongatum; assembly: GCA_011799875.1. Taxonomy (NCBI): domain Eukaryota; kingdom Viridiplantae; phylum Streptophyta; class Magnoliopsida; order Poales; family Poaceae; genus Thinopyrum; species Thinopyrum elongatum. The sequence goes on from CM022301.1 coordinate 181,766,047, forward strand.
CGTTCTCCTATGCTCCTATAGGCACCAGGCCAGGCCTGCCCTCCTCATGCGCTGGCACCCCAATTCCTCTTCTGGTTCCCTCGATCTGCAGCGTTGGCAAATCGTAGTCCGGTGGTGCGTGGCGTGCGGTCTAGTGTGCTCGGCTTTGCAGTCTGTTCTCTTACCCAATGGTGACCGCCCCCCTCCAGCTCCTCTAATCTTCTGTCGTGCCTCCCCTCCGCCACCACATCACGCCGCTACTTCTCGAAGCTCTGACGTGCCACCAGTCGCTTTTCCAAAGGATCCGCCGGATCCGGGCTCCCGATGCGATGGTGCGCACCGTGACGGTCGGGGATGCTCAAGGTTGGATCCAGGCGGCCCGGTGCCCCACAGGAGGAGGCAAGAAGGGATCCCGTCACTGTCCGCCTAGCTCACCGGAGGAGGAGGTTGGGAAAGTGTCGCTAAGGTGGTGCAGCTCCTTCCCACCTAATGAGCAGTTCCAGCACCAACATCCAACACGGTCGCTCACCCCCCATGAGCACTGTTTTGTGCAGTTTTCTATAGATAAATCTAAGTGCAAATTGCAGTACGCTGTTGTTAGCTCTTGAGGTTCACTTTACTCATTTTTGCAGGAAGAACATGGTGCACTTCGGTTGGACGCTGCATGGCATCTTTTTGTAGTTTCCCTGGTCATTCAGTTTGGACGGTGAAGCCCCCTCCGTGCAGTCTACCGGCATATCCATGCAGCACAGCGAGTCCATGTGTGCAGTCCGTGTGTGCAGTCCGTGTAATTTTGTGTTCTGTTTGTGCAATGTAGCATGTGTGATCATGCAGTTTGGTTGTAATTTGTGCGTGTGTATCTTTGAAGCTCACTTTGTTCTGTCACGAAGTTCGATATAAAACTCCTTTGTTGTCCACTTGGTAAATAAAAAATAAAAACATCTCAAAAAAGAAGCTCGCTTCTATATTAGATGAAGTTCACTCGCTCAGTCCTTGTGGTCCACTTTCCGGTTCTACGCGCATAAAAAAATAAGTATGCAAAAGGACAACAAAAACTCATGCGGTTCATTTTTGATAGTGTTGCGGTTCAATTTCTGTAGTGTCACCGTTCACTTGCTCGCAATGTGAAGTGCAGAAAAAATCTTACGGAAACGGCAAATAAAAGTAATGCGGTTCACTTTTCGATATTGTTGCGGTTCACTTACGCCCGATGTGAAGTGCGGTCCACTTCCTTGCCTAAGAAAATTCACGTCCGAATAAAAGAAATCATGAAGTTCGCTTGCCTGTCTAATGTAATGCCGTTTTCAATCCCATGCAGTGCGGTTTTCTGTCCGATGAGGTTCACCTGTCGATTTTAGTGTCCTGAAAAAACAGAGTGTCCGCATTTCAGTAAATTAAAAACAGCTCTTAAACCGTAAGGAATTAGAGAGAACGTTCTACATGAAAAAGTTGCGTCTTGATAACATCTTTCCAACAGCATATCGTTTGGATCATTCCAGTCAGCGATTTGTAAAAAAATCATGAAAAAACAAATGCTGCCACTTGTCGTTCGCCGCATGATTTATAAAATTAACTTAAAACCGTAAGGAATCTCAAAAACATTTGAACATATGAAAGTTGTGCCTCGTTCGTAGCTTTCCAACAGCATATCACATGCCTTGTTGCGACAAATGGTTAAAAAAACTGGAGTGGAAACAATACCGAAAAATTGAAAAAAAATTGAAAAACATAATTCCACAATTTAGTAAATTTGAAACTGCTCTTAAACTGTAACGAACTAGAGAAAATAATAGATATAAAAAAGATGCGCCTCGACGATATCTTTCCAACGGTGTATCATTTGCTTCATTTTGACGGGCGGTTTAGAAAAAAAATGAAAGAACGCTCACCGCCACTCATCGTGCGCCGCACCATTTTCGAAACTGCTCTTAAATCGTGTTGAATCTTGAAATATTTCATCATGGAGAAGTTGCGCCTAATCCATAGCTTTTCAACGGTATATTACACGCCTCGTTCCGTCAAACAGCTTAAAAACTAGAGCGAAAATAGTACCAAAAAAACTGCGTGCAGTTTTCTGCGACAGGAAGTTCACTCACCTCAATACTGCAGCACACTTGCTTCAAACAATGACGTGCACTTGTGTTGAGTGTGCAGTGCGGAAGTGTTAGCAGAATAACTATTCTGCTAATATTAGCAGAATAGATCAGCTGTATATATATATATATATATATATATATATATATATATATATATATATACACACCCATTTCTCATATACTACCATGTGGTAGTACATACTCTACTTTATTATTTTTAGTATGTTCATATACTATATGTAAGATACTTCAAAGCGAGTTATATGAAAAAAATTGCAAGTGAGCTCATAGTTTTATTGTATTTGTGAAATACGTATATATTTGTACGCGAAAAGAAGTATGCACAAAATATGGTACATATTACCAAAAAAGTAATATATATACTACCTAAACATTCTTATATACTACATACTATGTGTACATAATCTTCGATATGATAGATACTATCTATAACGTATGAAACAAAAGTGGGAGTAACTACACCCGGTAGTAGGATGCATTTATATATATATATATATATATATATACATACGTACATAAACACTATTCTGATCACGGGATCAGAATATTATTCTGATCACAACATGAACTTCCTGAGTTACACGCCTGAACTTCCCTATGTAGGAACCCGACCTTCGGGCTATCTTTGCAACCGTGTCTCCCCGCGTGAATTATTCTGGTTAGTCGTGATCTATATGATGTAAGTGTAATCTAGAAACGATTTTTAGCAACTAAATGCCCGTTTTAAATAGGAATCTCGCTCGTTGGCGGATTTTGCTCTCGGGTCGTGATGAAAATGCGTTTTTTTTTGCAATTTTACTGCGTGAGTTGTTCGACCTGAACTTCCCCCTGTGCTAGGTTGAACTTCTGCCAACATTGTCCAAATGGGGCTTGCGATACGCCATTGGAAAGCTATGGACACCAGTATCATGACCCAAGTCAAATTTTTGGCAAAATGTAAGCTGTTTAAGAGCAGTTTCGAAAACCGTTTTTTCTTCATACAAAAAACGTGAATCATATTTTCGATCGCATTTTTAAACCGTTTATCGGAATGAGGCAAATAATATGTCATTGGAAAGCTGCTGCAAAACCGCTCCTTCCACATGTTAAAAGTTTTCTCTAATTCCCTATGGATGAAGAGTAATTTGGCAAATCATAAAATTTGGCAAACCGAATAGCCGTGTTCGTATTTTTGATGCCATTTCTAAACGGCTAATCCAATTGAGGCAAATGATATGGCGTTGGAAAGCTTATGGAAATGCGCTACTTTTTGATGTTAAAAGTTTTTTCTAATTTTTAACGGTTTAAAAGTAATTTAGAAAACAATACAAGTTCCACTGAGTTCGTATTTTCGAGCTAATTTTTTAACCGTTCTTCCGAATGCAGCAAATTATATGGCGTTGGAAAGCTTGGGAAAATGCGAAACTTTTTGGTATATATTGTTTCTCCCAATTCGTTGCGGTTTTAAGTCAATTTTGAAAATGGCTAAAAACGTATTTTCACTGTAATTTCTACAAACTTTATCAGAATGGGGCAAATAATATACCGCTGAAAAGCTATGGAAAATGCAAAACTTTTTCATGTTGATGGTTTTCTATGATTCCTAGCCGTTTTCAAGTAATTTCGAAAACGGCGAGATCATGCGTTCTGCCTTTATCGCGAAATAGATTCTTCGAAAATGCACCGCGTGAAGATTTGAACTTCTCGGCATGTCTACTTGAACTTCACTCTGTTTTTTCATGTGCTTTTTTTATCCTAGCTCTCCATCCACTCACCGGAATTGAGCAAGTGATATACCGATGGAAAGCTGATGTAAACACGCAACTTTCCCATGTTGATCATTTTTTCATACTCGCGATGATTTTAAAAGTCTTTCATCTCAAAATCATTCAGTGTAGTTGGTGAACTTCCTGCTGTTTTCATGTTGAACTTCTATGACATATTTTTGACGTGCTGCTTTTTGCACTGCGTGAAGTAGTTGAACTTCTGGGCATGTCTGTTTGAACTTCACTCTGTTTCACTTTATTTGTATTTTTCTTATATGAAATACACACCATGTAGTATGTGAACTTCCGGTTGTTATCACTTTGAACTTCTCTATGGTTTGAGAGAATTATTTTAAAACACAAAAAACAACATATTTTTTTATGTATTTTGGACATCTAAATACACGGTGAACCTCTCTCACAAGAAATTTTTCAACTTTTCCTCGTCGAGCATTTGAACTTCTAGCAACCATTTTTTTCGTTTATGAGTTGTTTTTAAAAGTGCAAAGTGTTTTTTATTTTTTTTAACAGGTAAATCCTAGGTTTTAATAAACTCCGAACTTCTCTGTTATTTCAATTTGAACTTCATCTTTTTATATTTTTGAGTAAAGAATTGTATTCGATTTTTATACAAAAAAATCTTAGTTTTGTAATAAACATTATACAACTTCTTCGTTATTTCGAACTGAACTTCTTCGTTTATTCGTTAGCAACGGAAAAAATTTAAGTTTTTGTGATAAATATTGAACTGCTCCATTTTTTGAAATTGAACTTCTTGGTTTATTATTTAGTATCGAGGAAAATCTGAGTTTTTCATATACATTGAGCTATTGTATTTTTATAAATTGAACTTCTTGGTTTTTTAATTTGGACTTCTTAGTGTTAATCATTTGTAACAGGAAAATTCCTAGGTTTGTAATAAACATCAAACCACTGCGTTATTTCAATTTGAACTTCACTGTTTTGTAATTTGAATTGCTCTATTTCTTAATTTGAATTACTTGGTTTATTCTTTAGTAACGGGGAAAATCATAGTTTTACAATAAACATCAAACCTTTTTTAACTTCTTTTCTGAACCTCCCAAGGTTTCATCCTTGAACTTTTCGTTTCTCATCATGTTAACTCAAAGTTTTTCTTTTTGCAATACCCATGAGATTGTTCGTTGATTTTGTTTATTCTTTTGAACTTACATATATATTACTTGGTTTTTATTCTTTTGGGAACCTACTGAATAAGAACATAGCCTGCCCATGGCGTACAAACACATACACATAGAAATTATACGTGCACATTGGATAGTAATACACAATTTGAAGTTCCTGTTTTTTAAGAAGCGGGGAAGTTCAATTTTTCTATAAACATTGAACTCCTTGATTATTATATTTTGAACTTCTTGGTTGAAAATCTTTTTGACACGCGACAAATCACAATTTTTAAATAGACATCAAATTCTTCTTTTTTTACTTGAACTTCTTGGCCTTTATTTTAAGAATATGAGAATTTTCATGGATAAACATTTTTTCATTATTACATTTTTTAACTTATTGCTTATCTCATATATGAGACTTTTTTTCCTTTTTACATATGAATAAAATAAAAGGACACACCCATCACGCAAGCACACACAGAAACACGCGCGCGGGCACACGCACACACAACTACCACATACTTTTGACGTAGAAACCATCTTTCCTACAACTATAAATACATAACATCATACTAGTTTTTAACGACCATATACTAGCTTGATCGATGCCCTCAATATTATGAAAGGAACATCTAAATTCTCAGCACACTTCCCTGAAAAACACACATCATTTGTCATTGTTTCTTGCTCTTTTTTATCAAGTTTAAGCATTGACTGAAATTCCAAATTCAGTGGTGGAGCTATGCAATGACATGCACCAAAAAACATGCACACAAATTCAGAGAGGTCAGAAGCTATGATGTACAAGTATACGAGTACATGTGTATCCGTGTATCTGCGGTTGATTGTGTGGAAGAGGTGCTCAGGGACAGACTGAAGTCGACGGACGCATGGCCGTCACAGTTCTGACGGAGGCAGAATGGATACAAGTCAGGTCCGGGCAACCGTCCTCATGCGCCTTGTGCCCTGCTGATGACCTTCAACAGGAAATAACAGAGAACTTGAGCCGCGGTGTATCAAACATCACGTGTTTGATTTTTAGAGCATCCTTGCTTGCAAGGTGGTGGAGTACTAATCAAATATCAAAGGGAACTTAATACTTGGAAATATAATTCGAAGTATCCGTAGGGGGAACTCAACTAGAACTGCCCATCCAGCCAGACCATTCCTTCCTTTACATAATTTTTCATATAGAAAAAATAAGAAATAGATGCCATGACCTCTGCTCAGTGTGGACCGAAGGAAATTACTCTAGCATCTTCAGGAACAACTAACTGAATTACCCTCTGCTACTGATGGACCGTCGGGAGCATTTGTTTTAGTGCGTACCACCATTTTTGCATCTCCATCCAGCCGCAATTGACATCGCGACCGCCAGCGATGGGAATTTGAGCGGCCGCGTCAGGCGGGTTGCAGGCAGCGGTGGTGCGCAGGCATAAACATGTACATACATTTATAATGGAAAGTCAATCACTGTTTGAACAACATTCTTCTGAATTTGTATGCAAGAACTATCTGAAGTTTTCTTCCTCTGTTCTACCTGAACTTCAATTCAAAAAAAATGGAAAGTGGTCACCGGCGAGTAAAGGGCGGTGAAGGATCTTGCCGGATCCGGCGACCCCCTACGTGCTCCGGGAGGTGGTGCGGCGATGTCTCCTCCCGATCTGTTGGAGGCGGGGTGTGGTGTGTCGCCGGTTGGGGTCGGGGCTACAGCGCGTCTGCGGCTGGGGCCGGGCCGGACACGGAGGCGCTTGCTTAGGGATGGGCGGCGGCGGTGTCGCCGGCTGAGGGAGGAGCGGCGGCGGGGTCGCCTGGTGGTGGTGGGTGCCGCGTTTGGCTCGGGGAGGCTGGGGGCGCGGTGGAGGGAGGCCGGCGGCGCAGTGGAGGAAGCCTGGTGGCGCAGTGGAGGGAGGTTGGTGGTGCGATGGAGGGGAGGGAGTCAGGGGGAAGGGGATGGATCGAGGGGGCAGGAGATGCGTCCGGGTCGACGTCGAGGAGTGACGGCCGGGCTAAGGAGGGCGGCTCGCGCGGTTGGCGGGACCGGCGGCGAGTGGGGCTCCGGCGGCGGGGAGTCCAGGCCGGGGCGAGTGGATCCATGGCGAGATCGGCGGCGATGGGATCAGAGGGGATCGGGGGGAGGTGGTGGGGGTCGTGGTTGTGGCCGTTGTGGCCTCATGGCCGGTTTTTTTTAGCCGGGACTGGTGGGGCAGTTCGTGGAGTTCAGGAAGATCTACGCGCCTCCTTATAGGGCGAGCTGTGATCCGAATAACTATTCTGATCCCAGGATCAGAATAGTGCTACTCTCTCTCTCTCTCTCTCTCTCTATATATATATATATATATAAATGCATCCTACTACCGGGTGTAGTTACACCCATTTCTCATATACTACCATGTGGAAGTATATATTCTACTTTATTATTTTTAGTATGTTCATATGCTATATCTAAGATACTCCAAAGCTAGTTATGTGAAAAATTTGCATATGAGCCCATGTTTTTATCATATTTATGAAATACGTACATATTTTTACGTAAAAAGGAGTATGCTCAAAATATGATACATACTACCTAAAAAATAGTATATATACTACCTAAACATTCTTATATACTACATACTACACGTACATACACTCAGATATGATAGATACTACCTAGAACATATGAAACAAAAATGGGAGTAACTACACCCGGTAGTAGGAAAAATTATATGTATATATATAATATATATATATATATATATATATATATATATATATATATATATATATATATGGTAGTCAACTGATTCAAGAAAATGCGAAGATAAATGTCAGGTTGAAGATAAACAAAATCAAGAAGATATTGCAAAAGAAATGACGCCAAGTCAAAATCTTCAAGAAATTTGGTGGTGGCATTACCCACCGTATAGGAAGTATTAGACCTAGACATGGCACACAACTGGTCGTGGCGCTCTGATGTCAAATTCCACGTTAATATATTCACACTAAGAGTGCATATCTTCATGAATTGAAGACATACATTACTTTGTGTGTTGCACATCAAGGTTGTCAACAATGCATAAGTGTTAGGATGTGTGTCCATTCATTGGACATTTGAGGATTTTAAGATATTTATCTCACACCGCAACTTGCAAAATCTCTTCTCATCCAAAGGCTTCATGAATATATCTGCCAACTAATCTTCAGTGTTGACCTGAATGATGTCAATGTCTTCTTTGAGCACATGATCGCGAAGAAAATGATGCCGAATATGAATATGCTTCGTCTTGGATTGCTGAATAGGGTTGTGGGCAATCTTGATGGCGCTTTAATTGTCGTAGAAGAGGGGCACCTTCTTTTTGTTGATGCCATATTCCTTGAGGGTTTGCTTCATAGAGAAGTTTAGCGCAGCAAGATCTAGTAGCAATGTATTCAGCTTCAGCAGTAGAGAGTGATACGCAGTTGTGCTTCTTTGAAGACCAACAGAGAAGTGATCGACCAAGGAAGTGACATGTGCCTGATGTAGATTTGTGATCCACCTTGTCACCCGCATAATCAGCATCAAAGAACCCAACCAAATCAAATTATGAACCCTTTGGATACCATAATCCTAGCGTTGGGGTGTGAGCCAAATATCGAAGTATTTGCCTCACCGTGAGGTGATGCGACTCCTCTGGGGCCACTTGGAATCAGGCACACATGCAAACGCCAAGCATTATATCTGGCCTAAATGCACATAAGTACAATAAAGAACAAATCATGGAGAGGTATACCTTTTGATCGAAATCTTTACCATTTTCATCAGAGCTCAGGTAGCCATCGAAATCTTGTAGCCTTTGCAATCTTGCATTCCAAACTTCTTCCGACGATCTTTGAGATACTTCTCTTGAGATATGAAGATGCCATTGTTTTGTTGACGAATTTGAAGACCAAGGAATAATTTCAGCTCTCCCATCATAGACATCTGATATTGCTCTTGCATCATATGACTGAACTCATCACTGTATCTTTTGTGAGTGCGTCCGAAGATAATGTCATCCACATAGATTTGACACACAAACAATTCTCCATCATATGTCTTCGTGAAGAGAGTGAGATCCAAATAACCGGTTTGAAGCCTTTGCTCTTCCGAAATTCCTTGAGTGTATCATACCAAGCTCGTGGTGCTTGTTTGAGGCCATACAATGGCTTGTTGAGCCTATAAATTTTGTCAGGGTGCTTTGGATCTTCAAAACCAGGTGTTGTCCAACATAGACTTCTTCTTCAATCTTGCCATTGAGAAAGGCACTCTTCATATCTGTATGATATAAGAGGATATCATGATGGTTGGCATAAGCTAGTAAGATGCGAATGGCTTCAAGCCTAGCCATAGGAGCAAAGATTTCATCGAAGTCAACTCCTTCAACTTGCGTGTATCCTTGTGCAACAAGACGAGCTTTGTTTATGACAACTTGACCATGCTCATCTTGCTTGTTGCGGTAGATCCATTTGGTTCCATGAAAGCTTCATCAACCTTTGTGGGTTCAGAGATGGAGACGAATGCGAAATGCCCACAAAAGTTGGCTAATTGTGTAGCTCTTCATCGAGTTAGAGGACCGGGTGCATTGATGCTGCCAAGTATCGTCTCAATCTGAACCTCATTGGCCACATGAGGATGAACATGGTGAAGACTTTGTTGTTGCTGAGCATTGTCTTCAGGTTCGACATTATCTTCAGGATGAGCATTGTCTTCACGCTGAACAGGAGTGCGAACCACAACCTCTTCACCTCCTTGCTCCTCGGTGGGAATGATGTCCCCAGTTCCCATCAGCTTGATAGATTCATTTGAACACAGTTCATCTAGCACATTTGGCAGGTGCTCTCTTTGTGAGCCGAGTCTCATCAAATCGCACATCTACAGTCTCAATAACTTTATAGTGAAAGATGTTGAAGACCCTATAGGTGTGCGAATCCTTTTCATAGCCAAGCATAAAACCCTCATGTGCTTACGGTGCAAATTTGGAAGTGTGATGTGGATCCCTTATCCAGCACCTTGCACCAAAGACTTTGAAATAACTTACATTTGGCTTCTTACCAGTGATCAGTTCATAGGATGGTTTCTTGAAGAACTTGTGAAGATAAACTCTGTTGAGGATGTGGCATGCAGTGTCAATAGCTTCAGGCTACGACTTTCGTGGTGTCTTCTATTCATCAAACATCGTGCATGCCATCTCAATGAGAGTCCTGTTCTTGCACTCCACAATGCCATTCTGCTGAGGAGTGTATGCAGCAGATAGCTCATGAGTGATGCCAAGAGTGTCAAGACAAGTGTCGAGCCCAGTGTTCTTGAACTCGGTGCCATTGTCACTCCTGATGTGCTTGATCTTGATGCCATAGTTAGTCATGGCACAACTGGAAAACCGCCTGAAGACATCCCGCACTTTAGTTTTATACAGGATTATTGTCAGGGCCAGTTTTCCACGACATAAAATCCCAGCAAATGACCCTTGTGCCATAACCAGCCCAAGATAACTATTTGTTGGTGGACACTTTGATGCGGACCATCCTTCCGTCATTCCCATGGACTCTACACCACCACATCAAGCACCACGTTGACCTATAACAAGAGCCCGGGCATGCGCCATTGAAACCGAGGTGAACTCACTCCTACTCGAGATTGATATGGATATAAATGGAACTCAGATGCTACCTCACCAAAACATGCTATGTGTCATTAGGTACGAAGACCAACGCCACCAATCAGCTAAGGGACACCCCAAAGGAGGAGGAGAAGCACCCCAAGGCCATGAGGAAGGAGATGGAGCAAAAGAAGATGAAGACAACACCTCCCAGGCGACCTCGTGCGCATGGGCCCTCCAGACCCCGTGCCCACGGGCTACCCAAAGAGCTGCTATAGTTGAGATGCGCACCCCCATGCACACTGCCTCATGACCCCGTGCGCATGGGCCCTCGCCGCTATAGCACCCCATGCGCACGGGCATGTACCGTGCACACGGGACCCCCGTGCACATTGGCCCAACTTACCCCGTGCGCATGGGCCTCCCAGGTTCGGCCGTGGGTGCCCTTCCTTGAATCCCAAGTCGTCCCCTTCCTCCCACTAGCTATATATCTCGAGTCTATGTCATTTGTTAGGGTTGGCAATGTATATGTGAGACATTGATAGAGCTTTGCTCCTTCTACCACTCCTCTTGGAAATCAAGACCCCTTAGGAGAGGATCCCCAAGTGGATTTCAAGACCTCCTTTTGGAGAAGACTATCCTCAAGACCTCACCTCCTTAGGAGTGGGAAGAACTTTACCTTTGTTGTTATTTCCTTGGATTGTGCTTGTATTCTTGTGGATCTATGTATTTGCTATTCTAGTGGATGTGTGATTGGGTTTTGTTGGAGTGAATTCCTCTTTGTGTTCTTGGTGTTCATCCTTTTCCCCCTCCAAGTGTGAAAAGATCTCCACCTAGGGTTCGACCCTACAACATCTTGGTATCATGAGCCATGGTTGATTCACATCTTGGAGTCCCTACCCCTCATATTCTAGCCTAATTTTGTTGCTTTTTGTCCCAATTCGAAATCCCAACCAAAAATAGCCCCAAAATTTTTCTTGCAATTTGTTGGATCTTGTGAGATTTTGTTGATTTGGTCCATGAATTTCGAGGTTGACAAGTGGATCTACCCCTTACCACCATCCCCCATCCATCCCACCGTGGAATTTGGCCGAATTGGAGAATTTTTCCATGGATCTGAAGGTGTTCTTGTGTAGCAGAGCACCCCGTGCCCACAGGCTATCAGGACCCCATGAACACGGGACCCCGTGCGCATGGGCCATACAGGGACTTCGGCCACTCCTCATTTTTCCTCTTTTTGCCATTCCACTACCACCATTTGCTTTTCGCACTATTTCCTGTTGGTTTTGAGCTTTTGAGTTGCGGTTCACCGTGTCCTAAGGTGTTTCGGATACTTAGGCACGATTCGACTTCGACATCACCGCCACTCGTCATCGCCTCAGACTCCACATCATCATCAACCACTTCATCTTCATACTAACGGTAAGCAAGGATGGTAACTTCGACGAGGACTTATACTCATACATTGCCATTACATTAATAGCGTCGAGCCATTTTGCATCACTTTCCCATCGAGACTAGCGAGTTGAGTATTGTCGGGCCACGCTCTTTGTGCATCTTTAATGATAAGCTTATCCCGCATAGTGACATTTAGCATGCAATCATCATGCTATCATACTTGTGCCATAAGTATCTCCCGTGCATACCATACTTGTTGTCTCATACTCTGGCTCGAATATCAAGCATTGTGGCATAGACAAAAAAAAGCTTTTAAGCAAAAGAAAAGAAAAGCAAAGAGCTTGTAAGCAATAGCATTGAGCCATTTTGCTTAGTTCCATCATCTTGGTCAATACATACATAAGCATACTTGGGATTATAGACGGCACGTTTCTCTCATGGATTGGTGCACAAGCGTATCTAGCCCATTTGAGCAATCGAGCTAGCGTCTCTCTAGCATCTGTACAACAAGAGCATTTTCCGTGATTCCACATTTTGAGCTCACTCCTCGGTTGTGCGGATCCCATTTATCTTCTGTGTGTGTGTTCCTAGCGATATCTTAGGCTTGATCTATTTGTCTTACTTCACAATTTTTGTATCTTTTCAACACTTTCGACATCTTGACTAACACTTGCTTGAATTATTGTGCCACTTCCTAATCAAGATCCTCTATAAGCCTTTTACTTGTAGGTGTGAGAAAACAAAACCCAAAACCAATTCTCCTATTATAGCATTCCGTTGAGTGATACTCGATACATCCACAATCTTCAGAAAAGGTAACTTTGGTATTGTTCCCGCATTTTCCTACTCACCACCACTTGGTTACGATGGATAGGCCATGTTCTTCGGGGAACCCACTCTTCGAGGAGCAAGATGACGAATGAGACTATGTCACCAAGAACCACTTCTTCGTCACCCAATGAGCTCTCCATCTCGAAAGTGAAGCTTTGGGTGATTGCATTGAGCAACTCATCACCGACCTACACCAATCAGAAGAAAGACAATGGGACTACCTTGACGCAAAGCTCACCACACAAATGGAAGAATTCCGCAACATGATCGTGAGCCACGCGTCTTCCACCACTTCTTCACAAAGACGGCGCCACTCAAGTCGCCACTCTTCGACCTACTCTTCCTCCGATGCAAGTCCTCCTCGAGCTCGTTCTCATCGACGTGACGACCCTCAAGATCGCCAAGCTCAAGAAAATCCATTCCATGGCAATGGTTTGCCAGACCGAGTCTGTGCATGTGAAAGGGCGACACGCCAAACACAAGACGCCGAGGACCAAGAACAACCTCCAAAACATCCACGTCAAGTACCTCAAGACGGCGACGCAATTTGACAAGAACTAAGATGTCGTGAGAAACAAGCCCTTGAAGCACAACGTGCACTCCGCGAGGCCACTAGAGCCATCACCGACCGCAACCGTCAAGTACGTGAACAAGAAGAAGCACTTCGCCAAGAACGACAAGATGAAGCCGCTCGACGTGAAGAGCAACAAGAAAGAAGAAACCAGGCACACATGCCTCGACCTCATCGGCGAGTCCTTCAAGAGGAGAATGACAATGAAGAACCTCCTCCACGCCAAGTGTGACAACACCATCGTCCACATGATGAAGAACTATGCTACGGCAAGCTCAAGTTCACCATGCCCAAGTTCTCCGGAAGCATCAATCCCGAGGAATATCTCTCATGGGCATTGAAGGTCGACAAGATATTCCGTCTTCACAACTATGACGAGGAGAAGAAAATCACCATGGCCTCCCTCGAGTTTCAAGACTACGTCCTCATTTGGTGGGAACAAGTGCTCGCAACACGATGGGAGAGAGGTGAACCTCCAATCACGACTGGGACACAAATGAAGGATGTCATGAGAGCTCGCTTTGTTCCTACACATTACACCCGCGATCTCTTCAAGAAGTTGCAACTTCTCAAGCAAGGCACGAAGACGATGGAAGAATACTACCAAGAGATGGAGATTGCCATGATACGGGCCAATGTCAAGGAAGATGACGAGCAAACTATGGCACTATTCTTGAACGGCCTCAATCACCCAATAAAGAAGATCACCATCTTCCAATCGTACTCCAACCTCCTCGAGCTAGTTCATCAAGCGACCAAGGCCGAGCGACAAGTACAATATAACTTCAAATGCGCCAAGTACTCTTCCAGGACCTACGGCTCATACACTCAAGCTCCCACGACTTTGCACCTCCTACCTCAACTAGAGCATCACCAAGCACCGGCGAAAAGTCAAGTTACAAGAAACCTTCAACATCTTCAATTCATCCTCCTACTACAAGCAACTTGAAGGCAAGAGCTTCATCATCATCTACACCAATGATGAGACCGTCAAGACAAGTTCCATCAAATGCTTCATGTGTCAAGGCCATGGCCAGAAGACATTTGAGTGCCCCACTTGGTGCACCATGATCGCCAACAACGACGGCACCTATGACTCAATGAGTGAAGAAGAAATGGAAGCCCTTGAGCACGTTGCCATGCACCAACGCGTGAATGAAGAGGAAAGCCCCACCCTTGTTGTCTCCAAGATCTTGACGCTTCAACACCAACAAGACGAAGACCAACGTTGCCACATCTTCCACAACAAAGCGGGCATCAGCAGGCGCTCCGTGAAGGTCATCATCGACGGAGGAAGTTGCCACAACTTGGCATGTGAAGAGCTATGTTCCAAGCTACAATTGGTCAAGATGAAGCATCCTCGCCCCTACATGGTCCAATGGCTTAGAGACTCCGGCACCATTCAAGTGGAGCATACCGTGCAAGTTTCCTTCAAGATCGGCCCATATGAAGACACCTTGGAGTGTGATGTGGTTCCTATGTGCGTGTGCCTTCTCCTCTTGGGAAGACCTTGGCAATTCGACTGTGGCGTCATCCACAACGGACGTACCAACCACTATAGTTTCAAGATGAAGGTAAAGGAGTACCTGCTATGACCTATGTCGCCTAGTCAAGTGATCACCGATAAACAAGCATCCACTCATCATGAAGAGACTAGTAAGAGAGTGAACCACCACAAGCCCAAAATGAGTGCCTCTACAATGAGAGACAAAAACTTAGTCCTCCTAGCCACCAAATGCGAGATGAGAGAAGTGTGTGAGAATCCATCAAGTGTCATACACTATGTCCTAGTGTGCAAAGATGAAGCGACAAGAACTAACACTTCTAACCATCTTCCTCTAGTGTTGTCTAATTTGTTGGAGTTCGCGGATGTTTTTCCCGATGAGCTATCTCCCAGCGTATCTCCTATACGTGGTATCGAGCACCGGATCAACCTCATCCCCGGTGTACCCCTACCAAACAAGGCTAAATACCGTGTCAATCCCGACGAAACTAAGGAGATACAAAGGCAAGTACAACACCTCATTGACGTTGGACATGTACGTGAAAGCTTGAGCTCTTGTGCCGTTCTGGTTATTCTTGTGCCAAGAAAGATGGTTGTTTTCACATGTGCTCCGATTGTCGTCCTATAAATGCTATCACCGTTTGCTATAGACATCCCATTCCACGCCTTGACGATATGCTAGATGAGCTTAGCGGTGCAACCATTTTCTAAAAAATTGATCTTAAAAGTGGCTATTACCAAATTTGCATTCAACAACGTGATGAGTGGAAAACATCTTTTAAAACTAAATTTGGCTTGTACGGGTGGTTAGTTATGCCTGTGGTCTTATCGGAAGCACTCGCTTCTTTCATGAGGGTCATGCATTATGTTCTTCGCCCCTACAGCGGCATATTTGTTGTCGTCTACTTTGATGATATACTTGTGTTTAGCAAATCTCTCAAAGATCATGTCACTCATCTTAGGACCGTTTTGCAAACTCTTAGAAAAGAGCGTCTTTATGCTAATATGGAGAAATGCACATTTGGTGTTGACAAGCTTGTTTTCTTGGGCTTTGTTGTGTCTTCTAAGGGTGCTCATGTAGATGAAGCTAAAATTGATGCTATTAAAACTTAGCCACAACCAACCAACTTGCAACAAGTGCATAGATTCCTTGGCTTAGCTAGATTATATCATTATTTCATTAAGGACTTTAGCACTATTGCATCACCTTTGCATGACTTGAGTAAGAAGAATGTACCTTTTGTTTGGGGACCATCCCAAGATACCGCATTTCATGAGCTTAAGAATTTGCTTACACATGCTCCATTGCTTTCCTTACACAATTTTGATAAAAGTTTCGAAGTCCATTGTGATGCTAGTGGTAATGGTATTGGTGGAGTTTTAATGCAAGAAAAGCAACCCATTGCATACTTCAGCGAAAAACTTTCCGATGCTCAACTTAAGTATCCCATCTATGACAATGAATTATTTGCTTTAGTGCGAGTATTGCATGTTTGGGAGCACTACCTTCGCCCACATGAATTTTTCATACATATCGATCATGAAACACTTAAGTATCTTAAAGGTCAAACCAAGTTGAATAAATGGCATGCTAAATGGAGTGAATTCATTGAATCTTTTCCTTATGTGATCAAGTACATTAAGGGTAAAGAAAATGTTGTGCCGGATGCTCTTTCCGGCAAGTGCATGTTAGTTGCTCAACATGGAGTGAATGTCATTGGCTTTGAGCATGTTAAAGATCTATATGCACATGATCCTTAGTTTGCGATTCCTTATGCCAAATGTCTTGCTAATACTTGTTGGGAGAACTATTACCTCAAGAATGGCTATCTTATGCGTGCTAACAAACTTTGTATACCCGAGTCGTCTCTTCGTTTGTTACTTTTGCAAGAGGCTCACGGCGGAGAATTTATGGGACATTTCGGGCGCGACAAGACCTTTGCCACACTCTCCTTCAAGTAATTTTGGCCAAATGTTGCATGCTTCACCAATTGATGTGCTACATGCCGCAAAGCTAAGTCCAAAGCTCAATCTCATGGCCTACATATGCCACTTCCTATTCCATATCACCCATGGGAAGATATTAGTATGTATTTTGTGCTTGGATTACCTAGAACTCAAAATGGAAAGGATTCAATATTTGTTGTTGTGGACTGATTCTCAAAAATGGCACATTTCATACCATGCAATAAGATAGACGATGCTACACATGTTGCAAATCTTTTTTGTAGGGAAATCTTTAGGCTACATGGAGTGCCAAGGACCATTGTGTCAGACCGCGACGTCAAGTTCCTAAGCTACTTTTGGAAGACACTATGCGCCAAGCTCGGCATCAAGCTACTATTCTTGATGGGCTACCATCCTCAAACCGACGGCCAAACTGAAGTCCAACCGGACGCTATCCACTCTCCTAGGCGTGTACGCCTACAAGGAGTGGGAGCAGTGCTTACCCATCGCTGAGTACGCCTACAACCGAGGAAGACACTCTACTACCGGCAAGTTCCCCTTCGAGGTCATCTACAACTTCAACCCTTTGTCGCCCTTGGACATCCTCCCTCTACAGCTACAAGAACGAGCGAACATGGATGCAAGTGCAAGAGCAAGTTATCTCAAGAAGATGCATGAAGATACAAGGTCTATGATCGAGCATCAAGTCCACCGCCTCGCCACCAAGCTCAACATCAATAAGACTCCAATGGTCTTCAAACCGGGCGATCTCGTATGGCTTCATCTCCGCAAGGATCGCTTCCCCAACAAGCGCAAGTCCAAGCTACTACCACGTGCCGATGGAACCTTCAAGGTGCTAGAATGCTACAACGATAACGCCTACAAGGTCGACATCCCACGCGACAAGTACAATGTAAGCGACACATTCCACGTCAAGGACTTGACCCCATACCATGGTGATGAAGATAATGATCCAAGGATGGATCTCACCCAAGGGGGGGGGGGAGATGATGCGGAGCATCCTTCCGTCATCCCCATGGACTCTACACCAACACATCAAGCACCACGTGGACCTATGATAAGAGCCCGAGCACGCTCCATTGAAACCGAGGTGAACTCACTCCTACTCGAGATTGATATGGATATAAATGGAACTCGGATGCTACCTCACCAAAACATGCTATGTGTCATTAGGTATGAAGACCAACACCACCAAACAGCTAAGGGACACCCCAAAGGAGGAGGTGTCGGTGCAACAAACATTCGCGTTTGGTTGCCCGGACTTATACACAGGCGTGCTAGCATCACGCGTCCTACACTAAGCTACATAAGCAAGATCAAGCCAGAAGAACCGCTCTTCGTGAGGTCAAGGAGCGAATCAAGAAGACCAAGACAAGCAAGACGACAAAGCATCACCTTGAGAAGGCTTCCCTTGCCGAGCTGGACAGCCTGGCAGGGTCGAGGCTGCCCCAGGGACAAGACCAAGATTTCCCCGGCAGGGTTGCCGGGTCTGCCAAGGGAAAATCTCCCGCCAAGGCACCACCGCTCCACCGCACCACCACACAAATCAGTTGTCAGTGCGGTGTCGAGCCCCCAAGTGATTAAGTGGCTTCCACCAACCACGTGGCATCCCATGGAAGATAGATTATCCTCATGTGACACCCGTCCAGAGGCGTGTCAAACAGATAATCAGAAGAGGGTTAAGCGGCATGGTAGGCTTGTCGGGTTTCGCCCTCAGCATGACACCTAGTAGTGCATTTAATGCACTTTGTCCTAACTGCCATAGTTAGCTATGATAGCACTGTTAGCTATCTAATCACCAGATAAAGACTACTTTGCCACTATGGTCACCCCTTAAGCTATAAAAGGAGGTCCAAGGCTAAATAGCAAAGGATTCGGACCCTCACACACTTGTACGCGTGTAGCTGCTCTCCCCGAGGCGACCTTGCCGGGCTTGAGCGCTGCGTGTTCGCTGTGTTCTTCTACTCAATCCACCAAAGCAGGAGTAGGGTTTTACGCTTCTCAACGGCCTGAACCTGGCTAAAAACCACCAGTGTCACCAGCGTCGTGTTGTTTCATGGCCTCTGCTCTTTGTGCAACGTGATCTTCCCCCTCGCCGAACCCCAAGGGGCCGACAGCCCCATAGGTGATCGTGTCCCACCACGAAATCTTTGGCCCGCCAGGTAGGGGAAGGCGCTTGCCTGAACCTGAGCTTGTGAGCAGCACGTCCGTCATCATCATCATCATCTTCATTCATGGCGCCCAAGAAGAAACCCGGCGATACCGCGCACCCTTCCACTTCGAAGACCCCCTCGCACACGGCCGCAGAGGCCGTAGGCGCCACGACGGTGTTGGGATGAGCGGGTACTGCGGGAGACGCGACCGGCGTAGGCGGCGCCATCATTGTGTCCCCTGATACGTCCATCGTATCTACTTTTCCTAACGCTTTTCCTCTTGTTTTGGACTCTAATTTGCATTATTTGAATGAAACTAACCCAGACTGACGCTGTTTTCAGCAGAACTACCATGGTGTTGTTTTTGTGCAGAAATAAAAGTTCTCGGATTGGAATAAAACTTTTTGGAGAATTTTTTTACAATAAAAGAAAAATACTGGAGCCAAGAACCACCGGAGGGGGCCACTGGGTGAGGACAACCCTCCAGGGCGCCCCCCTCAGGTTCGCCAAGGTGGGTTGTGCCCACCTGGTGGCCCCCCAGACCCTGATTCCAACGCTATAAAATCCTATTTTTCCAGAAAAAAATCAGGGAGGAAGAATTATCTCATTTCACGATACGGAGCCGCCGCCACCTCCCGTTATTCATCGGGAGGCCAGATCTGGAGTCCATTTTGGGCTCTGGAGAGGGGGATCTTCGATCTTCGTCATCACCAACCCTCCTTTATCGCCAATTCCATGATGCTCCCCATTGGGAGTGAGTAATTCCTTCGTAGGCTCGCTGGTCGGTGAGGAGTTGGATGAGATTCATCATGTAATCGAGTTAGTTTTGTTAGGGCTTGATCCCTAGTATCCACTATGTTCTGAGATTGATGTTGCTATGACTTTGCCATGCTTAATGCTTGTCACTTTGGGCCCGGGTACCATGATTTCAAATCTGAACCGTTTATGTTATCACCATTATATCTTTATTCTAGATACGATCTTGCAAGTTATAGTCACCTACTACGTATTATGATCCGCAAACCCCGGAGTGACAATAGTCGGGATACTTTTCGATGATGACCGTAATTTGAGGACTTCATGTATTCACTATGTGCTAATGCTTTGTTCCGGTTCTCTATTAAAAGGAGGACTTAATATACCTTAGTTTCCTTATGAACCTTGCTGCCATGAGAGGGTAGGATAAAAGATGTCATGCAAGTTCTTTCCATAAGCACGTATGACTATTTACGGAATACATGCCTACATTATATTTATGAACTGGAGCTAGTGCGGTATCGCCCTAGGTTATGACTGTTATATGATGAATATCATCCAACGAATTCACCGATCCAATGCCTACGAATTTTCCATATATTGTTCTTGCTAAGTTACTACTGTTGCTGCTACTGTTACACTTGCTACAAAATCATTTCTATCATTGTTACCGTTACTGTTACTACTGCTATCAAAACTATCATACTACTTTGCTACTGATCACTTTGCTGCAGATAATAAATCTCTAGGTGTGTTTGAATTGACAACTCAACTGCTAATACTTACAAATATTCTTTGGCTCCCCTTCTGTCGAATCAATAAATTTGGGTTGAATACTCTACCCTCAAAAACTGTTGCGATCCCCTATACTTGTGGGTTATCAAGACCTTTTTCTGGCGCCGTTGCCCGGGAGCATAGCTATATTTGTTGAGTCACTTGGGATTATTATCAATTTATCACTATGAATAATCTGAAGGATACAAAGACTAAGATTTTTCCCTCTAAGACGAGGGGAGGTAAGGAACTGCCATCTAGCTCTGCACTTGATTCACCTTCTATTTTGAGTAGACTTGCAACACCACCACATGCTATTAATCTTGATATGTCGCAAGTTATTGATGATGCTACTTCTATGAATACTACTCTTGATGATGCTAGTACCTTGCTTGATGATGGTGTGCCACTAGGTGATTTTCTTGATGAATAAATTGCTAGAGCTAAAAATATTGAGGATGTTGAAACCGTTGAAATTATTGAAACCGAAAATCTTGAAACACCTATTAGACCTAGCTCTCCTAGATATGAATTGCCTAAGGTACCTGCAGGTTATGTTATGGATGAGGAGATAGCTAGAGATTTTCTTGCTTGCAATGATAGAGATGATCTTAAGAAATTATTATGCGAACTGAAGGAGAAATCTTTGAATGCTAGAATGAAGTGTGATCCCAAGTTCGCTACTTCACCTATCTTTGTTGATGATAAGGATTATGAATTCTCTATTGACCCAGAGTTAATTACTTTGGTTGAATCTGATCCTTTCCATGGTTATGAAACTGAAACTGTTCTGGCACATCTTACTAAGCTGAATGACATAGCCACCCTATTTGCTCACGATGAGAAAATTCGCTACTATTATATTCTCAAATTATTTCCGTTCTCAATAAAGGGTGATGCTAAGACTTGGTATAATACTCTTGCTCCTGGTTGTGTGCATAGTCCCCAGGATATGATTTACTACTTCTCTGAAAAATATTTTCCTGCTCATAAGAAACAAGCTGCCCTACAGGAAATATTTAACTTTCTGCAAATTGAAGAAGAGAGTCTCCCACAAGCTTGGGGGAGGCTTCTCCAACTGCTTAATGCTTTGCCTGATAATCCTCTTAAGAAAAATGAAGTACTTGATATCTTCTATAATGGACTAACCGATGCTTCTAGGGACTTCCTAGATAGTTGTGCTGGCTGTGTTTTCAGGGAACGAACTATTGAACAAGCTGAGGAATTATTGAATAATATATTGAATTTTTTGATGATTCGACTCTTCCTGAACCACCACATAAACCCACACCAAAGAAGAGGGGCATCTTATATCTCAGTCCGGAAGATATGCAAGAGGCAAAGAAATCCATGAAGGAAAAAGGTATTAAGGCAGAGGATGTTAAAAATTTACCTCCTATTGAAGAGATACATGAACTTGATACACCACCACCCAAGGTGGTAGAGGTAAATTATTTAATGAAATTTAATGATAATGACAATCCTTATAATATGCATCCTAGTCAATGCCTTTATGAGTTTGATAACTATACTAGAAAAC
Organism: Thinopyrum elongatum; assembly: GCA_011799875.1. Lineage (NCBI taxonomy): Eukaryota > Viridiplantae > Streptophyta > Magnoliopsida > Poales > Poaceae > Thinopyrum > Thinopyrum elongatum. The sequence continues at coordinate 181,788,128 of CM022301.1, forward strand.
AAGGTCACTTCAATGCAAATGTTATGAAACAATTGAAATACAATTCAGATATGATTGCTCGCTTAAGTGACTTGTTATTTAGAATCTCAAATGATGTTATAGGTGTAGGAAAATATGCCTCTATGGTTCAAACTCAACTAGAACAAGTAGCTAAATCTCAAAGAGAGTTGTTAGATGAAATGAATAATAATATCAATGATCATGCTGTCAGAGTAATGACTAGAGGAGGTAGAACGACTTAGGAACCACTATATCCTGAGGGACACCCAAAAAGAATTGGACAAGACTCTCAAAGAATAAATACTGATGCACCTAGTCCCACCAAAAAGAAGAAGAAAAAGAAAAATGATAGGACTTTGCACACCTCTAGTGAACCTGAGATAGAAAAACCTCCTGAAGCTGATAATGATGTTTCTATCTCTGATGCTGAAACTCAATCTAGCAATGAACATTCACCTAGTGATAATGAAAAGGATAATGATGATGTTCATGAAGATACTCAACCAGACAATGATAAACAACCAGATAATGATGTTGAGATAGAACCAGCTGTTGATCTTGATAACCCACAACCTAAAAATAAAAGATATGATAAAAGAGATTTCGTTGCTAGAAAACATGGAAAAGAAAGAGAACCATGGGTTCAAAAACCCATGCCCTTTCCACCTAAATCAACTAAGAAGAAAGATGATGAAGAATTTGAACGCTTTGCTGAAATGCTTAGGCCGGTCTTTTTGCGCACCCGTTTGACTGATATATTAAAGATGGCCCCTTATGCAAAATATATGAAAGACATCATCTCTAATAAAAGAAAAATACCGGAAGCTGAATTCTCCACTATGCTTGCCAGTTATTCTTTTAAGGATGGAGTACCTAAAAAACATGGAGATCCGGGAATACCAACTATACCTTGCTCCATAAAAAGAAATTATGTCAAAACTGCTTTGTGTGATTTAGGAGCTGGTGTTAGTGTTATGCCTTTCTCTTTATATAAAAGACTTGATTTGAATAAACTCACACCTACTGAAATATCTTTGCAAATGGCTGATAAATCAACTACCATACCTATCGGTATTTGTGAGGATGTGCCCGTTGTTGTTGCTAATGTTACTATCCTGACTGACTTTGTTATACTTGAGATGCGTGAGGACGACAACATGTCGATTATCCTTGGTAGACCCTTCTTGAATATTGTAGGGGCTATTATTGATTGCAATAAAAGCAAGGTCACTTTTCATATCAATGGTAATGAGCATACGGTGCACTTTCCGAAGAAACAATTCCAAGTGAATGGTATTAATGTTATTCAAAAATCTCCGACACTCACTATTGGAAGTTTTCAACTACCTCTACCCACTGCCAAAAAGAAATATGAAATGCTCATTGTGGGGTACATGCATATCACTGTTGAGATAACCTAGTGTTTTACGAAAGTTCTTCGGTTTCATGCTAATCGAAATTGGTTGTTAATAAGACTTGATCAACGTTATTAATGGATCATTTTTGAGAGGTATGAAGTTGATGAATTTAGTAAGCACAACCTTTTGTCCCCAACGTTTGTTTTCTGTTTTTCTTAGTTAAATAAAATAAAATGCCATGTGTTTGTCTGTTTTCTGAATTTCCCGTGCAATAAAAAATGACCCAAAATAAAAGTTCTCAGAGTGCCTTGAAAATTTAATACGATTTTTTTCTGAATATTTAAGAATTTTTGGTGTAAATAACATTAGAGGGGGGAGCACCAGGTGGGCACAACCCACCTGGGCGCGCCAGCACCCCCAGGCGCGCCTTGGTGGGTTGTGGTCCCCACATGGGCCCCCTCACTTATCTCTTTAGCCCATGTCACCACCTACCTCCAGAAAAAATTCACCATTGCTCTCTCTCTCTCGTGTTCTTGCTCTCAAACCCGCAGATTTCGATCTCTTTGCTTGAAGCTCCATTTCCGAAACTGTTTTGGGGGATTGCTACTTGGTATGTGACTCCTCCATTTGTCCAATTAGTCTTTGCTTTAGTGTTTTATACTTTGAATAATCAGCTACTCTTGGTGGTGTTGTAGATGAGCTTGCATGTTGAATTGTTAGAGTTCCAAGTAGTTTGAATGCTCAATATAGCCTCTATGCATGTCTATGAGTAGTTGCTACCAATCTTGTGAATTTTTGTTGAGAAAAATTTTGTGGACTAAAAATTTCAGAATTTTGTTCATAGGAATAAGATGAGTTTCTTTAGGAGTTCTTCGAGGAGGAGGTCTTCGGAGGCATCATCTAGTCGTGATTCGGTGCATCGGTCTTATGTGGAACCAAGCGCAAATTCGATACGAGAAGCAGCTACCAAATCCTGCCTATGGCCATGCAACAATTTTATGGTAAGAGCAGGTATTAAAGAAGAATTTGAGCAATATGTTCACAACACCGAGCTTGGTCCCTACCTGGAAGATAAGTGCAACCAACATCTTAGCCTCACAGAATCATTTACGTCTTAGCCTCACAGAATCATTTACTAAAGAATTTAGATTTCATCCCCATGAGTCTAGGGTGTCATTTAAACTGTATGACAATCCATTTACCATACCTCTAGAGAGATTTGCTCACCACTACAAAATCCCATTTTGGGGCTCGCTAGACGAACCACCTAGATTTGAGTATGAAACATTCTTGACTAGCCTCTGCTATGGTGAAACTAGAGGAGTGACACATGGTAGAATATAGAGCATTCATTTCCCATCGATTCAATACTTTGCACTCTTTAATGGCAAATACATCATAGGCAAGCAGGATTGCAGCACACTTTGTGCTCCTGACTTGAGTCTTTTACACACTGCTCTCACCGGTAATAGGTGTTATAACCTTGGAGCGATTGTTGCACGCAGATTGCAACACAATGCTGGTAGTGGATATTTTTACGGTGGGATTTATGCCTCACGTCTAGCAAGGGGGCTAGGCGTATCACCTTGGCCTAATGACCCTATCCTGCCGACCCAGTACTTAGACTTTGAGGCCATGAAGTGCCATAAAATCCTCAAAGGCAAGACCACTGATTATATGTATAACCTATTATTTAATAAACATTCTCTGGTGCACACCTTTTTGCCTGCTCCTGCTCTCTTTGATTACCACAGCAAGGGAAGGTATTATGTTCTTGAGAGCGAGGCCTGCGCGCACAACGCTGAGGTTGTAGCTGCTCCTCGAGTTGAGGAGGCTGCACCTAGAGCCTCCGTGAGCTATCACTCCAACTACTACGTAGGCTACTCACAATGATTACCAAGTTAGGCCAAAAGCCTAAGCTTGGGGGAGTACGTATATCCACCGACAATATATTCATGTTTACACATTTCCTTCCAGTTGTCGGTGTCCACACTTTTTCATTCTATTATCCATACTAGATTTATTTTCTCGCCTTCTTCTTGTGTGTTTGAAAAACTTTGAGAAAACCCAAAAATATTTCCTGTTTCTTTTCGTTTTTTCTTTCTACTTTAATTAGTTGTAGTATTAAAAGAAAAACCCAAAAAGATTTCTCGATTCTTCTTCTTTCTTGTTGGGAGCTTTCCAGGGTAAATAGTTTTTCTCATTTTTGTTTTTCCTTCTTTATTCTGCTTTCTTCTAGAAAAACTAAAAAAAACTCCAAAAATATTTTAGTGTGTTTCTCTGAATTTCTTGTCCATTTATTGAGTCATACCAAGGAGAAGACCACGATGAAAATGTTGAGTCGCTCTCATGTGCATTATTGTTGATCTAACGAAGAGCCCAAATTACCTTGTCTTCTCCTTTGAATAAAATGTTTGCAGATTCCAGCTTAGTCTACAGCACTCTTGCACTATTATTATTTTCAAATCATTCGGTCATGCAAGTGAAAGGCAATAATAACGATATTTGGTGAACTCGCTGTGGCAGAGAGAAACGGGTATGAACTCAACTTGTTCTGTTTTTATAAATATGTTTAACCTAGTATCCATGATTCAGCATATTATGATCAAACATGTTTGCAATGACAATTAGAGATTATAGTTTCTCATGCCATGCTTAAGTAGCTAGGAGTGGATAATGATTTATCTTGGATGTCAACATTGCGTTAAAATGATTGTGATGTAGTATGATGATATGGTATCCTTCGAATGTTCGAGTTGCTTGACTTGGCACATGTTCATGCATGTAGTTGAATCAAAACAACATAGCCTCTCAATTTATGTTCATGGTGTTCATATCCTACTCATGCTAGTATACAATGTTCATTATGCATAATTCATGTTCATGATTGTTTTCGCTCTCTAGCTGGCCGCTTCCCAACCTATTTGCTAGCCTTCGCCTGTACTAAGTGGAAATACTGCTTGTGCATCAAAATCCTAAAACCCAAGTTATTCCAGATGAGTCCACCATACCTACCTATATGCGGTATTACCCTTCCGTTCTAAGTAAATTTGCATGTGCCACCTCTAAAAACTTCAAATAAATATCCTTTTTGTGTGCCTGGATTGTTCATAGAGCGACAGGAGGTAGTCGGTATCTTCCATGCTAACTGGGTTATTCTCATGATGAGTGTTTATTCACTCATCCTTGCACGAGAGGGGCGGTAATAGGGATTTCCAGTCCCGAAATCAAATTGCAAATAATTAAACAAAACTCCCCCAGGACTGATGTTGGTTTGGACGGTACCCATGGATACGGCTAGCCGTGGAGTGTGTTTGTTGGTGGAGGGGGAGTAAACCTTTACTTTTATCGCTTGGGAACCGCCACTAATGTGTTTAGCATGGAAGATATCGATAACTGATGGTCGCAAAGTAAACAAGAAGGGTGCATTTCTCAAAATTTCATTTACCTCTGTTTTAAAAAGTGAGCTCTGGCACCGCTACAAATCCCTGCTTCCCTCTGCGAAGGGACTATCTATTTAATTTTATGTTGAGTCATCACCTTCTCAAATAAGCGCTAAACCCTGAGAGTACTATTGTCATCCTCATGCCTTGTGTATAGTTAATGTTGGATGCATCATGACTGGATATTTTCTACCATGAATTACAATGTTTAGTCGCTGCCTGAACTTTGGAGGTGCTCTGCATTTATGTTTTGCGGTCTCAGAAAGGGCTAGCGAGATACCACTGTTGTCATATTATATCATGATTGTGTTTAACAAGGTGTTGTCATTTGAGATGTTTTATTATTGCTCGCTAGTTGATTATGTCATTGTTATGAGTTAATATAATTTTTACGAGTTATTGTTGACATGGTTAGTTATAATCTTTGCTGAAAATCTGGGTGCTACTTAAGCTTATTTATGTAAACAAGAGCAAAAGAATTCGTACAAGTTTTTCTTTTTCACTTTCAGTTTATCAACTGAATTGCCTGAGGACAAGCAAAGGTTTAAGCTTGGGGGAGTTGATACATCTCCGGCGTATCTACTTTTCCTCTTGTTTTGGACTCTAATTTGCATGATTTGAATGAAACTAACCCGGACTGACGCTGTTTTCAGCAGAACTACCATGGTGTTGTTTTTGTGCAGAAATAGAAGTTCTCGGATTGCAACGAAACTTTTTGGAGAATTTTTATACAATAAAAGAAAAATACTGGAGCCAAGAACCACCGGAGGGAGGCCCCTGGGTGAGCAAAACCCACCAGGGCGCCCCCCTCCTCAGGCACGCCCAGGTTTGTTGAGCCCACCTGGTGGCCCCGCAGACCCTGATTCCAACGCTATAAAATCCTATTTTTCTAGAAAAAAATTAGGGAGGAAAAATTATCTCGTTTCGCGATACGAAGCCGCCGCCACCTCCTGTTCTTCATCGAGAGGCCAGATCTGGTGTCCGTTTTGGGCTCTGGAGAGGGGGATCTTCGATCTTCGTCATCACCAACCCTCCTTCATCGCTAATTCCATGATGCTCCCCACCGGGAGTGAGTAATTCCTTTGTAGGCTCGCTGGTCAGTGAGGAGTTGGATGAGATTCATCATGTAATCGAGTTAGTATTGTTAGGGCTTGATCCTAGTATCCACTATGTTCTGAGATTGATGTTGCTATGACTTTGCCATGCTTAATGCTTGTCACTTTGGGCCCGGGTGCCATGATTTCAGATCTGAACCGTTTATGTTATCACCATTATATCTATGTTCTAGATCCGATCTTGCAAGTTATAGTCACCTACTACGTGTTATGATCCGCTAACCCCAGAGTGACAATAGTCGGGATACTTTCCGGTGATGAACGTAGTTTGAGGAGTTCATGTATTCACTATGTGCTAATGCTTTGTTCTGGTTCTCTATTAAAACGAGGCCTTAATATCCCTTAGTTTCCTTATGGACCCCGCTGCCACGGGAGGGTAGGACAAAAGATGTCATGCAAGTTCTTTCCATAAGCACGTATGACTATTTACGGAATACATGCCTACATTATATTTTTGAACTGGAGCTAGTGCCGTATCACCCTAGGTTATGACTGTTATATGATGAATATCATCCAACGAATTCACCGATCCAATGCCTACGAATTTTCCATATATTGTTCTTGCTAAGTTACTACTATTGCTGCTACTGTTACACTTGCTACAAAATCATTTCTATCATTGCTACCGTTACTGTTACTGTTACTACTGCTATCAAAACTATGATACTACTTTGCTACTGATCACTTTGTTGCAGATAATTAATCTCCAGGTGTGGTTGAATTGACAACTCAGCTGCTAATACTTACAAATATTCTTTGTCTCCCGGTGTGTTGAATCAATAAATTTGGGTTGAATACTCTACCCTCGAAAACTGTTGTGATCCCCTATAATTGTGGGTTATCATCCCCCACAGATGAAGCCAGAGAAGGAGGTGCCGGGGGAGGGTAACATCAACAACACCATAACGGGCATGGACCTCAAGCTGTGATTGGAGGGGACGTTCAGCCTTCACCACCCCGCTGAACTAGTGGGTGCAACCGCAGCAACGACGACTGCTCTGGTGCGAGTCGTGCCCCTCTAGCCGTGCCTGCCACCGGCTCGGCCATTGGCACGCACCTTGCCCGGAGCAAGGCGGACAAGGCGGAACGCCAAATGGGGGTGTCGACCCCTGAGTGCGGCCCGCTCCACACGAGATTGCCTTGGCGACCGGTTCGCGATGGCATGGACGCGGCGAGACCCCTGCTGGTACCACCAGGAGTCAAGCAACGTCACGGTCTGCCTCGTCAGCTGCGCCGAGCACAGCTACGGAAGCCATGGCACAAGCCCAACTCTTACTGAGATTCCCGCTGGTGGCTGATCAAATGGATAAATGGAGGGCCACCATCCAGAGTTTGATCGGTTTCGTTGAAGCTGTGAAGTCGCAGCAGGCAGAGCCTTTGTGGCACCCGCGGATAGCAACAGCAGCCCGGGCTGATGGCCGTGTCGAGGAGACTGCGCTGATGGTGCAGTCTCCTCCATGACAGCAAACCCAGAGGCGGCAGCAGCAAGAACAGCGTGTCCGCGAGCCTGACAAAGCATCGATGGCCTCTTCTGATCCGCGAGCCCATCAGGACCAGCGGTAGGTCCGGGAGGATCGGCGGAGGGAAGATGCGCGTCACCATAGAGCGACGTCGGGAGACTCGCCATCAATCTGACAGGCAAAATGTTCCAGACGTTGACGAACCCACGCCCAGTGATGGAGGGTACTTGCCTTACAAGGTGGGTTGCCCCACCTTCACTCCTGAGCTGGGGCAAGTCCGCTGGCCGTCTGCCCACGTCTTCAAGCCTGAATTATCAGAAAAGTACGATGGAAAGCTAAACCTGGCAGAGTTCTTGAGCATTTATATTATTACCGTTCAAGCCACCGGAGGCAGGGATGAGAAAGTGTTCGCCAACTACTTCCCTTTGGCGCTCAAGCCAAACGTGAGGGCGTGGCTGATGCACCTGCCAGAGAATTCCATTTCATCATGGGCTGACCTATGCAACAAATTTGTTAGCGCCTTCACGAGTGGCCACCAAGAGCCAGGATGGCCCAGCAATCTGCAAGTCCTTCCGCAGAAGGAAGGGGAAAGCTTGCAGAAGTACATGCAAAGGTTCAGTTGAGTACATCGCAAAATTCCAGAGATACATCCAGCAGCTGTGATTGCCGTGTTCCATTCGAACATGCGCAATAGAAGGATACGGTCCAAGATGAACGTCCGGCTACCCAAGATTGTCAATGAGTTGTACACGTTGGCGGATAAATGTGCTCGGGCAGAGAAAGGAAGGCGACTCCCTAGAGAAGAGGATGGCGTCAAGGTCGATTCAGAGGATGATGATGAGGCCGCCAACCCGAAGAGGAGGAGCCGGAAGCGCAATAAGAAGCGCAAAGATAAATCAGTATTGGCCATCGAGAGCCCTGGGAACCTCAGCACTGGCAAGAAGGCCAAAACTGAAGCCCCCGACAAGGAAGCTGCCACATGCGCTGATTGCTGGGAGGCTACGGTGGCAGAGAAAGCTGGGAAGTCTGATGGTCCATACTGCAAGATCCACCACACCAAAGGTCACGACCTCCAAGAATGCCACCATGTCGAATAGCTTGTCAAGAAGCAGAAGGCAGAATATGAGAAAAGGGACAGAGAAAAGGACCAAGAAGGTGCTGGAGGAAAGGGCCATGGCGGTAGAGGGGGCCGCCACAGCAAGGCCCCATAGCAAAAGGAGAAACCTGCTAGAGGCCGTGAGAAGAAAGAAGAAGATGGTGAAAGATATGAAGGGGATAAGGAAGAAACCAGCGAGCAAGAATTCCAGAGAGCAACTGAAGCCATGTGTATTGACGGAGGTGCCTCTTTGCACTCCTCTCACCACCAACTCAAGCAGTGGGCGCGAGAGGTCAATGTCGTGGAGCCAGCTGCAGACTCCTAGAAACCACTCAAATGGTCCTGCACGCCTATCATTTTTTATGAAGAGGATCACCCCGACCGCACTACCGCCGTAGGGTGTTTGCCGTTGTTGGTCTCCCCAATGATACACAACCTCAAAATCACAAAGATGCTAGTTGACAGTGTGGCTGGGTTGAATCTGATCTCCCCCAAAGTGGTCAGCAAGCTACAGATCCCTGATGAGGAGCTCAAGGTTACTGGTACATTCCAAGGAATCAACCCCGGCAGGAGCCGTCCTAAGGGAAAGATTACGCTGCCGGTGACGTTTGGCGGGGAGCTGAACTATCAGACCGAGAGGGTTGTGTTTGACGTTGTTGAGCTTCCCTTGCCATACAACGGGATCCTTGGTCATCCAGCTCTAGAAAAATTCATGGCAGCATCCCACTATGCTTACAACACCTTAAAGATGCCAGGGCCGTTGGGCGTCATTTCCATTCCATTAGATAAGAAAGATGCAATTATATGTGTGGATCAGATGTATCGAGACGCGATAGCAGCTGAAGCTGCTGAAGCCACGGCTCCCGCCAAGGAGGCGAAGAAGGGAAAGAAAGCTAGCAGTGATGCCGGCAATAACTCCAGGAAGCGCGCCTTTTCAGAGTGCGTCGCGCCTGTTGAGGACCTGCCAGAGTTCCACCAGCAAAAGGCCTAAAGCTACTCCACCTGCCATGAAAAGGGTCCCGACAAGGCAGGATGGCGCTGATGGTACATTCGCCATCAGTGCTACCCTTGATGACAAATAGGAAAATGCACTCGTTGCCTTCCTGCGAGCGAATGTTGATGTGTTTGCTTGGCAACCATCTGACATCCCCGGTGTTTCTAGGGAGGTAATCAAGCACCACCTGGCTGTCTTCCCTCATGCCCGGGACGTCAAGCAAAAGGTTAGGAAACAAGCTTTAGAGTGGCAGTAGTTCATTGCCGAGGAAATCATAAAACTTGAAGCAGCTGGTTTGGTCAGGGTAGTGCTGCATCCAACATGGTTAGCAAACCCAGTGGTAGTGCGCAAGGCAAACGGGAAATGGAGGCTATGCATTGACTTCATGGACTTGAACAAGGCGTGCCCGAAGGACCCTTTCCCCCTGCCGCGCATCAATCAGATCGTAGACTCCACTTTCGGGTGTGATTTGCTTTCCTTTTTGGATGCATACTCCGGATACCATCAAATATTCATGTCCAAGGAAGATGAAGAGAAGGCCATGTTCATAACTCCATGTGGCACATACTGCTTTATACGCATGCCTTCCGGGTTAAAGAGCGCTTAGTCCACTTTTGCAAGAGCAGTGCAGATTGGTTTCGAACCACAGTTGCACAGAAACGTGGAAGCCTATATGGATGATATAGTGGTCAAGACCAAGGACAAATCAACACTCTGGAAGAGACCTTTGCAAACTTGCGCAAGATCAATTTGAAGTTAAACCCTGAGAAGTGTGTGTTTGGTGTTCCCTCCAGCAAGCTACATGGTTTCTTTGTGTCTCACCGAGGGATGGAGGCCAACCCCGACAAGATTAGACCGATCGAGCAGATACAAGCACCCAAGATTGTCAAGGATGTAAGGCGTTTAACTGGATGCGTTTAATTGGATCAAGAGCCCTGGCTGGAAAAGCTTTTCGACAGGGTTTCTACTGGCCACAGCCCTCCAGGATGCAACCGAGCTAGTCACCAAATGTGAAGCCTGCCAGTTCCACTCCAAGAACATTCATCAACCAGCTCAAGCTCTCCAGATGATCCCTTTATCCTAGCCATTTTCGGTCTGGGGGCTTGACATCTTGGGCTCCTTCCTCCGTGCTACTGCGGGCTCTGAATTCTAGTACGTTGCAATCGACAAGTTTACAAAGTGGACGGAAGTGCAGCCAGTGAGGAAGGTAACCGCACAGTCAGCTATCAAGTTCTTGAAGGGATTGGTGTGCTGTTTTGGAGTACCCGCCAGAGTGATCACTGATAACGGCACCCAATTCATGAGCCGCGCCTTCATGCAATACGTCCAAAACCTTGGGAGCAAGGTCTCTTTTCCTTTTGTTGCTCATCCCGAAGCAACGGACAAGCCGAGAGGATGAATGCTGAAGTGCTGTGCGGGATCAAGACGAGAACTTTTGACAAGCTGCGGAAGTGCGGTAGATGATGGATCGACAAGCTACCGGTGGTTCTTTGGTCCCTCCGTACGACACCGAATCGAGCCACCGGGCAGTCTCCCTTCTCCCTAGTCTATGGGGCAGAAGCAGTGCTCCCCACGGAACTCATGTACGGGTCACCTCGAGTACTTGCCTATGATGAAGTAGAGCAAGAGAAGCACCGGCATGATGATGCCGTGCTCCTCGAGGAAGATCGTCTCCGGGCCGCTATGCGTGCTGCACGCTACCAGCAAGCCTTGCGCCGCTATCATAGCCGCAGGATTCATGCCCGGAGCCTTGAGGAAGGCGACCTTGTCCTTAGGCATGTTCAATCCGCCAAGCGTTCCAACAAGTTGATGCCGAAGTGGGAAGGCCCTTACCGGGTAGTATGAGTCACCAGAGCTGGCGCAGTCCGTCTGGAGACCAAAGATGGCACTAAGGTGCAAAACTCATGGAATATTGAGCATCTTCACAAGTTCTACCCGTAAGGCACGGCTGCCGGGCTTAGCCCCGGCAACCACCTTTTGTACAAGCCTTGCCGATGTGCATGTAACCCTTTGTACAAAGCCAGACGCATACCCTGTGCAAAGATAATAAAATGAAGCGCCGGTGCCTAAAACATGCATGCATGTTTATTTTAGAGTGATTCTGCCATGGTCATTTAGAGAGGGTCAAATGCTGCTGTTTTTTCGCCTGTGCTAACCACAGGACCCCTGCCATGGATAAATTCTCAAGGCGGAGAAGAGAGAACAAGTTTGCATATCGGCCCCGCCAACCCAAAGCAGATAAGTTCCCTTTAAGACATCCATACTATACCTCTGTGAGGAAAACTTGTGCGTACAAAAACGTTGTCACCCTCGAACATTTGTGCTCCCATCTTTTGATTTGAGGGTTACTTCGGTGAAACTGGTTGTAGTGGCATTTGTGAAAAGTGTTGGCAAGGGGCCGGTTCTCTTCCACGCTCCCAGGCTCGCCAGGCCGAGCCTTGCAGTAGCAATGGAAGGGCCCGACAAGATATCTTGCTGGAAAACCATGTTTACTTGAAAGTATAAATGAGTCACTCCTATGCATGAGTATGATACATGCACAAGTGCCCGACAAATATGTCTTTTTTCATTAATATGCAGATAGAAAAGTACAAGCCTTACAGTGTACAAATATAGTTGAAAATATTACATGATTTAAGATAAAGTTTGGCAAGTGCCTACATGTTCTAGAATGAAAAAAGATAAGTGCCCCATAATGCCTTTCTTGTCCCTCTCCTCCTAGGAGCTATTGTGGGAGGCGAAGAGGGCAAAAGGAGTGCCTGGGCAGAAGCCCAGCCTGACCCCGTCAGGGCCCGCGGGACGTAGTCTGACAAGATCGAGAGGGGCGGGGACGAAGACGACGGACGGAGAGAGCGGCTAGGAGATGCCCTGGTCACCACTGCCAGGACTTGCAGAACATGGCAGGAAGGCCCCCGGCAGGGAAGATGAAGCCGGAGTCCATGGAGAAGCCTGTCGGGGTACAGCTGGAGGAGGCGGAGACGTCCACACACAACACCCCGACAAATCGCTCTGCCGGGGGAAGAAGACCTAGGTGCAGATGATGGTGCTGTCGGCGCCTTGCTGACGGTGACGGTGCGGCTGGCGCTCAGCGGGAGTCAGAGCCGTCCCGCTCGGCGCCGTCGTCATCACTGTCACTGTCCTCTTTGTCGCTGTCGCTCGAGGCGGAGCTTTTGTCGTCGGTCGAGCTCTCCGCGCAGCACCCTAAGCGAGCCACCGAACGTCCGAAGACTTTGATGGAGAGCAGATTGGCCTCCATTAGCTGGAAATGGAGAACGTGCCCCGCCGCCAAGCTATGGGCACGAGCAAAGGTTTTCTAGCCATGCCGGAGGAGCATGACATGAGGTGCGGGGAACTCTACGTTCGCACACATGCTGCCGTTACAGCAGACCCTCATGTGCAGCCTAATCCAGGCGGCTGTTCTACCTCCATCACCCTTGCGAACAGAGTGGGAAGCCGAAGATGGCTGCGCGGCGGCCCGCGCAGCTTGACAATGAACTCCAACGGCTGGTCCCCAACGTGGCCTTCCATTGGGGCCGCGGCGACCGGGGGAGGAGCGGCCAGGGCACCCCCATGTCCTCCTCAGCCCCGAGCGCCACGACGGCCACGCCCTCGTCCGGCGGCACCACCTTGTGCGCTGGGCTCTACCCCTGAGTCCCCAGCAGGAGAAGGAAGGCGCAGCCGAGAAGAGACCCTCGTCGCCACCGTTGGAGGTCAACCACGTCCTCTTCCCCTCACCATAGTGGGAGAAAGATACCAGGAGAAGAAGGAGGAGATGTGTGTGGGTGAACCCCTCTCCCCCGTTCCATTTTATAGAGGAACGTGGCCGGGGGCTAGCTCCTCACCACCTGGAAGGCAACCGCCCTACTCCACCAATCCTGCCCCTCTGCGTCACTGACGGCATCCAGAATCAATGACCGCCCTCATACGCCTATCCACGGCGCCTAGCTTTCTGCCATGGCACTCATTCCCACGCCCTACGCGTCCGCCACCAACCCTGTGCAATGCATGCAGCGTACGTAGCGGAAACGGTAGGCGTAGTGGGTGAGTAAAATGGCAGTTACCCCCCCTTTGAATGTGGGAAGCCCGTGAGCCATTACGTAGGTAACCCCACGTCGCCCCACACGACTCGCGGGAAAACCGGAAACGGGTTCAATCATAGGTTAATGAAGAAGCAAGGAAGATATCAAGAAAGACATAAGTCATGTTGCGGTTTGGCCAAAGTGTACGCCTGTGTATTTGTTGGGGCCTACCCCAACGATGCCAGGCGGCACGTATGGGCCAGGCCTGGGGGCTCGTGTCGGTGCAACAAACATCCGCATTTGGTTGCCCAGACTTATACACAGGCGTGCTGGCATCACACGTCCTACACTAAGCTACATAAGCAAGATCAAGCCAGAAGAACTGCTCTTCGTGAGATCAAGGAGCGGATCAAGAAGACCAAGACAAGCAAGACGACAAAGCATCACCTTGAGAAGGCTTCCCTCACCGAGCAGGAGAGCCTGGCGGGGTCGAGGCCGCCCAAGGACAAGACCAAGATTTCCCCGGCAGGCCTGCCGGGTCCGCCAAGGGTAAATCTCGCACCGAGGCACCACCGCTCCACTGCACCACCACGCAAATCAGTTATCAGTGCGGTGTCGAGCCCCCAAGTGATTAAGTGGCTTCCACCCAGCACGTGATAGCCCATGGAAGACAGATTATCCTCATGTGACACCCATCCAGAGACGTGTCAAACAGATAAGCAGAAGAGGGTTCAGCGGCACGGTAGGCTTGCCGGGTTCCGCCCTTAGCATGACACATAGTAGTGCATTTAATGCACTTTGTCCTAACTGCCAGAGTTAGGTACGATAGCACTATTAGCTATCTAATCACCAGATAAACACTACTTTACCACCGTGGTCATCCCTTAAGCTATAAAAGGAGGTCCAAGGCTAACTAGCAAAGGATTCGGACCCTCACACACTTGTACGCGCGTAGCTGCTCTCCCCAAGGCGAACTTGCCGGGCTTGAGCGCTGCGTGTTCGTTGAGTTCTTCTACACAATGCACCAAAGCAGGAGTAGGATTTTATGCTTCTCAGCGGCCCGAACCTGGGTAAAAACCACCAGTGTCACCACCATCGTGTTGTTTCAAGGCCTCTGCTCTTTGCACAATGTGATCTTCCCCCTCACCAAACCACAAGGGGCCGATGGCCCCATAAGTGATCGTGTCCCACCACGACAGGAGGAGAAGCACGCCAAGGCCACGAGGAAGGAGAAGGAGCGAAAGGAGATGAAGACAGCACCTCTCAGGCAACCCCATGCGCACCGACCCTCCAGACCCCATGCCCACAGGCTACCCAGAGAGCTGCTATACCTAAGATGCGCACCCTCGTGTGCATGGGCCCTCACCGCTGTAGCACCTCATGCGCACAGGCGTGTACCATGCACACGGGACGAGCCAAGGTAAGATCGGCTCGGGATCATGGGACCCTTTTCTATCAGATAGGAGGGGCTCCCCCATGCACACGGGCCCAACTTACCTCGTGCGCACGGGCCTCCCAGGTTTCGGCCATGGGTGCCCTTCCTTGCCTCCCAGTTCGTCCCCTTCCTCCCACTAGCTATATATCTCGGGTCTATGTCATTTGTTAGCGTTAGCAAAGTATATGTGAGACATTGATAGAGCTTTGCTCCTTCTACCACTCCTCTTGGAAATCAAGACCTCTTAGGAGAGGATCCCCAAGTGGATTTCAAGACCTCCTTTTGGAGAATACTATCCTCAAGACCTCACCTCCTTAGGAGTGGGAAGAACTTTACCTTTGTGCTTGTTTCCTTGGATTGTGCTTGTATTCTTGTGGATCTATGTGTTTTCTATTCTAGTGGATGTGTGATTGGGTTTTGTTGGAGTGAATTCCTCTTTGTGTTCTTGGTGTTCATCCTTTTCGTCTCCAAGTGTGAAAAGATCTCCACTAAGGGTTCCACCCTACAACATCTTGGTATCATGAGCCATGGTTGATTCATATCTTGGAGTCCCTACCCCTCATATTCTAGCCTAATTTTGTTGCTTTTTGTCCCAATTCAAAAATCCCCATGAAAAGTAGCCCCAAAATATTTCTTGCAATTTGTTGGATCTTGTGAAATTTTGTTGATTTGGTCCATGAATTTCGAGTTTGACAAGAGGATCTACCCCTTACCACCATCCCCCATCCATACCATCGTGGAATTTGGCCGAATTGGAGACTTTTGCCACAGATACGAAGGTGTTCTTGCATAGCAGAGCACCCTGTGCACACGGGCTATCAGGACCCCGTGCACACGGACTTCCCTTACCCCATGCGCATGGGCCATATAGGGACTTCGGCCACTCCCCATTTTTCATCCTTTTGCCATTCCACCACCAGCATTCGCTTTCTGCACTATTTCTCGTTGGTGTTTGAGCTTTTGAGTTGCGGTTCACCATGTCCTAAGGTGTTTCGGCTACTTAGGCACGGTTCGACTTCGGCATCACCGCCACTCGTCATCGCCTTGGACTCCACATCATCATCGACCACTTCATCCTCATACGAACCTTAAGCAAGGACGATAACCTCAACGGCAACTTATACTCCTACGTTGCCATTACATTGATAGCCTCGAGCCATTTTGTGTCACTTTCTCATCAAGACTAGCGAGTTGAGTATTGTCGGGTGATGCCTTTGTGCACCTTCAGTGATAACCTTATCCCGCATAGCTACATTTCGCGTGTAATCATCGTGCTATCATACATGTGCCATAAGTATCTCCCATGCATACCATACTTGTTGTCTCATACTCCGGCTCGAATATCAAGCATTGTGGCGCAGACAAAAAAAGCTTTTTAAGCAAAAGAAAAGACAAACAAAGAGCTTGTAAGCAATAGCATTGTGCCATTTTGCTTAGTTCCATCATCTTGGTCAATACATACATAAGCATACTTGGGATTATAGACGATGTGTTTCTCTCCTAGGTTGGTGCACAAGCATATCTAGCCCATTTGAACAATCGAGCTAGCGTCTCTCTAACATCCTTACAACAAGAGCATTTTCCATGGCTCCACATTTTGAGTTCACTCCTTGGTTGTGCGGATCCCATTTATCTTCCGTGTGTGTGTTCGTAGTGATATCTTGGGCTTGATCTACTTGTCTTACTTCGCAATTTTTGTATCTTTTCAACATTTTTGACATCTTGACTAACACTTGCTTGAATTATTGTGCCACTTCCTAACCAAGATCCTCCATAAACGTTTTACTTGTAGGTGTGAGAAACCAAAACCCTGTACCAATTCTCTTATTATAGCATTCCGTTGAGTAATACTCGATACATCCACAATCTTCCGAAAAGGTAACTTTGGTATTGTTCTCTCATTTTCCTACTCACCACCACTTGGTTATGATGGATAGGCCAAGTTCTTCAGTGAACCCACTCTTCGAGGAGCAAGATGACGAACACGACTATGTCACCAAGAACAACTTCTTCGTCGCCCAACGAGATCTCCATCTTGAAACTGAAGCTTTGGGTGATCGCATTGAGAAACTCGCCACCGACCTACACAAATCGGAAGAAAGACAACGGGCCTACCTCGATGCCAAGCTCACCACACAAATGGAAGAATTCCGCAACATGATTGTGATCCACGTGTCTTCCACCACTTCTTCACCAAGACGGTGCCACTCAAGTAGCCACTCTTCGACATACCCTTCCTCCGATGCAAGTCCTTCTCGAGCTCGTTCTCATCGACGTGACGACCCTCAAGATCGCCAAGCTCAAGAATATCCATTCCATGGCAATGGTTTGCAAGACCGACTCCGTGCACGTGAAAGGGCGAGACTCCAAGCACAAGATGCCGAGGACCAAGAACAACCTCTACAACATCCATGTCAAGTACCTAAAGACGGTGACACAATTCGACAAGAACAAAGATAATGTGATGAAACAAGCCCTCGAAGCACAACATGCACTCCTCGAGGCCACTAGAGCCGTCACCGACTGCAACTATCAAGTACGTGAACAAGAAGAAGCACTTTGCCAAGAACGACAAGATGAAGCCGCTCAACGTGAAGAGCAACAAGAAAGAAGAAAACGGTCACACATGCCTTGACCTCATCAGCGAGTCCTTCAAGAGGAGAATGACAATGAAGAACCTCCTCCATGCCAAGTCCGACAACACCATCATCCACATGATGAAGAACTACACTACGACAAGCTCAAGTTCACCATGCCCAAGTTCTCCGGAAGCATCGATCCCGAGGAATATCTCTCATGGGCATTGAAGGTCGACAAGATATTCCATCTTCACAACTATGACGAGGTGAAGAAAATCGCTAGGATTATTGTTTGCTGGTGGACACTTCCTTGATACAGAATTCCAAGCAGATACAAGAATTTGAGTACAAAACCATAAAGGTCCATTGAGTAAAACCATGATTTTTAGTGGCGATGACAGAAGCGACTAGTGGATCTCCAGCGTTTATGGGACTCCATTCCCACATGAACAGCTGACCTGGATAACTCTTAACTCACGTGGCTGCTATCTCCAACTCCTAGGTTGCAGGGGTGTCTTCGTAGCGCCCTCCTCTGAATCATGATTTGGCCAAGACAATAGCCAGGGACAAGCCTGTGAGTATGTTTGAATGTACTCGAAAACATCATGAATGCATGCAATTAATTGTAAGTATGTTCTACCATGTCATGACCAGAATTTAATGCAATCATGAGGAGTATTATATTTGTACAATTAATAAAGGTTTGTCAACTAATATCAGTAAGGTATAAGTAAATCATAATGTTGTACAAAAATTTAAATTCAGGTCTCAGGATGTAGAACAGTCCCGAAATAACCCAAGAGAAAAATGTAAAAGAATGCCATAGTTGCGCGTCTTCATGGCGCCACGCAAAGGGCTTTACTCCAAATGAAATTAAAGATAAAGGGAACTCTAGGCGGCAGAACTTCCCTATGAATTCCTAAAGAAAACAATATACGAGCCAGTCGGGTGTCTGAAGCGATGCCTCAAAAGGTCTTGAAAGTAAATGCCACAAGCGGGTGTCTGAAGCGCCGCCTTATAAAGGGCATATAAGGAAAGTAAAAGCAAGAGTATCTAGGAGGTAGAACCTCCCCATGAGATACTCAATAATTCATATAAGAGAAGGGGTTAGTCCATAACATCATTAATGATAATAATTATCCATCATAAATCATGATCAATTTTTGATTTAGTTAATTTTCCTCCGACGACCGACGCTAAGACCGACACTTGACCCATCCCAGACTATAGTCCTTAACCACGGACACGACTATTAGAATAGGTTTTTGTCGGTGTACTAAGTATTGGGCCACTAGTACCCCTTACTTGTGCACGGGCAGTTGTAGCCGTCCTCGCGGCAAGGCTTGCCGGGATCAGCTCGAGGTCGATTCAAGTCATCAAGGAAATCATCAAGTCAGAGATCTGAGAATCAGCAGATAAGCAAAGCTGGAAATCGAAGGCCAGCTTCCCCGGCAAGATCCTTGCCGGGATGGCCGTGGAGCCCGGCAAGGCTCGGCGCCCGGCAAGATTTGGTTCTCGGCAAGGCCTGGCGCCCGGCAAGGTTTGGTGCCCGGCAAGGATCGGCGCCTGGCGAGATTCCGCCACTGTGCCACCGCTTCGGCACAGTAACAAGTCTGACATTCTGGCTCCTTCCCTGGGTGCGTGGCGGCATGCCAGTGGAGGAGAGCTTGAGCGGTGCTGATGGGATGGCCCCTTTTTCCATCCCCAAGAAAGTGAGGACACCTAAACGGACACCTCACGGTGCATTAAATGCGCTTGTCCTAATCCGTCAGGGGTTAGGTATGATACCCTGTAGCTACTTTACACCTCAATGTATGTACATTTTGCCACTGTGGAGACCCCTTTGAGCATATAAAAGGAGGCCCAAGGCAACTGCTACAGGGGAGGAGAACTTCTGGCCCATTCTGCATGCGTAGCTGCTCTTTGAACGTACTGTTCATTGCGAGCGCTCCTGAAGGCTGGGCTCAAGAACATCAATAAGAACACAAAGCAGGAGTAGGGTTTTACGCTGATCAGCGGCCTGAACCTGGGTAAAAACCTCCCGCGTCGATCACTGGTTCTGCTCTTTGCGTATACCTCTCCCCCCGCCGAATCGTAAAGGGGTCTCTCGGGATCCCATAGGTGTCGTACCCCGACATCTTTGGCGCGCCAGGTAGGTGGATTGAAGTTTGCGTGAACCTAATCTGGTGGTCGACGCCCTAGTTCCTTCATCATCTTCATCATCATGCCGCCAAAGAAGAAGAACGCTGCGACAGCACAACCGTCCGGGTCCGTTTTGCCCGCGCCTTCGCCGATAGGCGATGGTGTGGGTGCAGAAGGAAGAGGACTAGAACCCCCGCGGCGTTCTGGTGACCCAAGCCAAGCGAGCGGTATCGTTCGCAGTGGCAGTGGTAACTTGCGCGCCGCTGGATCTAGAGATGGTGTTGTGTTGCCTACGGGTGGCACAACAAACTCTAGGGATCGAATAGCGCCTGCTGGAGCTCCTGCGCCGGCGCGAGCCTCGCAACCTGCCCAGGTCGTGCGCGATGAGCGACATCATGTCGCTGGTGGTTCGGGGCGTCCCCACGAAAAGGTTTCTGCGCATAGATCCCAAGATGCGCGGGACCAGCATGCACACCGAGCTGCCGGCGAAGGTTGTGCGCGGTCGCGTGACCGTGGCGGTGCTCCTTCTAACTTGGTTAGGAGTCAGAGCACCTCACGCACCTCGCACCTGTCGCCACCACCTACGCCAGCGGAAGCCTTGGCACGTGCACAGCTGCTCCTCGATTTTCCTCCCGCCCCGGAGAAGATGGAGGAGTGGCGAGCTACTATCCAGAGCCTTATCGGCTTCGCTAACAAGGATGGACCACAAGAGGCAGGGCCCTCTCAGCGGAGGCCCATCGATCCGATGCGAGCCGGTGCAGAGAAAACCAGAGGTGGTGCAACTACAGTGCACTCTCCTCCGCGACATCAGCGGCGGCCGACGACTCAGCAAGTCGACCGCCATGAGGAAGTTTCCACGGCGTCATCCGATCCACGGATGCGCCGTGATCAGCGTCTGGTTCTCCAGGAAAGAGGCAAGGAAGACGCTCGAACAACCATCAAGCGGCGGCGGGAAGCGCGCTATCAGTCTGATAAGCGCGCGGGGCCGGTTGTCGACGAGCCTGCGCCAGGGAACGTAGGAGACTTGCCTTACGAGGTAGGACCTCCGGCGTTTACCCGTGAGCTGCGGCAAGTCCAATGGCCCAATCTCTGAACCTTCAAGCCAGAGGTCCCGAAGAAATACGACGGCAAGACTCATCCCCCGGAGTTCCTGAGCATCTACACCATTGCGGTGCAGGCTGCCGGGGGCCGAGATGACAAGATACTTGCCAACTACTTCCCGATGGTGCTCAAACCCAACGTCAGGTCGTCGTTGATGCATCTGCCGGAGGATTCTATTTCTTGCTGGTCAGATCTGTGCCATCAGTTTGTTGGCGCCTTTGTTGAAGGCCACCAAGCTCCTGGCCAGGAAAGTGATTTGCACATCATCCCTCAGAGGGAGGGCAAGTCCCTGCGCAAGTTTATGTAGAGATTCAGCCGGGTGCAATACAATATTCCTGACATTCATCCTGCTGCTGTCATTAGCGCGTTCCATCAGAACGTGCGTAACCGCAGGATGCGGGAAGAGCTGGCAATGAACAAAGTCAGGAGTATTGCCGAGCTTTACACTTTGGCCGACAAGTGTGCTTGAGCTGAAGAGGGGAGGAAACTCCCCGGTGAAGCTGTTGGTGCGACAGGCGACTCAGAAGAAGAAGATGCCGCGGCTCCGTCAAGGAAAGGCCGGCGGCGGAATAGGAAGCGCGGAGGCAAGGCCGTGCTTGCCGTCGAGGAATCCGGCAACCCTGGCGCCGGCAAGAAGGCCAAGGTTGGCGACCCCGGCAAGGATCTTGCCGGGTGCCCTTCCTGTCAGGCCTTGGCGGCTGCCGACAAGTCAGAGAACTCCGGCAAGCAGTACTGCAAGATCCATCGCACTAAGGGCCACGATCTCCAGAACTGCCGGCAAGTTGAGCAGCTTGCCGAGAAGCAGAAGGCCGAATACGAGAGGCGAGATAAGGAGAAGGCCCAAGATGGTGCTGAGGGGTCCAGCAAGAAATGCGGTGGCCGAGGAGGTCACCGCGGCAAGGCCAAGCAGCAAAAGGATCGGCCCGCTCGGGGCCGAGATAAAGAAGGAGATGATGATGAAGAAGATGACAAATCCAATGAGCAGGAATTCCAGAAGGCTACGGAAGCTATGTGCGTTGATGGGGGTGCCTCGCTGCATTCTTCCCACCGCCAACTTAAACAGTGGGTGCGGGAGGTTAATGTGGCAGAGCCATCCCCCGATGCATGTAGGCCTCTGAAGTGGTCTAGCATGCCTATCATCTTTGACGCCGAGGATCACCCTGATCGCACAACTGTTGTCGGGTGTTTGCCATTGTTGGTTTCCCCGACAATTCGCAACCTCAAGGTGATGAAGATGTTAGTTGACGGCGGGGCCGGCCTAAACTTAATCTCACCAGATGTGCTCACAAAGCTTCAGATTCCCGACGAAGACCTCGAGGAAACGGGTACATTTCAAGGGGTCAACCCGGGAAGAACCCAGCCTAAGGGCAAGATCACGCTGCCGGTAACATTTGGCAGCGAGCTTAACTTCAGGACCGAAAAGGTGGTGTTTGATGTCGCCAAGATCCCCATGTCATACAATGGGATCCTTGGTCGGCCAGCGCTAGCTAAGTTTATGGCGGCATCACACTACGCGTACAACGTCTTGAAGATGCCTGGGCCATTGAGCGTCATCACTATCCATTCCGATAAGAAGGATGCGCTCATCTGTGCCGACCAACTTTACCGGGAAGCAGTTGTAGCACCTGCCGTCAAGGCATCTGCTCCTGCCACTGGATCTCCCGGGGGGAAGAAGAAGACCGGCAGGAACCTTGGCGCCAACTCCGGCAAGCGCACCTCCTCGGAGTGCTGCGCTTCCGTCGAGGACGTGCCAGAGAGTTCCACCGGCAAGAACAAGAAGTCCAAGGCTGCCCCGCCGGAAACCAAGAAGGTGCCTGCCAGGGAGGACGGGACGGGGGGAACTTTCACCATAAGTTCCACCCTAGATGACAAATAGGAAAGCGCACTCGTTGCTTTCCTGCGGGCGAATGTCGACGTGTTTGCATGGCAACCGTCTAACATCCCTGGCGTTCCCAAGAAAGTAATTGAGCACCACCTTGCTGTCTGTCCTTATGCGTGGCCCGTCAAGCAAAGGGTGAGGAAACAGGCTTTGGAGCGGCAAGAATTCATTGCCGAAGAAATTAAGAAGCTGGAGGCGGCAGGACTGGTCAAAGGAGTGCTTCATCCAACCTGGTTGGCCAATCCGGTTGTAGTGCGGAAAGCGAACGGGAAATGGAGGCTTTGTATCGATTATACAGATATCAATAAAGCTTGTCCAAAAGATCCTTTTCCCTTGCCGCGCATCGACCAGATTGTGGATGCCACCGCTGGTTGTGATCTCCTGTCCTTCCTTGATGCCTATTCAGGGTATCATCAGATTTTTATGGCAAAGGAAGATGAAGAGAAGACCGCCTTTATCACCCCATGTGGTACGTATTGTTTCATACGAATGCCTTTCGGGTTGAAAAGTGCTGGTTCAACATTCACCAGAGCAATCCAGATTGGTTTTGAGCCACAACTCCATAGAAATATGGAGGCATATATGGATGATATAGTGGTCAAAACCAAGGATAAAGCAACGCTTATTCAAGACTTAGAAGAAACGTTTGCAAACTTGCGCAAGATCAACTTGAAGCTCAATCCTGAGAAGTGCGTGTTCGGTGTTCCTTCCGGCAAGCTCCTCGGATTCTTTGTATCTTGCCGAGGAATTGAAGCGAACCCCGACAAGATCAAAGCCATTGAGCAAATTGAAGCGCCGAGACGCGTCAAGGATGTGCGTCGTCTTGCCGGCTATGTTGCTGCTCTAAGCAGGTTTATTTCCAAATCTGCTAAGCGCGCCCTGCCCTTCTTCAAAATTTTGAAGAAGGCAGGTCCAATGAAATGGACTCCGGAAGCGGAGGCGGCGCTGCAAGATTTGAAGAAATACCTTTCTTCTCCGCCGACGCTAGTCGCACCTAAACCACAAGAACCGTTGCTGCTGTATCTGGCGGCGACGAATCAAGTGGTTATTGCTGCGCTGGTGGCGCAGAGGGAAGCTGATGAGGAGGCAACATCAGTGGCAGGACCGCCAGATGACGCGGCAAGATCTTCCCCGGCAAGGGTTGATCCCGGCAAGACAGGATCTGCGCAAACAGAGGAACCCGTGCAGAAGAAAAAGGTGGTGCAGCGCCCAGTTTATTTTGTTAGCTCCCTCTTGCAGGGAGCTAGATCAAGGTATTCTGGTGTGCAGAAGTTGCTTTTCGGTCTCCTTATGGCCTCAAGAAAGCTGCGCCATTATGTTCAAGCACATGATATCACCATCGTCACTCGCTTTCCGTTGCAACGGATTTTGTAAAATCCGGAGGCAACCGGTAGGATCGTGGAGTGGGCGTTAGAGTTGTCCAGCTTTGGCCTTAAGTTTGAAAGCACTTCGACGATCTAGAGCAGGGCCTTGGCGGAGTTCATTGCAGAATTGACCCCGACGCCAGACGAAGAAGTTCAAGAAACAAGTCTCCCCGGCAAGGAAACCGATCAGCAATGGGTTATGTACTTTGATGGGGCTTTTTCGCTGCAAGGCGCCGGTGCTGGTGTGCTGCTTGTCGCACCCACCGGAGAGCACCTCAAGTATGTAGTCCAAATGCATTTTCCCCGGGAGAGTTCGACCAACAACACTGCAGAGTACGTAGGTTTGCTTGCTGGTCTTAGGATCGCGGCAGACCTTGGTATCAAAAAGCTCATTATCAAAGGTGATTCACAGCTTGTCGTCAGGCAGGTCAACAAGAACTATCAAAGTCCGTTGATGCAAGCCTACGTAGATGAAGTGAGGAAATTGGAAGAGCGCTTTGATGGTCTCCAAATGGAGCATGTCCCTCGTGCCGAGAACAGCGTTGCTGACGACCTATCAAAGCGTGCTGCCCTCAAGTTGCCTGTGGAACCAGGAACTTTTGTGCTCCAATTGACTCAACCATCCGTGGCACCATCAATGCGGCAAGAAAAAAGAAGAAAGTTGAACTCTGGCCAGTACTTCCCGGCAGAGCTCCCCGGAGCCGCCGGCAAGGAAGTTGCCGGGATCGACACTCTTGCCGGGGAACAACAGGCTCCGGCAGGGCCTCAGGCCCTTGCTGTCGAGACAAATGTTTCCCCGGTAGATGAGATGCCTTTAGTCCTAGTTGTCGAGCCTCGGGCTCTAGCATGGGCGCAGCACATTGTCCACTTCCTTCAGACAGGTGAACTCCCCGAGGAACAAGAAGAAGCGGAGAGAGTAGCCCGTCGGTCTGTTATGTACAAGTTCGTCGATGACGTCCTGTACAGAAAGAGACCAAACGGTGTGAAATTGAAGTGCATTCCTCGGGAGGATGGACTAGAGCTGTTGGCAGAGATACATGGGGGCATGTGTGGCTCTCACATAGGGTCAAGAGCGCTTGCCGGGAAAGCATTCCGGCAAGGTTTCTTTTGGCCTACCGCCCTCCAGGATGCGACTGCACTAGTAACCAGGTGTGAAGCGTGCCAGTTTCATTCGAAGAAATTACATCAGCCAGCTCAAGCTCTTCAAACAATCCCTCTCTCCTGGCCATTTTCGGTCTGGGGGCTCGACATACTGGGCCCCTTTCCCTGTGCTACCGGGGGCTTTGAGTACTTGTACGTCGCTATCGAGAAGTTCACAAAGTGGCCGGAGGTGGAAGCAGTGAGGAAGGTGACAGCGCAGTCGGCTGTCAAGTTCTTCAAAGGAATTGTTTGCCGTTTCGGTGTGCCTAACAGGATCATCACCGACAACGGCACGCAGTTCACAAGTCGCACCTTCATGCAGTATGTCCAAGACCTTGGCGGCAAGATTTGTTTTGCCTCTGTTGCTCACCCGAGAAGCAACGGCCAAGCGGAGAGGGCCAATGCTGAAGTGTTGCGCGGTCTCAGGACCAGAACTTTTGACAGGCTGAAAAAGTGCGGAAGACGCTGGATTGATGAGTTGCCAGCGGTTCTTTGGTCAATCAGAATGACACTAAATCGAGCCACCGGCCAGACGCCCTTCGATCTGGTGTATGGAGCGGAAGCAGTTCTCCCCACGGAACTCATATACGGATCTCCTCGAGTGCTCGCTTATGATGAGCTCGAGCAAGAGCAACTGCGGCAAGATGACGCTGTGCTCCTTGAGGAGAATCGTCTTCAGGCTGCTGTGCGAGCTGCACGCTACCAGCAAGCTTTGCGCCACTATCATAGCCGCAAAGTTCATGCCCGAAGCCTTGAGGAAGGCGACCTTGTTCTTCGACGGATTCAGTCCGCCAAGAATTCAAACAAGTTGACGCCAAAGTGGGAAGGCCCTTATCGGGTAGTACGAGTCACCAGGCCTGGCGCTGTCCTCCTGGAGACCGAAGATGGCATTCCAGTGAGTAATTCCTGGAATATCAAACATCTTCGCAAGTTCTATCCATAAGGCGCGGTTGCCGGGGGCTCCCGGCAACCACCTTTTTGTACAAGTCTTGCCGGCAAGGCATGTGATCCTTTGTACAAAGCCAGGCGCAGACCCTGAGCACAGATGAATAAATTTAAGTGTTGTACATTTCCTTATTGATTCTCATGTTCACATTCATATATGCATGTTTGTCTAAGATGTTGTATGACACCTGATCCCTGTAAGTTCTAATGAACCGCCAAGGTTTCATCTCTTTATTTTCTCTTCTTTCTTTTTCTTAAAGACAGAAGGATTCCTCGCGTGCACATTTGCCGGGGGGGGGGGGGGGGGGGAGGGAGATATGAATACCAGTTGGTGACGTTCGGAATCGACACTTGCCTGAGGAAGGACAAAGACAGGAAGCTAAGTCCTAAAAACTCAGAGCAAGTTTTTCTTTTAGTACCAAGTTCCTTGGACGATTCCGACCCTTGTATGGAAAATCTGCATGCGAAGGAACCCTTGTTGTAATCAGTTGCGTCCTTATTTTGTTTTGAGTCCGCTCAATGATTTAAGTGGCTGCACTGAGAACGCCAAGGAGTCTTGCCGGCCGCTGCGCCTCCGGCAGGCTGCTGAAGTCCCGCACCCAGCGCTCGCGGAAGGTTGTGCGCCGGCAAGTTTTTCAGTAAGCGTAGGATGAACTCCATACATAAAGGAATCAGACAAGGAAAGTAGCTAGCTTGAGCCTAAACATAGTTAAATTATATTACATCCATGAGTTGCCGCAGTCCTAACTTGAGACTTAACTGTCTTTTACATGAGATGATGGCGGCAAGAATAAAAGAGGAGCACTCAATCCCTGCGCTGGCCTTCGATCCTTTTTATGGAGTCCACCTTCTCAAGGATTGGCGCGATGCACTTCTCAAGTGCCTCAACATTTGCATCCTTTGGCAGGTGGCCGAGTGCGCTGGAGAGGTCGATGCCGGGATTGCTGTGCACCACCTTGAGGAGCACCTTGCGAAGGACGGCCCGGCAAAGCCGGCGAGTCTCGTTCGCCAGTTGGGTCGCCCGGCTAGACTGGAGCGCCCTCAACGCGTTGATGATGCTTTCAAAGAACATCGTCAATCTGGCGCTTGGGGATATTCTTTCCTCGGAAGAATATCTGAAGTTCGACAAGCCCATGGTTGACAGTTCTGCGGTAAGCTTCTCCGCGGCAGCAATGAGACGACCAGTCCAGATCTCCACTCCCTTCTCGTACTTGTTTTGGGCAGCAGCGGCGCTCTTGAGCAGGTTCCTCTCTCCTTGGAGATCCTTGAGTAGAGCCTTCTCACGGGCCCTGCCGGCCTCGAGAGATTTCCGCAGCGTGGTCAGCTTCAGCTCCAGAACCGCAATATCATCAGCCGCAGAGGAGAGCTGCTTGGTCTTGTCGGACAGGGCGACTTGCATCTCCGCCAAGGAGTGGAGGGTTTTTTCCCTGTCCCCCTTGAGCGTCGAGAGCTCCTTGCCGTGCTCGTCGAGATCTGTCTCCAGCCTCTTCACTTTGTCGCTCAACACGTTCTTGGCGGCCTCTGCAACTTCGGCAGCATCGACGGCCTCCTTGAGCTTGCCGGTTGTCGGTGTACTAGAATAGGGGTACCCTAGTACCCCGTACTTGTGCACGGGCAGTAGTAGCATCCCGCGGCCAGGCTTGCGGGAGGACAGCCAGAGAGAAGCTCAAGATTATTAAGCCATTCAAGAACAAAGTATACAAAGCAAGAGTTAAGGCCCCGGCAAGAGGAGCTTGCCGGGAGGGACAGCTGAGGCCCAGCCTGGGCATTGCTGAAGCAGAGTACTTGCCGCGGCAAGGTACTTGCCCCGGCAAGGTATTGGCTGCGGCAAGGTATTGGCTGCGGCAAGATAGCGGCTGCGGCAAGGTACTTGCCCCGGCAAGTTACCTTGCACGGCAAACTATGGGCTGCGCCAAGCTGTCAGGTGCGGCAAGGTCTTGCCGCGGCAAGCGTTACTGTACCACTGTGCTACTGTGCTGCTCCGGTGCCTCTGCCAGCGTGGCGCTCTGGGTCCTTCCAAGCGTGCGTGGCAGGGCACTGTGTAGACGGCGGTGCACTGTAGATAGCGGTGCAACAGCAGGTGGGATAGGCTTTTCCCACGCCCACGACATCCGGGTACATGTATCTGGACAGCAAAGGCATGGGCATTTAATGCCCTTGTCCCCTGCCGTCAGTGGTAGGTAGGACATGTCATCCTGGTAATAGTGGCCTTACTGTAGCAACTTTCCACCTCTACCTTTACTGTTTGCCACCTGTTGGAGACCCCTTTGTGCGTATAAAAGGAGGCCCATGGGCAACGTGAAAGGGGAGGAACGAAAAAAAGGGAGAACTCCAGTATTGTACGCAGCTACTCGGTACTGTAGCGCTCCTGGAGCTAGAACAATCATACAGATAATAACCAAAAAGCAGGAGTAGGGTTTTACGCATCCGTGCGGCCCGAACCTGGGTAAATCTCTCTCGTGCACTGTCGTGTTCTTCGCTAGATTTGCTCTTCGCGCGACCGTCTCTCCCTGCCGAACGTAAAGGGGTCCTTCTCTGGGTCCCATAGGTGATCGCGGATTCGTCCCCGACATCTTTGCATTTATCACACCCTGTGGCACATACTGTTTCGTACGTATGCCGTTTGGTTTGAAAAATGCTGGTTCGACATTTGCAAGAGCCGTCCAGATTGCTTTTGAGCCTCAGCTGCACAGAAATGTGGAAGCCTATATGGATGATATAGTGGTCAAAAGCAAAGACAGGGCTACTTTGGTTCAAGATCTAGAAGAAACTTTTGTAAATCTGCGCAAGATCAACCTGAAGCTCAACCCCGAGAAGTGCGTGTTTGGAGTTCCCTCTGGCAAGCTTCTCGGGTTCTTTGTGTCTCAACGTGGAATTGAAGCCAATCCTGACAAGATCAAAGCCATTGAGCAAATTGAAGCACCAAAGCGCGTCAAGGATGTTCGACGACTTGCCGGTTGTGTTGCTGCCCTCAGTAGGTTTATCTCCAAGTCAGCTGAGCGCGCCCTGCCATTTTTCAAAATCTTAAAAAAGGCAGGTCCATTGAAATGGACTCCGGAGGTGGAGGCGGCGCTGCAAGACTTGAAGAGATACCTCTCCTCTCCTCCAATACTTGTCGCGCCTAAACCACAAGAGAAGTTGTTGCTGTATCTAGCGGCAACCAATCAAGTGGTTAGTGCTGCGCTGGTAGCGGAGAGAGAGGTGGATGAGGAGGCAGTAACTGCGGCAAGCACGACCAGCGACAAGCTGGGGGCAACAAGTTTTGCTGCCAACAAGGATTCGTCTGCGCAGTCAGGTGAAGTGATACAAAAGAAGAAAATGGTGCAGCGCCCGGTCTACTTTGTGAGCTCTCTTCTGCAGGGAGCTAGGTCAAGGTATTCTGGTGTGCAGAAGCTGCTTTTCGGCCTTCTCATGGCCTCGAGAAAGCTGCGCCATTATTTTGAAGCACATGAAGTTACCGTCATCACTCGCTTCCCGCTGAAAAGGATTTTGCAAAATCCAGAAGCGACGGGCAGGATTGTCGAGTGGGCGTTGGAGTTGTCGAGCTTTGGCCTCAAGTTTGAGAGTACATCAACCATACAGAGCCGAGTTTTGGCAGAGTTTGTCGCAGAATGGACACCAACGCCAGACGAAGAAATCCCAGAGATGACTCTCCCCGGCAAGGAGACAAGCAAAGAGTGGCTTATGTACTTTGATGGTGCCTTTTCGCTGCAAGGCGCCGGTGCTGGCGTACTGCTTGTCGCACCCACCGGAGAGCACCTCAAGTACGTGGTCCAAATGCACTTTCCCAAGGAACAGGCGACGAATAATACTGCAGAATATGAGGGGTTGCTTGCCGGTCTCAGGATCGCGGCAGACCTTGGGATCAAGAAGCTTATTGTCAGGGGAGATTCGCAGCTTGTCGTCAGGCAAGTGAACAAGAACTACCAATGCCCATTGATGGAAGCTTATGTAGATGAGGTGAGGAAGTTGGAAGAACGCTATGACGGCCTACAAATGGAGCACGTCCCACGTGCTGAGAATGACATTGCCGATGGTTTGTCAAAGCGCGCCGCACTCAAATTGCCTGTGGAGCCAGGCACTTTTGTGCTCCAACTAACTCAGCCATCCGTGACGCCATCAGTAGGGCAAGGCAGGAAGAGGAAGTTGGCTTCTGGCGACTACTTCCCGACAGAGCTCCCCGAAGCCGCCGGCGAGAAGGCTGCCAAAGCCAGCACCAAAGATTCAGAGGGGAAACTTGCTCCGACAAGGCCTCGCGCTCTTGTCGTTGAAGCGGGTGCTCCTAGGCTAGAGGCAAAGGGGCAACTTGCTCCGACAAGACTTCAGGTCCTTGTCGTTGAAGCAGGCGCTCCTGATCGAAGCGCTGAGGAGCAAGATGCTCCGACGAGGCCTTGGGCTTCCGTCATTGAAGCAACTGCTCCCGACAAGCTTGTTGAAGGACAGCACGCTCCAGCAGGGCCCCAGGCTCTTGTCGTTGAGGCGGCTGTTCCCGCCAAGCTCGTCGGGGAACGGCAGGCTCTGGCAGAGCGACGAGCTCTTCCCGTAGGGCCTGATGTTCCCGCAGCAGAAGAAATGCCTTTAGTCCTCGTTGTTGAGCCACAGGCTCCAGCGTGGGCGCAACAGATCGTCCGTTTCCTTCAGACAGGAGAACTTCCCGAAGAGCAGGAAGAAGCGGAGAAAGTAGCCCGACGGTCCAATATGTATCAGTTTGTCGATGACATGCTGTGCAGAAAAAGACCAAACGGTGTGAAATTGAAGTGTATTCCCCGGGAAGAAGGACAGGAGCTGTTGGCGGAGATTCATGGAGGCATATGTGGTCACCACATAGGGTCAAGAGCCCTTGTTGGAAAGGCTTTCCGGCAAGGTTTCTTTTGGCCCACCGCCCTCCAGGATGCAACTGCACTAGTAACTAAGTGTGAAGCGTGCCAGTTTCATTCCAAGCAGATTCATCAGCCAGCTCAAGCTCTCCAGACAATCCCTCTCTCCTGGCCATTTTCGGCCTGGGGGCTCGACATCCTCGGCCCCTTTCCCCGCGCCACCAGGGGCTTCGAGTACTTGTATGTGGCCATCGACAAGTTTACGAAGTGGCCAGAAGTGGAAGCAGTGAGGAAGGTGACAGCACAATCAGCCATCAAGTTCTTCAAGGGAATTGTTTGTCGCTTTGGTGTTCCTAACAGGATCATCACCGACAACGGTACCCAGTTCACGAGCCACGCCTTCATGCAGTATGTCGAAGACCTTGGCGCCAAGGTCTGTTTCGCTTCTGTTGCTCACCCCCGAAGCAACGGTCAAGCTGAAAGGGCAAATGCTGAAGTGCTGCGTGGGCTCAAGACGAGAACTTTTGACAGGCTGCGCAAGTGCGGCAAAAACTGGATCGAGGAGCTGCCAGTGGTTCTTTGGTCGATCAGGATGACGCCAAATCGAGCTACTGGCCAGACGCCTTTTGCTCTAGTTTATGGAGCAGAGGCAGTTCTCCCCACGGAACTCGTATACGGGTCACCTCGAGTGCTCGCTTATGATGAGCTTGAGCAAGAGCAACTGCGGCAAGATGACGCTGTGCTCCTCGAGGAGGATCGTCTTCAGGCTGCTGTGAGAGCTGCTCGCTACCAGCAAGCTTTGCGTCGCTACCATAGCCGCAAAGTTAATGCCAGAAGTCTCGAGGAAGGCGACCTTGTTCTTCGGCGCGTTCAGTCGGCCAAGAATTCAAACAAGTTGACGCCGAAGTGGGAAGGCCCTTATCGGGTGAAACAGGTCACCAGGCCCGGCGCTGTCCGCCTGGAGACCGGGGATGGCATTCCAGTGATCAATTCCTGGAACATTGAGCATCTCCGTAAGTTTTTTCCATAAGGCGCGGTTGCCGGGCCCTTCCCCGGCAACCACCTTTTGTACAAGTCTTGCCGCTGTTGCATGTAATCCTTTGTACAAAGCCAGGCGCAGACCCTGTGCATACATAAAGCTTTTGTATTTCGTAGTTTTTGACGATTTCATGTTTACTTTTATTTTGCATGATTATCTGACATACTGTGCAGTACAGCCTCCCCGGTAAGCATTAACGAGCCGCCAAGCTCCTATATCTTTATTTTTTTCTTCTTTCTTTTTTCTCAAAAAGACAGAAGCTTCCCTCGCGCACAAGTTTGCCGGGGGGGATGGGATAATGATATGGACCAGGCGTCGTTCAAAGAAACTTTGCCTTGCCGGGTAGAAGGCAGCGGCAAGCATTGACAAGACCTTGCCGCGGAGAGATCAGCGACAAAGCTAAGTGCCAAAGTTTGAATAACCAAATTCTTTTTTATTCTCAAGGTTATTTTCCTTGAACGATACTACTCTTTGTATGGAAAACCTGTGCGCGACGGAACCTAAGCGTAATCGGTCGCTCCCTTATCTTGTTTCGAGTCCGCTCAACAACCTAAGTGGCCGCACTGAGCGCGACAAGGTTGCTTGCCGGCAGCGGCACCGCCAGCAGGCTGCTGGAGTCCCGTACCCAGCGCTCGCAGCGATGGTGCGCGCACCGGCAAGTTTCCTATAAGCGTAGGGCAAGTACACATAAAGAAAGAAATTGCTCAAGGGAGATGACATGCATTAACTTCAAAATATTGCATGTTATATTACAAGATAAGTTGCCACGGCTTAAACAGATTGTTCTTTAACATGTCTAGCGGCGGCAAGGAGGGAGAAGAATGGGCTCTCTAATTGCGGTGCTCGCCTTCGACTCTTTGGATTTGGTCCACCCTCTCCACGATGGGCGCGACAAGGGCCTCTAGTGGTGCGGGGTCGTATCCCTTCGGCAAGCTTTTGAAGATGTTGCTGAAGTCGACGCCCGGGTTTCTGTATGCTATCTTCACCAGCAACCTCCGGAGAACTCCCCGGCAAAGCCTGCGTGACTCGTCGGCCAGTTGAGCCTTGTGATTGACTTGGAGCTGTTGGAGTGCTTCTACTACTCCGTCGAAGAACTCGGCTAGCTTGACGCTAGTTTGCGTGTTCTTGTCAGTGGAGTACCCGAAGTCCGGAACCTTCAGGGCAGTCAGCTCCTTGTCGATGTCCTCGGCTGCGCTGGCAAGCCTGTCTGTGAAGATCCCCACGTTATCCCTGAACTTCTTGTGGGTTGCAATAGCGTCTTGAAGCAGACCCTTCTCCTTCTGGAGCTCTGCCATTAGAAGCCCTTCGCGCTTTCTGGTGGTGTCGAGCGTCTCCTTCAGCGTGGTCAGTTTCATCTTCAGGTCTGCTCTGGAGTCATTGGCGGCGGCAAGCAGATTGTTCTTCTTGGCTATGGTAACTTGCATCTCCGCCAAAGTGTGGGTCACCTTTGCCCTCTCACTTTCGAGCGTTGAGAGCTTGTCACCGTTTGCCTTGAGGGCGGCCTCCAGTCTTGCCACTTTCTCCTCCGTTTCCTTCCTGTTCACTTCTGCAGCAGCGACAGCGTTGGTGGCCTCCACCAACTTGCTGGCGTACTCTTGGGCCAAGGCTTCGATTTCTTTCTGGTGTTTTTGTGCCTGCCCCTGGGTCCGCTCTGCGACAAGTCTTGCCACCTCCTCGTCTTTCTGTCGGAGGGTTTCGGCAAGTTTCCTCTTGCGCTCGGCAAGTTCTTCTTCGTGGGCATCAAGGTCCACCTTCCGCTGGTTCAGATCACCGGCCCGAGCAGACAACTCCTTGGCGGTCTCCTCCTGTTTTTGTTCAATGTCTTGCTTCATCAGGAGGAGGGCCTGTCGTTCTTCGGCCAGCTGTGCCCGCTTGGCCTCTAACGCATTAAGAGATCGCGCGCGGACATCCGCCAAGATCTCCGCGCGCCTCAACATGTCAGCTTCGGCCTTCTCGATGAGCGCCTCCCTGGAAGCTAGCTTCTCCCGTCGGGCGCGATGAAGATTCAGCAGCTTTTGGAGCAGTTGCTCCTCTTCAGATGTGCTACTGCTGCTGGCGCCTGGCGCATCCACAAGCTGGAGCCCGGCAGCGGCAAGGATCTCGTCGTCCACAACATCCTCCTCGGTTGACGCTCTGGAGCCCACCGTCCAGGGGAGGCTGACGTAGACGTTCTCGCCGACCCGGATGTATTTGCTTGGCGGAGGCGAGTTGGGTCCTGCCGCCTCGTCAGTGGTTGAGGGACCCGTGGTCGGAGTAGCGCCTGGCGCTCCTGTGGCCTCAGGGCCGTCAGTACGACCACCGGCTCCCTCGCCGGCCTCCTCAGCAGCCTTCTGGGCGGCCTCAGCTTCAGCAGCCTTGGCGGCTTCATCGGTGGGCGCCTTGGCGGTATTATCCTCGGCGGCCTTGCCGGCCTCTTCGGCAGCCCTGGCAGCCTCTTCGTCGGCAAGCTTGTCGGCTGCCAGCTTGTCGGCCTTGGCAGCGGCGGCCTTGGCGGCCTCGTCGTCGCCGGCCCCTGCGGTGTTCTCCTCGGCAGAAGAGTCAATGTTCATTGGCTCCACCGAGGAGGGCTCTGCCAACACGAGAAGTAAAGCAAAAAGAGCCTCAGGAAGAAATTCAAGAAGCCAAAAGAAAGAAAGCAGAAAGAGTTTTGCGGCAAGTGGGTTTACCCGTGTTGAGCTCAGGAGCGGTGGGCTCCCCTCCCCCGTCAACGTTTGTCGTTGGGGTGGGGTCGCCAGCGCTGGTGCTTAGCGCTTCGGCGCTTGCCGGCTCCTCTTCGTGGCTCGGCTCGCTAGTGGGAGCCCTTACCGGAGATCTTCTCCTTGGCGGAGTGGTCGAGGGGGGTGGTACTTCTGGAGCACCTTCAGATGGCTCCACTTGCTGCTCCTCTCCTACACGCCCAAAGATGTCAGTAACAAAATGCTTGTTCCTCAGCGACCGCCAGCGAAAGGTAGTTGAAATACTTACGCTGGGGGCTGCAACGAGGGCTGGGCTCCGAGCTGGCCGGGACGGTCTCAAACGCTCTCCCGGTGGTTGCCGTGGGCTCATCTTCGACGACCACCACGGTCTTGCTCGTCGAGACCTTAGCTCTCTTCCTTGTCCTCTCCGCCAAAGTTTCCTCCCTGCGGAAGCAAGGCCGGAGCGCGACAAGTGAGGACAGAAACAAAACCTTACAAAGATTGAGGGTCGCGGCAAGGGAACTTACTCTTCCTCGTCGTCCTCTTCGCTGAGGGCGGAAAAATCAAAGTCCGCCTCCGTGTGAGGAGGGGGAGGAGGGGGAGCTGGGCTCCTTGGCCGCTTGGCGGGGGTAGTAGCAGCGGTCTTCGATGACCCTGCTCCAGTTGCCGGGGCCGCGTGAGACACTCCCGCAGCACCAGCCCTTGCCGCGGTCGAGCGCGTCGAACGGCGCTCCGGCGGTTGTTGAACTTCTTGCCGCTCAGCCACTTTGCCAAGCCTGCGAAGGCGTTTCCTCCTCAGAGGGGCTGGGGACTCTGACTGCGGTGGGCTTTCGGTGCCCTCCTCGGAAAAGGAGCCCTCATCCTCCGAGCTGCCTGACTCGTCGGCAGACTGGCTTGGCCCGACATCCTTGCCGGGTGCGGCGAGATCGCCCTTCCCGGCAAGCATCCCCTGCTCGGCAAGGCTCTCCTTTTGTGCTTCGTCAAGCTCCGCCAAAGTATAACCAAAATCGCCAGCTTCCCTGGCGAGCCTGTCCTCCTCCACTCTTCGAGCAATGAATTCTATTTCTTGCTCAGTGGTGTTGCGGATGAGCCACTCTTCCACCCGGACCTGCTTTTCGACCGTGGAGTCAAAGAATCGCCGCACGTCTTCTTCGAGCGGCACGTCCCAAGTTGCTTCAACGCTGTGCGCATTGCAGAGCGGCACCATAGCGATGATTGCACTCAATGCGGAGTTGTTGCAAAGAGGCACGATGTGCTTCGGCAGCGTGAACGCCTTGTCGCGCTTTTCTGGATCTGTCTCTTGCTTGAACAGTTCTCGCATGAAAAAGTCGTGCTGCAGAACTGTGAAGTTGTTGATCAGTCCAGGGCGCAGCCGCATGATATCGGCTGGGTTCTTCCAATCAGAGGCCGGCCTTCCTCTCTGCTGCAGAGGAGCAATGCGGCGGCGGAGGAAGTCTGCGCCAACCATCCCTATGGTGAGCCCGGCCTCCCTGAGCCGTATGATCCTGGCAGCGGCAATCCCCAGCTTTTTGTCCTGGGGATCCAGATCGCTCCAGTCTGTGCCACGCGCCGCTGGGGTCTTGCGAAGCTCACAGTATGGTGGCGGATCGTCGTCAATAATCCAACACCATTCAGACCGGATTTCTCCCCATCTTGGGCGGAGATCCCCCTTCAGATAATGCTCCTTGGCGCCCAATCTTGAAACGAACGAGACGCCAACAGTGAGAGGCTCCCCCTTTTCAGCACGGGGAGTGAAGTAATGCCTGAACAGCGCGGTGTTGGGTGCGACGCCGACGAAGTTCTCGCACAGATGCGCAAATATTGCCATGGTGGATACGGCATTCGGTGTGAGATCCAGCAGACGGAGGTTGAAGGTGTACATGACGTCGCTGAAGAAATCCGAATACGGTGGGCAGAGCCCGCACCAAAAGTAGCAAGCGAAGAAGGGATACTTGCTCACTTCGCTCTCGTCGGTGGCTGGGCGGACGCGGGTGGCCGGATGCGCCTTGGTCCTCGCGGCCCACATGCCTTGGAACTTGGCCTTCAGATCCGCCCCCGTGAGCGTCGGAGCGAAGAGCGCGTACTTCTGCCTCTTCATCTGCGCCTGGGTCTCCGTCCTTGAGGACTTCCCCGTCTTCCCCTTTTCTCCTTTGGGAGGCATGGCGAAGGCGGAGCTGAGGACCGAGGGAGATGCGGACGCGCGCGGTGGCGGAGGATTGGGAAACCGCCTTTGTTTTAGAGCGGAGGAAGAAGAAGGCGGAGATTTGAAGATCGAGAATGGTGAGAGGGGTGTGCGAGTGCTCCTGCAGGTCCCTCCTTTTATGGGGAAAGATGCGGAACCATCCGCCCCTTCGTCATTCGAGATAACTACGCACGCTTCCCACGCTCCGCATTCAATGCGCGACGCGTGGGAGAGCGTGCAATTAAACAGCATAGAGACGTTTCGGCTTATCCCAGCCACGCGTGCCCGTGCACTGTTTGGGCCTGGCCCAACAACGCCCGGCACCGTGTGTGGCCCAGGCCCGGGGGCTCCTGTCGGTGTACTAGAATAGGGGTACCCTAGTACCCCGTACTTGTGCACGGGCAGTAGCAGCATCCCGCGGCCAGGCTTGCGG
This sequence comes from Thinopyrum elongatum, assembly GCA_011799875.1. Lineage (NCBI taxonomy): Eukaryota > Viridiplantae > Streptophyta > Magnoliopsida > Poales > Poaceae > Thinopyrum > Thinopyrum elongatum. The sequence goes on from CM022301.1 coordinate 181,825,344, forward strand.
GAGGACAGCCAGAGAGAGGCTCAAGATTATTAAGCCATTCAAGAACAAAGTATACAAAGCAAGAGTTAAGGCCCCGGCAAGAGGAGCTTGCCGGGAGGGACAGCTGAGGCCCAGCCTGGGCATTGCTGAAGCAGAGTACTTGCCGCGGCAAGGTACTTGCCCCGGCAAGTCATTGGCTGCGGCAAGGTATTGGCTGCGGCAAGATAGCGGCTGCGGCAAGGTACTTGCCCCGGCAAGTTACCTTGCACGGCAAACTATGGGCTGCGCCAAGCTGTCAGGTGCGGCAAGGTCTTGCCGCGGCAAGCGTTACTGTACCACTGTGCTACTGTGCTGCTCCGGTGCCTCTGCCAGTGTGGCGCTCTGGGTCCTTCCAAGCGTGCGTGGCAGGGCACTGTGTAGACGGCGGTGCACTGTAGATAGCGGTGCAACAGCAGGTGGGATAGGCTTTTCCCACGCCCACGACGTCCGGGTACATGTATCTGGATAGCAAAGGCATGGGCATTTAATGCCCTTGTCCCCTGCCGTCAGTGGTAGGTAGGACATGTCATCCTGGTAATAGTGGCCTTACTGTAGCAACTTTCCACCTCTACCTTTACTGTTTGCCACCTGTTGGAGACCCCTTTGTGCGTATAAAAGGAGGCCCATGGGCAACGTGAAAGGGGAGGAACGAAAAAAAGGGAGAACTCCAGTATTGTGCACAGCTACTCGGTACTGTAGCGCTCCTGGAGCTAGAACAATCATACAGATAATAACCAAAAAGCAGGAGTAGGGTTTTACGCATCCGTGCGGCCCGAACCTGGGTAAATCTCTCTCGTGCACTGTCGTGTTCTTCGCTAGATTTGCTCTTCGCGCGACCGTCTCTCCCTGCCGAACGTAAAGGGGTCCTTCTCTGGGTCCCATAGGTAATCGCGGATTCGTCCCCGACACCGGTGTGACTTGCAGTTAGAGCTTCGAGCGCCTCCTTGTGCTTCTGCTCCAGCTCCTGGGTCCGCCGCGCGACAAGATTTTCAATGTCTTCATCCTTGCTACGAAGCTTGGCGGCGAGCGCCTGCTCACGTGCGGTGAGATCTTCTTTGAAAGCGTCAAGAGCAACGCGGCGCCCCGTCAGGAGAGCATCTTCGGCAGCGATCCTTTGAATAGCTTCATCATGTGCCTTCTCCATGTCTGATTGCTTCAGGAGGACCTCATTCCATTGCTGGCTCACTTGTTCTCGACCGGCAACCAGCTCTTGAAGGGCCTCGGCGTGCCAGATTTGCATTTGTGCGACGCGCCTTTGAAAATCCGCTTCGGCTGCCTCGACAACTGCCATTCTGGAGTCCGCTTTCTCTTTTCGGGCACGATGGAGAGCCTGGAGTTTGCGGAAGTTCTCGCCCATGGCCTAAAGGAGCTGATCCTCTTTAGACTTGCCACTGCTAGCGCTGGGATCGTCAACAACTTCGAGCCCGGCAGCGGCAATAATTTCCTTGAAAATTTCTCCTTCGGCTGGTGCCTCGGTGCTTGCCGTCCCTGGCAAGTTGATGAATAGGTTTTCGCCAACCTTGAGATACTTGCTGGATGAGGGCTCGTCAGATGTTGATGGCTGGTCTTCAGTGGCCGCCTCACCAGTGACAGGGGGCTCCGCGGCCGATGCAGCGCCTGGCGCTCCTGCGGCAGGAATGCCGTCATTATGGTCCCCAGCCTCCCTGTCGCCCTCTTCAGCAGGTTCTTCCGCGATTTCCTTTTGTGCTGTCTTGGCGGCCTCCCCGTCAAGAGCATCACCAGCCCCGGCAACATCATCCTTGGTGGCCTCGCTGGCAGTGATCCTGTCCGCTTCGGCAGCAGCATCCCTGGCGGTCTCCTCGATGATGGCGTCGACGTCCATATGTTCCATCGCAGAGAACTCTGAAGGGTGAAGGAGGAGGTCAAAATAAGATCGAGTTTTTAGATTTTGGAGTGACCAAAGATAAAGAAGTAGGGGGAAAAAGAATAACTAGCACTCTGAGGCGATCGAGTACCTGCGTCGGGCTGTCGAGAGGTGGCTTCGCCTCTCCCGGCAACTTCGGTTGCCGGGGGTGGGTTGCCGGAGTCCGTGCTTGTCGGCTCCTCCTCAATCCGGACGGGCTCGTCGGCAGGATCTCTTGCCGAGGATGTGCTTGTGGGCGGAGCGGTCGATGAAGGAGGCACAATGGGGTAATCTTCTCCTTGTTGCCGTTCTTCTCCTGCAAACCCAAAGATATCAGCGACAAGAATGAAAGCCTCGGCACCAGCCAACAGAAAAAGGGACAATGAACTTACGCTGGGGGCTGCGTTGAGGACTAGGCTCCGGGCTCACAATGACGGTCTCTGGCACGCTAGTGGAGCCTGCCGGGGGCTCGTCGCCCGTAGAAGTCCTTGACCTCTTTGCCATCCTCTCCAGCAAGGTTTCTGTGTCACTGCAGAAACAATACGAGTAAGTCAGTAAGACTGATGCAGATTGGAAGGTGGAAGTTGTGACAGGTACTCACTCTTCTTCCTCTCGCTCCGGACTGAAGCCGGAGATGTCGAAGTCGACCTCCATTGCGATGTCTGAGTGGGGAGGTGGAGGAGGGGTCCTGGGCCGCTTGGCTGTGGCAGGCGCCGGGGCAGCCTCTGGCACGGTTGTACGAGGCCCTCCTGCCGCTCCGGCGGTGGTCGCTGGTGTGGGTCTCGCGCGCCGCGCGGGCTGTTGACGGGCCCCCTGCCGCGGTCCGGTCTTGCCGGCCACTTTCTTGCCGGGGGATTCGCCGCTCGATGTAGGCTGGCTTGCCGGGACGCCTGATGCGGCTATCCGAAGGACACGCTTTGTCTTCTTCGGGGGCGAGGGCTCTTCTCGCGTCTCCTCTTCGGCCGTGTCTTCGCCGGATGAGTTTTCAGCGACTGCGCCGCCTTCTCCCTCGGCAACCTTGCTCTCCTCGGCAGGTTTTGCCTCCACTACCACCTCTGCATCGCTGGCTTCCCACTCTGTGAAGCCAACGCTGCCGGCCTCCGCGGCAAGATTCGCTTCCTCCACTCTGGTAGCGATGTATGCTACCTCCTGATCTGTGGTGGCACGAATAAGATCTGACTCTTGCCGAACAGGCTTCTCCGTCAGATTGTCGAAGAATTTCTGCGCTTCTTCCTCGCTTGGCTCGACCCAAGTCGGGTCAAGGCCGTGGGCGTTGAACATCGGCAAGAAGGCAATGATCGACCCCAATGCAGAGTTGTTACACAAGGGGACGATCCTTGCCGGCAGCCGGTGCTTGTCTTCGCGCTGGAATAACTTTTGGCGGAGAGCGCCAAGCTGCATAGCAGTCAGGTTATTGTTCAGCCCGGGACGTAGCCTCATGACATCCGCTGTGTTCTTATAATCCCAGGCTGGCCTCCCCCTATTCGGCAGAGGGGCGATGCGGCGGCGGAGGAAGTCGAAGCCGATCATCTCCATTGTCAACCCGGCAGCCTTCAAGCGGAGGATCCTGGTAGTGGCGATTGTGAGCTTCTCGTCTCCTGCGGCGAGATCGCCCCAATCCTTGCCGCGGACCACCTTCTGTCGCCGGGGATGACAAAAAGGATGAGGATCTGCTTCCTGGATCCAGCACCATTCGGCCCGCCACTCGTCCCACTTTTCGCGGTAAACTCCATCTGGGTATATCTCTTTGTTCCAGGCCCTTGGAATCCAAGCAATAGATCCAGAGAGAGCCTCTCCTTTTTGGATTCGAGGATAGAAATAGTGGCGGAAAAGAGCAGAATTGGGGATCACGCCAGCGAAATTTTCACAAAGGTGGGCAAAGATCGACATGCAAAATACGGCGTTCGGCGTGAAATCAAGAAGGCGGAAGCCGTATGTATACATGATGTCGTTGAAGAAATTGGAAAAAGGTGGACAGAGCCCGCAATAAAAGTACGCAGTGAAGAAGGGGTATCTGTCCGATCTGCCTTTGGAACTAGCACCTGGGATTACGCGTGTGGCGGGGTGAGCTTGCGTTCCCTTCGCCCACATGCATTGGTATCGTCCCTTCAAAGTTTCGGCGTCGAGCGTCGGAGGGAAGACGACGAGCCTCTTCCGCATCTTCACCAGTTCGCTCTCCGGGACTTCAGCCTTCGCCTCCTTGTCCGTGCCCTTGCCTTTGCTGGCCTTGGGCGGCATGGCGACTGTGGAAATGGAAGCCGGAGGACGGAACGAGCGCGGGAGCAGCGAGCAGAAGAGAAGAAAGGTTTCGCTCTGAGCTCGAGCAGAGGAAGGCGATGGCGATGGCCAGATTGGGAAGAAGAGGGGGGTGAATAGGTTTGTGCCTCCGCGACTTCTCCTTTTTATGGGGAAGGAGCGGGGCCACCTTGTTTATCCCCCAATGTGAATGCGCCTCTATGGGCACGAAACAGTTTGCAGCCTTTTTGGCACACTTCCCACATCACGCGCTCCGTGCGCGTAGTGGGGGCACAGTAAAACGAGATATTTACGAGTAGTTAATTCCCTGCCACGCGTGCCCGTGCACTATTTGGGCCTAGCCCAACAACGCCTCGCACTCGTGTATGGCCCAGGCCCGGGGGCTCCTGTCGGTGTACTAAGTATTGGGCCACTAGTACCCCTTACTTGTGCACGGGCAGTTGTAGCTGTCCTCGCGGCAAGGCTTGCCGGGATCAGCTCGAGGTCGATTCAAGTCATCAAGGAAATCATCAAGTCAGAGATCTGAGAATCAGCAGATAAGCAAAGCTGGAAATCAAAGGCCAGCTTCCCCGGCAAGATCCTTGCCGGGATGGCCGTGGAGCCCGGCAAGGCTCGGCGCCCGGCAAGATTTGGTTCTCTGCAAGGCCTGGCGCCCGACAAGGTTTGGTGCCCGGCAAGGATCGGCGCCTGGCGAGATTCCGCCACTGTGCCACCGCTTCGGCACAGTAACAAGTTTGACATTCTGGCTCCTTCCCTGGGTGCGTGGCGGCATGCCAGTGGAGGAGAGCTTGAGCGGTGCTGATGGGATGGCCCCTTTTTCCATCCCCAAGAAAGTGAGGACACCTAAACGGACACCTCACGGTGCATTAAATGCGCTTGTCCTAATCCGTAAGGGGTTAGGTATGATACCCTGTAGCTACTTTACACCTCAATGTATGTACATTTTGCCACTGTGGAGACCCCTTTGAGCATATAAAAGGAGGCCCAAGGCAACTGCTACAGGGGAGGAGAACTTCTGGCCCATTCTGCATGCGTAGCTGCTCTTTGAACGTACTGTTCATTGCGAGCGCTCCTGAAGGCTGGGCTCAAGAACATCAATAAGAACACAAAGCAGGAGTAGGGTTTTACGCTGATCAGCGGCCCGAACCTAGGTAAAAACCTCCCGCGCCGATCACTGGTTCTGCTCTTTGCGTATACCTCTCCCCCCGCCGAATCGTAAAGGGGTCTATCGGGATCCCATAGGTGTCGTACCCCGATAGTTTTATACTCTGTAGAGGTTGTACTCTTTACCCACAAGTAAAGGATTTCTTTTGTGAACCCCGAGACATTGACTAATTCCGATTACGGTCTTTGGGTTGAAAACACACCTAAATAGCACACACCATCTTATCTCTCCTGATGCCCGGTATCACCGAAAGCATATTCCGAGAAAAACTGTAAGACGGGGAGACTACAATCTCGAATAGCATGGGATCACAATATATACCGCGCGCAACAACAAGGGGTTCATGCCCCCCTCTCGGTGTCGGTGCAACAAACATGTGTGTTTGCCGCCCTGACTTATGCACATGCGTGTGGCAGATCATACATCAAGTGCCAATGATTAACACAAAATAAGCCAGAGAAGCCGCTCTCCGTGAGATAAAGGAGCGCATCAAGAAGACCAAGTCAAGAAACCAACCGGAAGGTTCCCAGAAAGGCCTCCCTTGCCGGGCAAACAGGCTGGCGGGGTCGATACTGGGCCTGGGACTGAGGCCAGGCCACCCCGGCAGGGTTTCCGAGGCCGCCAAGGCCAAGACAAGACCCCAAGACAAGGACCCGGCAGGCTCCATGCCGGCAGACCTCCACCAGGACGCCATCGCTCCACCTCATCAAACACCAGTCACTAATTAGTGCGGTGTCAAGCTCTCGAGCGGCTAGGTGGATCCTGTCGTGCAAGTGACAGCCTACTGAAGATGAGATTGCCTTTAATGACACCCATCCCAGAGGCATGTCATACAAATAAAAGGTAGTTAGGCAAGCGGTGGAGGAACCTTACCAGGGCTACCTCTCCACATGACACCTATGATAGCATTTATGGCGTTTTGTCCTAACTGCTAGAATTAGGTATGATAGCACCGTTAGCTATCTAATCCTTGTATAATGACAGGTTTGCCACTGTGGTCGCCCCTTAAGCAATAAAAGGAGGCCCGAGGAAACCAAGCAAAGGATTCAATCTTTTGATCCTCTAGAACTTGTACGCGCGTAGCTGCTCTCCGCGAGGCACCCTTGCCGGGCTTGAGCGCTTCGTGTCTTCGTGTTCCTACTGATCAATCCACCAAAGCACGAGGTATTACGCTGCTCAACGGCCCGAACCTGGGTAAAAAAGAATCTCCCTCACCACGCAGCCCTGCTGCCTCTGCTCTTTGTGCAATATGATCATCCCCCCATCGAACCACAAAGGGGCTGCCCTGCCCCATAGGTGATCGTGCTCCACCACGACATATTTGGCGTGCCAGGTAGGGGCCTTGCTTGCGCAAATCTGAAGCAACAGCCAGTGCGTCGATCTTCATCGCCTTCTATATCACCAATGGCACCCAGGAATAAGAGTGGTGTGGCGGCACGCCCTTCCGCTTCGAAGGCCCCTTCACCTGCGGCACTGTGAGTGGCGCGGCCACCACAGGCGGTGCGGCCGTCGCCCCCACCGCAGTTGGAACAGGGGCTGGGGCCGCTGGAGCTGCCCAGCTCCCTCACCTTCTAGTGAGCATGGCCACGCTAGTGTGGGCCGAGGGGACACCTAGCTTCCGCCTCCCTGCCGCACCAGTGAGTGCAACCAGCGCAGTGGTGACGCCCACTCCGCCGCAAGCCAAGATCCTCTGGCTACGCCGACCAGGGGGGCAACATCAAGGCACGCGCTTCGTCCCACACATGGCGAGCTCGACAAGACCCCGAGCGGCATCGTCGACCCACAGCGACCGTGCCCGCACGGCAAAGGCCCAGTTGATCAGGAGCTTGGCCGCCAAGTATAGCCTCAGCCACGCCAGACCGCCCTTGTGATCGGTCCGAGGCGGCTGGAGCACAACGACGATCCTTCTGGCTCGACCAGGAGTCAAGCGACGTCACGCTCTACTTCCCACGCCATGCTAGGGATGGTGGCGGAAGCAATGGCACGGGCTCAGTTGCTGCTGAACTTTCGTCTAGCGGCGGACAAGACGAATGAGTGGAGAGCCACCATCCAAAGCCTCATCGGATTTGCTGAAGCCAACAAGTCATAGCCTGCGGAGCCCTCACGACGCCCGCAGACAACGCCGACAGCCCACACTGGCGGTCACGCCGAGAGGACTACACCCACGGTGCAGTCCCCTCCTTGGCAACCTTCCCAGGGACAGCCACGGCAGGCCCAACAAACCCAGCATGTCGACGAGCTTGACGAGATATCAATGGCTTCGTCTGACCCATAGACCCAGCAAGATCAGCATCATGTGTTGAAGGGCAGGAAGAAGGAAGACGCCCGTGTCACCATCGAGCGGTGTCGCGAGGCGCGCCGCTAGTGAGACAGGCGTAATGGCCCAGACATTGACGAGCATGCGCCCAGTGTCGGGGGGTACTTTCCCTATGAAGTAGGTTGCCCCGCCTTCACTTGCGAGCTGCGGCAAGTCCGTTGGCCATCGTCTCATACCTTTAAGCTTGACTTACCGAAAAATTACAACGGAAAGCTGAGCCCGGCAGAGTTCTTGGGCATCTAGACGATCGCCGTTCAAGCTGCCAGGGGAAGGGTTGAGAAGGTGCTTGCCAACTACTTTCCATTGGCGCTCAAGCCCAATGTAAGGTCTTGGTTGATGCACCTACCCGAGGATTCCAATTCCTCGTGTGCAGACCTGTGTAACGAGTTCGTTGGCGCCTTTACAGGCGGCCATCAAGAGCCCGGACAGCCTGGCGGCCTGCAGGCCCTCTAACAGAAGGAAGGGGAGAGTCTGCGTAAGTATCTGCAAAGATTCAATCGAGTACACCGCAATATTCCGAAGATACATCTAGCAGCTATGATTGCCGCATTCCACATGAATGTGGGCAATCGGAGGATGCGTGCTAAGATGAATGTTCGGTTACCAAAGACCATCAATGAACTCTATACTTTGGCGGACAAGTGTGCTTGTGCTGAGGAAGGGAGGAGGCTCCCAAGGGACGAGGTTGGTATGGAAGTCGATTCAGAGGACGACGACAATGCCACCGCACCGAGGAAGCAAAATCGAAGGCACAACAAGAAGCGCAAAGGGAAAGCAGTGATGGCCGTTGAGAGCTTCAGCGATCCTAGCACTGGCAAGAAGGCAAAGACCGAGACGCCCGGCAAGGAAACTGCTATGTGCGCTGATTGCCGGGCGGCTGTGGCGGCTGAGAAAACTGGCAAATCCTACGAGTCGTACTGCAAGATCCACTGTACTAAGGGCCACGATCTCAAAGAATGCAGGCACGTTGAGCAGCTTGTTGAAAAGCAGAAGGCTGAATATGAGAAGCGTGATAAGGAGAGAGGCCAGGATGGCGCTGGTAGGAAAGGCCATGGCGGTCGCTACAGCAAGACCAATCAACAGAAGGAGAAGCCCGCCAGGGGCCGTGAGAAAAAGGAATGTGAAGATGACAGTGAAGAAGACGATGATGGTGAGTCCAGCGAACAGGAATTTTAGAAGGCTACCGAGGCAATGTGCATTGACAGGGGCGCATCTTTGCACTCCTCTCACCGCCAGCTTAAATAGTGGGCGCATGAGGTTAATGCAGCAGAGCCGGCAGCAAGTGCTCGGGAAGCACCCAAATGGTCTCAAACACCCATCATATTTGACGCTGAGGACCATCCTGATTGCACCACTACAGTCAGATGCCTGCCGTTGTTGGTTTCGTCAACAATCCGCAACCTCAAGGTCAGAAAGATGCTGGTTGATGACGGGGCAGGATTGAATTTGATTTCCTCCGATGTGATTAAGAAACTCCAGATTCCTGATGAGGACCTCAAAAGGACTGGCACATTCCAAGGGATCAACCAAGGAAGAAGCCAACCTAAGGGAAAGATCATGTTGCCGATGACGTTTGGTGGGGAACTAAACTACAGGACCGAGAAAGTTGTGTTTGATGTTATCAAGCTTCCCTTGCCATTCAACAGGAACCTTGGCCGTCCAGCTCTGGCCAAATTCATGGCGGCGTCCCGTTACGCATATACCACTCTGAAGATGCCTGGGCCAATGGGGTCATCTCCATTCCATCAGACAAGAAGGAAGCAGTTATATGCATCGACAAGATGTTCAGAGATGCGGTAGCAGGGAGGCCATCAAGGCCCCAGCACCCCCCAAGGAAGGAAATAAGGTTAAAAAAACTCGCAAGGACACCGACATGATCCCCGGGAAGCGCACCTCTTTGAAGTGCGCTGCGCCCGGCAGTGACATGCCAGAGGGTTCAGCTAGGAAGAAATCCAAGGCCGCTCCCCCTGCGACGAAGAAGGATCTGGCGAGTCAGGACGACAATGATGGTACCTTCACCATTAGTGCCACTCTTGATGACAAATAGGAAAGCGCGCTCCTTATCTTCCTGCATGCGAATGTCGATCTGTTTGCATGGCAACCATCTGACATCACCGGTGTTCCCAGGGAGGTAATCGAGCACCACCTTGTTGTCTGTCCTCATGCTTGTCCCGTCAAGCAGAAGGTCAGGATGCAAGCCTTGGAACGGCAGCAGTTCATTGCCGAGGAAATCTAGAAGCTCGAAGCAGCGGGTTTGGTCAAAAGAGTGTTGCATCCGACATGGTTAGCAAATCCAGTAGTGGTGCGCAAGGCAAATGGGAAGTGGAGACTTTGTATTGATTTCACTGACTTGAACAAAGCATGTTCAAGGGATCCCTTCCCCTTACCGCGTATTGATCAGATCATCGATTCCACTTCAGGATGTGATTTGCTCTCTTTCCTTGATGCGTACCCCGGCTAATAACAGATCTTCATGGCCAAAGATGATGAAGAGAAAACCGCTTTTATAACCCCATGTGGCACATACTGATTTGTATGTATGCCTTTCGGGCTAAAAAGTGCCGATTATACGTTTGCAAGAGCTGTGCAGATTGGTTTTGAACCCCAACTACACCGAAACATAGAAGCTTATATGGATGATATAGTGGTCAAGACCAAAGACAAGTGCACACTTATTAAGGATCTGTGATAGAGGCGAGGGTGTCCCGATCTTTCGATGAGATGATAGCTATCGTTTTTGGTGGAGTAGACTTTGACGATCCGACTACAAACGTGCGAGGACGTCGCGCCTTAGCAATCGCTAAACCAACTCCGAGAGGTTATTGACCACGCTGAGCACAATCAACCTGACCACGAGGGTCTATCTCCTGCAAGCAAAGGAAGAACAAGCAAGAAACTAAGATTTGCAATCTGGATATTGTGAATATAAGATGAAAGCTTTATTGATCAAGGTGGGGTTCTGTGACGTCTTGGTCTGGTCGTTGAACACAAACAAAGTACGCGAAGTTGCAGCTATGGTGAACTTTTAATCTAAACAAAACCCAAAGTCTAAACGGTGCCCTAAGGGCTGTATATATGGAGGAAGAGGAGGGGATTTCATGGCCCTTGAAGGAGGGGTTCGAAACCAACCCTATCTCTTGTTTCCCCACACATACGGACTCTAAAAACAGCTTATACTCAAGTATTTCGAAATTACATGGGCCTGGCCCAATAATAAGGTGACGCAGCACCTATAATAGCCTCTGGACGAAATTTATGAAGTGACATCTTGTATATTTCGTCCAAGGCTTCCTGCACTCATTATGGTGGCTTCAAAGTCCTGAAAGCATCACTTGTAACACCGTTCTTGTTCCCCTTGTGCATGCCATCATCTCCATGCTTGAACTTGCTCCAAGGTTCCTCTTTCTTGTCCAAGCTAGGCACTTCATTTGTAAGCAAAACAAATGTATCCAATTTAGGCAGCATCATATTCTCATGAACTTTAGAATCATTACCAAGAAACGAAAGTACCTGATATTTTAATTGGCGTGCGCGAGCTCTAGTAATTGGTCTAGTATGTATAGAAGCACGGGCTGTGGGTGTAACAATGGTATTGATGTCCTCATCATCCTCCCCTTCTTGAAATGAAGTCGTCCTCGACGGAAGCTCATCTTCCTCACCCAAATAAGGCTTCAGATCTGCAATGTTAAAAGTGGGACTAACCCCAAAATCTGCAGGCAGCTCAAGTTTATATGCATTATCATTTATTTTCTCTAACACCTTAAAAGGACCATCAGCACGTGGCATTAGCTTTGATTTGCGCAAATCAGGAAATCTATCCTTACGCAAATGTAACCAAACAAGATCTCCAGGTGCAAACACAACATGTTTTCTACCCTTATCTCCAGCAAGTTTATATTTAGCATTCATACGCTCAATGTTCTCCTTAGTTAACTCATGCATTTTTAAGATCAATTCAGCACGTTGTTTGGCATCAAAATTAACCTTCTCCGAAGATGGAAGAGGCAACAAATCAATTGGTGCACGAGGAAGGAAACCATACACAATTTCAAAAGGACACATCTTAGTAGTAGAATGCAATGAACGATTATAAGCAAATTCAATATGAGGCAAGCATTCTTCCCACATTTTCTTGTTATTCTTCAAAACAGCCCTAAGCATAGTAGACAATGTTCTATTGACTACTTCAGTTTGTCCATCAGTTTGGGGGTGACATGTAGTACTAAAAAGCAGTTTAGTCCCCAACTTAGCCCATAAACATCTCCAAAAGTGGTTAGAAATTTAGTATCACGATCTGAAACAATAGTATTTGGCACACCATGCAAGCGTATAATTTCACGAAAGAACAAATCAGCAACATTAACAGCATCATCGCTTTTATGACATGGTATAAAGTGTGCCATTTTCGAGAACCTATCCACGACAACAAATATGCTATCCCTCCCCTTCTTTGTTCGAGGTAAACCTAAAACAAAGTCCATAGATATATCCTCCCAAGGAACACTAGGTACAGGCAAAGGCATATATAAACCATGAGGATTGAGTCATGACTTAGCTTTTTGACATGTAGTGCAGCGAGCAACAAAACGCTCAACATCCCGTCTCATCTTTGGCCAAAAGAAATGTGTAGCAAGTATATCCTCCGTCTTCTTCACGCCAAAGTGTCCCATTAATCCTCCTCCATGCGCCTCCTGCAACAACAAAAGACGAACAGAGCTAGCTGGAATGCATAGCTTGTTAGCACGAAACACAAATCGATCGTTAATGACGAACTTGTTCCATGTTCTCCCTTCCTTACAATTCTGCAATACATCTTTAAATTCAGCATCATGCACATATTGATCTTTGATGGTCTCCAAACCAAATATTTTAAAGTCAAGTTGTGAAAGCATAGTATAACGACGAGACAATGCATCAGCAATATCATTTTCTTTACCCTTCTTGTGTTTAATGACATAAGGTGTCGGTGTACTAGAATAGGGGTACCCTAGTACCCCGTACTTGTGCACGGGCAGTAGTAGCATCCCGCGGCCAGGCTTGCGGGAGGACAGCCAGAGAGAAGCTCAAGATTATTAAGCCATTCAAGAACAAAGTATACAAAGCAAGAGTTAAGGCCCCGGCAAGAGGAGCTTGCCGGGAGGGACAGCTGAGGCCCAGCCTGGGCATTGCTGTAGCAGAGTACTTGCCGCGGCAAGGTACTTGCCCCGGCAAGTCATTGGCTGCGGCAAGGTATTGGCTGCGGCAACATAGCGGCTGCGGCAAGGTACTTGCCCCGGCAAGTTACCTTGCGCGGCAAACTATGGGTTGCGGCAAGCTGTCAGGTGCGGCAAGGTCTTGCCGCGGCAAGCGTTACTGTACCACTGTGCTGCTCCGGTGCCTTTGCCAGCGTGGCGCTCTGGGTCCTTCCAGGCGTGCGTGGCAGGGCACTATGTAGACGGCGGTGCACTGTAGCCAGCGGTGCAGGAGCAGGTGGGATAGGCTTTTCCCACGTCCAAGACGTCCGGGTACATGTATGTGGACAGCAAAGGCATGGGCATTTAATGCCCATCTCCCCTGCCGTCAGTGGTAGGTAGGACATGTCATCCTGGTAATAGTGGCCTTACTGTAGCAACTTTCCACCTCTACCTTTACTGTTTGCCACCTGTTGGTGACCCCTTTGTGCGTATAAAAGGAGGCCCATAGGCAACGTGGAAGGGGAGAGGGGAGGAGAGGAACTGAGAGAGGGAGAACTCCAGTATTGTACGCAGCTACCCGGTACTGTAGCGCTCCTGGAGCTAGAACAATCATACAGATAATAAACCAAAAAGCAGGAGTAGGGTTTTACGCATCCGTGCGGCCCGAACCTGGGTAAATATCTCTCGTGCACTGTCGTGTTCTTCGCTAGATTTGTTCTTCGTGTGACCGTCTCTCCCTGCCGAACGTAAAGGGGTCCTTCCCTGGGTCCCATAGGTGATCGCGGATTCGTCCCCGACATCTTTGGCGTGCCAGGTAGGGGACAGAAGGTTGTGTGAACCTAATCTAGCGATTTGCGCGTTAGTTTTTGGGCCATCCTCCGTCTTATGGCTCCAAAAAAGAAGACTTCAGCCATCGGTGCGTCTACGTCCAACCCGCCTGCTCCCATGCAGGAGGGTGCCAACGTGATTGCGGCTGCTGGGGGGACTGGAGAGCGAGAGCTCCTATTACCTCCACCTGTCCAAAATCGGGCCAGCAACGCCAATCTTGGCGCTGCTGGGTCTGGGAACGCAGCGCTGCTCGCTGCTGCTGGCCCTGCAAGCTCCAGAAACGGTGCTGCGCGTTCTGGAACGCCTGCGCCGGTTCAGACGCCGCGGCCTTCGCAAGAAGCCCGTGATAGGCAGCGGCCTGACGCCCCAGGTGCCAGGCGCTCCCTGGATAATGAACTTGCGCATCGATCTCGAGATGCGCGGGGTCACCATACGCAACAACACGTTGGCGGGGGCGAGGTGCGGTCGCCTGGGCGTGGAGATGCTCCTTCTAACACTGTTAGGAGTAAGAGCATCCCACAGTCCTCACGCCACTCGATACCTCCCTCACCAGCAGAAGCGTTGGCGCGTGCGCAGCTGCTCCTGAACTTCCCTCCACCAGCAGATAAGCTTGACGAGTGGAGGGCAACTATTCAGGGCCTTCTCAGCTTCGCTGATGCCGACCCGGTGCGCGCGGCCGACAAGAGAACTGGTGACAATGCTGTCACCAACAAGAACGGCGAGGGGGCAACAACCGTACACTCCCCACCCAGACGGCCTCGGTCGCCGACACGTCGAAACGACGCCCGTGGCGATGATTCCACGGCGTCGTCTGACCCGCGAGCTCGTCGTGACCAGCGCCTCGTTCTTCAGGAACGCAGAGGAGAAGACGCTCGTACCACTATCGAGCGAAGGAGAGAAGCGCATCGTCAGTCCGACAGACGCGCAGGGCCCGCTATTGACACGCATGCGCCAGGGGATCCTGGCGACTTGCCGTACGCGGTAAGTTGTCCAGCGTTCACCCGTGAGCTGCGGCAGGTCCAGTGGCCCAATCGCAAGGCTTTCAAGCCAGACGTGCCGGAGAAATATGATGGCAAGACACACCCGTCGGAGTTCCTCAGCATTTACACCATTGCAGTGCAAGCTGCCGGGGGACGAGACGACAAGATTCTTGCTAACTACTTCCCGCTCGTGTTAAAGCGCAATGTCGTCTCATGGCTCATGCACTTGCCGGAGAACTCCATTTCTTCATGGGCGGACCTCTGCCATCAGTTTGTTGGTGCCTTTACTGGCGGTCATCAACCTCATGGCCAGGAGAGTGATCTTCATCTCATCCCCCAGAAGGAAGGAGAGCCCCTGCGCAAATACATTCAAAGGTTCAGCCGCGTACAGTACAACATCCCAGATGTTCACCCCGCTGCGGTTATTAGCGCGTTCCATCAGAACGTGCGTAACCGCAAGATGCGGGAGGAAATGGCGATGACCAAGGTCAGAGACATTGGCCAGCTATATGCTCTCGCCGACAAGTGTGCGCGCGCTGAAGAGGGAAGGAAACTTCCCGGTGAAGGTGTTGGCGCAGGGGGGAGCTCTGACAGCGAAGGTACCGCCCCGGCAAAGAAGGGCCGGCGGCGGAACAACAGGAAGAAAAAGGGCAAAGCTGTGCTTGCCGTCGAGCAGTCCAGCGGCAACGGCAGCGCCGACAAGGCCAAAGTTGAGGGCTCCGGCAAGAAGATTGCCGCATGCGCCAACTGTCAGGCCTTGGCGGCTGCCGACAAGCAGGACGGCTCCGACAAGCAATATTGCAAGATCCACCGCACCAAGGGACACGATCTCCAGAACTGTCGACGAGTCGAGCAGCTTGTCGAACAACAGAAAGCTGAGTATGAGAGGCGCGACAAGGAAAAGGCCCCAGAAGGTGCTGGCGGGTCCGGCAAGAAGCGCACTGCCCGAGGAGGGCGTCACGGCAAGGCCAAGCAGCAACAGAGAGACAGGCCTCCTCGTGGCCGCGACAAAGATGATGATGATGATAACCTAGATGATGAAGAATCCAGTGAGCACGAATTTCAGAAAGCCGCAGAAGTCTTGTGTGTTGACGGTGGTGCTTCGTTGCATTCTTCTCACCGCCAACTTAAACAGTGGGCGCGAGAGATCAATGCGGCGGAACCATCTGTTGATGCCAGAAAGCTTTTGAAGTGGTCCGACACGCCTATCGTCTTTGACATTGAGGACCACCCTGACCGCACAACGGCGGTCGGGTGCTTGCCGATGTTGGTTTCACCAACGATCCGCAACCTCAAGGTCACGAAGATGTTAGTTGACGATGGGGCCGGCTTGAATCTGATTTCGCCCGCTGTGCTCCGGAAACTTCAAATGTCTGACGGCGAGCTTGAGGAAACTGGCACTTTCCAAGGAGTCAATCCAGGAAGGAGCAAGCCGAAAGGGAAGATCACGCTGCCAGTGACATTTGGCGGCGAGCTGAACTACCGGACCGAGAAGGTCACCTTTGATGTTGCCGATATTCCATTGCCTTATAATGGGATACTTGGCCGTCCAGCGCTCGGCAAGTTCATGGCAGCCTCTCATTATGCCTACAACGTGTTGAAGATGCCAGGTCCAGTAGGTGTTATCACAGTTCCCTGCGACAAGAAGGATGCGCTTATTTGCGCCGACAAGATCTACCGGGAAGCAGCTGCCGCAACTGCCGCCAAGGCACTTGCCGCTGAAGCTCTCGGGGGGGAGAACAAGAGGAAGTCCGGCAAGAGCTCCTGTGCCCACTCCGGCAAGCGCACCTCTTCGGAGTGCTGCACTACCGTCGAGGATGCACCAGAGAGCTCCACCGGCAAGTGCAAGAAGAACAAAGCCGCTCCGCCGGCGACAAAGAAGGTGCCCGCCAAGGAGGACGGCACTGGTGGTTCCCTCACCATCAGTGCCACACTTGACAACAAATAGGAAAACGCGCTCGTTGCTTTCCTGCGGGCGAATGTCGACGTATTTGCGTGGCAACCGTCCGACATCCCCGGTGTTCCCAGGAAAGTAATTGAGCACCACCTTGCCGTTTGTCCCCACGCGAGGCCTGTCAAACAGAAAGCCAGAAAGCAAGCTGTGGAGCGGCAAGAGTTTATTGCGGAAGAAATCAAGAAGTTGGAAGCAGCAGGCCTCGTCAGAGGAGTGCTCCATCCTACGTGGTTGGCCAATCCTGTTGTCGTGCGCAAAGCAAATGGAAAATGGAGGCTTTGTATTGATTTCACTGATGTCAATAAAGCTTGTCCCAAAGACCCATTTCCTTTGCCCCGCATAGACCAGATTGTTGACTCCACGGCAGGATGTGATTTGCTTTCATTTCTTGACGCATATTCAGGGTATCATCAAATCTTCATGGCTGAGGAAGATGAGGAGAAGACCGCATTTATCACACCCTGTGGCACATACTGTTTCATACGTATGCCATTTGGTTTGAAAAATGCTGGTTCGACATTTGCAAGAGCCGTCCAGATTGCTTTTGAGCCTCAGCTGCACAGAAATGTGGAAGCCTATATGGATGATATAGTGGTCAAAAGCAAAGACAGGGCTACTTTGGTTCAAGATCTAGAAGAAACTTCTGTAAATCTGCGCAAGATCAACCTGAAGCTCAACCCCGAGAAGTGCGTGTTTGGAGTTCCCTCCGGTAAGCTTCTCGGGTTCTTTGTGTCTCAACGTGGAATTGAAGCCAATCCTGACAAGATCAAAGCCATTGAGCAAATTGAAGCACCGAAGCGCGTCAAGGATGTACGACGACTTGCCGGCTGTGTTGCTGCCCTCAGTAGGTTTATCTCCAAGTCAGCTGAGCGCGCCCTGCCATTTTTCAAAATCTTAAAAAAGGCAGGTCCATTGAAATGGACTCCGGAGACGGAGGCAGCGCTGCAAGACTTGAAGAGATACCTCTCCTCTCCTCCAATACTTGTCGCACCTAAACCACAAGAGAAGTTGTTACTGTATCTAGCGGCAACCAATCAAGTGGTTAGTGCTGCGCTGGTAGCAGAGAGAGAGGTGGATGAGGAGGCAGTAACTGCGGCAAGCACAACCAGCGACAAGCTGGGGGCTCCCCCGACAAGTTTTGCTGCCGGCAAGGATTCGTCTGCGCAGTCAGGCGAAGTGATACAAAAGAAGAAAATGGTGCAGCGCCCGGTCTACTTTGTGAGCTCTCTTCGGCAGGGAGCTAGGTCAAGGTATTCTGGCGTGCAGAAGCTGCTTTTCGGCCTTCTCATGGCCTCGAGAAAGCTGCGCCACTACTTTCAAGCACATGAAGTTACCGTCGTCACTCGCTTCCCGCTGAAAAGGATTTTGCAAAATCCAGAAGCGACAGGCAGGATTGTTGAGTGGGCGTTGGAGTTGTCGAGCTTTGGTCTCAAGTTTGAGAGTACATCAACCATACAGAGCCGAGTTTTGGCAGAGTTTGTCGCAGAATGGACACCAACGCCAGACGAAGAAATCCCAGAGACGACTCTCCCCGGCAAGGAGACAAGCAAAGAGTGGCTTATGTACTTTGATGGTGCCTTTTCACTGCAAGGCGCCGGTGCTGGCGTACTGCTTGTCGCACCCACCGGAGAGCACCTCAAGTACGTGGTCCAAATGCACTTTCCCAAGGAACAGGCGACGAACAATACTGCGGAATATGAGGGGTTGCTTGCCGGTCTCAGGATCGCGGCAGACCTTGGGATCAAGAAGCTTATTGTCAGGGGAGATTCGCAGCTTGTCGTCAGGCAAGTGAACAAGAACTACCAATGCCCATTGATGGAAGCTTATGTAGATGAGGTGAGGAAGTTGGAGGAACGCTTTGACGGCCTACAAATGGAGCACGTCCCACGTGCTGAAAATGACATTGCCGATGGTTTGTCAAAGCGCGCCGCACTCAAATTGCCTGTGGAACCAGGCACTTTTGTGCTCCAACTAACTCAGCCATCCGTGACGCCATCAGTAGGGCAAGGCAGGAAGAGGAAGTTGGCTTCTGGCGACTACTTCCCGGCAGAGCTCCCCGAAGCCGCCGGCAAGAAGGCTGCCAAAGCCAGCGCCAAAGATGCAGAGGGGCAACTTGCTCTGACAAGGCCTCACGCTCTTGTCATTGAAGCGGGTGCTCCTAGGCAAGAGGCAAAGGGGCAACTTGCTCCGACAAGACTTCGGGTCCTTGTCGTTGAAGCAGGCGCTCCTGATCGAAGCGCTGAGGAGCAAGATGCTCCGACGAGGCCTTGGGCTTCCGACGTTGAAGCAACTGCTCCCGACGAGCTTGTTAAAGGACAGCACGCTCCAGCAGGGCCCCAGGCTCTTGTCGTTAAAGCGGCTGTTCCCGCCAAGCTCGTCGGGGAACGGCCGGCTCTGGTAGAGCAACGAGCTCTTGCCGTAGGGCCTGATGTTCCCGCAGCAGAAGAAATGCCTTTAGTCCTCGTTGTCGAGCCACAGGCTCCAGCGTGGGCGCAGCAGATCGTCCGTTTCCTTCAGACAGGAGAACTTCCCGAAGAGCAGGAAGAAGCGGAGAAAGTAGCCTGATGGTCCAATATGTATCAATTTGTCGATGACATGCTGTGCAGAAAAAGACCAAACGGTGTGAAATTGAAGTGTATTCCCCGGGAAGAAGGACAGGAGCTGTTGGCGGAGATTCATGGAGGCATATGTGGTCACCACATAGGGTCAAGAGCCCTTGCTGGAAAGGCTTTCCGGCAAGGTTTCTTTTGGCCCACCGCCCTCCAGGATGCAACTGCACTAGTAACCAAGTGTGAAGCGTGCCAGTTTCATTCCAAGCAGATTCATCAGCCAGCTCAAGCTCTCCAGACAATCCCTCTCTCCTGGCCATTTTCGGTCTGGGGGCTCGACATCCTCGGCCCCTTTCCCCGTGCCACCGGGGGCTTCGAGTACTTGTATGTGGCCATCGACAAGTTTACGAAGTGGCCAGAAGTGGAAGCAGTGAGGAAGGTGACAGCACAATCAGCCATCAAGTTCTTCAAGGGAATTGTTTGTCGCTTTGGTGTTCCTAACAGGATCATCACCGACAACGGTACCCAGTTCACGAGCCACGCCTTCATGCAGTATGTCGAAGACCTTGGCGCCAAGGTCTGTTTCGCTTCTGTTGCTCACCCCCGAAGCAACGGTCAAGTTGAAAGGGCAAATGCTGAAGTGCTGCGTGGGCTCAAGACGAGAACTTTCGACAGGCTGCGCAATTGCGGCAAGAACTGGATCGAGGAGCTGCCAGTGGATCTTTGGTCGATCAGGACGACGCCAAATCGAGCTACTGGCCAGACGCCTTTTGCTCTAGTTTATGGATCAGAGGCAGTTCTCCCCACGGAACTCGTATACGGGTCACCTCGAGTGCTCGCTTACGATGAGCTTGAGCAAGAGCAACTGCGGCAAGATGACGCTGTGCTCCTAGAGGAGGATCGTCTTCAGGCTGCTGTGAGAGCTGCTCGCTACCAGCAAGCTTTGCGTCGCTACCATAGCCGCAAAGTTAATGCCAGAAGTCTCGAGGAAGGCGACCTTGTTCTTCGGCGCGTTCAGTCGGCCAAGAATTCAAACAAGTTGACGCCGAAGTGGGAAGGCCCTTATCGGGTGAAACGAGTCACCAGGCCCGGCGCTGTCCGCCTGGAGACCGAGGATGGCATTCCAGTGATCAATTCCTGGAACATTGAGCATCTTCGTAAGTTTTTTCCATAAGGCGCAGTTGCCGGACCCTTCCCCGGCAACCACCTTTTGTACAAGTATTGCCGCTGTTGCATGTAATCCTTTGTACAAAGCCAGGCGCAGACCCTGTGCATAAATAAAGCTTTTGTATTTCGCAGTTTTTGACGATTTCATGTTTACTTTTATTTTGCATGATTATCTGACATACTGTGCAGTACAGCCTCCCCAGCGTCGTTCAAAGAAACTTTGCCTTGCCGGGAAGAAGGCAGCGGCAAGCAGTGACAAGACCTTGCCGCGGAGAGATCAGCGACAAAGCTAAGGGCCAAAGTTTGAATAATCAAATTCTTTTTTATTTTCAAGGTTATTTTCCTTGAACGATACTACTCTTTGTATGGAAAACCTGTGCGCGACGGAACCTAAGCGTAATCGGTCGCGCCCTTACCTTGTTTCGAGTCCGCTCAACAACCTAAGTGGCTGCACTGAGCGCGACAAGGTTGCTTGCCGGTAGCGGCACCGCCAGCAGGCTGCTGGAGTCCCGCACCCAGCGCTCGCGGCAATGGTGCGCGCACCGGCAAGTTCCCTATAAGCGTAGGGCAAGTACACACAAAGAAAGAAATTGCTCAAGGGAGATGACATGCATTAACTTCAAAATATTGCAAGTTATATTACAAGATAAGTTGCCGCGGCTTAAACAGATTGTTCTTTAACATGTCTAGCGGCGGCAAGGAGGGAGAAGAATGGGCTCTCTAATTGCGGTGCTCGCCTTCGACTCTCTGGATTTGGTCCACCCTCTCCACGATGGGCGTGACAAGGGCCTCTAGTGGCGCGGGGTCGTATCCCTTCGGCAAGCTTTTGAAGATGTTGCTGAAGTCGACGCCCGGGTTTCTGTATGCTATCTTCACCAACAACCTCCGGAGAACTCCCCGGCAAAGCCTGCGTGACTCGTCGGCCAGTTGAGCCTTGTGATTGACTTGGAGCTGTTGGAGTGCTTCTACTACTCCGTCAAAGAACTCGGCTAGCTTAACGCTAGTTTGCGTGTTCTTGTCGGTGGAGTACCCGAAGTCCGGCACCTTCAGGGCAGTCAGCTCCTTGTCGATGTCCTCGGCAGCGCTGGCAAGCCTGTCTGTGAAGATCCCCATGTTATCCCTGAACTTCTTGTGGGTTGCAATAGCGTCTTGAAGCAGACCCTTTTCCTTCTGGAGCTCTGTCATTAGAAGCCCTTCGCGCTTTCTGGTGGTGTCGAGCGTCTCCTTCAGCGTGGTCAGCTTCAGCTTCAGGTCTGCTCTGGAGCCGTTGGCGGCGGCAAGCAGATTGTTCTTCTTGGCTATGGTAACTTGCATCTCCGCCAAAGTGTGGGTCGCTTTTGCCCTCTCACTTTCAAGCGTTGAGAGCTTGTCACCGTTTGCCTTGAGGGCGGCCTCTAGTCTTGCCACTTTTTCCTCCGTTTCCTTCTTGTTCACTTCTGCAGCAGCGACAGCGTTGGTGGCCTCCACCAACTTGCTGGCGTACTCTTGGGCCAAGGCTTCAATTTCCTTCTGGTGTTTTTGTGCCTGCCCCTGGGTCCGCTCTGCGACAAGTCTTGCCACCTCCTCGTCCTTCTGTCGGAGGGTTTCGGCAAGTTTCCTCTTGCGCTCGGCAAGTTCTTCTTCGTGGGCGTCAAGGTCCACTTTCCGCTGGTTCAGATCACCGGCCTGAGCAGACAACTCCTTGGCGGTCTCCTCCTGTTTTTGTTCAATGTCTTGCTTCATCAGGAGGAGGGCCTGCCGTTCTTCGGCCAGCTGTGCCCGCTTGACCTCTAACGCATTAAGAGATCGCGCGCGAACGTCCGCCAAGATCTCCGCGCGCCTCAACATGTCAGCTTCGGCCTTCTTGATGAGCGCCTCCCTGGAAACTAGCTTCTCCCGTCGGGCGCGATGAAGATTCAACAGCTTTTGAAGCAGTTGCTCCTCTTCAGACGTGCTGCTGCTGCTGGCGCCTGGCGCATCCACAAGCTGGAGCCCGGCAGCGGCAAAGATCTCCTCGTCCACAACATCCTCCTCGGTTGGCGCTCTGGAGCCCACCGTCCAGGGGAGGCTGACGTAGACGTTCTCTCCGACCCGGATGTATTTGCTTGACGGAGGCGAGTTGGGCGCTGCCGCCTCGTCAGTGGTTAAGGGACCCGTGGTCGGAGTAGCGCCTGGCGCTCCTGTGGCCTCAGGGCCGTCAGTACGACCACCGGCTCCCTCGCCGGCCTCCTCAGCAGCCTTCTGGGCAGCCTCAGCTTCAGCAACCTTGGCGGCTTCATCGGTGGGTGCCTTGGCGGTATTATCCTCGGCGGCCTTGCCGGCCTCTTCGGCATCATTGGCAGTTTCTTCGTCGGCAAGCTTGTCGGCTGCCAGCTTGTCGGCCTTGGCAGCGGCGGCCTTGGCGGCCTCGTCATCGACGGCCCCCGTGGTGTTCTCCTCGGCAGAAGAGTCAATGTTCATTGGCTCCACCGAAGAGGGCTCTGCCAACCCGAGAAGTAAGGCAAAAAGAGCTTCAGGAAGAAATTCAAGAAGACAAAAGAAAGAAAGCAGAAAGAGTTTTGCGGCAAGTGGGTTTACCCGTGTTGAGCTCAGGAGCGGTGGGCTCCCCTCCCCCGTCAACGTTTGTCATTGGGGTGGGGTCGCCAGCGCTGGTGCTTGGCACTTCGGCGCTTGCCGGCTCCTCTTCGTGGCTCGGCTCGCTAGTGGGAGCCCTTACCGGAGATCTTCTCCTTGGCGGTGTGGTCGAGGGGGGTGGTACTTCTGGAGCACCTTCAGATGGCTCCACTTGCTGCTCCTCTCCTACACGCCCAAAGATGTTAGTGACAAAATGCTTGTTCCTCAGCGACCGCCAGCGAAAGGTAGTTGAAATACTTACGCTGGGGGCTGCGACGAGGGCTGGGCTCCGAGCTGGTCGGCATGGTTTCAGACGCTCTCCCTGTGGTTGCCGTGGGCTCATCTTCGACGACCACCACGGTCTTGCTCGTCGAGACCTTAGCTCTCTTCCTTGTCCTCTCCGCCAAGGTTTCCTCCCTGCGGAAGCAAGGCCGGAGCGCGACAAGTGAGGACAGAAACAAAACCTTACAAAGATTGAGGGTCGCGGCAAGGGAACTTACTCTTCCTCGTCGTCCTCTTCGCTGAGAGCGGAAAAATCAAAGTCCGCCTCCGTGTGAGGAGGGGGAGGAGGGGGAGCTGGACTCCTTGGCCGCTTGGTGGGGGTAGTAGCAGCGGTCTTTGATGACCCTGCTCCAGTTGCCGGGGCCGCGTGAGACGCTCCCGCAGCACCAGCCCTTGCCGCGGTCGAGCGCGTCGAACGGCGCTCCGGCGGTTGTTGAACCTCTTGCCGCTCAGCCACTTTGCCAAGCCTGCGAAGGTGTTTCCTCCTCCGAGGGGCTGGGGACTCTGACTGCGGTGGGCTTTCGGTTCCCTCCTCGGAAGAGGAGCCCTCATCCTCCGAGCTGCCTGACTCGTCGGCAGGCTGGCTTGGCCCGACATCCTTGCCGGGTGCAGCGAGCTCGCCCTTCCCGGCAAGCATCCCCTGCTCGGCAAGGATCTCCTTTTGTGCCTCGTCGAGCTCCGCCAAAGTATAACCAAAATCACCAGCTTCCCTGGCGAGCCTGTCCTCCTCCACTCTTCGAGCAATGAATTCTATTTCTTGCTCAGTGGTGTTGCGGACGAGCCACTCCTCCTCCCGGACCTGCTTTTCGACCGTGGAGTCAAAGAATCGCCGCACATCTTCTTCGAGCGGCACGTCCCAAGTTGCTTCAACGCTGTGCGCATTGCAGAGCGGCATCATAGCGATGATTGCACTCAATGCGGAGTTGTTGCAAAGGGGCACGATGTGCTTCGGCAGCGTGAACGCCTTGTCGCGTTTCTCTGGATCTATCTCTTGCTTGAACAGTTCTCGCATGAAAAAGTCGTGCTGCAGAACTGTGAAGTTGTTGACCAGTCCAGGGCGCAGCCGCATGATATCGGCTGGGTTCTTCCAATCAGAGGCCGGCCTTCCTCTCTGCTGCAGAGGAGCAATGCGGCGGCGGAGGAAGTCTGCGCCAACCATCCCTATGGTGAGCCCGGCCTCCCTGAGCCGTATGATCCTGGTAGCGGCAATCTCCAGCTTTTTGTCCTGGGGATCCAGATCGCTGCAGTCTGTGCCACGCGCTGCTGGGGTCTTGCGAAGCGCACAGTATGGTGGCGGCTCGTCGTCAATGATCCAACACCATTCAGACCAGATTTCTCCCCATCTTGGGCGGAGATCCCCCTTCAGATAATGCTCCTTGGCGCCCAATCTTGAAACGAACGAGACGCCAACAGTGAGAGGCTCCCCCTTTTCAGCACGGGGAGTGAAGTAATGCCTGAACAGCGCAGTGTTGGGTGCGACGCCGACGAAGTTCTCGCACAGATGCGCAAATATTGCCATGGTGGATACGGCATTCGGTGTGAGATCCAGCAGACGGAGGTTGAAGGTGTACATGACGTCGCTAAAGAAATCCGAGTACGGTGGGCAGAGCCCGCACCAAAAGTAGCAAGCGAAGAAGGGGTACTTGCTCACTTCGCTCTCGTCGGTGGCTGGGCGAACGCGGGTGGCCGGATGCGCCTTGGTCCTCGCGGCCCACATGCCTTGGAACTTGGCCTTCAGATCCGCCCCCGTGAGCGTCGGAGCGAAGAGCGCGTACTTCTGCCTCTTCAACTGCGCCTGGGTCTCCGTCCTTGAGGACTTCCCCGTCTTCCCCTTTTCTCCTTTGGGAGGCATGGCGAAGGCGGAGCTGAGGACCGAGGGAGATGCAGACGCGCGCGGTGGCGGAGGATTGGGAAACCGCTTTGTTTTAGAGCGGAGGAAGAAGAAGGCGGAGATTTGGAGATCGAGAATGGTGAGAGGGGTGTGTGAGTGCTTCTGCAGGTCCCTCCTTTTATGGGGAAGATGCGGAACCATCCGCCCCTTCGTCATTCGAGATAGCTGCGCACGCTTCCCACGCTCCGCATTCAAAGCGCGACGCGTGGGAGAGCGTGCAATTAAACAGCATAGGGACGTTTCGGCTTATCCCAGACACGCGTGCCCGTGCACTGTTTGGGCATGGCCCAACAACACCCGGCACCTTGTGTGGCCCAGGCCCGGGGGCTCCTGTCGGTGTACTAGAATAGGGGTACCCTAGTACCCCATACTTGTGCACGGGCAGTAGTAGCATCCCGCGGCCAGGCTTGCGGGAGGACAGCCAGAGAGAAGCTCAAGATTATTAAGCCATTCAAGAACAAAGTATACAAAGCAAGAGTTAAGCCCCCGGCAAGAGGAGCTTGCCGGGAGGGACAGCTGAGGCCCAGCCTGGGCATTGCTGTAGCAGAGTACTTGCCGCGGCAAGGTACTTGCCCCGGCAAGTCATTGGCTGCGGCAAGGTATTGGCTGCGGCAACATAGCGGCTGCGGCAAGGTACTTGCCCCGGCAAGTTACCTTGCGCGGCAAACTATGGGTTGCGGCAAGCTGTCAGGTGCGGCAAGGTCTTGCCGCGGCAAGCGTTACTGTACCACTGTGCTACTGTGCTGCTCCGGTGCCTCTGCCAGCGTGGCGCTCTGGGTCCTTCCAGGTGTGCGTGGCAGGGCACTGTGTAGACGGCGGTGCACTGTAGCTAGCGGTGCAGGAGCAGGTGGGATAGGCTTTTCCCACGTCCAAGACGTCCGGGTACATGTATGTGGACAGCAAAGGCATGGGCATTTAATGCCCTTGTCCCCTGCCGTCAGTGGTAGGTAGGACATGTCATCCTGGTAATAGTGGCCTTACTGTAGCAACTTTCCACCTCTACCTTTACTGTTTGCCACCTGTTGGTGACCCCTTTGTGTGTATAAAAGGAGGCCCATAGGCAACGTGGAAGGGGAGAGGGGAGGAGAGGAACTGAGAGAGGGAGAACTCCAGTATTGTACGCAGCTACCCGGTACTGTAGCGCTCCTGGAGCTAGAACAATCATAAAGATAATAAACCAAAAAGCAGGAGTAGGGTTTTACGCATCCGTGCGGCCCGAACCTGGGTAAATCTCTCTCGTGCACTGTCGTGTTCTTCGCTAGATTTGCTCTTCGGGCGACCGTCTCTCCCTGCCGAACGTAAAGGGGCCTTCCCTGGGTCCCATAGGTGATCGCGGATTCGTCCCCGACATAAGGGAAAGTCTCAATAAATTCAACCCATTTAGCATGTCTACGGTTCAGTTTTGCTTGACTTTTAATGTGTTTCAAAGATTCATGATCAGAATGTATAACAAATTCTTTGGGCCATAAATAATGTTGCCATGTTTCTAAGGTCCGAACAAGAGCATATAATTCTTTATCATAAGTAGAATAGTTCAGACTAGGCCCACTCAATTTTTCAGAAAAGTATGCAACAGGTTTGCCAACTTGTAATAAAACACCTCCTAATCCAATTCCACTAGCTTCACATTCAAGCTCAAAAGTCTTATTAAAATCAGGAAGTTGGAGTAAAGGAGCATGTGTCAACTTATCTTTCAATACCGTGAAGGCTTCTTCCTGTGAGGTACCCCAAACAAAAGGCACATCCTTCTTTGTAAGCTCATTGAGAGGTGCAGCAATGGTGCTGAAATCTCTCACAAAACGCCTATAGAAACCAGCGAGTCCAAGAAAACTCCTCACTTGAGTGACCGTTTTGGGCTGTGGCCAACTCTCAATAGCTTCAATCTTGGCTTTATCAACTTCAATTCCCTGTGGAGTAACAACATAGCCAAGAAAAGATACTCGGTCGGTGCAAAAGGTGCACTTCCCAAGGTTACCAAACAAACGTGCATCATGTAAAGCAATAAAAACAGCACGTAAATGTTACAAATGTTCCTCCAAAGATCTGCTATAAATCAGTATATCATCAAAATAGACTACCACAAATCGTCCAATGAAAGCACGTAAAACTTCGTTCATTAATCTCATGAAAGTACTAGGTGCATTAGTTAACCCAAAAGGCATGACTAACCACTCATATAATCCAAACTTTGTTTTAAATGCTGTTTTCCATTCATCCCCCAATTTCATACGAATTTGATGGTATCCACTACGCAAATCAACTTTGGAGAATATTGTAGAGCCACTCAATTCATCAAGCATATCATCTAGTCTAGGAATAGGATGACGATAATGAATAGTAATATTATTAATGCCTCTACAATCAACACACATACGCGATGTACCATCCTTTTTTGGCACTAGAATAATAGGAACAGCACAAGGACTAAGGGATTCGCGTATATAACCTTTGTCGAGCAACTCCTGGACTTGACGCATAATCTCCTTCGTCTCCTCTGGATTAGTACGGTATGGTGCACGGTTGGGTAGCGATGCACCGGGAATTAAGTCAATCTGATGCTCAATCCCTCGAATAGGTGGTAATCCCGGAGGCACATCTTGTGGAAAGACATCGGCGAACTCCTGCAAAATGTTAGTAACAGCAGGAGGCAAAGAGGAAGGCATGTCCTCGAATGAAAATAATGCCTCTTTGCACACAAAAGCATAGCAAACAGATTTGCTGAAATCTAGATCATCAATATCAGATTTGGTGGCAAGTAAACATGCACTTTTCAATTTAATTTTAGAAGCAACACTAGATGGTTTATTATGAGGATTCATTTGTTGCTCAAATTCTTTTGCCACAATCTGATTTTCACTCTTATTTTGCTCCTGTTTTGCCTTACTAGCTCTATTAATATCATCTTTCAAAATAGAATCAGGAGACATAGGAAGCAAAGTAATATGTTTATCCTTATGAACAAGAGTATACTGATTGTTTCTACCATGGTGTACAGAACTTTTATCAAATTGCCATGGTCTACCAAGTAATAAGGAACATGCTTGCATGGGTACCACATCACAATCAACAAAATCAGCATACGTAGAGATACTAAAATGCACACGAACAGTACGTGTTACCTTAACCTTGCCGCTGTTGTTGAACCATTGGATATAGTAAGGATGTGGATGTGGTCTTGTGGTGAGAGAGAGCTTCTCCATCATCTCCATGCTAGCCAAGTTGTTGCAGCTCCCTCCATCTATGATGACGCGAACAGAACGTTCCTTCACAACTCCCTTTGTATGGAACAAATTATGCCTCTGATTTTGCTCAGCTTTTGTGACCTGCACACTCAAAACACGTTGAGCAACTAAACATTCATACCTGTCAGCGTCTTCAGGAGCCATGTATTGCGTCTCTTGTTCAGAATCATCTCCACCGTGTTCTTCACGTGTAATGAGAGCCAAAGTCTCCTCATCATAGTCACTAGCGGACTCATACCCACCATCCTCGGTAGCAATCATCACACACTGAGATTTGCATTCTCTCGCATAATGACCTCTTCCCTTACAACGACGACAAATAATATCACTTGTATGCCCTGTTGATGCCATGGAAGAAGAAGAACTCTGTGCAGGCCCGGTAGGTGTGCTCTTGGCAGATAGTGGTGGTTGTGCCTGCTTCCTTGTATCACGGCTGGAGGTGGCAGCTGATGGAGGTGTCGGTGCAATAGAATGTGTGGAAGTAGAGGATGCACGTGGTGTCCACGATGAAGGTCGACCTGCAGAAAAGTTAGTCCGCGCCAATGCCTGTCGATCCTGCACTTCACGTTCAGCTTTACAAGCAAGATGGAATAAACGAGTGATATTATTATACTCCTTATACTCTAGAATGGACTGAATCTCTCTATTTAATCCACCCATAAAACGTGCAAGCATAGCTTCATTCTCCTCAACAATACCACATCTAATCATGCCAGTTTGTAATTCCTGATAATATTCTTCTACAGAATTTTTTCCTTGTCTTAAGCGCAGCAATTTTTGAAGTAATTCACGTTGATAATATGGTGGAACCCAACGAGTACGCATAGCAGTTTTCAAAGCAGCCCAAGTAGTTGGAATAGGATATAATCTACAATGTTCAGACCACCATACACATGCAAAACTAGTAAAAGCACAAACAGCAGCAGCAACACGTCTCTCCTCGGGATATTGTAAACATGTAAAACGTTGTTCAGTTTCTAACTCCCAAGTAAGATATATATCAGGAACATATCTACCCTCAAATGGTGGAATATTCAATTTCAGTTTAGGAAGATGGTCATGATCTCGTACCTGAGCTGGTAATGCAGCCCTACCATTGCGATTATTTGCATGTGGACAACCTGGTGGTGGTGGTTGCACGTAGTTCTGATTTTGATCAACCTCATCCTCGTAATCGCCCGCATAATCATCCTCCTCAGCGGCAGCAGGAGCCATAGAAGCATCAACAGTAGGTGCAGCGGCACCAGAAGTTTGACCAGGCTCAAGGGGAACGCGCTGTGCTCGTCCCACTTGATTTGGAAGGCGATGTTGTTGTTGTTGTAGAGGTGCGACAGGTGCAGCCGGCGATGGTTGTGGAAGACGCGCGAGCAATTCATTAAACTTGTTATCGAGCTTTGTTTCGAACGTCTTCTCAATTCCGTCTATCTTCTCCATGGCCTCTTCAAATCTGTTTAGCACATCTTGCACCTGTCCACTCATCATTTGCTGAAATTTATCATGTAGCTGTTTGTTCGTCATGTTCTCCCAATCAGTCTCATCGGCTTGTGATCCTGCCATGGTTAGCAGCAATAGAAACACACAAGAATATGATCCTACAGACTACTGGGAAGTGGTGGTGGTGGTGTATCACAAAACCGTCAAGCGAATCTCAAATGCTTACCAGTTCTTACCCAGCAGCAGGTGGTGATCGGCAACCGTTGTAGTCAAAACTCTTAAAGATTGGACAGAGCGATTGCCAGGTGGTGTCAAACGCACGACGTAGATGTATGTGGTGCTGGGAAGGCTTATGATATGTCAGCAAAAAGGGTCAGCAATAATCAATTCAGAGATGCAAAGTTGAATAAACGCTCAACGACGATACTGTGCTGGTCCTAGGCTAGACCGTACTAGAGACGCGAGCCTAGAACACTAACAAAATCACGGCGCGGCACATAAACAAGGGAAGAGCACACTCTAAAAAAAATTTGTTTTTATTTTGCGCTCCTTTTTTTTTTGCAAAAAAAATCACTATAATGGCGAGTGTCTCAAAACTCTTCCCAAGTCAAACTATCAGGATTGGCATGAAATTTTTTTTGACAATTTTTTTTTTCGGAAATCAGGGCAGCGACGACGAAAAAGTGCGACAAAAAATCACTATGATGGCGAGTGTCTCAAAACGCTCCCTGGGACCTAAAAATAGGATAGGGAAAAAATATTTTTGACTGCCAAAATTTTGGCCTAAAAACTGCACGGGGGTCTCCAGACTTTTTTTTTTCCGAATCCTACTCAGGCAAGGAAACACGAATCGGAAAATAGATGGGTCTCGAAAACAAATCTAATATAAAAAGAACTCGGATTGGTGGTGGATATATGGTGGTAGAATATGGCTGCGGTGATGGTATATGGCAGCGGTGGTAGGATATGGCAGCGGTGGTGGTATATGGCAGCGGTGGTGGTATATGGTGCGGCGGCGGCGTGACAAACTATGACAGAACTCGAAACTCTAAGGACTAGACGCTAAGACCAGCAACTAGACACGACGATGCAACCGCAAATTCAACAAAGCAAAAACCCTAAAAAGATTATGCAAAGGCTCAGATTGGTTCGGATATGATGAACTAACCCTAATATTTTTTTTGGCTTTTTCGTGGACTGTAGGTATGAAGAACAGACTCGATCTAAACTACGAAAAACTGTAAAATCTCACCAAGCAACCTGGAAATCTGATACCACTTGATAGAGGCGAGGGTGTCCCGATCTTTCGATGAGATGATAGCTATCGTTTTTGGTGGAGTAGACTTTGACGATCCGACTACGAACGTGAGAGGACATCGCGCCTTAGCAATCGCTAAACCAACTCCGAGAGGTTATTGACCACGCCGGAGCACAATCAACTTGACCACGAGGGTCTATCTCCTGCAAGCAAAGGAAGAACAAGCAAGAAACTAAGATTTGCAATCTGGATATTGCGAATATAAGATGAAAGCTTTATTGATCAAGGTGGGGTTCTGTGACGTCTTGGTCTGGTCGTTGAACACAAACGAAGTACGCGAAGTTGCAGCTATGGCGAACTTTTAATCTAAACAAAACCCAAAGTCTAAACGGTGCCCTAAGGGCTTTATATATGGAGGAAGAGGAGGGGATTTCGTGGCCCTTGAAGGAGGGGTCCGAAACCAACCCTATCTCTTGTTTCCCCACACATACGGACTCTAAAAACAGCCTGTACTCAAGTATTTCGAAATTACATGGGCCTGGCCCAATAATAAGGTGACGCAGCACCTATAATAGCCTCTGGACGAAATTTATGAAGTGACATCTTGTATATTTCGTCCAAGGCTTCCTGCACTCATTATGGTGGCTTCAAAGTCCTGAAATCATCACTTGTAACTCCGTTCTTGTTCCCCTTGTGCATGCCATCATCTCCATGCTTGAACTTGCTCCAAGGTTCCTCTTTCTTGTCCAAGCTAGGCCCTTCATTTGTAAGCAAAACAAATGTATCCAATTTAGGCAGCATCATATTCTCATGAACTTTAGAATCATTACCAAGAAACGAAAGTACCTGATATTTTAATTGGCGTGCGCGAGCTCTAGTAATTGGTCCAGTATGTATAGAAGCAGGGGCTGTGGGTGTAACAATGGTATTGATGTCCTCATCATCCTCCCCTTCTTGAAATGAAGTCGTCCTCGACGGAAGCTCATCTTCCTCACCCAAATAAGGCTTCAGATCTGCAATGTTAAAAGTGGGACAAACCCCAAAATCTGTAGGCAACTCAAGTTTATATGCATTATCATTTATTTTCTCTAACACCTTAAAAGGACCATCAGCACGTGGCATTAGCTTTGATTTACGCAAATCAGGAAATCTATCCTTACGCAAATGTAACCAAACAAGATCTCCAGGTGCAAACACAACATGTTTTCTACCCTTATCTCCAGCAAGTTTATATTTAGCATTCACACGCTCAATGTTCTCCTTAGTTAACTCATGCATTTTTAAGATCAATTCAGCACGTTGTTTAGCATCAAAATTAACCTTCTCCGAAGATGGAAGAGGCAACAAATCAATTGGAGCACGAGGAAGGAAACCATACACAATTTCAAAAGGACACATCTTAGTAGTAGAATGCAATGAACGATTATAAGCAAATTCAATATGAGGCAAGCATTCTTCCCACATTTTCTTGTTATTCTTCAAAACAGCCCTAAGCATAGTAGACAATGCTCTATTGACTACTTCAGTTTGTCCATCAGTTTGGGGGTGACATGTAGTACTAAAAAGCAGTTTAGTCCCCAACTTAGCCCATAAACATCTCCAAAAGTGGCTAAGAAATTTAGTATCACGATCTGAAACAATAGTATTTGGCACACCATGCAAGCGTATAATTTCACGAAAGAACAAATCAGCAACATTAACAGCATCATCGCTTTTATGACATGGTATAAAGTGTGCCATTTTCGAGAACCTATCCACGACAACAAATATGCTATCCCTCCCCTTCTTTGTTCGAGGTAAACCTAAAACAAAGTCCATAGATATATCCTCCCAAGGAACACTAGGTACAGGCAAAGGCATATATAAACCATGAGGATTGAGTCGTGACTTAGCTTTTTGACATGTAGTGCAGCGAGCAACAAAACGCTCAACATCCCGTCTCATCTTTGGCCAAAAGTAATGTGTAGCAAGTATATCCTCCGTCTTCTTCATGCCAAAGTGTCCCATTAATCCTCCTCCATGCGCCTCCTGCAACAACAAAAGACGAACAGAGCTAGCTGGAATGCATAGCTTGTTAGCACGAAACACAAATCCATCGTTAACGACGAACTTGTTCCATGTTCTCCCTTCCTTACAATTCTGCAATACATCTTTAAATTCAGAATCATGCACATATTCATCTTTGATGGTCTCCAAACCAAATATTTTAAAGTCAAGTTGTGAAAGCATAGTATAACGACGAGACAATGCATCAGCAATAACATTTTCTTTACCCTTCTTGTGTTTAATGACATAAGGGAAAGTCTCAATAAATTCAACCCATTTAGCATGTCTACGGTTCAGTTTTGCTTGACTTTTAATGTGTTTCAAAGATTCATGATCAGAATGTATAACAAATTCTTTGGGCCATAAATAATGTTGCCATGTTTCTAAGGTCCGAACAAGAGCATATAATTCTTTATCATAAGTAGAATAGTTCAGACTAGGCCCACTCAATTTTTCAGAAAAGTATGCAACAGGTTTGCCATCTTGTAATAAAACACCTCCTAATCCAATTCCACTAGCATCACATTCAAGCTCAAAAGTCTTATTAAAATCAGGAAGTTGGAGTAAAGGAGCATTTGTCAACTTATCTTTCAATACCGTGAAGGCTTCTTCCTGTGAGGTACCCCAAACAAAAGGCACATCCTTCTTTGTAAGCTCATTGAGAGGTGCAGCAATGGTGCTGAAATCTCTCACAAAACGCCTATAGAAACCAGCGAGTCCAAGAAAACTCCTCACTTGAGTGACCGTTTTGGGCTGTGGCCAACTCTCAATAGCTTCAATCTTGGCTTTATCAACTTCAATTCCCTGTGGAGTAACAACATAGCCAAGAAAAGATACTCGGTCGGTGCAAAAGGTGCACTTCCCAAGGTTACCAAACAAACGTGCATCACGTAAAGCAATAAAAACAGCACGTAAATGTTCCAAATGTTCCTCCAAAGATCTGCTATAAATCAGTATATCATCAAAATAGACTACCACAAATCGTCCAATGAAAGCACGTAAAACTTTGTTCATTAATCTCATGAAAGTACTAGGTGCGTTAGTTAACCCAAAAGGCATGACTAACCACTCATATAATCCAAACTTTGTTTTAAATGCTGTTTTCCATTCATCCCCCAATTTCATACGAATTTGATGGTATCCACTACGCAAATCAACTTTGGAGAATATTGTAGAGCCACTCAATTCATCAAGCATATCATCTAGTCTAGGAATAGGATGACGATAACGAATAGTAATATTATTAATGCCTCTACAATCAACACACATACGCGATGTACCATCCTTTTTCGGCACTAGAATAATAGGAACAGCACAAGGACTAAGGGATTCGCGTATATAACCTTTGTCGAGCAACTCCTGGACTTGACGCATAATCTCCTTCGTCTCCTCTGGATTAGTACGGTATGGTGCACGGTTGGGTAGCGATGCACCGGGAATTAAGTCAATCTGATGCTCAATCCCTCGAATAGGTGGTAATCCCGGAGGCACATCTTGTGGAAAGACGTCGGCGAACTCCTGCAAAATGTTAGTAACAGCAGGAGGCAAAGAGGAAGGCATGTCTTCGAATGAAAATAATGCCTCTTTGCACACAAAAGCATAGCAAACAGATTTGCTGAAATCTAGATCATCAATATCAGATTTGGTGGCAAGTAAACATGCACTTTTCAATTTAATTTCAGAAGCAACACTAGATGGTTTATTATGAGGATTCATTTGTTCCTCAAATTCTTTTGCCACAATCTGATTTTCACTCTTATTTTGCTCCTGTTTTGCCTTACTAGCTCTATTAATATCATCTTTCAAAATAGAATCAGGAGACATGGGAAGCAAAGTAATATGTTTATCCTTATGAACAAGAGTATACTGATTGTTTCTACCATGGTGTACAGAACTTTTATCAAATTGCCATGGTCTACCAAGTAATAAGGAACATGCTTGCATGGGTACCACATCACAATCAACAAAATCAGCATACGTAGAGATACTAAAATGCACACGAATAGTACGTGTTACCTTAACCTTGCCGCTGTTGTTGAACCATTGGATATAGTAAGGATGTGGATGTGGTCTTGTGGTGAGAGAGAGCTTCTCCACCATCTCCATGCTAGCCAAGTTGTTGCAGCTCCCTCCATCTATGATGACGCGAACAGAACGTTCCTTCACAACTCCCTTTGTATGGAACAAATTATGCCTCTGATTTTGCTCAGCTTTTGTGACCTGCACACTCAAAACACGTTGAGCAACTAAACATTCATACCTGTCAACGTCTTCAGGAGCCATGTATTGCGTCTCTTGTTCAGAATCATCTCCACCGTGTTCTTCACGTGTAATGAGAGCCAAAGTCTCCTCATCATAGTCACTAGCGGACTCATACCCACCATCCTCGGTAGCAATCATCACACGCTGAGATTTGCATTCTCTCGCATAATGACCTCTTCCCTTACAACGACGACAAATAATATCACTTGTATGCCCTGTTGATGCCATGGAAGAAGAAGAACTCTGTGCAGGCCCGGTAGGTGTGCTCTTGGCAGATAGTGGTGGTTGTGCCTGCTTCCTTGTATCACATCTGGAGGTGGCAGCTGATGGAGGTGTCGGTGCAATAGAATGTGTGGAAGTAGAGGATGCACGCGGTGTCCACGATGAAGGTCGACCTGCAGAAAAGTTAGTCCGCGCCAATGCCTGTCGATCCTGCACTTCACGTTCAACTTTACAAGCAAGATGCAATAAACGAGTGATATTATTATACTCCTTATACTCTAGAATGGTCTGAATCTCTCTATTTAATCCACCCATAAAACGTGCAAGCATAGCTTCATTCTCCTCAACAATACCACATCTAATCATGCCAGTTTGTAATTCCTGATAATATTCTTCTACAGAATTTTTTCCTTGTCTTAAGCGCTGCAATTTTTGAAGTAATTCACGTTGATAATATGGTGGAACCCAACGAGTACGCATAGCAGTTTTCAAAGCAGCCCAAGTAGTTGGAATAAGATATAATCTACAATGTTCAGACCACCATACACATGCAAAACTAGTAAAAGCACAAACAGCAGCAGCAACACGTCTCTCCTCGGGATATTGTAAACATGTAAAACGTTGTTCAGTTTCTAACTCCCAAGTAAGATATATATCAGGAACATATCTACCCTCAAATGGTGGAATATTCAATTTCAGTTTAGGAAGATGGTCATGATCTCGTACCTGAGCTGGTAATGCAGCCCTACCATTGCGATTATTTGCATGTGGACGACCTGGTGGTGGTGGTTGCACGTAGTTCTGATTTTGATCAACCTCATCCTCGTAATCGCCCGCATAATCGTCCTCCTCAGCGGCAGCAGGAGCCATAGAAGCATCAACAGTAGGTGCAGCGGCACCAGAAGTTTGACCAGGCTCAAGGGGAACGCGCTGTGCTCGTCCCACTTGATTTGGAAGGCGACGTTGTTGTTGTTGTAGAGGTGCGACAGGTGCAGCTGGCGGTGGTTGTGGAAGACGCGCGAGCAATTCATTAAACTTGTTATCGAGCTTTGTTTCGAACGTCTTCTCAATTCCGTCTATCTTCTCCATGGCCTCTTCAAATCTGTTTAGCACATCTTGCACCTGTCCACTCATCATTTGCTGAAATTTATCATGTAGCTGTTTGTTCGTCATGTTCTCCCAATCAGTCTCATCGGCTTGTGATCCTGCCATGGTTAGCAGCAATAGAAACACACAAGAATATGATCCTACAGACTACTGGGAAGTGGTGGTGGTGGTGTATCACAAAACCGTCAAGCGAATCTCAAATGCTTACCAGTTCTTACCCAGCAGCAGGTGGTGATCGGCAACCGTTGTAGTCAAAACTCTTAAAGATTGGACAGAGCGATTGCCAGGTGGTGTCAAACGCACGACGTAGATGTATGTGGTGCTGGGAAGGCTTATGATATGTCAGCAAAAAGGGTCAGCAATAATCAATTCAGAGATGCAAAGTTGAATAAACGCTCAACGACGATACTGTGCTGGTCCTAGGCTAGACCGTACTAGAGACGCGAGCCTAGAACACTAACAAAATCACGGCGCGGCACATAAACAAGGGAAGAGCACACTCTAAAAAAAATTTGTTTTTATTTTGCGCTCCTTTTTTTTTTGCAAAAAAAAATCACTATAATGGCGAGTGTCTCAAAACTCTTCCCAAGTCAAACTATCAGGATTGGCATGAAATTTTTTTTGACATTTTTTTTTCGGAAATCAGGGCAGCGACGACGAAAAAGTGCGACAAAAAATCACTATGATGGCGAGTGTCTCAAAACGCTCCCTGGGACCTAAAAATAGGATAGGGAAAAAATATTTTTGACTGCCAAAATTTTGGCCTAAAAACTGCACGGGGGTCTCCAGACTTTTTTTTTTCCGAATCCTACTCAGGCAAGGAAACACGAATCGG
This sequence comes from Thinopyrum elongatum, assembly GCA_011799875.1. NCBI lineage: Eukaryota > Viridiplantae > Streptophyta > Magnoliopsida > Poales > Poaceae > Thinopyrum > Thinopyrum elongatum. The sequence continues at coordinate 181,862,787 of CM022301.1, forward strand.
AAAATAGATGGGTCTCGAAAACAAATCTAATATAAAAAGAACTTGGATTGGTGGTGGATATATGGTGGTAGAATATGGCCGCGGTGATGGTATATGGCAGCGGTGGTAGGATATGGCAGCGGTGGTGGTATATGGCAGCGGTGGTGGTATATGGTGCGGCGGCGGCGTGACAAACTGTGACAGAACTCAAAACTCTAAGGACTAGACGCTAAGACCAGCAACTAGACACGATGATGCAACCGCAAATTCAACAAAGCAAAAACCCTAAAAAGATTATGCAAAGGCTCAGATTGGTTCGGATATGATGAACTAACCCTAATTTTTTTTTGGCTTTTTCGTGGACTGTAGGTATGAAGAACAGACTCGATCTAAACTACGAAAAACTGTAAAATCTCACCGAGCAACCTGGAAATCTGATACCACTTGATAGAGGCGAGGGTGTCCCGATCTTTCGATGAGATGATAGCTATCGTTTTTGGTGGAGTAGACTTTGACGATCCGACTACGAACGTGCAAGGACGTCGCGCCTTAGCAATCGCTAAACCAACTCTGAGAGGTTATTGACCACGCCGGAGCACAATCAACCTGACCACGAGGGTCTATCTCCTGCAAGCAAAGGAAGAACAAGCAAGAAACTAAGATTTGCAATCTGGATATTGCGAATATAAGATGAAAGCTTTATTGATCAAGGTGGGGTTCTGTGACGTCTTGGTCTGGTCGTTGAACACAAACGAAGTACGCGAAGTTGCAGCTATGGCGAACTTTTAATCTAAACAAAACCCAAAGTCTAAACGGTGCCCTAAGGGCTGTATATATGGAGGAAGAGGAGGGGATTTCGTGGCCCTTGAAGGAGGGGTCCGAAACCAACCCTATCTCTTGTTTCCCCACACATACGGACTATAAAAACAGCCTATACTCAAGTATTGCGAAATTACATGGGCCTGGCCCAATAATAAGGTGACACAGCACCTATAATAGCCTCTGGACGAAATTTATGAAGTGACATCTTGTATATTTCGTCCAAGGCTTCCTGCACTCATTATGGTGGCTTCAAAGTCCTGAAATCATCACTTGTAACTCCGTTCTTGTTCCCCTTGTGCATGCCATCATCTCCATGCTTGAACTTGCTCCAAGGTTCCTCTTTCTTGTCCAAGCTAGGCCCTTCATTTGTAAGCAAAACAAATGTATCCAATTTAGGCAGCATCATATTCTCATGAACTTTAGAATCATTACCAAGAAACGAAAGTACCTGATATTTTAATTGGCGTGCGCGAGCTCTAGTAATTGGTCCTGTATGTATAGAAGCAGGGGCTGTGGGTGTAACAATGGTATTGATGTCCTCATCAATCTGGAAGAAACCTTTGCAAATCTGTGCAAGATCAACTTGAAGCCCAAACCCAGAGAAGTGCGTGTTTGGTGTTCCGTCTGGCAAGCTCCTCAGATTTTTTGTGTCTCAGTGAGGGATAGAAGCCAACCCCGATAAGATCAAGGCAATAGGTCAGATCCAAGCACCAAAAACCATCAAGGATGTGAGGCGTCTGGTTGGTTGCGTCGCTGCGCTAAGCAGGTTCATTTCGAAATCCGCTGAGCGCCCCTTGTCGTTCTTCAAAATCTTGAAGAAGGCAGGCCCAATGAAATGGACCCCGGAGGCAGAGGCCGCGCTGCGGGATTTGAAAACCTACCTTTCCTCTGCACTAACTTTGGTCACGCCTAAACCATAAGAGTCGCTGCTGTTGTACTTAGCAGCAACGAATCAAGTGGTTAGTGTTGCGTTGGTGGCACAGAGGGAAGTTGGCAGCATGGAAGCCGAGGCAAGAGAGTCACCCATTGGAGAGCCAAAATCATCCCCGACAGGACCTGTCATTGATGGGGGAAGAGGAACATAAACAGATGCTGATAATCAGAAGACGTTAGCAAACAAGAAAATGGTGCAACGACCAGTTTACTTTTTCAGCTCCCTCCTGCAGGGGGCTAGATCAAGGTACTCTGGAGTGCAAAAGCTGATCTTCGGCCTCCTCATGGCCTCGAGGAAACTGCGCCATTACTTCCAAGCTCACGATATCAAAGTTGTCACTCGCTTCCCATTACAGTGCATCCTGAGGAGTCCAGAAGCCACCGGCAGGAGAATAGAGTGGCCACTGGAACTGTCAAGTTTTGCTTTGAAGTTTGAAAGCACGAAAACTATCCAAAGCAGAGCACTGGCAGAATTCATCGCAAAGTGGATGCTAATGCCTGACAAAGAGGTGCCGGAAACAGCCCTCCCCGGCAAAGAGGCCCCCAAGGAGTGGGTTATGTACTTTGATGGTGCTTTTTCGCTGCAAGGCGCTGGGGCTGGAGTGCTGCTTGTCGCACCCACGGGAGAGCACCTCAAGTATGTCATCCAGATGCACTTCCCCAAGAAGGATGCTACCAATACACTGGTACAGCGAGCTACTATACAAACGGTTTTTAACCCCTTTCCACGACGGCATTTTAAACCATCGCCTAGTGAGTGTGGGCGACAGGGGGGGCGTTGCCACATGACCCAAAAACCGTCGGGGATAGGGAGTAGGAATGCATACGTTTTCCAGAACAAATCATATGCGATGCTGGCATGTATCCCAAACGCTCCATCTTTGCTAATCATTTGTGCTCACATTACCATCACAGTTGGACTTCTGTGGTTTTACCTTATACCAGGCGCAGTCCAGGCACAGTCCATGCACAAGATTTTCCCAGGCACGTACCAAACTAGCTCTACGTTTACGATGTGCGCCACATCACAAACACTTCATGATTGTAAAGCGTGTACGATAAGGCGACAATCACACACATTTAGTTTTCTCGCATCGTTTGTGATATTGTCTAACATCACACACGCTTTGCAAATGACAACTATGTGCATGGTTACACACGTTTCCTCTCCGTGAACCATGTCGGATTATGATGTATATCACACACGCTGTGCTTTATAGACCGTGTGCACCGTAATGACCTGCAGGGCATATTTTCACCCGAATTTAATTGCTGCTATTTAAAATTGCACCGAATTTGATTTTGAAAGTAGGCTATAGCTTTATTCATATCCATCAGGTTCAAACAACTAATGCATTATTCGATTCACTGGTACATATGTTCAAGAATTACATCAAAAAAAGAATTACATAAGAACCAAATAAAGAATGATGAACCATGGTTGTATACTTGTACTATTAAAGATGGTAAAGAAAGAAGCAAGAGACATTCTGGTTTCTGAACAAGGTGAAGCGGAATGACCCTATTGTGCTCTCCTCCATGTAGAAGGCACACACGACTCTAGTCCAACCCCTTGTGATGGCCGGCCACCAATCATGTAGTTTGAGAGATAATCTTGAGTAAACTGCTTCAGGAACCACTGCAAAGGAAAAAGATTCCGACATTGCCATCTAACACAACTCATAACTCATTATGGGCAGTAAAAAGACGGCTACAAAGTTCTTACTTACCATCCTACAGTCCACTATTGTCTTGCATAAAGTGTAAACAAATAGTTCGATTGACATCTTTTGACCCATTTTAATTACAATCTTTATCAGTTTCCTCACTTGATGCTCGTTCATGAATATCTCATTGCCACATACGCAGAAAGGGTCGAAGTGTGGATCTTTGGCAATGACATATGTACCTAAAAGCACCAAGTTAATATTAGAAGCTAAACAACAATTACACAATGATGTAGTACAACACTCCCTCCATCCCATTATATAAGATCTTATTACATGTATATCTAGACATCATCAGAACATTAAGGTAACACTCTTCCTTGTTGCTATGTAGCCAGGGATTGCATATTTAGTCATTCAGTACAATGCATGTAGCTATGTAGCCTCAGATATATTAAACATGGCCATAGTTAACCTACCGATAAATGGGTTACAGATATATTCAGTGAAATGTCCGATTCGACGATTAATCCCTTATCAGCCCCCGGGCTGTATGGTACCAGCTACCAATATCCTGAACAGTGAGTATATATAAGCAATGCGATGAAACTAACCTCGATGGAAAACAACAGTTGTTCCCAATATTGTCCCGTGTGAGTACAACCAAAGGCATGTTAAGCACAACAGGCTAAACATCAACCAAATATATCCATGGTAGACAACATAATCTCCAAATGATAGCTTCAGTGTGCAAGTTTAAGGATGCTAGTTAAGCAAAACAAAAAGTGGAAAGGTGTGTTAACTGCAACAGCATAACATTTAAAAACAAGCAAATATAGTCATTCAAACTGGTATTGTGCAGGTCTAAAGTACACTAGTTATTGTAAAAAAATGGAAAGGCGTGTTAACTACAGCATCCTTAACAGCAACTAAATATCGTAATTCATAGTGGTATTGTTGAAATTGTTATTGATGAAATTGAACTGCACAGCAAATAGTTCCACATATAGAGCATCACATTGTGAATAACTAAAATAAACAAGGCATAAGGCCATCTCTAGCCGGTCCCGTAAAAGTTAAGGGAGTAAAACCCTATATATATACTCCAGCAATTTTCGGCCGTTTCTAGTCAATCCCCTACACTTAACATTGTAAACTTCAATTTGATGAAGTTCAAAGCAGGTTCAACCGAAAGTAGCATGCATTCAAACATAAACATAAATAGTTTTTGCATAACCGAACATAAAACATAAATTTAAACTAAACTAAACTACGTTTGGTCGAAGTGGAGGTCAAGCCAATCCTTCCTCGTTACGTACGGTGAGCCGCGAGCCGGGTCTGGGCCGGTGCCGTCATCGGGGTCATTGGGGAAGACACTCCTCCACTCGTCGACGTTGATATCCGCGTCCTCGCCACCCACCTCGACACCCTCCGCGTCGCCGTCCTCCTCATCATCGGAGCACTGCATGATAACCTTGTCGCCCTCCGCGCCGGCAAAGATCATCTGCTCCACCTCCACGAGCTCCGGGTGCTGTCGGCGGAGCTCTTGCTTGTAGGCCTCGTCGGTGGCCTCATTCTCGAGGCGCTCCCTCGCCTCACGGTCCTCCCGGTGCCATAGCCGAGCTCACCACCCCTGGCTCAAGCGGGACGAGTTCGACCGGACGTGTGCTGAAGGGGAAATTGAGCCTAGCCGCCGCGTAGTGGTAGCGGACCTGCTAGCAGTCGTACTCCATGGCCACGAGCTCGGCCATGTGAAAGCTACCGAGCCACCGGCGGGTGTGGGTCTCCCGATCCGTAATCTCGGCGACCCACGTCCCCCACTGCCACCGCCGGACCCCGAGGTAGGACCTCGTTGGCAGCCGGGCCCAGGGAGGACGGGGAAGTCCTCGAACGGGCATAGGGGCACGGCAGCGGGCGGATCGGGTGACCGGCGACGGCAGCTCAATAAAGAGCTGGCGGAGGACGACGTGGACACCTCGGCGGCCACCTCGTTGACATCGGGCGAAGAGGCCGCGATAAACCTCTTTTGGGACAATGGCTCCTCGAGCTCCTCGACACATAGGAAGAGGTTAAGGATGGAGGCGGCGGCGGCAACCTACCATTGGTTTCGAGCGAGGGAGGGTTGGTGTGTGTCTGTGTGAGCGGAGGTTTTGGGGTGTCAATGTGGAGGGGGGCTAAGGTGGTGTTTGAAGAAATACCATAGGAACTAAAAAATTTACTAGGCGGGAGTAAAATGCCGGGCTACTAAAAATTTGGATCAAGAACGAGTAGATATTTTTGAGATTGCGAGGGATGCAGAGGCAGGAGTAAAATGTCGGGGCTACTGAAAATTTGGATCAAAGGCGAGCAGATCTTTTTGAGATTGCAAGGGATGCAGAGGCGGGAGTAACATGCCAGGGCTACTGAAACTTCAATCAAGGGGGAGCCGATATTTTTGAGATTGCGAGGGATGCAGAGGCGGGAGTAAAATGTCAGGGCTACTGAAAATTTGAATCATGGGATTGAAGCAGAGCGGGAGTAACATACATCGCGCATGGTCCACACATACTAATCGTGTGCTATCAAACATAAAAACCTTCCAGGCGGTAGATATTTTCGAGATTGTGAGGTAGTAGATATTTTCGAGAGCAGGAGGCAAGCCTCATGGAGCCCAATCTACTGTGCTGATGTGAGTGACAGGGGCACGGGCGTGGCACATGGGTAGTCTGAGAGAACCGTGTCTGTTGTGTCCCCAATCACAGACGGTTGCTGCATCCAACTCGTCTGCTGTTTATAAATTTGGCAAAAAGAATAATGTGGGAAAGGGTCGGAACACAAACACACTTGCATGTGGACCAAATATATGTACAAAAAGGGTGGTTTGATGTTCAAATACCCAATACACAACTTTGATGTGGCACCTGTCGCACAAAGCGCATAGTATTGCTAGTCAGCCACCCCCTACGAACCCCACTTTGTGTCGGTGGTAAGGGAATCCTAGCTACGAACGCATGCCCCCAAATAGCTAGGTCTGAAATCTCACCCTACCGTAACACAAAGCCTATAGGAGTCCATCATGGTGAAACTTCCCCTTTCGCTTCCGGACAAAGGTGGACCATGTGCCGACCCACAAATGTGTGCTTGTGGCGCGAGATGGGTAAGACCACATACGAACCACCTGCGGTGGCCCTACTATATGTATGTAAAGGGTGCGGTGTGATATTTAACTACATTCACAACTTTGATGTGGCGCATGTGCCTCGCAAATTAACCGGACTTCCCTGACCCCATGGAGGTTGCAGGTAGTGCGAAGTAGCCCCCCCCCCCCCCCACACACACACGTCGGGGGGGAAGGCATCTCACCAATACGTATTGTAACACGGACCAAGCAGAATCCAACTTGGTCGTATAACCTCTCTCGCTTGTTGTTGGTCAAAGTGATGGACGTCCACACGGCCGTGCAAAATGGGCGAGCTTTTGTCGCCGATAACCTCGCGAGGGAGTGCCTGAAGACAAAATCCACACTATGCATGTGGCCCAAACATATGTATATGGAAGTGGTGTGTGGTGTTTGAATACCCAATGCGCAAATTTGATGTGGCACCATGGTTTGGAACCGTAAAATCCCCATAGTGAGCGAGGGTTCACGACGCGTAATATGCGCTCAAACTTAATTAATTAGGCCTGGATTGATCAACCTACTATACGGTAACACGAACCAAAGAAGAAAAATCCACCCTGGTAACCTTTCTCGTCCTCGGTTGAAATGGTCGATGTCCACGCGAGCGCACGAATATATATAGGCTTGCCGACGATAACCAAGCGAGTGAGAGTGTCCAAACACAACCATTGCATGCATGTGTCCCAAACATATTTATGGAGGTGTGTGATGCATGCATATGTGTTGAATACCCAATGCACAACATTGATGTAGTGCATGCGTTGAAAATCGCACAGGTCCCCACACAGAGCAAGAGGTTCATGATGTGTCGTGTGCTCGCCCCCCCCCTCGGCACTTCGATCCAGTGGGATGGATTCATGTGTACACATGCGCTATTAATTATGGCCTATACCGTGAGACAAACAAAAAATTAATCCCCTCCTAAGTCAAATTAATTAACCCTCTCTCGCCGTCGGTTAAAGTGATGGACCAAGCGGGCCCATAGATGGAAGCATCGCCGATAACCGCATGAGTGAGTGCCAGAGGACAACTACCATCGCTTGCATGTGTGCCAAACATATATATGGAGAGGTGTGTGGTTGTGATGTTTTGAATACCTAATGCACAACTTTGATGTGGCATCTCTCCCTCTAAATCCAAAAGTCCCCAGACGAAGTGAGGTTCATGACACCTAGTATATGCTGGTCCCATCTCCCCTTCAACACGTACTATATATATACTCTTACCATAACATATACCTAAAAGAATTAATCCTCCTTGTTCGTCAAACTAGAACTCTCTCTCGTTGGGTCAAAGTGATGGACGACGACCTCGCGGGCCCATAAGAGCGAAGCGTATGTCGCACGCGAGTGAGCGTCCTCTATAGGACAACCACCATCTGCATGTCGCCCAAAGAGGTGTTTGTGTGATGTTTGAATACATAATTCACAACTTTGATGTGGCACCTATATATACCTTGGAAAACGAAAAGTCCCCATAGAGAGCGAGGTTCATGATGCATGGTATGTGCTACCCCCCCCCCCCCGCCGCCCCCATTCGACACGTGGTATATATATACTCCTATTGTAGCACAAACGAAAAAGAATCATTCCTTGATGGTCAAATTAACCTCTCTCTCGTTGGGTCAAAGTGATGGAGGACAACCTCGCGTGCCCATAGATGGATGCGCCGCACGCGAGTGAGTTCCTATAGGGCAACCACCGCCTGCATGGTATTGTGTGATGTTTGAATACCAATGCACAACTTTGATGTGGCACCTGCCTCGGGAACCATAAACTCCCCACATGGAGCGAGGTTATGATGCATATATAGTATACATGTTGCCCCCTCTTTGACATGTACTACATACTCCTACCGTGCATATACGTAACACAAACCAAAAAAAGAACCATCCTTGTTGGTCAAATTAACCTCTCTCTCGCTGTAGGTTCAACTGATCGACAACGACCTCGCGGGCCCTCATAGAGAGTCACATGTGAGTGAGTTTCATAGGACAACCACCACGTGCATGTGCCCAAAAGAGGTGTGTTGTGTGATGTTTGAATACCCAATGCACAACTTTGATGTGGCACATGCTTCACAAACCAGAAACACACTACACGGAGGTTCACGATGCGTAGCCCCCTCACTTCGAGCCGGTGGGAGGGACTCATGTGTACCCACGTGCCCAAACTTTGGTATGGAATCTCACCATGAGCCACACCATAACACACATGCCAAGATGAATCCACCTTTGGTCAAATGCCACTCATTGCCGGTGGAAACTGAAAACCTTTTGCGGGCTAACGAATGGGCATGTCGCTGATAACCGCATGAGGGAGTGTCCGAGAGGACCACCAATTAATGCATGCATGTGGCCCGAACATGTATGTATGAAAGGGCTCTGTAATGTTTTAAATAACCAATTCATGCCTTTGATGTGGCGTATATGACTCACAAAATGATCAACCCACATGGAGGCTTACGACTCTTAGGGACCTTGCCAGACCACCACCCCCCCCCCCCCACCCCCCCCCCCCCCCCCACACACACACAGACACACATCCCGCACAACCACCGCCACTCTGAGGCATGTCAAACTTTTTCTACAGTGAACATGCATGTGACCAAAGGAGTGTCGTGTTAAAATTTGAAAAAGAAAACAGAGAACATTCGATCATTTTTATACATTGATTGATTTCCTAGGGATTTAATGTGCAAACATAAAATTTGAGCTACATGTGCACCAAAATGGATTGCAAAATCATATGTGTGTCCCTGGGTGCATGTTTTCCCATGCAAGAGATTTCAAAACATTGAGAATATTGATTTTTAAAATTCAGTAAATCCAAAACTTAGTTGAAATTCATGAAACTTATCGTGGTGTCATATGGACACCAGTAGACTGTGATATTGTATTTTTTTCGTCAAATTTGAGACAAGTTTTGATATTATCTTCTTACAAATGGGAGATTCTTAATAATTGGCAACCAATATAGCATACGGATTATTTATTCGGACCGTGTGCTAACAATGTATACGTGCCATGCTTCGGTTAAGCAATAAAGGGGCAGAATTAATCATTAAAAGAGAAAAACAATATACGTGCCGCCACACGCCCCGTGTGCCATGCGAGCAGGCGTGAGTTGACGGGACGCACGCGAGCAGTCCGCCGTGCAGGCATACTGGGAGGCTTGTGTGCAGGCGTGTAAATTGACGGGAGGCGTTTTCGCTGCGCAGTGTCACCGGGAGACGTGCGAGTAGCTGTTTGAAATGATAGTAGGCTTGCCAGAAGTCCACCGCGCAGGCTCACTGGGAGGCGAGACAGCCTTTGACTGCCGCCCGCCTCGCTCCCACTGCTCCGTATTAATGGCGCGCCCAAGCCGCTGGCCATAATAGGCGGCCACATCCCCGGTCCACAGTGGTCACTGCCGTCTGGAGTGTATGAGGATGCTGCCGAAGCGCACCATCGGAGGGAGTGGCGACGCCGGGGCTGGTGAAGCACCTGCGCAACACGTGAAGCTGGGCACAGAGGTTGCCGTCACCGCTGACGAGGTCTCGAGCGGGCAGCAACACGACCTTAACTTCATCTGCGCCGTCGTGCCCCCCAGCCGGAGGCAGAGGTCCACAGCAACTCCGGCAACGACTGCGACTCCGACGAAAAATCGGTTAGTCATCTATACCCATTTGTGCGGAAAACATATCATGTGTTTTCTCTGGTTACACCCCCCACCCCCTCTAATTTTTTTGGAATACAAATCCTATGGTTATGTTCTTTCAGTCCATGAAATCAAAGTAATTAAGATCCATTAGATGCATGTAGTGTATTGATTGTTTGAATGGTATTCGTATAGGGTTAGTGATTAATTGTTTGTTCTGTACAAATAATTTTTGCTAATAATCCGACTAGGGTTAGCATGCGTGCCAATAATTCGTGGCCAGATCTTGAGAAATGATTTTAAATGTCCTACATATATGATTGTGCCTTTTTTTCTTCTAGATCTTGAGAATTGATTTTTACTATCCTATATGTATGTTTCTGCCAATTTTTTTTTCAGATTGGTATGTACACAGATGAGGCTCCGGCCAGCGGTGCCGCCGGTTGTAGATCTTGCACCCAGTAGCGCAGCCAGAAGTGGCCATGGCCCCTTGGATCTAAGGAACCCGTAGATCTCCCGTGGGCCGCATCAGCGATCTCGCGGACGCCATCCTTGGGGAGATCATCTCCCTTCTCCCCACCAAGGATGGCTGCCGCATACAAGTCCTCGCATCTCGATGGCGCACTCAGTGGCGCACCGCACATTTTTATCTCGACTGTCATCAGCAATCTGTCGATGATGATTCTGAACTCCCCGGAGCCATCATCTCCTCCCACGAGGGCTCCGTTCAACGCATCTGCATCCCAGCATGCCACCTGCGAACATACCCTGCATGGTGGCCGCCTGGCTGATATCCCGTCAATTCAAAAAACTCTAGCATGAGTTCTACCATTACTACAGTGATAGGTTACCACCAATCGCTGCATTTGTGCCCGCACCACTGATGTCCATCTCAATGTTTTCCTCCTCTCTCCACACCGCCACCTTGACCCGGTGCCATCTAGCAGACAATCTGGACAAATTCTTCGACTCCCACTACTGAAAAAACTTGCGTTTGTGTTGGTTGATCTGTCGGAGGCCTCACTACACAGCATCATCCACTCTAGCCGCCCCGCCCTGTAGCGTTTGGTGCTTCTTTTTGGAAACGGAATCCATATCCCTTGTCTCAAAATAAAGTCACCTCACCTTGTAAGCATTGGAATTCGTTTTGAAGGACAGGAGCTCATCATCGAAGATGTCCCTTCACTTCAAAGGTTTCTCCTTGATTGTTGTTATAAACCTTCACAAATAAGTGTGGTCTCTGCACCTAAACTGGAGACCTTGGGTGTAATTCCTGATCCGTTTAAAGGTTACAAGATGGTGGTTGGCTCCACACTTATTCAGGTACTATATATTATCCATGTACGCTTTTGTCATCTGCATTTTTCATTTATGCGCATAAGTTAAATATCATCTTGGAGTACACTTTCGGTGCTAATATTATGTTCTATGCTGAATGAAGAGCTTCTCCATGGATGGCCTATCAGGGGTGCTCGATTATGTCAAGACCTTATATGTTTATATGTGGTGTCTTGATCTGAACAAGAGTATTGGCTTGCTGCGATGCTTTCCATGTCTCGAGAATTTGTATATAAAGGTGATGATTTCATGCACATTGAAAGCCCATATATAATGTACTAGAATTAACCATTCAGTTGTTGCTCCTTCGACATACTCTATTTTATACATTAACTGTTTTCAATATTCATGTCTATTTAGGTACTATCAGTTGGAGAAAAAGGTATACCCAATAGATGGGTGAGGAAGCACAAGGATTTTCTTAGATCGCATGACATTCGTTTGAAGAAAATAACGTTGGAAGGATATGCATCCAACCCTGAAAACACTAGCTTTGTCACATTCTTCATGTTGAATGCGAGGTTACTATTTTCCGTAAAGACTAAGTTTTTCAACAAGAATTTTCGCATGGATGGATATGTTGAACAGCATAAAAAGAAGTTTCAGGTGGACCTAGGAACTTCTGAATGTGCTCGGCTTCTATTTACAACAACTTGACGTCATCATGGACCAGTAGAATTTTTGTACGGGGATCTTGATTTTATGAATTAGACCGATCGATTTGATTGTGACTCCCCAAAACTTTGGTGTAGTTAGATGTTATTGCCTTATTCAATATGGGTTTTGTCTAAATCTGATGAACAATTAATCCTCGTGCTTTTGGACCATTTGGAAGCTGGAGTTAGATATTGTTGCCCTTTTCAACTCGGCTTTGACCCATATTTTCTTTCGTACTGGGCCAATGGCTTGTGGGATCCTTGAAATCATTGTTCATTACAGAACCCGCAAGTTCTTAGCGCCCGCCAGCACCCACAAACTTATTTTCAGCTAGCACACCAAATGGGATGTAATTCCTAATAAGAAAAGTTGCATGGCAGTGACAGATTTGGATTCTGACATTTGGGACCCACGAGGGAAAAGCCTATCCAGGGTGGTGTTGACTCGATAGTAAACATTGAGAAACCTGGTTTTAAAATTACTGTAAATCCAAAACTCGCCTCAAAATTATGAAACCTGGCATGGTGTTATGACATGGCACCAACATGCTGTGGTAAAAAATTAGTCCAATTTGGGACAAGTTTCGGTATAAACTTCTTACAAACCGGAGCTTCCCTCAAGAAGCCTCATGGTTCCGAGAGGGAACTTGTCACCTATGTGCGCGAAACGATATACGTTGTCTCTTCCCACCTTGATTTATTTTACAAAGGCAACATGCAACTATAGGAGTGTCGTCCTAAAAAATATGAAATTATTCAGCGTTCATTTTGCTTTTTTATACATTATTTGAGTTTTCTAGTCATTTTCGTACATACTTTGGTGTGTGCAAAGGTCATGTGTTTACTAGCCACCTATGTAATTGGATGTTGAATTTGGCTATGGAATCAAGTCCTTCTAAGTTATAAGTTAATATATTGTTGTTCTGTATGCAATGGCATCGCACACGGACCATAGTAGGGAACCCGTCGGTGATGAATTCATCAATCGCTGACAATCGTATACTAGCAAGCGTTTGCCCACAACACACACGGCTTACTAGCAGAAATTGTTTGTGTTATTATGGGTCATCGCACACATTTCTGAATAGGAACTTGTTTGCCGCATATCACACACATCTTGTTAACTTGAACCGTTTCTGTTGTGTTGCCTAATCGAAAACAGTTCATCCGAGTGAACTGTATGCCGTACATCCCACACACCTTGAACTGGGTGACTGTTTCTGTTGTGTTCCCTAATCGCAAACAGTTCATCCGAGTGAACTGTATGCCGTATATCGCACACACCTTCATCTGGCTTCCCATTTCTATTGTTCTGCCTCATCGCAAATAGTTCATTGGACTGAACCGTATGCCACGCATCGCACACGCAACTCTAATCTAAATAGTGTTTGATGTCTCCACCATCGCAAACGTTTTGTATCATTATTTTACAGATTTTTTACATAACCGTTTGCGATTAATGCATCGCACACAGTTTCCTCGAAGGGTCTCTGATTGTAGTGTCGCGTTAGCAGCATCCTGCAGTAGTGATAACACGACAGAGTACGAGGGGCTCCTTGCCGGCCTCAGGATTGCAATAGAGTTGGGAATAAAGAAGCTAGTCATCCGTGCTGATTCTCAGCTCGTTGTGAAACAAGTGAATAAGGATTACCAGAGCCTGCGGATGGAGGCATATGTGGAAGAAGTGAGAAAGTTGGAAGAGCACTTTGACGGGCTGCAAACGGTGTTGCAGATCACCTGTCCAAGTGCGCTACTCAAAAGCTCCCTGTGGAACCAGGAACTTTTGTCCTCCATCTGACTCAACCATCAGTCTCCACATCAGCGTTGGCCAGGAAGAGAAGAAAACTAAGCACCGACAGAGCTTCCCGAAGCCACTGGAGAAAAAGCTGTCGGGGGGAACCTTATGTTAGTTGGTGAGCTGCATCCTCCCGTGGAACCCCAAGTTCTTGCAGTTGATGCTAGTGCTCCCACGGCAGAGGAAATGCCTTTAGTCCTTGTCGTTGAGCCACAGGCTCTGGCATGGGCGCATCACATAGTCCAATTCTTGCAAACAGGAGAACTTCCTGATGACTTAGAGGAATCTGAGAAAGTGGCCCGCCAATCAAGTATGTATCAATTTGTGGACAACACTCTATACAGAAAGAGGCCAAACGGTGTGAAGTTAAAATGTATTAGCCGGGAAGATGGATTGGCGCTGTTGGCAGAGATACACGGAGGTGTGTGTGGCTCTCACCTAGGATCAAGGGCACTTGTTGGGAAGGCTTTCCGGCAAGGATTCTAATGGCCCACTGCCCTCCAAGATGCAACTGAGCTTGTCACTAAGTGTGAAGCATGCAAGTTCCATTCCAAGAACATCCATCAACCCGCTCAGGCTCTTCAAACAATCCCTTTGTCCTGGCCTTTCGCGGTCTGGGGGCTCAACATCTTGGGCCCCTTTCACCGTGCTGCCAGAGGCTTTGAATTCGTGTACGTTGCAATCGACAAGTTTACAAAGTGGCCCGAGGTAGAGCCAGTGAGGAAGGTGACTGCACAGTCAGCTGTCAAGTTCTTTAAAGGATTGGTGTGTCGTTTTGGAGTGCCCAACAGGGTGATCACCGACAACGGCACCCAGTTCACGAGCCGCACCTTCATGCAATACATCTAGAGCCTTGGAAGCAGGATCTCTTTCGCCTCCATCACTCACCCAAGGAGCAACGAACAGGGTGAAAGGATGAACGCTGAAGTGCTGCGTGTGCTCAAGACAAGGACCTTTGACAAACTGCGGAAATGCGGCAGACGCTGGCTTGATGAGCTGCCGGTGGTTCTTTGGTCAATCAGAACAACACCAAATTGAGCTACTGCCAGACTCCCTTCTCCCTAATATATGGTGCAAAAGCAATGCTCCCCACGAAACTCACATACGGGTCACCTCGAGTACTTACCTATGATAAGATAGAGCAAGAGCAGCTGCGGCATGACGATGTCATGCTAATCGAGGAAGATTGTCTCCGGGCAGCTATATGTGTTGCATGCTACCAGCAAGCCCTGCGCCGCTATCATCGCCGCAGGGTTCATGCCCGAAGCCTTGTGGAAGGCGACCTTGTCCTTAGGCATGTGCATGTGTGGCATGGATAATAACCACATCCATATATATACCTCATGTTTGAATGTAGACAAAATATTACCAATGAACATCCATGCAATAAATAGTACTATGCAAATTTCACTTGAATTAGCATAATCATGATTAAATATACTAGCAAGCAAACTACCAAGCATTCATCATATCAAGTGTCCAAGATGCTTGCCTTGGATATGTAGAAAGGTTGGGGCACTCCATAGGTTTGTAAAAATAATCTTCCCTCCATTCCCTATTTTTCAAATAATGAAATTACCACATAATTTCAAAACAGTACAAAAAAAGTTGTTTGGAAAATTTTGAAATAAATACTAAAATAAACTACATAAAATTTGAGGAATAACAGAAAAAGAATCAAGTCATTTGGAGTTGTGGATTTAAAAACTAGAGGCAGTCAAAGTTTAGTGAAATTCTAATTATATATAAACTATTAAAAAGAAAACGGTTCATATAGAAATGTGCTTTCAAAAGGGGAAGACGTACTCTATGGAATACGCCGCCACTTAAGACTAGATGGTGTGGCGCTGGGTCACTGACAGTGGGCCTGCCTGGCCCATTGGTCAGGTTTGACCAGTCGCCCGCGCGCGTCTGTATCTTTGGCAGAACAGAGGCGGGACTCCGGCGGTCCTCGCCGGCGAACGGCGGCTCCCCTTAGCGTTTTGAGCCCACCGCTGGGTCCAGGAGATCAAGGCGGTCCCACTAGTCCTCGACACGGTCGGTGGGGTGGACGGAGTTACCGGCGGCGAGGTCTCGCAAGGTGCTCCAATCGAATCGGGGCTTTTGCCCATGGCGCATCTCTGGTGAAATTGTTGGGAGGGATGGACCCATAGAGTCCTGTGGAAGCTACTGGAGAAGAAAATAGGGAGAAGAAGGCTTGGGAGGCGTGGGAATCATCGAAGAAGTGGCGGTCGCCGCGGCTATCAGAGATGAGGAAGACGTCTGCTTCCGGTCGTTCTGTTACTCGAGGAAGCTCACAGTGGAAGCAGGAGTGGTGGTGATCAGTTTGGAGAGCTTGGGGGTGGCTGGCGGTGGTGAGGTAGGTGAGATTGGTCATGGCCAGTGCGTTGCCGGTGGCAGTGTTCGGGAGGCCAGGAGGGTGCCAGGTGGTTTGGGAGGTGCTGTGGCTTCCTAATTCGGGACATGGCAGGGGTCGGCCATTCATAGTGAATAGTGGTCGGTGGCGAGGTCGTTGTGGGTGGTGAGGTGGTCGGCGGGGTTAGGTGAGGATGGTGACGTCCCGCAGTTAAGGTGGGGCATGCTGGCTGGCTCGAAGATGAGCCACGTGTCTTGGGCGGTGGCGTGCCCGAGATGGCGGCAGTTCTGGTCGGCGTGGACGGTGGTGACTGGCACCACATGACAAGGGGGGGTCAGTGAGATGCTTGGGTGTCTCACGAAGCTCTCGGAGGAAGCTTGCATGGGGAGCGGCAGTAGGGAGGGTAACGTGGGGCGGTGGCGACGCCTGCAATCTTGGCGCTCTGGACGCGCTCTATGCATGCACACTATTGCTTGACAGAATGATAGAGCATCCTAGGCTATCCCAAATGAGTTGATCTTTGGCAGGGTGGTGTTTACTAAGGTGGTAAAGATGATGGACATGTTGGTTTAGCAGAAGAGTTAGTGCCAAATGCGGTTCAGAAAGTTGGATGCTCTCAGCCATGCACAAAAGGTGTTTGATGAAATGCTAAGGCTAGCTGGAGGGCTCTGTTAAATTTTTAAATTGGTAGAATGATGTCTCATTGGATGGTAGAGATGATAGTGAGGTTGGTTTGTGAAAAGAGAAAACTTTCAAGTGCAAGTTTTACAAAAGTTCAGTTCTGACCCAAAACTACAGGGGATTATTTGGTGGACTTACATGATTAAGTTGGCATTGTTCTTCTGGGCTTAAGTATTTTCTAGGAAGTACCACAAGATGTAAAAAGTTCAGAAGTGTTTGAGCAAG
The DNA here is from genome assembly GCA_011799875.1 of Thinopyrum elongatum. Classification (NCBI taxonomy): domain Eukaryota; kingdom Viridiplantae; phylum Streptophyta; class Magnoliopsida; order Poales; family Poaceae; genus Thinopyrum; species Thinopyrum elongatum. Next base: position 181,880,037 of record CM022301.1, read on the forward strand.
AAAAAATAGAGTTGTAGTGAAAAGTTGGATCTGGACCGGAACTGAGAAGAGGATGGTTTGCTCAAACTTTTCAAAAAACCAAGATGGATTTTTGCACAAAAGTGATCTATAGGCATCCTAGGACCTCTCTAATTTTTTTTGTAGAATTATAAAAGAAATATTTGAAATAGTTTCAGTTCAACAAAGGCATTTCAGGGTTTGAAAATACATTTAAAAGGATTATTTTCGGAAAATTGTTACTATGAAAATATTTCCTACTAAATTTTAAAAGGTAAATGAAATTATTACGAAAAACTCTCAGACCCACAAAATATGTTCCAAAAGTTTCTATATGGAGGGAATGATTTTAGGAAACAAAAAATACAGAAGGTTCTGAAATAAATAAAAGATCAAATATAATTCAAAATTTTATTTCTGGCCAAATTTTACTTTATAAAAACTGGTTAAAATTTTGGGGTGTTACAAAATCTACCCCCCTTAAGAAAATCTCGTCCTCGAGATTTGTTAAGGTCCGAGGAACTAAATGCAGATCACAACAACAAACAATCATATGTATAATGCAATCATAGTAATGCACTTATGACATACGGCCTAAAATACAACACAAAGGTTGCTTCATGCAAACTAGCGCTAGACATTGCTACAACCGTACTCTTGGTCGTTTACGACATGAAGGCGGAATCTACGGGGCAACATGGTCACTAGGGCTCAATATCTACTCTAGTGGACCCTCTCCACTTTCATTGACATCTTGTAGGGCGCATTCCGCAGATGTCGAGGTTTCTCTGTGTGCTTCGGTGTCGGAGTTTGTCAGGGTAGGATTGGGAGTCACGGGGCTGCGGTAACGACGTTGCCTCCCATGAGGTGTCGTGGCCACAGTCCCATTGGAGTAGGTCTGCAAGAGGTGGCGGAGTTCCTCCAGGGAAATGAATGCATTGCCCGGGTGGACAACATGGGTAGAACTCGGGGGCTCAATTGGTCACCCAAACAGCACTATCGGGTTGTTGGGAGCGGGTCCAGCTTCACTTCTCACCACGGTCAGAATAGCAAGTGTCATGTCTAGTGACCTGATCAAAGAGTGCCTCTTGCGCTCTCAGGTAGTGCACGAGATGCACCAGAGCAGGATCCGACTCATGGTCTTCATTGGTGACTTTGATTAGGCTATCGTAGACTTCACGACTAGGGTATTAGAGGAAAGGACGGCAGTTAACTCTCTGTGAGAGATGCCGGCGTTGAAGTATAGCCTCTCGGGCTGCAAGCTGGAGGGCTTGGGGTTCGTCAGAGGTCGGTCTTCCGGTGAACCGGTAGGAGCGTTTCGAGGTGGTAACCCTTTCGTAGATGTACACCATGGCCCAGAAGTGATGGATGGCATCACTCATGTGCTCCTGGTGCACAACATATTCCAGGGGCTCTTCTATGCAAAAAGCATGGCTGGAGAGATTGACCTGGATGTCTACGAAGCCTCCAAGCTCGTGTGCTATGGTCTTGTTGTGAATGACGGTTCCAGACATCTTGGTGGGTTGGATATCAAAATGGGAATGAAGGTTGTGTGTGCTGAGTTGAGGCAAGGCTCCCTTTATAGGCAAGTGGAGTCTTCCATCACATGCTTCTAGATGGGACAACTCAGGTGTCGGACACGGGCAGACGGCCTATGAGCTGGGTTGATAGGTTGGGCACCAACTGCCGAAAGATGGCACTGGCTACTATGAAGGCTATCGGATAGGATAGGCTTGACTATGAGTGGAAAAGGGTTTGGATGGTGTGGAACCCTAGGGATAGCGACCAGGCTAAGATAGGATTAGCCAATGGGCAGCCTGGCTCTGATACCATGGTTGTCAGGGCCGGTTTTCTGGGACATAAAATCCCAGCAAATGACCCTTGTGACATCACCAGCCCCAGGATTACTGTTTGCTGGTGGACACTTCCTTGATACAGAATTCCAAGCAGATACAATAATTTGAGTACAAGACCATAAAGGTCCATTGAGTACTGATTGCTTGTATCTGCGTTGGCATTTTCCCCGAAGAGGAGAGGATGATGCAGCACAGCAATGGTAAGTATTTCCCTCAGTTATGAAACCAAGGTATCAATCCAGTAGGAGGATCCACCAAAATATGTAAGCAATACCTTCACACAAATAACAAAAACATGCAACCCAACGCGTAAGAGGGGTTGTCAATCCCTCCTCGATATTGAGATAGATTAAATAGTATAAGATTGGATAAATAGATCTGATGAAAACACAAAATAAAATAAATAAGGAAACTGCAGCACGGTATTTTTGGGTTTTTGGATAAATAGATCTGAAGCAATATGATAGAAAATAGACCCAGGGGCCGTAGGTTTCACTAGAGGCTTCTCTCGAGAAAATAGCATATGGTGGGTTAACAAATTACAATTGGGCAATTGATAGAAAAGCAAATAATTATGAAGATAGCCAATGGAATGATCATGTATATAGGCATCACGTCCAAGATTAGTAGACCGACTCATACCTGCATCTACTACTATTACTCCACACATCGACTACTATCCAACATGCATCTATTATATTAAGTTCATAAAGAAATAGAGTAATGCAATAAGAACGATGACATGATGTAGACAAGATCTATTCATGTAGTAATAGACCCCATATTTTTATCCTTAATGGCAATGATACATGCGTGTCATGTCTCTTTCTGTCATTGAGATTGAGCACCGCAAGATCGAACCCATCACAAAGCACCACTTCCCATGACAAGAAAAATCAATCTAGTTGGCCAAACCAAACCAAAGTTCCGGAGAAGAAATACGAGGCTATCACAATCATGCATATAAGAGTTCAACAAAGACTCAAATAATATTCATAGATAGATCTGATCATAAAATCACAGTTCATTGGATCCCAACAAACACACCGCAAAAAGTCATTACATCAAATAGATCTCCAAGAACATCGACGAGAACATTGTATTGAGAATCAAAAAGAGAGAAGAAGCCATCTAGCTACTGCCTACGGACCCGTAGAGCTATGGTAAACTACTCATGCATCATCGGAGGAGCACCAATGAGGATGATGAACCCCTCTGTGATTGTTTCCCCCTCCGGCAAGGTGTCAGAAAAGGCCTCTAGATTGGATCGCGTGGTTCTGGAACTTGCAGCGGTAGAAACTCTGATCTCTCTACTCCCCTAGGGTTTCTGGAACATTTGGGTATTTACAGAGCTGAGAGGCGGTGCAGAAGGGGCCTGTGGGCCCCACTACCCACCAGGGCGCGCTAGGGGCCTCTGGCACACCATGGTGCCTTGTGGGCCCCACGGGCCTCCCCTCTGGTACTTCCTTGGCTCCCAAGTTGTCTTCTGGGCAGAAAAAAATCTCCAAAAAGTTTCGTGGCATTTGGACTTCATTTGGTACTGATATTCTGTGAATTGAAAAACAAGCAAAAAACAACAACTAGCACTGGGCATTATGTCAATAGGTTAGTCCCAAAAAATGATATAAATTTGCTATAAAATGAATATAAAACATCCAAGATTGACAATATAACAGCATGGACCAATAAAAAATTATAGATATGTTGGAGACGTATTAGCATCCCCAAGCTTAATTCCTGCTTGTCCTCGAGCAGGTACATGATAAAAACATAATTTTTGATGTGGAATGATGCCTAACATGTTCATCTCATAATCTTTTCTTTTGTAGCATGGACGTTTGGACTTTTAGACGATTCAAAGCAATAGTCTATATTTGACATGGACATCAATACTCAAGCATATCAACAAGCAACCATGTATTTCAAAATATCAACACTAAAGAAAGATATCTCTGGCCCATTATGCTCAATCATTGATCCATTCATGAAACACACTCAAATATTAACTATGCTCAATGCACAAGCGTGATAATAGTGTTCCCTAGTTGGTGCTTTATAAGAGAAGATGGAGACTCAATAAAAATAAAAATTTCATAAAGTAAATTGATATGCCCTTGGTAGAGGGAAGAAGAGATTTGTAGTGGTGCCAGAGCTCAAAGCTTAAATTGAGAGATAAAATTATTTTGGGTTGCATGCTTTTCCCTTCAACGAAAATGACTGAGAATTCCCAATACTTTCCATGCTAGATAAATCATAGGCGCTTCCCAAATAGAAAATAAAGTTTATTCCTTTTTCCACTATTCTTTCATAATCCATGGCTAGCCGTATCCATGGGTGCCCTCCATACCAACACTTTCCAAGGAATTTATTATTGAACAACATAAAAAAATTGCATTTCGGGACTGGGCATCCCTATTACCTTTGCCACACTCTTGTGCAATGACAAGTGATTAAACACTCATCTTGAGAATAAAGTATCTAGCATGGAAAATATTGGCCACCCCTGCCGCTTCATGAGTGGTACGAACACACGAAAAGGAAATTTATTTTGAACATTAGAGTTGGCACATACAAATTTACTTGGAACGGCACGGAAATACTGCATATAGGTAGGTATGGTGGACTCATTTGGAACAACTTAGGTTTAAGGATTTGGATGCACAAGTAGTATTCCTACTTAGTACAAATGGAGGCTAGCAAATAGATTGAGAAGCGACCAACCAAGAAACAAAAATGATCATAAAAGAGCATTAAAAATAACTAACACCGAATAATGCACCACAAGTAGGATGTAATTTCATTGCATAACTATTGACTTTGATGCTTGCATAGGGAATCACAAACCTTAACACCAATATTCTTACTAAAGCATTATTACTTATCAACATGACTGACATATTACTATCATCATATCTCAAAACTATTACAAGGAATCAAGTTTTTATATCCAATGATCTTCATGAAAGTTTTTATTATATCCCTCTTGCATATCTATCACTTTGAGACTAATTTCATATATTTCCATTGCTACTAGCAAAGCTCTTAAACAAATAAAAGTGAAGAACAAGAGCACATATTTCTTCAAAATAATTTTCATCCCTCAAAATAGTATAAGTGAAGCATGATAGGATATTTCTTTAAAATTCTACTAACTCACAAAATAATCTAAGTGAAGCATGAGAGCATATTTCTTCAAAATATAGAACACCACCGTGCTCAAAAAGATATAAGTGAAGTACTAGAGCAATTCCATAGCTCAAAAATTTTAAGTGAAGCACATAGAGCAATTCTAACAAATCATAGCATCATTATGGATCTCTCAAATAGGTGTGTCCAGCAAGGATGATTGTGAGAAACTAAAAAGCAAATCAAACAATACTCATATAATACAAGACGCTCCAAGCAAAACTCATGATATGTGACGAATAAAAATATAGCTCCAAGTAAAATTACCGATGGTCATTAGAAGAAAGAGGGGATGCCTTCCGGGGCATCCCCAAGCTCAGTTGCTTGGTTATCCTTGAATATTACCTTGGGGTGCCATGGGAATACCCAAGCTTAGGCTCTTTTCACTCCTTATTCATTCAGCCATCGCGATCCCACCCAAAACATGAAAACTTCAATCACACAAAACTTAACAAAAACCTTCGTGAGATCCGTTAGTATAAGAAAACCAATCTTTACTTTAAGTACTGTTGCAAACCCATTCATATTTTGTTATTCCATTATACCTACTGTATTCCAACTTTACCATGGCTAACTCCCCCCCCCCCGGTATAGTCCATAGATTCATCAAAATAAGCACACAATGCAACGAAAACAGAATCTATCAAAAATAGAACAGTCTATAAAGGCTCAAATTTTACTCAAACTTCTGTAAGTCCAAAACTTCTGCAACATTAGGAAAACAGAGGTAATTCATATATCTATCTTGTGTAAAAAATTCAGAGTTTTTCGTGGTTCCAGTGATTTTTAACAATTCTGCTACTTGACGTAAAAGTTTCTGTTTTCCAACAAGATCAAATCAACTATCACCCAAAGCCATCCTAAAGGCATTACTTGGCACAAACACTAATTAAATCATAAAACATAATCATAACAGAGTCATAATTTTGTGAACACACAAAAAATGAAAGACAAAGAGAGAAAAAATTATTTTATTCATTGGGTTGCCTACCAACAAGCGCTATCATTTCTTGCCCCTGGCTAGGCATAAGATTTTATTGATGCTCACATGAAAGATAATAATTGAAACACAAAGAGAGCATCATAAGACATGTGAAAAACATATTTAATTCTAACATACTTCCTATGCATAGGCATTTTATAAGCAAACAAATTACCAAGGCAAGCAAAAACTAGCATATGCAAGGAAGAAGAAATAAACAATAGCAATCTCAACATAACGAGAGGTGATTTAGCAACATGAAAATTTATACAAAAATATTTTCCTCTCTCATAATAATTACATGTAGGATCATAATCAAATTCAACAATATAGCTATTATATAAAATTTTCTCTTCATGATCCACATGCATAAAGTTTTATAATCTTCCAAGATAGTGGGATAAACATCAACTAAAGTCATGACCTCTCCAAACCCACTTTTATTGAAAATTTCATAAGATTGAGCACTCTCCAAATATGTGGGATTATATTTACCTAAAGTTGACGCTCTTCTGAACCCACTTTCAATATTATTGCAAACATTATTATTAATATCATATTCATCATGAGGCTTAAATAAATTTTCAAGATCATAAGAAACATTATCACCCCAATCATGATCATTGCAATAAGTATTAGACATGACAAAATCATCATCCCCAAGCTTGTAGATTTGCATATCATTAGCACAATCGACATTCATATAATTTATAATAACATCATTGCAATCATGCTTTTGATTCAAGGAACTATCAAGTATGGGTGTAATAGCAATAATTTCATGTTTAACATAAGGAACTATAGCAAGTTCATCTCCATAGGCATCATTAATATTGGCATCATGGCCATAAGAATAGCAAGCATCATGTTCATCAAGGGGGGATATTTCAATCAAATCAATGGAATCACAATTATCTATAGATTCATGCATATCATTATTTTCTTCCAAAGCAGCACACATTCTCTCAATAAATTCTTTAATATAGGCATTATGAGCATAGTTTTCATAGCAATATTTAAGTATGTCAAATTTTTCAGATTTCTAGAGAGTAATATCATACTTCTCAATCAAATAAGCAACTTCATAATAAAAGCAAAAAATTCTTCAATTTGTTCGATATCATAGTAACTATAAACACCCTTTTCATAAGAAGATAAGATTTCATTATAATTAAACTCACATAGGTAGGGAAGGTGTTTTTTAGGGTTGTTAGAGCAACAAGCAAAATCACAAAGTTCACAAAGATTCCAAGCATAGCAAAGCAAACAATTTATTTGATTCCATAAGAGTATCCCTTTTTGAGACAAACGGTGACGCACAAAATGAGCATGCTCATCTAATGATTTTCCCTCAACTAAACTAGTTGGGGTTTCATGACGAGCACATATGGATCAAAGATGATCCAAGTAGAAAACTTTAAGTGGATCCATATCAATAGATTTTTAGCAAGAAAAGGTGCAAGCAAATAGAAGGCACATGGCAACAGAACCAAAAATAACAAACAAGCAAAAAGGCAAACCAAAACAAAGGCAAATATTTTTGTGCTTTTTGCAAAAACATTTTAGAAGTGGGGGAGATGAAAATGAGAGGCAAATGGCAAATAAAGTAAATTGCAAGGATATGAGATTTGTGATTGGGTAACTAATAGATCTAGACCTGATCCTCCCCGGTGACGGCGCCAGGAATTCTTCCTGATTGCTTGTATCTGCGTTGGTATTTTCCCCGAAGAGGAGAGGATGATGCAGCGTGGCAACGGTAAGTATTTCCCTCAGTTATGAAACCAAGGTATCAATCCAGTAGGAGGATCCACCAAACTATGTAAGCACTACCTTCACACAAATAACAAAACACATGCAACCCAACACGTAAGAGGGGTTGTCAATCCCTCCTCGGTATTGAGATAGATTAAATAGTAAAAGATTGGATAAATAGGTCTGATGAAAACACAAAATAAAATAAAGAAAGAAAAAGTGCAGCAAGGTATTTTTGGGTTTTTGGATAAATAGATCTGAAGCTATATGATAGAAAATAGACCCGGGGGCCGTTGTTTCACTAGAGGCTTCTCTCGAGAAAATAGCATACGGTGGGTAAACAAATTACTGTTGGGCAATTGATAGAAAAGAAAATAATTATGATGATATCCAAGGCAATGATCATGTATATAGGCATCACGTCCAAGATTAGTATACCGATTCCTGCCTACATTGACTACTATTACTCCACACATCGACCGCTATCCAGCATGCATCTACTGTATTAAATACATGAAGAAACGGAGTAATGCAATAAGAACGATGACATGATATAGACAGGATCTATTCATGTAGGAATAGACATCATCTTTTTATCCTTAATGGCAACGATACATCCGTGTCATGTCTATTTCTGTCACTGAGAGTGAGCACCGCAAGATCGAACCCATCACAAAGCACCTCTTCCCTTGGCAAGAAAAATCTATCTAGTTGGCCAAACCAAACCAAAGTTTCAAAGAAGAAATATGAGGCTATAACAACCATGCATATAAGAGTTCACAAAGACTCAAATAATATTCATAGATAGATCTGGTCATAAACCCACAATTCATCGGATCCCAACAAACACACTGCAAAAAGTCATTACATCAAATAGATCTCCAAGAACATCAAGGAGAACATTGTATTGAGAATCAAAAAGAGATAAGAAGCCATCTAGCTACTGCCTACGGACCCATAGGTGTGTGGTAAACTACTCACGCATCATCGGAGGAGCACCAATGAGGATGATGAACCCCTCCGTGATCGTTTCCCCCTCTGGCAAGGTGCCGGAAAAGGCCTCTAGATTGGATCTCGTGGTTCTGGAGCTTGCGGTGGTGGAAACTCTGATCTCTCGACTCACCAAGGGTTTCTGGAATATTTGGGTATTTATAGAGTTGAGAGGCGGTGGAGAGGGGACCTGTGGGCCCACTACCCACCAGGGCGCACTAGGGTCCTCTGGCCGCCCTGGTGCCTTGTGGGCCCCATGGGCCTCCCATCCGGTACTTCCTTAGCTCTCAAGTTGTCTTCTGGGCAGAAAAAAATCTCCAAAATGTTTCGTGGCATTTGGACTTCATTTGGTACCGATATTGTGTGAAGTAAAAAACAAGCACAAAATAGCAACTGGCACTGGGCACTATGTCAATAGGTTAATCCCAAAAAATGATATAAAGTTGCTATAAAATGAATATAAAACATCCAAGATTGATAATATAACAACATGGAACAATAAAAAACTATAGATACGTTGGAGACGAATCAAGTACAACCATGATTTTTAGTGGCGGATGACAGAAGTGACTCATGGATCTCCAACGTCTATGGGACTCCATTCCCACAGGAAAATCTGACCTAGTTAACTCCTAATTCGCGTGGCTACTATCTCCGACTCCTAGGTTGCGAGGGTGTCTTCGTAGCACTCTCCTCTGAATCATTATCTGGCCAAGATAATAGCCAAGGACTAGCCTGTCAGTATTTGAATGTACTCGCGAACATCATGAACAAAAGATATAATAAAAGCAGGTAGAATGCATGCAATTAATTGTAAGTATATTCTACCATGTCATGACAAGAATTTAATGCAATCATGAGGAGTATTATATTTGCACTATTTATAAAGGTTTGTCAACTAATATCAGTAAGGTATAAGTAAATCATAATGTTGTACAAAAAATTTAAATTCGGGTCTTAGGAGGTAGAACCGTCCTGAAGGAACCCAAGAGAAAAATATAAAAGAAGGCCACAGTTGGGCATCTTCGCGATGCCACACAAAGGGCTTTACTCCAATTGAAATCAAAGGAAAGGGAATTCTAGGCGGTAGAACTGACTTGTGAAATCAAAAAGAAAATAATATGCGAGACAGTCGGGTTTCTGAACCGATGCCTCATAAAGGGCTTATAAAGAAAGTAAAAGCAAGAGTATCCAGGAGGTAGAACTTTCCCATGAGATACTTAACAATTCATATAAGTGATGGGGTTAGTCAATAACAATATTAATGATAATAATTATCCATCATAAATCATGATCAATTTCTGATTTAGTTATTTTCCTCCGAACACCGATGCTAAGACCGACACTTGACCCATCCCAGACTATATTCCTTAACCGCGGACATGGCTATTCGAATAGGTTTCATACTCTACAGAGGTTGTACTCTTTACCCACAAGTAAAGGATTTCTTTAGTCAACCCCTAGACATTGACTAATTCCAATTACGCTCTTTGGGATGAAAACACACCTAACCAGCACACACCAGCTTATCTCTCCCGATGCCTGGAATCACCCAAAGCATCTTCCGAGAAAACTCTAAGATGGGGAGACTACAATATCGAATAGCATGGGATCACAATTTATACCACGCATAATAACAAGGGGTGCATGCCCCCCTCTCGGCCTCAGCCAGAAACACCCATGCCCCCTGACCAAGTGACATGCCCACCAGTGGCCACTGGTATCTTTCACTGTGGCCTCTCTATACGATGTGTGCAGGAAAGGGGTTATCAACTTACTGAACCATACCCTACCTATGGCAAGGACAAGTGGTAGCACGAATCAAGTATGGGGGTTACGGAACAAGACTTGTTCTATGGTCGACTCAGTAGGTTTGAGTTTTCCTGCAGTGGTTAGCACAATATATCTTCTTGATAGTACCTGACAGGTTCACCACCTGGCATGTCCCAACATGCCATTACTGATCATTCTCGTCACAACGAGATTTCATTTTTACGATCATGTTTACTCATGACAAATCATTCTTGCATATTAATCCAAACAAGCATGTACATGTATGGCATGGATAATAACCACATCCATATATATACCTCATGTTTGAGTGTAGTCAAAATATTACCAATGAAAATGGATGCAATAAATAGTACTATGCAAATTTCACTTGAATTAGCATAATCATGATTCAAATATAATAGCAAGCAAACAACCAAGCATTCATCATATCAAGTGTCCAAGATGCTTGCCTTGGGTATGTAGAAAGGTTGGGGCACTCCATAGGTTTGTAAAAATAATCTTCCCTCCATTTTCCTATTTTTTAAATAATGAAATTACCACATAATTTCAAAATAGTACAAAAAATTTGTTTGGAAAATTTTGAAATAAATACTAAAATAAACTAGATAAAATTTGAGGAATAACAGAAAAAGAATCAAGTCATTTGGAGTTGTGGTTTAAAAACTAGAGGCAGTCAAAGTTTAGTCAAATTCTGATTTTATATAAATTATTAAAAAGAAAACGGTTCGTATAGAAATGCGCTTTCAAAAGGGGAGGACATACTATGTGGAATTTGCCTCCACTTAAGATGAGTCGGTGTGACGCTGGGTCAATGACTGTGGGCCCGCCTGGCCCACTGGTCAGGTTTGACTAGTCGCCCGCGCGTGTCTCTCTCTCTGGCAGAACAGGGGCAGGACTCCTGCGGTCCTGACCCGATGAGCGGTAGCTCCCCTTGGCTATTTCAGCCCACCGTTGGCTCCAGGAGATAAAGGCGGTCCCATCGGTGCTCAGCACGGTCGGGGGGTGGACGGATTCACCGGCGACAAGGTCTCTCGAGGGGCTCCGGCGGTGACAAAACGGGGCTTTTGCCCACGGTGCATCTCCAGTGAAATTGTCGGGTGGGATGGACACACAGAGTCCTGTGGAAGCTACTAGAGAATAAAACATGGAGAGGGAGGCGTGGGAATCATAGGGGAAGTGGCAGTGGCCATGGCTATCGGAGACGAGGAAGACGACTGCTTCCGGTCGTTCTGTTACTCGAGGATGCTCACATAGGAAGGAGGAGTGGTGGTGATTTGTTTGGAGAGCTTGGGGTGGCTTTTTATAGGAGGCGGATGTCAGTTCGGCCAAAGCTGCTCCAATCGACCATGGCGGTGGCCATTAATGGCATAGGAGGGTGGTGGTGATGCCGGTGAGATTGGTCGTGGCCAGTGCATGGCCGGTTGCAGTGTTCGGGAGGCCAGGAGGGTGCTAGGTGGTTTGGGCGGTGCCATGGCTTCCTACTTCAGGACACGGGAGCGGTCCGTCATTCATGGCGAATAGTGGTCGGTGGCGAGGTCGGTGGGGGTGGTGAGGTGGTCGGCGGGGTTAGGTGAGGACGGTGACGGCCCGCAGTTAAGGTGGGGCCTGTTGGCTGGCTAGGAGATGAGCCACGCGTCTTGGGCGGTGGCATGCGCGAGATAGCGGCGGTTCTGGTCTGTGTGGACAATGGTGACCGGCGCTAGATGACAAGGGGAGGAGCCGGTGAGATGCGTCGGTGTCTTGCGAAGCTCTCAGAGGTGGCTTGCGTGCGGAGCGGTGCAGGGAGGGCAGCGCGGGGCGGTGCCGACGCCTGCAATTTTGGCGCTCTCGACACGCTCTGTGCACGCACACTAATTGCTCGACAGAATGATAGAGCATCCTAGCCTATCCCAAATGAGCTTATCTTTGGCAGGGTGGTGTTTACTAAGGTGGTAAAGATGATAGACATGCTGGTTTAGCAGAAGAGTTAGTGGTAAATGCAGCTCAGAAGCTAGATGCTTTCAGCCATGCACATAAGGTGTTTGATGAAATGCTAAGGCTAGCTGGAGGGCTCTGTTAAATTTGCAAATTGGTAGAATGATGTCTCATTGGTTGGTAGAGATGATAGTGAGCTTGGTTTGTGAAAAGAAAAAACTTTCTAGTGCAAGTTTTACAAAAGTTCAGTTCGGACCCAAAACTATAGGGGATTATTTGGTGGACTTACAAGATTTGTTGGGGCTGTTCTTCTGGGCTTAAGTGTTTTCTAGGAAGTACTACAAGATGTTAAAAGTTCAGAATTGTTTGGGCAAGAAAAATTAGAGTTGTAGTGAAAAGTTGGATCTGGACCAGAATTGAGAAGAGGATGGTTTGCTCAAACTTTTCAAAACACCAAGATTGATTTTTGCGGAAAAGTGATCTATAGGCATCATAGGACCTCTCCAAAAGTTTTTGTAGAATTGTAAAAGAAATATTTAAAATAGTTTTAGTTCAATAGAAGCATTTCAGTGTTTGAAAATACATTTAAAAGGATTATTTTGGGCAAATTTTTCTTACAAAAATATTGCCTACTAAATTTTAAAAGGTAAATGAAATCATTAAGAAAAACTCTCAAACCCACAAAATATATTCCAAAAGTTTCTATATGGAGGGACGGATTTTAGAAAACAAAAAACAGAGAAGGTTCTGAAATAAATAAAAGATCAAATATAATTCAAAAATTTATTTCAGGACAAATTTTACTTGATAAAAACATGGTTAAAATTTTGGGGTGTTACCATTATGTGCACCCAAGTGTATCTAGAGTAATCATCGACAATCACGAAACCATGGAGATGTGCAGTAGTAGTAACAGTGGAGTAATGAGTAGGGCCAAATAAGTCCATATGGAGTAGCTCAAAGGGATGTTTAGTCGTCATGATTTTCTTTGAGGGGTGCTTTGCCCTAGTCATCTTCCCAGCTTCATAGGTACCACATAGATGATCCTTCTTGAACTTGATGCCCCCAATCCCAATGATGTGCTTCTTCTTCACAAGGGTGTGCAAGTTCCTCATGCCCGCATGTCCTGGCCTTCGATGATAAAGCCAACACTCTGAAGCTTTTGCTAGAAGACATGTGGCAAGCTGTGGTCCTATAGAGAAATCTACCATATACAAGTCACCTCTTCGAAAACCTTCGAAGACTTTGGTTTTGTCAGAGGCCATTAGCACATGGCATCAATAGTTTCGAAAGATGACAATCATATCAAGATCACAAAGCATTGAGACTGACATTAGGTTGTATCAAAGGATTCAACAAGCATCACTTTATCCATGTGTTGATCCTTTGAGATAGCCACCCTACCTAGACCCAATACCTAGATTTTCCCAGTGTCAGCAAATGTGATATGACTTTGTGAAGACGGTCGAAGAGTAGAGTCCATGGGAAGACTTCGGTCACCAGTCATGTGGTTAGTGCAGCCACTGTCCAGGATCCATTCAGTAGCTTTCGGAGATGTACCCTACAGTGTAGTTACTTAGGATATTCTTCACCAAGATAGTTGTCAAGAACAAACATGTATCGATAAAGGCATTCTGTATAGGTAAGTTTCGTGAAGGATATAATAGTACGATCATCAAGAAACCCATGGACGAAGTAAATGGTAAGACCATTTTGACATTTTATCTTGCGTCCAACAAGATTTTTCTGGTCCCCAGCATTGTCTTCAGAAATCAATGAGCATTTGCCAGAGACCTGTTCCTGTATGAAAGATTAGCATTTTGGTCCATAGCAGATGTGAAGTGTTGTCATAGACTTCCAAACATCAACTGGGTATGAATTCGTGATGCATTTAGCATAAGTGGAGTATGGGAAGAAAAACGTAGTAAGTCCATTAGGTCATTTTATCTTGCACCCCACAAGTTTCATCAGGTCTCCAGCATTGTATTCAGAGTCCAATTCTTTTTGGCTGGAGACCAATCCTGCAAAAGAAGTTAATTAATCTTAACCATCCACATCTGAAGAGCTGGCTTAGAAGCAATGAGTCTAAGTGTAGCGTCTAAGAATTTTGGCTTTGAAGCCCTAGCAAATAGTTTCGTAGCGGGTGAGTAGTACAATGAATAAGCAGAAAAGTTCTTCAATTTGTGAACATAATGGTTCGAAGAGTTATGCTCATATTCATGAGCCTAACCATAGTTTCCCTGCAAACATTGGTGTTAGGGTGACCATATGAGGTCCTCTTTCTATATGAAGAATTTGGGCCATATAAAGCCTTTGGTCTAGGGTTTGTCTTCTTCCCTGGTGGTGTCATGACGACATTCACGGGAAGCTTCTCAAGAAGACTTTTAGGCACCCAGATCTTCTTCCTGCAGTTAGTTCCAAAAACCTGGAAACACTTCACCATTTTTATTTTTGAACAAATTATAGTTGGAGTCAAATGAGTCATCAATGATGATAGGATTAGCACAATTATATCCAAATAATTTGGATGGATCCATTGAAGGGCCCTTTGTAATAACCCAGGTGGTTTTGGGGTACTGCTCAGGCTTCCAGTAGGATCCATCAACATTCATTTTCCTCTCAAAACCAATATCCTCTTTTCTAGGGTTTTTGTTCAAGATCTGCTTCTTGAGGACATGACAAAGAGTCTGATGCCCTTTGAGACTTTTGTACATGCGTATTTCAAGCAAATGTCTTCAACCTAGCATTTTCATCAGCAATAACCATGGCTTCCTCAGAAGTGGGGTTAGCTAGCACATCAGTCGTTGAAGATATTGTGATCTCAGAAGCATTTGAACATTCAGCAGAAGAAGTAGCATTGTCACGCTCAAGACATTCTAAGAAAGGAGACACAAATTCTTCCTGAGCGAAACTGATCTGTTGAGCAAGTAGTGAATCATTTTCAGTTCGAAGATCATCATGAGATGCTCTCAGTTCTCTAGAACTTGATTCCTTTGAATATAATCGTAGGAAAGCTTCTCATGATCAGCTGAGAGGGTGTAGGATCGAAAGTATGTCTAGAGGGGGGTGATTAGACTACTTGACAAATAAAAACCTACAATTATCCCAATTTTAATTGTAGGCAGATTTTAGCAATTATGACAAGTCAAGCAATCAACCTACAGATGAAATTCTAAGAGTATAGCAGTGGAAAGTAAAACATGGCATATGAAGGTAAGGGGAAGGGTTTGTAGAAGGCAAACGCAATGGGGAACACGAAGATTTTTGGCGTGGTTCTGATAGGTGGTGCTATCGTACATCCATGTTGATGGAGACTTCAACCCATAAAGGGTAACGGCTACGTGAGTCCACGGAGGGCTCCACCCATGAAGGGTCCATGAAGAAGCAATCTTGTCTATCCCACCATGGCCATCACCCACGAAGGACTTGCCTCAGTCGGGTTGATCTTCAAGAAGTAGGCGATCTTCTTGCCCTTACAAACTTCTTGGTTCAACTCTGCATCATGTCGGAGGTTCCCAAGCGACACCTAAGCAATATAGGAGACACCACTCTCCAAAAGGTAATTGACGGTGTGTTGATGATGAACTCCTTGCTCTTGTGCTTCAAATGTATTCTCCCCAACACTCAACTCTTTCTCACAGATTTGGCTATGGTGGATGAGGGATTTGAGTGGAAAGCAACTTGGGGAAGGCTAGAAATCAAGGTTCAAATGGTAGGAATGGAGTCTCTTGTTCTGAACACATGAGTAGGTGGTACTCTCTCAGAAAATGAATGGTGAAAGTGTAGGCGCGTTCTGATGGCTCTCCTCTATGAGGAAGAAGGGGTGGAGGTGTATATATAGCCTCCACACAAAATCCAACCGTTACACACTTTTGACCCATCTCGGTGGCACCGATCAGAAAACTCGGTGACACCGATCTGTGTAAAAATATGAACGTTAGGAATCTCGTTGGGACCGACTGGAACAACTCGGAGGGACCGATGTGCAAGGGCTTAGGGAAAACCTCATCTCGGTGGCACCGATTACATCATCTTGGTGTGACCAAAGTGAAGCAATAAAGAAACAGAGAGTCAGTCAAGCCATCTCGGTGGGACCGATTGCAATTCTCAGTGAGACGAAAATAATTGCAATAAGCAAAAAAGTGCCGGAAAGGCCATCTCAGTGGGACCGAGATCCATATCAGTGGATCCGAATTGCTAGGGTTTGGCAGTGGCTAAGTCCAGTTGAACTCGGTGGCTCCGGATAGGAAATATCGATGGGGCCGAGTTAGAATATAGGGTTTGGACATATTTGGATAGAGAAAGTGGTTGAGGGTTTTGGAGCAATATCACTAAGCACTTGAGCAACAAGATCATTAAGCAACACCTCATCCCCTTTTAATAGTATTGGCTTTCCTATGGACTCAATGTGATGTTGAATAACTTAACAAAAAATGAAGAGTCTTGAGCTTTTTGCCAATCCATTTCCTTAGCACTTTGAGGATTCCACATCTCTAGTCCTTGCCATGCCAATCATTGAACATCGTGAAATATTTGTTTTGAATGGACATTAGTTCAATGCGGTATATGTTGTTATGAATTACCAAAACCACCCGGGGATTAGTTGCACTTTCAATCTCCCCACTTTGGTAATTGATGACAATATAGATCAAAGCTTCAAAAAATGATAAAAAGAATGAAATACATCGTCACCTTGAGAAGTATGTGATAAGCAAGAGCTCCCCTTAAATTTGTGCATTATTAAAAAATTGCGTTAGAATGCAAATGCACAATCGATTAGGATCATGGGTGACTCTTCCATGCCACATACAACTTGGTGGAGCGCACAAAATGATATGAATGGGATAGTATGCACGCATGACCAAACACAAGTGAATGATCATACAAAAATAATGATAAGATAAGCATTAAGCACCACGTGAAGCATAGTATGATCAAGCACAACCAACGTAGTATCTCACAAGCATAACAACCAAAGTAGCATAAACCAAATGGTAGCAAGCACTCAAGAAAAATGAACGAGCAAAAAGCAAGACACTCTCTCACTTGAAGCCTAATGATCTATACATATTCTCCCCCCTTTGGCAACAAGTACCAAAAAGCTCGAATAAGCATAGGACTATGCGGCTCTCTAGGCACGATCCTTGGCAGATCCTGGCGGTGAACACCTCTGGCTGGCAGCTCTGGTGTGTGTATATGGCGTTGAGAGCAGACCGTCCGCAAAAGCTTCGTTTGAAGTCCGCTGGGCAGGTGGAGTAGAGACTGGAGGTGGCAGTGTAGCAATTGCGACAGGTGCAGAGTGAGTGGTCCTCGTGTCTGCAACTGGCACGGCAGCAGACTTGGATGCCCTGGGCACTGTCTAAAACCTGTCAATCATCGATAAATCATTTCCACTGTCCTCAGCTGCATCAGCTCTGGCTTCGTCAACATCTTCCTTCAGCTTCGTCACAACTGACTGAACCTCGGTGATCTTTACATCAAGATCATATATCTTAGCCTCAACCACTCGCCCTAAGCTTTTCTGGTTCTGGGTGAGGTTGGTCAGACTTCGCTCAATCCTCAGGGTAGCTTCAAGTAGATATGTCATTTGATCATTCTTTGTCTTGAGGTTGTCTATGGGAGCATTGGATGCTGATGCCTTCTGTGCTGCTTTAGTTTCAGTAGCTACCTGGATCCTCTCTTGTGCCTCAACAGATGTAGGGCTATGAAGAATCCATCACCACCACATTATCCTCAAATTCTGGCAACAAGGGTAGATGCTCACGATCAAGAAGATAAGTGCTTGTTCCAACCTTGGAGTTGATGAGCAACCGAATGCGCGGAGCAAATCCACATGATCTCTTTTGGTCAGTTGCAGTTCTCTTGGTTGTCTCAACTATCAGGCTCATGACCTTGAATTTCTGTAGTATATCAAAGAAATGCAGCAAGTTGATGGAGTGGCCATGGATCATTTTTTCATCTCCACACTTGGGCAACAGAGTGTGCCTTAAGATTGTGTTAGTGGTGGCCAAACCAGCAAGCAAATGCTTCACTAAACCAAGCTTATGAGTCTCCACATCATCTTCAGGAATGAGCTTTTACATGTTAGACAATGAATTATGATCCATCTTTGGCTTTGCATAGACATCAATGTCTTCTTCTTCTGTGGTACCAAGAAGATCATCCCATTCAAAGATAGTTGACTGGTATTTATGTCCCTCAATCATCCACACTATTTTGCCATCTGGATAAAAGTATGTAGTTGAATAGAATTGCATTACCATCTCATCGTACCATACTCTTTCCTCAACACTGTCGTCTTCTTGGATGTGGCCTCACTAGCCACAAAATCTTCATCCTCATCATCTGAGGTTTTATTCCTTCTTGCCCTGGTGGCAGCTTTGGGTAGTTCTGGTGAACTTCTCACTCCTTCATAGTAGCTGCCCTCTGGACTGGATCCCTCACTGAGATCCTCGTGCTGTTCAGAAATGTTATGGCTATCACTGGCACTCGACATCTTGCAAATAGACCATGTGTATAGATAGGTATGGGCAGAGTAGACGAGTCATCACAAAAGGCAGATGGTTTTTAAAAAAATTGAGTTCAAATCTTAGTTCTAAGTTTTCATAGAATGCATTTCGGATCTACCGAGTTGGTCATTTCGGTGATACCGAAGCACTCAACAGAACCTAAACACACCATTTCGGTCAGACTGAGACGTGATTCAGTGTCTTCGAGATGCTAGGGTTTCATAGAAATGTTACTTTCGGTCTGACCGATTATTACTTCTCAGCGGAACCAGGACGTACTAGTGCAATGGCCAGGGCCAAATCGGTGGCACTAAAAATTCCAATTCGGTCGGTCCGAGATGCTTTCGGCGGAAATCTAAACCTAAAATTTTAACTCTCGTCTAATCTACGGAATCAGTTTGCTGGATAGAAGTAGTTAATACGTAGCAAGATACATGGCAAATCCCTAGTGCATTGAATAAAAAAATTGAAGCACAAGGGGGCGGGATTTTTACCCTAACTTGGGGCAAATCCCCTACGGCAGGAGAGAAACCCGTTAACGGCGGCGGAGTCCAACGGCGAGGACGTGCTGGATGCAACAGCGAAGTCAAGAGACGAGGGCGACGGTAGCAGAGGGGTGCGCGAGGCGTGATGTTTGAGAAATTTCAAACATACGAAACCCGCGGGATATATATAGCTAGCTGCTGTCAGTGGCACCGAATGGAACAAATCGGTGGCACCGAGATGTGTAACTGTCTGTAGTTACAGCAAATCGGTGACGCCGAGTTGGTCTAGTCAGTAGCACCGAGATTGAAAACCTAGATCAATCAAACCGTTTATGTGAGTTCGAGTAAGAGTGAATTGGTAACACCGAAAGCAATTTGAAGGTTTTGGAGGTCAGCTCTTTCAGATCGGTGGCTCCAAGTGCGCCTCACCCGGAGGGTCCGAAAATGACTTGTTCAATTTTTGTGATGTGGCAAGAATAGAATATGAGACAAGAAAGCATAGATAGCTAGAGAAGGTTCTTAGGCATTCTTGTACATCCACTTCGCCAGAAAACCAAGACAATCAGACAACAAATGGATGTCCTCGAATGAAGAAAACATGCAAACCAACATGCTCACACAATAAGATAGCAAATGAAATACGTGTCAAACATGCACAACCAATTCTAGCATCTATCAAGAAATTGGCGATTACTAGGTCATCTATATATGAGTATATAGACTTAGGAGTCAAATGAGAACATTTGATCATAGGTCATACTCATCGTTTAAGCACAAGTGGGGTTACCACTTTTACATAAAGCATTAATGTGTTCACACCATTAGAGTTGCTTTAGCTCAACTTTTAGAGCAAAGCTCCCCCTAGATGTGATATCCCCCCAAAAAGGGATGAACTAACCTTGGGTTTTGTCTATGATGACTTCATGTAGATTGTGAAGATGTGGATGCTCAATGTTGATATAGTCCATCAAGAGTTCGGAGATATCCTTTGGAGTTTTTTACTTTCAATAGCTACATGGGTTAGTCCCACAAGGAACGTACAAGGGTATCCATAGACATAGACTGAATTGTAAATATGATGATGTCCATAAAAGCATTAGGTTACCTAGTCCCTTGTCTTACCAACAAGAGGGTTTGTGACTCCATGAACTTAGTGCAAGATGTGAAAGTTGTTTGCACAAGTCCTTGCCAAAATGGATATGAGTGAAGTATGTTGGCGGAGTCACCCGCAAGAACACTCTAGTTCTTCTTCTTTGGGACCCACATCAACTTGATGGGAATCCTTGGAGTTGTAGTGTAACTTGATGATGTAGAGCTTGAAGTAGTCTTGGGAACCCACTTGACCATGGCTTTAGGTGCTTCTTCAAATGAGTCAATCTCTTCTTGAAGCTTGTCCTTGCCTTTTAGCTTGTGGTCTTGTGGTGGAAGATCATCTTGAGCTTGTGTTCCCTCAAAAGAAGTGGGGTCATACTTCTCTTGTTGAGGAACAAACTTTGTCTTTGGGTATAGATCTTCTTCCCATTCTACTCCATTGGCATTGAACTTTCGTTCAAAACCAACACCTTGATTCTTCCGGTGCCTTCCTTGCTTGCGTACAATTTCCTCAAATTGCTTACTCCCGGCAAGGCTCTTGTAAACACCTTTCTATATAATTCCCTTTAGTAAGCTATTTTCTTGCTCAAGTGTAACTTGGCTAAGAGAATCATTAGTGGAATCAAGAGAATTACTAGAAGCAACAATATTGGATTTAGCATGGTTATTGTTATTACTAGAAGAAGAATCTTTCTTACTCTTGTTGCTAGATTTTACTTGTGGCATATAGGTAGACAAGAGGAGACGTTTGGCAATGCAAGAAGAACACTTCTTTCAAAGATCATCATTGATAGCTTTTAGAAACTCATGCTCTTGCTCTATATTTAGCTTCTCGAAGCATAGCTTCTCATGAGTTCTTAGGAGCTCTCTATGATCCTCTTGAGTTGTTTCATGAGCTAAATTAAGAGTGTTTAGTTCTTTAGTTAGACACTCAATCTCCTTCTTATCATTCTCATTCGTTTCATCTTGATTAGCATGATTACTAGCAAGTTCATTATAGTTCACATCACTAGTTTTGTCAACAAGTAAATCATCATCACCTAGCAAATCATCTTCATCACTACTAAAATCAAGATACTCGGGGTGTGATACCTTGTGGCCTTTAGCCATGAAGCACCTTGCAATTCCTTCATTTGGTGAATCAAATATGTTGTGAGAGTTGGATGATACTAGAGCAAGTCCGGCAACACCTTCATCTTGAGTATATCCGGAGTCGGAGTGATAGCTTCTCTCAGAGTAGTTGTTGAGTCAGAAACAGAGACCCATTCACCAACATGAGCTTGATGTCTTCGTCTTATGTAGCTCTTTGATGACTTGTAATTCCTTTTCGAATCCTTGATTCTTCGAGAGGGTATTCGTTCATAACAATCATCTCTACTCGTTCTCTCTCTCGGAGATGATTCATCTCTTCTCTTGTAGGGAGCCGTACACTCATTGGAATGGTGTCTGGGTCTTCCACAATTGTAGCAATTACGGTCACGACTAGAAGATCTTTTCTCATTGTAGGACCTTGACTTGGAGATTCTATCTTTGCTTCTGCGCTTGTAGAATTTGTTGAAGTTCTTCACCATTAAGCTCAATTGTTCGTTGGAGACTAGCTTGTCACTTGATATTGTAGGAGCATCACTTGATGCTTTGTATGCACCACTTGACTTGTTGTGGAGCTCTTCCTTATCCTTCAGTGACATCTCATGAGCTACAATTCTACCAATGACTTCTGTGGGCTTGAGATCTTTGTAATTGGGCATCATTTGGATCAATGTGCACATGGTATCATATTTACCATCCAAGGCTCTAAGGATCTTCTTGATGATGATTTTTTTTGGTCATCTCTTCACTTCCTAAGCCGGCAATCTCATTTGGGATGAGAGCAAGCCTAGAGTACATTTCAGTGACTCCTTCACAATCCTTCATCTTGAACTTGTCAAGTTGACTTTGAAGCACATCCAACTTGGATTCCTTAATGGACTCGGTACCTTTGTGCATATCAACCAAAGTATCCCAAACTTCCTTTGCATTCTCAAGACGGCTGATTTTGTTGAATTCCACGGGGCACAATCCATTCAAGAGAACATCACAAGCTTGAGCATTGTATTGCAACATCTTTAATTCTTTCGCGGCCGCTTCACGATCTAGTTCTCTACCATATTCAAAGAATTCACCTTGCAAACCAATACGAACAACAGCCTAAACACGGCGTTATGATCAAGAATATGCATTTTCATCTTATGCTTCCAACTAGCAAAATTTGCACCATCAAAATAAGGACCTCTACAATGATAATTACCCTCACTAGACGCCATACTCTCCTAGGTTGTGAAACCAAGGCTATGATCACCAAAGCAATGGAAATCAAGGCTAACAGAGACCAAAGCTCTGATACCAGTTGTAGGATCAAAAGTATGTCTAGAGGGGGGTGATTAGAGTACTTGACAAAAAACCTAGAATTTTCCCAATTTTAATTGTAGGCAGATTTTAGCAATTATGACAAGTCAAGCAATCAACCTAAACATGCAATTCTAAGAGTATAGCAGCGAAAAGTAAAACATTGCATATGATGGTAAAGGGAAGTGTTTGGAGTAGACAAACGCAATGGGGAACACGAAGATTTTTGGCGTGGTTCTGATAGGTGGTGCTATCGTACATCCACATTGATGGATACTTCAACCCATGAAGGGTAACGACTACGTGAGTCAATGGAGGGCTCCACCCACAAAGGGTCCACGAAGAAGCAACCTTGTCTATCCCACAATGGCCATCGCCCACGAAGGACTTGCCTCACTCTAGTAGATCTTCACGAAGTAGGCGATCTCCTTGCCCTTACAAACTTCTTGGTTCAACTCCACATCATGTCGGAGGCTCCCAAGCGACACCTAACCAATCTAGGAGACACCACTCTCCAAAAGTTAATTGACGGTATGTTGATGATGAACTCCTTTCTCTTGTGCTTCAAATCATAGTCTCCCTAACACTCAACTCTCTCTCACAGATTTGGCTATGGTGGATGAGGGATTTGAGTGGAAAGCAACTTTGGGAAGGCCAGAAATCAAGGTTCAAATGGTAGGAATGGAGTCTCTTGATCTCAACACATGAGTAGGTGGTTCTCTCTTCGAAAATGAATGGTGAAAGTCTAGGCACGTTCTGATGGCTCTCCTCTATGAGGAACAAGGGGTGGAGGGGTATATATAGCCTCCACACAAAATCCAACCATTACACACTTTTGACCCATCTCGGTGGCACCGATCAGAAAACTCGGTGGCACTGATCTGTGTAAAAGTATGAATGTTAGGAATCTCGGTGGTACCGACTGCAACAACTCAGAGGGACCGATGTGCAAGGGCTTAGGGCAAACCTCGTCTCGGTGGCACCGATTACATCATCTCGGTGGGACCGAAGTGAAGCAATAAGGCAACAAAGAGTCAGTCAAGCCATCTCGGTGGGACCGATTGCAATTCTTGGTGAGACAGAAATAATTGCAATAAGCAACACAGAGCTGGCAAGGCCATCTCGGTGGGACCGAGATCCATATCGGTGGATCCGAATTGCTAGGGTTTGGCAGTGGCTATGTCCAGATGAATTCAGTGGCTCCGGATAGGAAATATTGGTGGGGCCAAGTTAGAATGTAGGGTTTGGACATATTTGGATAGAGAAAGTGGTTGAGGGATTTTGGGCAACATGACTAAGAACTTGAGCAACAAGATCATTAAGTAACACATCATTCCCTTTTAATAGTATTGGCTTTCTTATGGACTCAATGTGATGTTGGATCACTTAACCAAAAATGAAGAGTCTTGAGCTTTTTGCCAATCCATTTCCTTAGCATTTTGAAGGGTCCACATCTCTAGTCCTGCCATGCCAATCATTGAATATCCTGAAATATTTATCTTGAATGGACATTAGTTCAATGAGGTATATGTTGTTATGAATTACCAAATCCACCCAGGGATTAGCTGCACTTTCAGAGGGTTTCCTGACGACTTTGAAGATCCTCAAACTTAATTCAAAGATATTTGATGTCTTCAATTAAGGGTTGAGTTCAATTCATTTCCTCGTCCAACAGGTCATCACTTTGTCTAGTGGGATTTGAATCCTTTCCATGGTAGTTTGTTGCTTAGCAATTTTAGCAAGTGTCTTATAGCTAGGTTTAGATTCACATTCAGAGTCATCTTCACTAGAGGTTTCAAAGTTGGTGGCGCATGAAGTTACCTTTACGCCTTTTGCCATGAAGCAATTGGCAGGAGCGGAGTCATCATCATCATCATCATTGGCTTCAGCGTCGGTGACGTAACCATTGTCTTCAGTGCTGAAGATGGACTTGGTGACGAATGCCGAAGCTAGAGCCAGGCTTGCCATGCCTGAATCAAAGTCCTCCCCTGACTCCACCTCTGCCTCCTCTGAAGCAGACTCCTCCTCTGAATCCATTGCCTTGCCAATGAATGCACGAGCTTTACCGGATGAACTCTTCTTGTGAGATGAAGACTTTGAGAATTTCTTCTTCTTCTTTTTGTCGGAGTCATATTCCTTGCTCTTCTTCTTTTTCTTGGCTTCCTTTTCCCATTGAGGACACTCAGATATGTAGTGGCCTAGCTTCTTGCATTTGTTACATTTCTCTTTTTGTAGTCACGGGTGGAAGTCTCAGCATTCTTCAAGTTGTATTTCGAAGACTTTCCGAATCGGTTTTTCTGGGAGAACTTTTGGAACTTCTTCACAAGCACTGCAATTTCTTTGCCAAAGTCTTTAGGGCCACTGGAACTATAGTCAGAGTCTTCAAATGAAGATACAGCCTTTGCCTTCAAAGCATGGGTTCGCCCATAGTTAGGGCCATAGATATCTCTCTTTTCAGATAGGTGGAATTCATGAGTATTGAGCCTCTCTAGTATGTCAACAGGATCCAGTTGCTTGAAGTCTGGACGTTCTTCGATCATCAATGATAGGGTGTCAAAGGAACTGTCAAGTGATCTCAATAGCTTCTTCACTACTTCATGCT
This sequence comes from Thinopyrum elongatum, assembly GCA_011799875.1. Taxonomy (NCBI): domain Eukaryota; kingdom Viridiplantae; phylum Streptophyta; class Magnoliopsida; order Poales; family Poaceae; genus Thinopyrum; species Thinopyrum elongatum. The sequence goes on from CM022301.1 coordinate 181,905,581, forward strand.
TGGTGATGTCAGTGGCGCCGAGTGCATGAACATCATTGGTGATATCAGTAAGACAGTCGAAGGTAAGCTGGACATTTTCATTATCAAGCCTATTGAAGCGGTTGAAGAGATTGCGAAGAACATCGATTCTTGAGTCTCTCTGAGATGAGACACCTTTGTTGACCTTGGATAGCCAGTCCCAAACTAGCTTCATAGAATCCACAGCACTCACACGGCCATACTGCCCTTTGGTCATATGACCATAGATGATATTCTTGGTGGTCAAGTACAATTGCGCGAACCTCTTCACATCAGCAGTGGTGACACCTTCACCGACTTTGGGAACGCCAGTCCTGATGATATACGAGAGGTCGCTGTCATTGGCATCAAGATGCATGCGCATCTTATTCTTACAGTAGGGGTAATCAGTGCCATCAAAGACGGGGCATGCAGCGGAAACCTTGATTATCCCTGCAGTCGACATAGCTAAAACTCCAGGTGGTTAAACCAAATCACACAGAACAAGGGAGCATGTTCCTTTGATACCAATTGAAAGTGCTAGTTATCGAATAAAGGGGGGTGAATAGGCAATTTTTTTGGAAGTCTTCAAAACAGGCATTATCTTCGCAGATGAGTAACTAAAACAGTAGCTAAATAGGATACAACGGAAGATAGACTACACTAAGCATGATGATAAGTCAATACAAATGAGGTGAGAAGCAAGGACAGATAGCAAGCAAGGTAGTACAGAACAGTTCAAGCATTTAGTCTGAAGAAAAATGATTAATCAGAGTGATAGTCTTCACACAATGTCTTCAAACAAAAGGAGATAACAAAGGCTTCACGAAACTGAACAGTAAGGGAGTAAAGTGATAGAACCAGTAGCTCAAGGAAGATAATGGATTCGTTTGACCAGTTCCAACTACTATGACAGTTGTACGTCTTGTTAGGGAGGCTGAGATTGAACTCAGAAGACCACGTCTTCACCTTATTCCCCTTGAGCTAAGACCCATAGATCTCGCGCAATAACTCAGGTAAGTCTTCAAGGTAGACTTCCAAACCTTCACAGACTTCATTCACCAGAAATCCACAATGAATCTTGGATGCTCAGAACGCGATGCCTAACCGGCTAGAAGATCACAGTCTTCAAGTGTAACAAGTCTTCAGTTTGCACGGAATAGAAAGACTTCAGTGATGCTCAAAACACTTTGGGCTCTGGGTGTTTTGGGTTTGTCCTTGCAAGGATTCTCTCTTAAAAGCTTCGGAGGTGGGTTGCTCTGAAACGACAAAAGTCGTGCACAAACTCGAAGCCGCCACCAACTTATGGTGGAGGGGGTGGGCTATTTATAGCCAGGAGGGAACCCAACATGATATGTCTGAAATGACCCTGGGTCAATGGACAATCGACACATGTCCAATGGTCGGATTTCAAACACACGCGACAGCGTGACTTGGGCTCCAACTAAAGCTGACTCAACCAACTCTCGAAGAGATTTTCTCTCATTGTCTTCGCTCGAAGACATAGGATTTTAGGTTGAGCATCACGTCAGTTTTCTGACTTTGTTTACCTCAATCCCACTTAATAGTTCGGTGGTTCCTATGACTCAGGAAAGAAAAAAATGAAACTACCAAAAGACAGTCTTCGCGCTCAATTGTCTTCAAGCAAATGTCTTCACGTGTCATTATCTTCAACATGATTGTCTTCGTGAACCACCATTATCTTCCATGTCTCAATTAGTAAAGTGAATCAATAGGGACTTCTACCTGTGTTTTATTATGAATCTCACAAACACATTAGTCCCCCAACCATGTTTGTCGTCAATACTCCAAAACCAACTAGGGGTGGCACGAGATGCACTTATAAAAAGTGCACAAAAATGGTCTAGAAAATCATGCTCGTGGAATTTTGTAAAATTTTATGCCTTGAATAAGGAATGGGGAGAAACCAAGGATATGTGTGGCAAGAGTAAACCACAAACATGTTGTTTATTGGTTTTTCAACTCTGGAAAATATGAAAAACATGCTTGAAAAATATGACACCTCGCATGGTGCCATGGTTTGACCTCACCATGCTATGGTAAATATTTGAAAAGGTTTGGCTAATGTCGTTATACATCACTACTGTAGGATGCTGCTAACGTGACACTACAATCAGAGACCCTTCGACGAAACTGTGTGTGATGCATTAATCACAAATGATGATGTCAAAAAACCATCAAAAAAGATGTGAAACATTTGCGGTGGCGAATACATCAAACACGGTTCATATTCTAATTACGTGTGCGATGCGTGACATACGGTTAATCCATAAGAATTGTTTGCAATGAGACAGAACAACACGGGCAGCTATATCAAGGTGTGTGCGGTACAGGGCATACAGTTCGCTCGGATGAACTATTTGCTATTAGGAAATGCAACAGAAACGGTCAGCCAGATCAGGGTGTGTGCGATATACGGCATACGGTTCACTCGGACAAACTGCTTTCGATTAGGGAACACAACAGAAACGGTTCAGTTTAACAAGATGTGTGTGATATGCGGCATACAGTTCACATAGATGAACTGTTTACGATGAGCCAAAAAAACACAAACGATTCGTGTAAACAAGATGTGTGTGATACGCGGCAAACAACCCACTCGGATGAACTGTTTGCGATGACAAAATATAACACAGACGGTTACTACAGTGAATTCATGTGCGATTCTGTGTGTAGAAAAAACTAGTAGAGCACGCGCGAAGGGACGCAACCCGAGCGAGCCTTGAAGCCTAAACAGCGAGCAGGGCGCGCCGCGGCCACCTAAACAACGAGCAAGAACATGCATAATTATTGCTTATAGCAGATGAACATAGCCGGGAATAGCCGTCCAACAATATTATTTTTGATGACATGCATTAACACATTCTTAATCAAATCTAAGGTCAAAGTTTGTGTTACATCCCTAGGTTACCCCACTCTGGTTAAGCTACTTAACCTGCCATGTCATCATGATCATCTTCATAAAATGGCATTAGGAAATAATTCAACTTCAAATTCCAATTCCAAATGCAAGTCAAATTAATATTTCTTCAAATGGCAGAATTAAATTGTTCATAATGCTTCAAATATTCCCAAGGCCTTTATAAAATTGAAACCAACTTCATATAAACTCCAAAAATGCCCCTGGACATTTACAACAGTAGTCCAGCAGCATTTAACTCACCTCATTCAATTTCTAAAAATATTAAAACTATTCCAATTGCCTCCAAAATATTTGTGGCACTGTCTAAACCCACCAGTGAATTAATGGGATACTTTCCATATTTTCCCAAGGTGAATAGTGTGCCCAAATATTCTGTTACTCCTCTCTGTTAATCAAATAAAAGAAAACAGAAAAGGAACTAAAGGAAAAGGGGGCCAGAGGCCACTTACCTGGCGACTGGGCCGCGCTGGCCCAGCCCAACTCACCTGCCCCCACCTCGCTGTCGTCGTCCCCATGGCTGGGCACACTCCACCGGCGAGCGTCCGACACGTCGACGGCCACCGACGTAGGAAGGGATAAGGGCTACCCCAGGTCCCTTCCACCTGGTCGCCTCGCTCACTCTCACCTCCCTCCTCCTTGCTCCTTTTCCCCTCTCGCTCTGGATCGAGCCGTGCCCGTGGCTATGGTCGTCGCCGCGTCGCCCCTCCGCCGCGGCCACCGGCCCTCCCGCGACGAGCCAGAGCAACTAGGAGCACCTCCGTTGGCTCCCGCGTCTTCCCCGAGCCTCGGACCGAGCCGGAGCGCCCCCAACCCGAAGCCATCGCCGTTTTCCCCCGCCGGAAGCCGTCTCCGTCTCGCCGTCGATTCGGTCGGCCCCGAGCTCCACTGCGCTCCCGTTCACTCACGGGGCCTTCTTGCGCCCGCAAGGTGAGCCACCGCCCTCTCCATTTCCTCTCCAAGCTCGCTGGTTAGCCGCCCGCAACACCGCCGCCATTGTCGAGCTCTGTCTCCGCCGCCACCCTCGCCGCGCTCGCGCTAGCCATCACCGTGCCCGTCCGAGGCCTCTACCGTGCTCTTGGGGATCCCAGGCAGCGCGTGAGCAGTTTAGCTCGACTCGTACGAGCCTCTGAGCTCGTCCCCGAGATCACCGCATTCCGGCCTCCGCCTCTGCTCGACGCCGGCGACGGGTCCGACCGTTCCACGGGTCACCACCCCCACCATTGGATGCGCGCGGCCCTCATGAAGCTGTAGGAACGAACCGCGTCGCAAAAGACCCACCGTAGCCTGATTCTGAGCCCCGCCGGTGTTCGGCCGCTGCGATTGGCCTCGTCGGAGCCGTTTCGGCGCCGGCGCTGACATGGCTTGACCGGCGGGCCACCCCTAACCGCTGACCAGCGGGTCCCTGGGCCCGGTTGATCGCGTTGACTATGGTCAACGTGCTGACATGGCAATTACCGTCACTGACCAGTGGGCCCCTCACGCTTAATTAGTTTAATCAAATCGTTTTAGAAATAAACCTAATTAGCTAACCTAAGAGATCACTGACATGCCGGGCCCACTGGCTAAATCCTCTGTTAGCTAATTTAAACCCATTGATTAGCCTCACTGTGGCTGACAGGTGGGTCCCACCTGTCAGTTTGACCAGTCAGCAGCTCAACCGACTGCTGACGCAATGCTGACCTCATGCTGACGTCATAATCTGATTTGGAATTTCTGTTAAAATAAATAAATTCCAGAAATCCAAATAATCTTTAAAAATCCATATCTTTTAAACTGTAGCTCAGATCGAAAAAGTTAAAACATGAAAGTTGCTTAGAACGACGAGACGAGTCTAATCGTGCCGTCCGTTTCTTTATCGGAACCCCCTACGTAGAAGAACTCGTAACTCCGGACCCGTATCCGGCAGATGAATAGTGTATGCACTTCGGTAAATAAATCCCAGATTAATTCTAAAAATAACTAAAATAACTTAGATGCATATTTAGGCAACCCTGCACTGCATCATAGCATCACACGCACCGTATTGCATTTGTTTGCATTATGTTTACCTGTTTCTTCCCCCTCTTCTCTCTCGGTAGACCCCGACGTTGACGTAGCTCCCGAGGCAGACGCAGCTCAGGAGTACGACTACGTCCCTGACGATACCACTGAAGACCTTGCCCTTGCCCCAGAGCAAACAGGCAAGCACCCCCATTTTGAGCATGCCAATATCGCCTACTCTCTTCTCTCTTATGCTTGCATTAGAACTGCTACTGCTACTGTTTTCCTATATCTGCTGCATAGCCCGATTATTGTAACCTGCCTTGCTACCTTTCTGGTTATCCTAGACTGATTAGTATAGGCTGGGTAGAGTCCTGACAGAGACCCCCACTTGATCCCGACTGCCCCGCTGGATGTCAGAAGACCCGCTCATCGGGATTGAAGATTAGACCCTGGCACCGCACATCACTTCCCCCTTAGTTGCCGACACTGCTGGGTTACCGTCGAGTGCCGAGGGTGATACCTCGTCAGCACTTCTGAGGTTAAGCTTGTAGGTTAGTTACTCGGTCGTGGTAAGCGAGGGTGATTCCTCCTACAGCACCCCCGATAACGACATCGTCGCGCAACTCCTCAAGTGTGGACCTCGAGGGTGATTCCTCCTTCGTTCACCTTGACTATAACATCAGGTGGGATTCAATCGAGGGTGATTCCTCAGGATTCCCCTGGTGTCAGACACATAGATACTGTTGTTGATTTGACTTGCACTAAACCATGTTACTAAAGACGGGTCGGCCCTGAGGGGTACCCGCGCGAGCTTAATGCGAAGTGATGTGGAGTCGGGTTGACCTGAGAGGTGCCCGCGAGATAACTACGAGGCGTGGCCGGGCATTCTTAGCCCTTGCCGCAAGTCCTCGAGACGGGACAACGGGGTCACTTCGATCGTGAGTCTCTGCTCGTTTCTGCGCGCTCCTAATCCACTACGGTTTGGATATTTGATCCGAGGGGCCTCTGGCCCGATAGCACTAACCATCACGTGGGCATAGTATGGGCGTTCTGCGTCGTATACATCAGCCGAAGCTTATTTGACGTCAATAAGGAGCGGCGCACGCCGAGTTGGACTGGGAATGCAACCGCGCTTGTATAAGGGGTTGCTAGGTCTGCTCTCGGTGGCCCCGTAACGTGCAGGAGTTCCCGGGGCGATGGCCCAAGACCCCTGGGGGCATAGGTTTAGTCCGGCGTGCTGACCTCTCTTATAAGCCTAGGACGGGTTGCGGCGTGTTGCTTAGCCGAGGCCGGGCATGACCCAGTAAAGTGTGTCCGGCCAGAGTTAAGCGAGCGTGGTGGGTAAGTTGGTGCACCCCTGCAGGGAAGAAACTTCTATCGATAGCCTGTCCTACGGTAACGGACACTCGGAGTTGTATCCCGATCGGTACAACTAGAACATGTGATGAGAACTGGATAGTACGGCTCTGGGATTGCTTTCTCGCAGGGAGTCGAGAAAGGATCTCAGGTCGAGGTTAATGATACTACTACTACTACTTTACGTTATGTTCATCTATTCTCTTCTATTGCTGCAAGACTGTCGAAGATTGTTGAAGATGCTAGTCTTCGATAGGACTAGGTTTCCCCCTTTATTCTGGCATTTCTGCAGCCCAGTCCACATATACAGCCATTCCTTTGAAAATGTTGCATATGTAGTGTAGATCCTTGCTTGCTGAGTACTTCAGATGAGTACTCATGTTTGCTTTATTTTCTTTTTCCCCCATATCCAATTGATGCCACCAGACGACGGAGCCCCTGAGCCAGGCGCCCCAGCCGACGACCAGTACTACTACCCGCCTGGCGAGTACTACTACTACTACGAGGAGCCGTTTGACGACCAGGAGTAGGATCGGAGGGTCCAGGGCAGGAGGCCTACGCCTTTCGATCGTAGTATTTTATTTTACCCCGCCTCTGTGAAGGCCTTTTGCTCTCTCTCTGTAAAATATCTGTAACCAGATATCTGATGCTTCCATTGACGCTTGTATTCCATCGAGCTATGTATTCGAGCCCTCGAGGCCCTGGCTTGTAATATAAAGCTTGTATGACTTTATTTATATTTTAGAGTTGTGTTGTGATATCTTCAAGTGAGTCCTAGGCTTGATCGTGTGCATTTGCGTGTATGGTTAGTGCATGATTAAGCCGGGGTCGTCACAGGTTGGTATCAGAGCCGACTGCCTCTAGGTATCCCCCTTCCCAATTCCTTGGCCGATGTTGAGTCTAGTGGTCAAAAAACTGTTTTACTAACTTGGCTGTGTGGCTTACGGGCCCACGTCGCCAACTAGGTGGTATTAGGATCTTTTATTCGTCGTCTATATTCTGGGACTCTGATCTCTCTCCTATTCGGGTTAAAGATTTTACTAACTCCGACATTAGGATCTCGTAACCGTTTTCTCCCGGAGAGCCCCCTCATTCCAGAAGATGACGTGACATCATCAGAAGGCTCCGAAGATACTTCCCGAAGTTTTCCGAGACCCCTTTACCCACTGCTTTTGCAGTTTACTAACACCGATAATCCCCGTGGATATCTACACATCCTTGCCGTTGTATCATCATGGCCAGTCAATCATGCCTGTACGAGGTACCCCGTAATACTCCTCGTTAAACTGGGAATCCTTTGAACCTACTGCTGTGCATCTTCTTTCGCACTGCGGTTAATTACTCACAGTACCGGGGATCCGATCATCCCCAGTTGTTCCTGTGATTCCTAAAACACTTTGAAATATCATCTTATCTTCCGAGAATCCCATGCATCCTACTACTACTGAAATTCTTCCTAGCTTATATTATGGTTAGCTCCATATGTCAAATAATTGTTGTTGATATCCCTTGTCATTATCATTTCGATCCTATTGATTCAACATGTGTGCGAATACTCGCAATCATCAGCTCTTCCCTACTAAATCATCCTTCCGGCCCAGTCATCATTTCGGACATGAGTTGGATCTCGGCCAATCAAGCATTGATTGATTGTCCAACTAAGCATGTACAAATCACTCGTCCCTCTGCCCAGGTGAACTAATTGTCACTTCTGGCTTTGGAAATCGTGAACCCTCTGAATTTCATACTTAGGTTGTTCTAGTGTTTTCCTTAAACCCATTGAGCTGACCTTCCGTCCTTTCTCGGAGAACTCTCAGGTGGAACCAGTTATTTAAACTTTATCCGTTAGTTCTCACGGATCACTTGATTCCTTCTGTGGACAATTATCCGACCGATTCTTTTCTAATTTAAGAACCTTATCGGTTCCTTCCCCGTTGACATTGCCTTTGGCACCGAAGCATCCTCTGCTTCTTGTCGTCTGTATATCCGCCCAGCTTGCATGGCACGGAGAAGTAGTGCATTCCGTCTCCTGATTGACTTGAGACTGACTACTGACCAGGACATGTCACGTAACCATGGTTGGAGATCTCTGCAAGACGGAACACTAGAGTTGTCCATCTAGCTCTACTCAACCTAATCGTCTTTTGATCAGAACTTTTGCTTCTGATCTCTTGTTCTGAACCATAACTCCTTTGTACTTAAACGTCGGATTATTCCGATGTTCCTGTAATCTGATGCCGTTACATTCTTTCTTCTTCTGGTTGAGTACCGCTACTCACCTCAGATCCTTTGTCGTCTACCTGAACTTTTGTTGGATTAATATCCAATAGTATCCTTCATATTCAAATGTTTTATGAGCTCTTCCCTTGGTATTTAGTACCTCTGGTAAATTGAATCATCTATTTTAACTTCGTTGCTCTGCTTTCGAACTCACACCCCTTGCATTGGTTGATGGTTGTATAGCTTCGTAAAAATTTCTCGATGGGTTGAACCTATGCTTACCCTAATTCGTGTGAACTCAAATGTTATGCGAGTCATACTCTTCTGGTGCTTCATCAGATAAATTCACAGCACTACAATTTTTTTCGAAAACGAGAAGTGAATGAGAGGTTGTGCATCGAAGAAGTGGGGGTTGACCTTGAACCTTTGTGTTCATGCCCATGGACCCAATGTAGAACTTATCATGGAAGCTGCTCGTAAAAATAATTATTCCCTTGGTACAAGTTCATCTTGTATCTAAGAATTGATCCTTTGCAAACATGGTTCCGACCATAATTCCTCCTAGATTCCATTTCCCGGATAAGTTAAATACATATCCTCTGCAAATCATTTTCTCCGTCCAACCTCTGCTCCGACTTACCTTCCGGTGTTACCCCTAGTACTTGTTACTGGGAAGTCTAACACCCCATCACAACATTCCTAGCCGGATCAACTATATCCCTATCGTGCTAACTTTTAACTGTGCTACCTGGCCTTTCTTCCCGGAGCACAATTTTCGACGATGAGTTAAGCTCACGTCAACCTTCCTCATCTTGTCATATCACCTCAAACAACAAGCTTGATTTCGAGCTTGTGTCTAATCCGTGGATCCTCATAGCTTTCACTTCATCCTTCCTTTTGCTTCATGTCGTCGCTGCTCGATGGCATCTTCATAGAGTCTCTCGACAAAATGTGTCGTGATCATCATCAACATTCTGAGCTCTTACAGGATATCAATTAAGTTCATGGCTAGAAATACCATCCCTGCCCCTCGATGATTTGAGATATCATCGATGGCATCTTGACTTTCTGCCAACACAGACCTGGTTGTGCTTGGTTATTCCCTACGTCCCGAGATAATCTTGGAAGTGATCCTTTGAATTCCTTGAGATCTTCTGCTCCAACCTTTAACTGAAACATTATGTTATTGCTTCCTCAAAGCATGACTATGGTATTCTGAATGTCCTTTAGAACAGTGGAAGATCCATACCACCTGTTCCTTAATCAATTATCCCAAACACCGTTGCTCGGGTAAACATCATGATTCTTTCCTCACCCCTTTGTCTTAATGCTTTTGGGCTTGCTGATCTATCAGGTGTACCATGCTCCGATTACCCATGGGAAATGAGATACCCCTAGTTCATGTGTGCAAACACATTTTCCTTTCCATTGTTTTGTTTAACCTTTCCTGTAATCTAAATTGTCTGGGCAGAGATAAATTCTCTGCTTATGAAAACATAGCAGTCTATGACCCTGTCAGTGAGACCCTGTTACTATCGTCGAAGACATTCCGGTAACCACCGATGGACGAGAACTTTGCCTTTTGGTCCGCCTCGTTCAACGAGCAGGAAAATGGTTCTCTTCGTCCCTCGCCCTTGGTACCAGCGTTACTGCCAACATAACTGACAGGCTATCCTCTGACATGCCTTGCTTAACGGAGCGTGCAAGACATCACCGCCCTTCCTATTTTTTTGCCCACATGGTGGGCCCATAACCCACAGTTCCACAGGATCGGAACCTGACTCTCCTGTACATCCTTGATTCCGAAGTACCCTCTTACTCTTGGCTTTGTGTGTTATCGTGAGTCACCCCTCGAGAGTTGATCTACTCCCGATACCCTGAACCCCTGTTCACACTTTGTTCAGGTATCGATCGAATGTCCATCCGATTGATAATTCTTGTCGTACTTTCATACTATACTCTCGACGTTTCCTAAGTTTCAACTCGAGAGATTCTTCTGCTGCATTCCCTGAATTGTTCACCAGCTAATCGATCCTATAAGGATCAGTTCTCTCGAAGTTACTCTTTCTTCCCCACTTAAATCTCGGGACGAGATTTCTTGTAGTGGAGGAGACTTGTAACATCCCTAGGTTACCCCACTCTGGTTAAGCTACTTAACCTGCCATGTCATCATCATCATCTTCATAAAATGGCATTAGGAAATAATTCAACTTCAAATTCCAATTCCAAATGCAAGTCAAATTAATATTTCTTCAAATGGCAGAATTAAATTGTTCATAATGCTTCAAATATTCCCAAGGCCTTTATAAAATTGAAACCAACTTCATATAAACTGCAAAAATGCCCCTGGACATTTACAACAGTAGTCCAACAGCATTTAACTCACCTCATTCAATTTCTAAAAATATTAAAACTATTCCAATTGCCTCCAAAATATTTGTGGCACTGTCTAAACCCACCAGTGAATTAATGGGATACTTTCCATATTTTCCCAAGGTGAATAGTGTGCCCAATTATTCTGTTACTCCTCTCTGTTAATCAAATAAAAGAAAATAGAAAAGGAACTAAAGGAAAAGGGGGCCAGAGGCCACTTACCTGGCGACTGGGCCGCGCTGGCCCAACCCAACTCACCTGCCCCCACCTCGCTGTCGTTGTCCCCATGGCTGGGCACACTCCACCGGCGAGCGTCCGACACGTCGACGGCCACTGACGCAGGAAGGGATAAGGGCGACCCCAGGTCGCCTCGCTCACTCTCACCTCCCTCCTCCTTGCTCCTTTTCCCCTCTCGCTCTGGATCGGGCCATGCACGTGGCTACGGTCGTCGCCGCGCCGCCCCTCCGCCGCGGCCACCGGCCCTCCCGCGAAGAGCCAGAGCAACTAGTAGCACCTTCGTTGGCTCCCTCGTCTTCCCTGAGCCTCGGACCGAGCCGGAGCACCCCCAACCTGAAGCCATCGCCGTTTTCCCCCGCCGGAAGCCGTCTCCATATCGCCGTCGATTCGGTCGGCCCCGAGCTCCACTGCGCTCCCGTTCACTCACGAGGCCTTCTTGCGCCCGCAAGGTGAGCCACCGCCCTCTCCATTTCCTCTCCAAGCTCGCTGGTTAGCCGCCCGCAACGCCGCCGCCATTGTCGAGCTCTGTCTCCGCCGCCACCCTCGCCACGCTCGCGCTAGCCATCACCGTGCCCGTCCGAGGCCTCTACCGTGCTCCTGGGGATCCCAGGCAGCGCGTGAGCACTTTAGCTCGACTCATACGAGCCTCTGAGCTCGTCCCCAAGATCGCCGCGTTCCGGCCTCCACCTCTGCTCGACGCCGGCGACGGGTCCGACCGTTCCATGGGTCACCACCCCCACCATTCGATGCGCGCGGCCCTCATGAAGCTGTAGGAACGAACCGCGTCGCAAAAGACCCACCGTAGCCTGATTCCGAGCCCCGCCGGCGTTCGGCAACCGCGATTGGCCTCGTCGGAGCCGTTCCGGCGCTGGCGCCGACGTGGCCTGACCGGCAGGCCACCCCTAGCCGCTGACCAGCGGGTCCCAGGGCCCGGTTGACCGTGTTGACTATGGCCAACGCGCTGACATGGCAATTACCGTCACTGACCAGTGGGCCCCTCGCGGTTAATTAGATTAATTAAATCATTTTAGAAATAAACCTAATTAGCTAACCTAAGAGATCACTGACAGGCCGGGCCCACTGGCTAAATCCTCTGTTAGCTAATTTAAACCCATTGATTAGCCTCACTGTGGCTGACAGGTGGGTCCCACCTGTCAGTTTGACCAGTCAGCAGCTCAGCCGACTGCTGACCTCATGCTGACGTCATAATCTGATTTTGAATTTCTGTTAAAATAAATAAATTCCAGAAATCCAAATAATCTTTAAAAATCCATATCTTTTAAACCGTAGCTCAGATCGAAAAAGTTAAAACATGAAAGTTGCTCAGAACGACGAGACGAGTCTAATCATGATGTCCGTTTCTTTATCGGAACCCGCTACGTCGAAGAACTCGTAACTCCGGACCCGTATCCGGTAGATGAATAGTGCACACACTTCGGTAAATAAATCCCAGATTAATTCTAAAAATAACTAAAATGACTTAGATACATATTTAGGCAACCCTGCACTGCATCATAGCATCACACGCACCGTATTGCATTTGTTTGCATTATGTTTACCTGTTTCTTCCCCCTCTTCTCTCTCGGTAGACCCCGACGTTGACGTAGCTCCTGAGGCAGACGTAGCTCAGGAGTACGACTACGTCCCCGACGATACCACTGAAGACCTTGCCCTTGTCCTAGAGCAAACAGGCAAGCACCCCCATTTTTAGCATGCCAATATTGCCTACTCTCTTCTCTCTTATGCTTGCATTAGAACTGCTACTGCTACTGTTTTCCTATATCTGCTGCATAGCCTGATTATTGTAACCTGCCTTGCTACCTTTCTGGTTATCCTAGACTGATTAGTATAGGCTGGGTAGAGTCCTGACAGAGACCCCCACTTGATCCCGACTGCCCCGCTGGATGTCAGAAGACCCGCTCATCGGGATTGAAGATTAGACCCTGGCACCGCACATCACTTCCCCCTCAGTTGCCGACACTGCTGGGTTACCGTCGAGTGCCGAGGGTGAAACCTCGTTAGCACTTCTGAGGTTAACCTTGTAGGTTAGTTACTCGGTCATGGTAAGCGAGGGTGATTCCTCCTACACCACCCCCGATAACGACATCATCGCGCAACTCCTCAAGTGTGGACCTCGAGGGTGATTCCTCCTTCGTTCACCTTGACTATAACATCAGGTGGGATTCCATCGAGGGTGATTCCTCAGGATTCCCCTGGTGTCAGACACACAGATACTGTTGTTGATTTGACTTGCACTAAACCATGTTACTAAAGACGGGTCGGCCCTGAGGGGTACCCGCGCGAGCTTAATGCGAAGTGATGTGGAGTCGGGTTGACCTGAGAGGTGCCCGCGAGATAACTACGAGGCGTGGTCGGGCATTCTTAGCCCTTGCCGCAAGTCCTCGAGACGGGGCGACGGGGTCACATCGATCATGAGTCTCTGCTCATTTCCGCGTGCTCCTAATCCACTACGGTTTGGATATTTGATCCGAGGGGCCTCTGGCCCGATAGCACTAACCATCACGTGGGCATAGTATGGGCGTTCTGTGTCGTATACATCAGCCGAAGCTTATTTGACGTCAGTAAGGAGCGGCGCACGCCGAGTTGGACTGGGAACGCAACCGCGCTTGTATAAGGGGTTGCTAGGTCTGCTCTCGGTGGCCCCGTAACGTGCAGGAGTTCCCGAGGCGATGGCCCAAGACCCCTGGGGGCATAGGTTTAGTCCGGCGTGCTGACCTCTCTTATAAGCCTAGGTCGGGTTGCGGCGTGTTGCTTAGCCAAGGCCGGGCATGACCCAGTAAAGTGTGTCTGACCGGAGTTAAGCGAGCGTGGTGGGTAAGTTGGTGCACCCCTGCAGGGAAGAAACTTCTATCGATAGCCTGTCCTACGGTAACGGATACTCGGAGTTGTATCCCGATCGGTACAACTAGAACATGTGATGAGAACTGGATAGTACGGCTCTGGGATTGCTTTCTCGCAGGGAGTCGAGAAAGGATCTTAGGTCGAGGTTAATGATACTACTACTACTACTTTACGTTATGTTCATCTGTTCTCTTCTATTGCTGCAAGACTGTCGAAGATTGTTGAAGATGCTAGTCTTCGATAGGACTAGGTTTCCCCCTTTATTCTGGCATTTCTGCAGCCCAGTCCACATATACAGCCATTCCTTTGAAAATGTTGCATATGTAGTGTAGATCCTTGCTTGCTGATTACTTCGGATGAGTACTCACATTTGCTTTATTTTCTTTTTCCCCCATATCCAATTGATGCCACCAGACGACGGAGCCCCTGAGCCAAGCGCCCCAGCCGACGACCAGTACTACTACCCGCCTGGCGAGTACTACTACTACGAGGAGCCGTTTGATGACCAGGAGTAGGATCGGAGGGTCCAGGGCAGGAGGCCTACGCCTTTCGATCGTAGTATTTTATTTTACCTCGCCTCTGTGAAGGCCTTTTTCTCTCTCTCTGTAAAATATCTGTAACCAGATATCTGATGCTTCCGCTGACGCTTGTATGCCATCGAGCTATGTATTCGAGCCCTCGAGGCCCTGGCTTGTAATATAAAGCTTGTATGACTTTATTTATATTTTAGAGTTGTGTTGTGATATCTTCAAGTGAGTCCTAGGCTTGATCGTGTGCATTTGCGTGTATGGTTAGTGCACGATTAAGCCGGGGTCGTCACAGTTTGGTACTACAAAATACGAAGGAGGCCAATAAACCACGACGAAGGTAGTACCTATACGAACACAGACGCCTAGTGTAGAAATCAATGGTTTGCTCCATATGACGAAGGTTGTGTCCCGCAATCCACGCCAATGCTTCCCGCCTCTTCCCTCATCGGTTTCCCACCACTAGCAAGTGGCTTGCTCCATATGACCCAGGCGGCAACGCACCATAGCGACACTGTGCGCAGATGTAGTCCACACCCATCAACCATTAGTTATTCCAAGCATGCTAGGCACCGACGAAAGCTTCGATGTCAACCCCTTCCTCTGTTACATCTTCGGTGAGGAGAACGAGCCGGAGCAGATCAGGGAGCAAGAGCTTCATCGGCCAGTGCAGGCGCCATGGCCCATCGGCAGTGATATAGTCGTGCCAGTCCTTGAGGGCGCAATGGACATATTGCAGAGGAAGTGTGATGAGAAGTTTGCCATCCACCGTGCAAAAGATCTAGAGTTGCTCGGCTGCATGATCGACGACCCACCCGAAGAGCCGCCGTCACCGGTGCTCATCGAGAGCCTGATGCCCTACAAGGAATGGGCAGAGGACCTCTGCGATTCAGTTATGAGGCAACTAGCCTGCGGCTTCATCATTACCGGCGGCGGCCGTGTCAACCTCCATCCCAACGATGTGGTGGCAGGCTCGAGCGCATCCTTGGCAGAGTTGACATCCCCGATGAAGTAGAACATGGCCAACGTGGTATCTTGAGGATGCAGGTGATGGAGTGAATTTGATACCAGGGCAGAGACATGGAAATGGAGTGGTTCGGCGGAGATTTCATGTGCGCGATTGCACACTGTCAAGCTCTTCTGGAAGAGGCCCAGCAGCCCCAAGAGCCTCCCAATGCCAGCAGCTCCGTAGGCGGAGACGGGTAACGTGGCTGCGGGTCGGGACACTCGGAAATGAATGGCCACAAGGGTGCTATGCTCAGCATGGAGTCCGAGAAGACCGTCATCGGAAGGCCGCCAACTCAGACTTTCAGCCTATATTTTATTATAATTTTATGGAAATGTCGCATATCGACATTTTAAGTCACTAAGCATATGTAGCTCGTGTGTGTTTTGGGCGTTGCCGCATGTGTCATTTTAAATTATCCTGAATATGTAAGACAATTATTAACCGTTGCAATTGTAAATTTGCCTCAACAGTGAGCAGAGCACGCGCAAGGACGCCAGAGTGGAGCGCACTGCGGCCGCCTCAATGGCGAGCAAAACGCGTAGACGGACACAAGTAGAGCATGCCGCGGCCGCCTCAACAATTAGCAGAGCGCGCCGCGGCCGCCTGAACGGCGAGCAACCACACCTGCATATTGCAATTCTGGTCAACCTTCTGGCACCACGTGGGAGGCGCGACGGCCCATCCATCGGACACGATGGTGATATCTGGACCATGTGTGATAGTGGGCAGATACGTACACGTCTGAGAATGCGGGCCCACGTATGCCATCCGGGAACAGTTTCGGGCTTTGAGCCCAGAACCATCAATAAATTTTGAGCTTGTTTCTTGTCACATTCCAGATTACCACGCAATAAGTAATTGCAAATCAATTCACACTGATCAAACCTAAACGTGTTCCCACTTAGCACTGGGCTATAAAAACTACCCACTCAAAAATTACTTCACAATTCCTCTCCTCATCACCCAAAAAACAAGTCTTTGCCATGCCGGTAGGAGGAGTTTCGGGTCGACATATAACCAGGGAGCAAAGACCAAGGCAGCGGAAATACTAGACAGGTCCCGCCGCTACGCGGCAGCCGCCGCAGCAATGTCCTGGCACGCCGCGGAGCCCTCGAACGAGCTCTCACTAGCACGCGAGGGCTCTCACAAGCGCACTTGCCGCGTCGGCGATCGTGACAAGCTGGTGGTGCTGAAGTCCTTGGCCAGCGATGACGACATTCTCGCTGGCCTAATTAAGCAACAGGAGCTGGTCGACGGCTTGATGAAGCTGCTTGAGATTAGCGATGCCTCGGTTGAGAAGGCGACCGGCCTCGTCGAGCAACTCATGGGTGACCATGCAAAGCTCGTCAAGGCGCTCGCCGAGACGGAGGAGGAGGCTGCCAGCTGGAAGAAGCTGCATGAGCAGAGTAGTGCCTCGGGGATGACACTGAAAGCGGTCATTGAGGAACTGATGGGTGACCTAAGGAAGCTCCGGATCGAGCACGAGCAGGAGGTGGAGGAATCTGTGGCTGCTGTCAAGCAAAGTCATGAGGAATTGAAGAAGGAGCTGGAGGATCTCATCTCCAAGTGATCCATCGAGGAGTAGAGACAGTAGCAACCCAGATCGTTATCTGCGATTTCCTTCTTCTCTTGCCCCCGTATCTTCCGAGCGTTGCCGCATGTGTCATTTTAAATTATCCAGAATATGCAAGACAATTATTATCCACGCCATTGTAAATTTGTCGTCGTATTATCCGTTGCCATTTTATTTGTCATCGTATTATCCATTGTCGCATGTGGCATTTTAAATTATGCTGAATGCGAGTTGAAAACATGAACAAAGCAAATGCTAACGTTGAGCGGGGCCATGGGATCACAAGCAAGCACCCTCCGTCCAGGTGCTTTAATTAACCGCATGTTAAACAACGGCTCGGCCACCATTAATGGAGAAGTTGTGAGTGAGGCGGGCGGCTGGTGGATGGAGGTGAAAGAGCTTACTTCCTGGTGAGCATGCGCGGCCTTGGCCGCTTACACGTGTCCCATCGAGCCTGCGTGCTGGACAGGTCGCACGCGTCCCGTCGAGCCTGCACGGCGGACTGCTCGCATGTGTCCCATTGAGCCTGCACGGCAGACTTCTCGCGCTCGTCCTATCTAATCAAATAGTTGCACGCACGCCACCGAGTATGGTTAAATTTTGGCACAAAAAAGAAAGATGACGAATGAATGAGGACCGAGGTAGTACTCTCCCATAAGAAAAGGGGGATACGTGGACGCACTTAAATGGTTATGGGAACACACACAGTTCATATAATACAACACTTTGCGATACTAATGTGTCATTTATTTGTTTAAAAGGACTTCGTTGGCTATTAATGTGTGCGCCTTGTCTCAAACTGGACGATTTTTTTACCACGGCATATATGTGCCATGTCAAACCATGCCAAGTTTCATGATTTTTTGGTGAGTTTTGGATTTACTGGGATTTAAAAACTGAGATTCTCAATGTTTTAGGACGATGAGACATTTGTAATTCATTCCAATTCCTTCAATGAGACCTAAACATGCACCCAATGACACATGTACGATGTTCCACCCATTTTGCTTCACTAGAGCATGCGCTTGTAGTTCAAATTTGAATTATGGACATTAAATGCCTAGAAAACTCAATTAATATATAAAACGGACAAACAAACCCTGAATTGTTTCAAATTTCAGCACGACACTCCTGTTATTCTATGTTGCATGTAGAAAACAAAATACAAGGCGATAAGAGGCAACGATTATCGTTTCGCCCACAAGAGGGGCATGTTTCCCTACCGGAACCACGAGGGTTGCGAGAAGCTCCGGTTTGTAAGAGGCTTGTAATATAGCTTGGCCCAAATTGGACAATTTTTTTTTACCATGACACATATGTGCCATGTCACGACACCATGCCAAGTTTCATGATTTTCTGGTGAGTTTTGGATTTACGGAGATTTAAAAACCGATATTCGCAATGTTTGAGGCCGAGCCAGGACACCGAGACGGTTGAATTCATTCACATTCCTTCCATGGGACCTAAACATGCACCCAAGGACACATGTATAATTTTTCTAGCCATGTTGGTGCCCTAAAGAATGTATTTGTAGTTCAGATTTGAATTATGGACATTAAATGCCTAGAAAACTCAATTGATGTATAAAAAAGGTCAAACGAACCCTGAATAATTTCAAAGTTCAGCGCCAATCTCCCGTTGTTCCATTTTGCCTGTAGAAGAAAATACAAAGCGAGAAGAGGGAGCGATTATCGTTTTGCCCACAAGGGGGACACGTTTACCTATCAAAACCATGAGGGTTCTTGCGAGAGGCTTCGGTTTGTAAGAGGTTTGTAATAAAGCTTGGCCCAAATTGGACATTTTTTTACCACGACATATATGTGCCATCACGTGACACCATGTCAACTTTCATGATTTTTTGGTGAGTTTTGGATTTACGGGGATTTAAAAACCGAGATTCCCATTGTTTGAGGACGAGCTAGGACGCCGATACGGTTGTAATTCATTCCCATTCCTTGCATGGGCCCTAAACATGCACCCAAGGACACATGTATGATTTTTCTAGCCATTTCGGTGCACTAGAGAATGTATTTGTAGTTCAGATTTGAATTATGGACATTAAATGTCTAGGAAACTCAATTAATGTATAAAAAGGTCGAATGAACCCTGATTAATTTTAAATTTCAGCACGGATATCCTGTCGTTCCATGTTGCCTGTAGAAAAAATACAAGGAGAAAAGAGGCAGCGATTATCGTTTCACCCACAAGGGGGACACGTTTCCCTATCGGAACCACGAGGCTTCTTGAGAGAAGCTTCGATTTGTAAGAGGCTTGTAATAAAACTTGCCCGAAAATGCACAATTTTTTTCCATGACATATATGTGCCATGTCGTGACACCATCCCAAGTTTCACGATTTTTGGGTGAGTTTTGGATTTACGGGGATTTAGAAACCGTGATTCTCAATGTCCAAGGCCGAGCCAGACACCGAGGCGGATGAATTCATTCCCATTCTTTGCATGGGACCTAAACATGCACCCAAGGACACATGTATGATTTTTCTAGCCATTTTGGTGCACTAATTTGAATTATGCACATTAAATTAATGCTTATAAACCTTAATTATAATGTATAAAAAATGCCAAATGAACCCTCAATATTTAAAGCGGTTCTGGTCAACCGTCTGTCACCTGTGGGTAAGCACATGTGCATGCATCGTGCTAGCTCACGCTTCCTTCTTTACTAAGTTTTCCATGTTAATGGTGTTAGATATCCAAACAAGCTATCATTTCCCGCCACTCCTCCCAACAGTTTCCCTTCTCTTCTCCCATTGGTTTCCCGCTGCCAGTGTTAGTGCTCATAGAAGGCTAGGCAGCGACACACTGGCCATGTAAATATTGCACACGGTTTCTAAAAGCACAAACATGTGTGATAGTAGGGAGTAGGTCCCATATAGTGACCAGTGTGAAATGCCTTGAAGGTAAGGAGGCAAGTCTTATCAGCAAGGGGCGGCTTCCCATCCGCTAACCGAGTCGAATAGAACATAGAAGTTAAGCATGCATGGGATGGAGGAGTCTAAAGATGGGTGACCCGGTGGGAAGTTGCATATCTCAAGCTACATGAAAGCGCCATGATACGGTCATTATAGACATTTATCATATAAATGTGTCTGTAGTGACCTGTCATGATGATTATATAAACCTTGGGATCCTTGTTTTGGTAATTTGTAGAATATATTTTTTCATTCGTTATTTCTTGTTCTCAAAAATCGAAGAATGATCGAGATCTGTAGGCCCACACAATCTATCCCTTTGACCCAATGTATGTGAAGGGTTTGACCATGATGGTTTCCTCTTGCTCTGTGTGCTTTTTTAGAGCAAATCAAGTTTGAGCACATGCATTGGACCACACCCCCTACCCCCCCCCCCACCCGCCTCGAAGTTGTGGAACCAACATCATACGTCTTTAACCTGGCTGGGGGGTACGATGTTCAGTTTGTAATGTTACTAATGTAGTTGGTGCCCCATCAAAGTTGTGCATTCGGGATTTGAACAAATCACACACCACCCATACATTTTTTTCTGGCCGCATGCAGGGTATAGGGGGTGTTCTGATCGAGCACGTCTCCCTTGTGCGGTTTAGATGACACAAATATCTATGGGCTCCCCGAGGTCTATATATATATATATATATCATCCTTGACAAATGAGGGGGGCCCACACAATCTATCCCTTTGACCCAACATACGAGAAGGGTTTGACCATGATGGTTTCCTATTGCTCGGTGTGCCATGTTAGACCAAATCAAGTTTGAGCACATGCGTTGGACAACACCCCCTCCCCCCCCCCCCCCCCCCCCGCCCGCCTTGAAGTTGGGGAACTGACATCGTACGTATTGAACCTAGCTTGGGGTCGGGTACGGTGTTCGGTTTGTAATGTAGTTAGTGCCCCATCCAAGTTGTGCATTGGGGATTTGAACACATCACACGCCACCCATACATATTTTCAGGCCGCATGTAGGGTATAGGGGGTCTTCTGATCGACCACGTCTCCCTTGTGCGGTTTTTTGTGATGACACGCATATCTGTGGGCTCCCTGGATCTATATATATCATCCCTTTGAACGATAATGAGGGGTACGTGTTGGCCATTAATGGATTCCTCCTAGTTCGTGTTAGGGACGGTCACCGTCACATGTCGTTCGAGCAAAGTTCGAGCTTATGCGTTCTTAGGATTCCCTCCCACACACTTGGATTGGTGGGTTGGACTGACACCGTACCCTACGTATCTCATCCTTAATTACCTGTCTTTCATGGTGGTTGTCTGTATCGAGAGGCAGGCGCCACATCTAAATTGTACATTATTTGATATTGAAAACACATCACCCCTTCCAACGTACACCATTTTGGGCTGCATGCAGGCGGTGCTGGTTTTGTGGCCCCTCTCGTGCGATTTTTTATGATGGTCCAATGTATTGGCCCAAGTGGTATATATATATTCTATCCATTTTTGATCGACAACAACAGTTGTCATTTGACCAAGCGATAGATTCACTGGTCCATCTTATGGTAGGTCATGGCGACATGCATGTATGACCAAAGTATCAGTACATGCATCCGTCCCGCCAACACGGAGTGCGAGGTGGGTCAAGCACCCAAGCTAGGTAGGTACAACATTATGTCATTATAGATATATCCAAGGGGGCTTTCCAGTTTGCGAGGCAGGTGCCACCAAAGTTGTGCATTGTGTATTTAAACATCACACCCTATATTCCTACATATATTTGGCCACTTCCAGGTGGTGCTTGACTTCTGGCCCCTCTCATCGATCTTTGACGACGTGCCCAACTGTGGGCCTGGGCGGTCAAAGTTGTGCATTGGAATTTTGAACATCACACACCACCCTTTTCATTCATATATATTTGGGCCACATGCTGGTGTGGCTGTCTTCTGACCCTCTCTCATGTTTTTTTGCTGCGAAGACTCGGCTGACGCTCAACGGACGTGGTGTACTGTCTTAACCGTGGGCGATGCAAGTGCGCTTTGAAATCACCACGACTGTGCAAGCGCAAGCAAGGGTGTAGGTAGTGGATTAACCGTGTGTGATGCTAGTGTGTTGTGAAATCACCACGACTGCGCAAGCATGGGCAAGGGTGTAAGTAGAGGCTTAACCGTGTGCGATGCAAGTGCGCTGTGAATCACCACGACTGCGCAAGCACGAACAAGGGTGGAGGTAGTGGCTTAACCGTGTGCGATGCAAGTGCGCTGTGAAATCACCACGACTGCACAAGCGTGAGCAAGGGCGTAGGTAGTGGCTTAACCGTGTGTGATGCAAATGCGCTGTGAAATCACCATGACTGCGCAAGCGCGAGCAAGGGTGGTACTAGCTTAACCGTGTGTGATGCAAGTGCACTGTGAATCACCACGACTGCGCAAGTGCGAGCAAGGGTGGAGGTAGTGGCTTAACCATTGATAATCCCCAAGCGCAAGGAATCATCGTAGCAATTTCCAAAGGTGGAAGTGATAAGTATGGAGTGTCGAACCCACAAGGAGCTAAAGGTAAGGTCAATATTCTCTCAAGTCCTTTCTGCCACTAATACGACTCTATGTACACCGAACATTTGCTTCCATCTAGAAACGAGAAATAAAACTACGTTGTGGGTATGAAGAGGATAGCTTTGCATGATCTCGGAGAGCTAAAATATAAAAGTAGGTGCTGTTATCATAAAGTTAGAATATGTTATAATATATTACAAATAGCTAGTGTGGAATAATGATGGAACGGTGTGCGGAATTGTCCTAGGCAATCATTAACAAGATCGGTAATCATTATTGCAATTTTATATGAGGGAGAGGCATAAGCTAACATACTTTCTCCACTTGGATCATATGCACTTATGATTGGAACTCTAGCAAGCATCCGCAACTACTAAATATCATTAAGGTAAAACCAAACCATAGCATTAAAGTATCAAGTCCCCTTTATCCCATACGCAACAACCCCCTTACTCGGGTTTAAGCTTCTGTCACTCTAGCAACCCACTATAAGCGAATCATGAGCATATTGCAAACCTTACAGCGGGAATCCCTCACGTGTGCGTGGCACGGAGGGCACCATAGGACAGCACCAAAATAAAACATACAACTCAAACCAATCTAGATCATCAATCAACCCAAAAGACAAAAGAAATCTACTCAAAACATCATAGGATGCCAACATATCATTGGATCATAATATGTGGCATAAAGCACCATGTTCAAGTAGGGGATTACAGCGGGGTGCAGGAGAGTGGACCGCTTAAAAGAGATGAGGACAATGATGAAGAAGGTGATGTTGATGAAGATGATCACCGCGGCGATGGTTCCCCTGGCAGCACTCCGGCGCAACCGAGAGAGAGGGGGAGAGAGTCTCCCCCTTGTGCTTCCTCCTCCATGGCCTCCCCCTTACATGGGAAGAGGTTCTCCCTCTGGTCCTTGGCCTCCATGGTGATGATGGCCCCCTCCAGCTTCCTCCTCCATGGCCTCCGGTGATGATGGCCCCCTACGACAGGGTGTGAAGAGGGACTAGATTGATTTTTTGTGGCTACAGAGGCTTGCGGCGGCGGAACTTCCGATCTAGGGTTCTTTTCGCAGGTTTGGGTATTTATAAGAATTTTTGGCGTCGGTCTCACGTCAAGGGGGTGCCCGAGGTGCCCACAAGCCCAGAGCACCCTCCCTGGGGGGTAGGGTGTGCCTAGAGGGCTTGTGGCCTCCTCGTTCACTTCCTGGCCCAGCTCTTGTGCTTCGGGGGTCTCTTTTGGTCCATAAAAAATCACCGTAATTTTTCATCCCATTCCGAGAACTTTTATTTCTGCACAAAAAACGACACCACGGTAGTTCTGCTGAAAACAATGTCTGTCCGGGTTAGTTCTAATAAAATCATACCAAAACCATATAAAATTGTTGTAAACATGGCATGAATACTTCATAAATTATATATACGTTGGAGACGTATCAGCATCCCCAAGCTTAATTCCTGCTCGTCCTCGTGTAGGTAAATGATAAAAGAAATAATTTATGAAGTGTGAATGCTAGCAAAGTGCATAAATTTGATCAATGATAGTTCCAAACACTTTTTCTAGCATCATTATATATCATAAATAGTAGCTCATCTCATAAAACTTCTCATGATCAAGTAACAAGCTATTCACATGTTAAAGTCTAGATCATAAACTTTCTTGAAAACTAACAAACTACGTTCTCAGTCATCAAACAATTGCAATTCATCTTATTTCAGGAAGGGTCTATGTAAGAGCTTTGATTTTAGCAAATTCCACATACTCAACTATCATATAGTTTTCCATGATTGCTGACACTCAAAGCATATTTTTAGAACAAATAGCATCCGTCAAACACAGAGAAAGATAGGGGCTTAATGTTTCGCCTCCCAACTTATTTATCATATAGATAATTGTCAACAGTAATAATTCATTATCAAATATATTTGAATGGCCATATATGCTTAGATATTTCCCCATCACATGATGCTTGCCAACTAGAGAATAATTGAGGTTGAAATAAGAAGAAATACTATTGACTCTTGAATAAAAGTAAATACATGAAAGTAAAAGATAGGCCCTTCGCAGAGGGAAGCAGAGGTTGTCATGCGCTTTTTAATTTTGGATGTGCAAACCCTTAATGCAAAGGAATGTCGCGTTGTATTGCCCTTTGTGATAGCAACCTTTATTATGCAGTCCGTCGCTTCTATTTCTTTACCATCACAAGTTCGTACAATGCATATTTTCCCTTACAATAAAAGATCATACATATTTAGGAGCAATTTTTATTGCTTTTTGCACCGATGACAACTTACTGGAAGGATCTTATTCAATCCATAGGTAGATATGGTGGACACTCATGGCAAGAAACGGGGTTTAAGGGTTTTTGGATGCACAAGTAGTATCTCTACTTAGTACAAATTTTTGGCTAGCAAAAGATCCTAAGCAAGCACCACATGTTGAAGGATCCATAACAATATAACTTCTATACAAATATACCCAAACATAACTCATTACGTTGTCTTCCTTGTCCAACTTCAACTAATTTGCTCAAGTTTGAAAATAATTAATGGGACTCACAATCAAAGAAGATTTCCAAGATAGTATATTTATATGTGAAATCTCTCTTCCTTCAATATTCTTTCATGAATTGTTCAAGTGACCAATGTTGAGTTTGCTAACTTTCAATAAATTTTACCACCTGTACTTCTTATATGTGAAGTTATTACTCCCCATGGGATAATCATATGAAACATATATAATTTCAGATTTATGATATTCAATTCATTCAACCATTTACTCATAGGATATAAGTGAAGCACGAGAGTAAATGACAAAACTACTCCAAAAGATATAAGTGAAGATCAATGAGTAGTCAAATAGTTAAATAGCCATGTGATGACTCTCTCTCATTCAAGATTTCAGATCCAATGATTTTATTTAAACAGCTAGTAAAATGAAAACACGCTCCAAGCAAAACACATATCATGCGACGAATAAAAATATAGCTCCAAGTAAGGTATACCGATAGTTTTGAAGACGAAAGAGGGGATGCCTTTCGGGGAATCCCCAAGCTTAGGAGATTGAGTCTTCCTTGAATATTACCTTGGTGTCCCTTGGGCATCCCCAAGCTTAGGGTCTTTCCACTCCTTATTCTCCTCATATCGACACCTCACCCAAAACTTGAAAACTTCAATCACACAAAACTCAACAGAAAACTCATGAGATCCGTTAGTATAATAAAAGAAATCATTCACTTGGGTACTGTCAAGACAAGATTCATAATTGTTTCCACATAATTCCTACTGTACTCTATCATTTCCACAATTTATATTAAGCAATATAAGCCATAGAAACTAGAAAACAAGCAAACTATGCATCGAAAACAGAATCTGTCAAAAACAGAACAGTCTGTAAAGATCTGAATTATTCTCATATTTATGTTACTACAAAAATTCTGAAAAATTATGAAAATGTATATAATTTGTATATAAATCCTCTGTAAAACATTCACAGTTTTTCCATGTTCCAGTGAATTTTTTGAAATTCTCCTACTGTATGCAAAAATCTCTGTTTTTGCACAAAATCAAATCAACTATCAACCACACTATCCCAAAGGCTTTACTTGGCACTTTATTAAAAAAAACTATAAAACATGATTAATACAGTAGCTTAATCATGTGAACACAAAAAAACAGTAATGATAAATATTAGGTTGTCTTTAAACAAGAACTTTTCTTCAAAGCTTTTTAGCTAAGCAGTGATATTTTAATGATACTCTTCCAAGCCCAATTTCGATGATAATTTTATTCATACTCTAAAAGATATAAGTGAAGTTCATAGATCATTCTACAATTAATATAGACTGACCAATATCCAAGCTCAAAATATATAAGTGAAGCACATGAAGCAATCTATAAAGCCATACTCAAAAGATTTAAGTGAAGCACAAAGAGCACTCTATAAAGCCATACTCAAAAGATTTAAGTGAAGCACATGAAGCATTCTATAAATCAATGAAGTAATATCTCATACTAGCATGGTGCATAAAGGAAAAGAAAAGAAAAATAAACACAAAAGATGCAGATCATGTGAACAAAACAAAAAATGAGGTATACCGATAATTGTTGAAGAAGAAAGATGGGATGCCAACCGGGGCATCCCCAAGCTTAGATGCTTGAGTATCCTTGAAATATTTACTTGGGCTCCTTGGGCATCCCCAAGCTTAACCTCTTGCCTTTCCTTATTCTTCTTATATCGATAACTCCTCGATCTTCGAACACTTCATCCACACAAAACTTAACAAAACCCTCGTGAGATCCGTTAGTATAATAAAGCAAATCACTACCTTTAGGTACTGTTGTAAACTCATTCCAATTTCGTATTAGCATTATATCTACTGTATTCCAACTTTACCATGGTTCATACCCCCCGATACAACCCATAGACTCATCAAAATAAGTCAACAACACATAGAAAACAGAATGTCTCAAAAACAGGACAATCTGTAGCAATCTGGAAATTTCATATACTTATATAACTACAAAAATTCTGAAAAAATAGGAAAAAATAAAAAATTTGCATAGAAGTACTTTGTAATAATTTCAGAAACTTTTGACGTTCCAGTAAAAAATGTAAATTCACGCACTACAGCCAAAGTTTCTGTTTTTGCACCACACATAGCAAACAAGCAATCAAATCATCCTAAAGACAAATCTTGGCACATTATTTTTTTAATACAATGGATATATACAAGGGGATAATTATTTTTGAGAAACTTCCATGAAAAATTCTACATTGTTTCCATGAGCATGAACACAAGTGTTCAAGCTTGACCCTCACTTCTCCAATGCATAACCTTCCAATCACTTCTCTTTTTGAAAAAGTTTTTAGGCATAAGAGGCAAGTAATTTTTTTTGTATTTCGCATTCTTTAAATTTTTTTGTTTGTTTCACCCACAACTAAATAAAAAAACAAAAGGGAAAACAAAATCTACTTAGTGAAGAAAGCAAACAAGCACACACGAGAATATCAACCCCACGCTATTGCTCCCCGGCAACGACGCAAGAAAAGAGCTTGATAATCCCCAAGTGCAAGGAATCATCGTAGCAATTTCCAAAGGTGGAATTGATAAGTATGGAGTGTCGGACCCACAAGGAGCTAAAGGTAAGATCAATATTCTCTCAAGTCCTATCTGCCACTGATACGACTCTACGTACATCAAACGTTTGCTTCCATCTAGAAACGAGAAATAAAACTACGTTGTGGGTATGAAGAAGATAGCTTTGCATGATATCGGAGAGCTAAAATATAAAAATAGGTGTTTTTATCATAAAGTTAGAATATGTTATCATATATTACAAATAGCGAGTATGGAACAATGATGGAACGGTGTGTGGAATTGTCCTAGGCAATCGTTAACAAGATCGATAATCATTATTGCAATTTTATATGAGGTAGAGGCATAAGCTAACATACTTTCTCTACTTGGATCATATGCACTTATGATTGGAACTCTAGCAAGCATTCGCAACTAATAAAGATCATTAAGGTAAAACCCAACCATAGCATTAAAAGTATCAAGTCCCCTTTATCCCATACGCAACAACTCCCTTACTCGGGTTTAAGCTTCTGTCACTCTAGGAACCCACTATAAGCGAATCATGAGCATATTGCAAACCCTATAACGGGAATCCCTCACGTGTGTGCAGCACGGAGGGCACAATAGGACAGCACCAAAATAAAACATACAACTCAAACCAATCTAGATCATCAATCAACCCAAAAGACAAAAGAAATCTACTCAAAACATCATAGGATGGCAACACATCATTGGATCATAATATGTGGCATAAAGCACCATGTTCAAGTAGGGGATTACAGCGGGGTGTGGGAGAGTGGACCGCTTAAAAGAGATGAGGACGGTGATGAAGAAGGTGATGTTGATGAAGGCGATCACCGCGGCGATGGTTCCCCCGGCGGCACTCCGGCGCCACCGAGAGAGACGGGGAGAGTCTCCCCCTTGTGCTTCCTCCTCCTTGGCCTCCCCCCTATGTGGGGAGAGGTTCTCCCTCTGGTCCTTGGCCTCCATGTTGATGGTGGCCCCCTCCGGCTTCCTCCTCCATGGCCTCCGGTGATGATGGCCCCCTCCGGCAGGGTGCCGGAGAGGGCCTAGATTGATTTTTCGTGGCTATAGAGGCTTGCGGCGGCGGAACTTCTGATCTAGGGTTCTTTTCGGAGGTTTGGGCATTTATAAGAATTTTTTGCGTCGGTCTCACGTCAAGGGGGTGCCCGAGGTGCCCACAAGACCGGAGCACCCTTCCTGGGGGGTAGGGCGCGCCTAGAGGGCTTGTGGCCTCCTCGTCCACTTCCTGGCCCAACTCTTATGCTTCGGGGGTCTCTTTTGGTCCATAAAAAATCATCCTAAATTTTCAGCCCATTCCGAGAACTTTTATTTCTGCACAAAAAATGACACCACGGTTTTTTTGCTGAAAATAGCGTCAGTCCGGGTTAGTTCTAATCAAATCATACCAAAACCATATAAATTGTTGTAATCATGGCATGA
This sequence comes from Thinopyrum elongatum, assembly GCA_011799875.1. Classification (NCBI taxonomy): domain Eukaryota; kingdom Viridiplantae; phylum Streptophyta; class Magnoliopsida; order Poales; family Poaceae; genus Thinopyrum; species Thinopyrum elongatum. Next base: position 181,934,700 of record CM022301.1, read on the forward strand.
ATACTTCATAAATTATAGATACATTGGAGACGTATCAACCGTGTGCGATGCAAGTGCGCTGTGAAATCACCATGACTGCGCAAGCGCGAGCAAGGGTGGTACTGGCTTAACCGTGTGCGATGCTAGTGCGCTGTAAAATCATCACCTGCGCAAGCTAAAGGCGAGTAGTTTATTTAGGATGAATTCCACATCTACGTTTCAAAATTAGGACGAACCGTGTGCGATAAACCAGCTAGCTATAAATCTAAAAACAAACTACCCGCCTTGAGCGATGCAAAAATCTGCGGTTCTGCCGCTTTTCCATATTATCATACACGCATATTCTTATTGGACCATGTGCGATCTTGGGTGCTCCTGCCCCGCATCAATTCCTTTACGCAAATTTTAGTAGCCGCGGTATTTCAACCATCGCCCCCACTACTCCACCACCGACCTTATAGTAAAATTCCAGTAGCCGAGGCATTTGAACCGTCGCCTTCCCTCGTCCACCACCATCACCACCCACCATTACTAAAAAAATTAGTAGTCACGGTGTATCCTCAAACACCCCCCCCCTCCACAGTCCCCACCACCCGCCGCCCTCCCCCCTCGAACCCTAGCTTGCTGCCGCCAACCCCTGCCGCTCTGCCCGTGCCTCCTAGCTTAGATAATAAAGTTCAGGTTACCCAGCGATTCCCATACCGTCACCCCCCTAAGTTTTTAGATGAGGCCTACGGTGTCCCTCTTCGCCAAATCCACATCCCTTGCTCCAGAGAGTCGCAGCCTAAGCCTGACCACGTATTTCGGGGAGCCCGACGAGCGTTCGGCCAAAAAGAGGTTTATCATGGCCTCTCTGGCGGACATTGGCGAGGTGGCCGCCGTTCGTCCCGACCTGTTGATCCCGGAGCAACACCTCGCCATGGAAGCCGGCGAGGACATTGACTACACTGACATGCCGAAGGCTTCAAGTCAATGGGCTAGCGTATTACTGTATCTCGGGAAAGCTGGCTACGACATCAAGCTCGTTGATAGCAATGGCTTCACGTGGGCCATGTCATAGGTTAAGTGGTCCATCACCAACACCTCCGGTTCAACCACCGTCGATCTCTTGATGGCCCTGCCGCTGATCTCCTCCACCACGCGATCAAGGGTTTGCGATCCTTATACGCCATCGAGCCCATTTTGTCATTTCTGAAGGACACGTTCTATGGCGGCGGCTTGGGATCCTCAATTGCCAAGCCAGATCTCATCGACCACAACCACGAGGAGGGCAACCACAAACGTTCTTCCAAGGCGAAACAACCCATCTGCGACATCAGAGAGCGCACCATGGGTTTGTGCTCTTCCAACTGGAAGGATCCCGTCTATGACATGTGAGGCAACATCCTATCAGCAAATCTTACCTTTTCTAGCTAGCCAACCTGTATCCTTTATTGTAGTTGCTTTTGCCATGCGGTGTTTTAACTGTGACATGTTTAATTATTTCAATTATGCAAAAATGTAATGTTCAAGAGGGCTATGTGATGTTTAAGTATGAATTGTCCACTTTAGTTTCATGAATGGCTATATTTGGTTGTTTATAGTGAGTAGATGCCTTGTTTATCTGTATTTGGTTGTTAGGTTGGTTGACGTGAGCATTTGTCTAGTTATTAAGCAGATGCCTTGTTTATCTGTATTTGGTTGTTAGGTTGGTTGTAGTGAGCATTTGTCTTGTTTTCAAGCAGATGCCTTGTTTATCTATATTTGCTTGTTAGGTTGGTTGGAGTGAGTATTTGTCCAGTTTTCAAGCATATGCCCTGTTTATCTATATTTGCTTGTTAGGTTGGTTGCAGTGAAACTCTGTCCAGTTTTCAATGGCTATATTTGGTTGTTATATTGATCATTTATGCCTTGTTTATTTCAGTCATTCACAATGTGATGTTCATTTTATGCAAGTCGGAACTGTGCCGCTCAATTTCATCAATACCAGTTTGAACGGATATATTTGGTTCCAGTTATGCCTGGTGTAGGTAACACATGCCCTTTATTTTAGTTTTACACATTTATCCAGTGTGATGTTTAAGCATGAGCTATGTTCTATTCATTTTCAGCAATACCAGTTTGAATTGCAATATTTGGTGGCTGTTAAGCCTGTTGTAGGTAACATTCCCTTCCATTTTATATTCGCTTTAATAGCATGCTGAAACCAACACATTCAAGCTATCATTTGGAGATGATGTTGTTTACCTTGTCTATATTTGTTTAATGATAAGGTTGTTGTACTTATCATGCCTTTCCACTACTTATGCAGGACAACAACGGAAGTGGCCAACATTTTCCGCCAAGGTTAGTTTCATCCCTCGGCTTGTACACTCCCCGTCGTTCCATAATGTACTCCCCCCGTCGTTCCAGGCCTGGACACTTTTTAGCTTCTAATATTGACTTGTTGCTTGTAGGTACATATGCCCTTGGCAAAGATCCACGCATCGACCCTTTTTGCATATGGGGTAATGATATATTCATGAACAAGCATCAAGTGAGGAAACTGATAAGGATTATTAGCAAAAAGATACAAACAATGGCAAGCAAATTAATTGTTTACGCTCTATCCAACACAATAGTGAGCTGTAGGATGGTAACTACAAACTCTGCGGCCTTCTCTTTTTACTGCCCATAATGAGTTGTTAGAAAACAATGTCTAAATCTTTTTCGTTTGCAGTGGTTCCAAAAGAAGTTTACTCAAGATTACCTCGCAAAGTACATGATTGGTGGACACACAATGAAAGTTAAATATTTCATCCAGACTACAATGAGCATCGAGAAGTCCTAATGAAGTCAGTGAAGAATGGGTGGGCAGCCATCACAAGGGGTTGGCCTAGAGTTGTGCGCACTTTACGCATGGAGGAGGGCACAATATGGGCATTCCTCTTCACCTTCTCCAGCAGCCAGAATGTCTTTCACCTCTCCCTTTATAGTCTTTATTACAAATGTGGTTCATCATTCTTTACTTGGTGCTTCTGTAGTTCTTCAGTATATGTACCTATGCATCGAATTATACATTCATGTTTGAACCTATATTGGTAATAAACATGGTTCGATATGAAATAAGTGATTGCCTGCTTTCAAATTCAAAATCTGTGATTTTAAATGCAGGGATTAAATTAGTGATTACACTGCACACAGTTTGCGAAAGTAAAATGTCTACGATAAATGTGGAGATCATACACGTTTCTCGGATCCACTACGTGTGCAATCAATCTCTACTACACACACGACCAGCCAAGAAAAAACGTGTGAGATTAACAACAGCATTGCACATAGTTCCTTGTTAATAAATATTTGCGAAAGTCACCTTATCACACACGCTTGGCAATTATGGACTGTTTATGATGTCATGCGCATCGCAAATGTTTGCTCATAGAAGAACGCATGCGATACATCTTCATCCGACACGGGTACGATGGATGAATCGTGTGGGATATATTCAAGCTTCGCATACAGTTTTATAGGGACAACTGTATGCACTCTTACATCGAATCGCATATAGTCGAGGAAAAGTAAATGTGTGTGATTGTCTGCTTATCGTACATGTTCTATAATCGTGAACTCTTTGTGATGGGTCACGCATCATAAACGTAGCACCATAGAATACCGTCTGCGATGGTAATGCGAGCACAAACGAGTTGCACGGATGGAGCGTTTGGGATATTCGAGATATCAAAAACAGTTTTTTAGGGACAACTGTATGCATCATGGCTCCCTATCCCTGATGGTTTCTAGGTCATGTGGGAAGGACCCCCAATTGCCCACACCCGCCTGGTGACGGATTAAAATGTCATCGCCGAAAGGGGTTAAAAACCGTTTGTATAGCAGCTCGCTATACTAGTGCATGCTCTTCATAAATAGAACCATCACGAAGGATGTTTCTTGGTTTCAAGAGGGAAATCACCAAGATTGAAGGGGAATCTAAATTTCCTTCGTCGTTTGTCCTTGAGTTTTTTTACGATCAACATACCCCCTCCAAATGCGCCATGTACAAATTTGAAACTTTTTCGGGCTCATTTACTATATTTAGGCCATTATGTGCCTTTTTTAGGCCTTGATGTACATAATTCAAATTGGCACAACATTGGATAAAAAAGTGCATGAAAACAGTGTGGAAAATCATTCTTGTGGTATTTAGTAAATTTTCATGCCTTTTACAAGGAATGGGGAGAGATTTCAAGGATATGTGTGGCAAGATTCAACCACAAACGTGTCCTTTATTAGTTTTTCAACTCTGAAAAAATGAAAAGCATGCATGAAAAACATGATACCTGTTATGGTGCCAGGGTATGATCTCACCATGCTCTAGTAAATATTTGAGAAGTTTGTGCTAATGTCATTATACACGCTCTTCATAAATCAAACCATCACCGAGGACGTTTCATGGTTTCGAGAGGGAAATCACCAAGATTGAATGGGAATCCAAATTTCCTTTGTCGTTTGTCCTTGAGTTTTTTCTACAATCAACACACGCCCTTCAATGCACCGTATTAAAATTTGGCACTTTTCCGGGCTCATTTACTATATTTAGGCCATTATGTTCATTTTCTAGGCATTGATGCACATCATTCAAATTCGTAGAATCTATGCATGAAAAGTGCACAAAAATGGGCTGGAAAAACATGTTCATGGTATTTAGTAAATTTTCATGCCTTTTACAAGGAATGTGAAGAGATTTCAAGGATATGTGTGGCAAGAGTCAACCACAAACGTGTCTATTATTGGTTTTTCATCTCTGAAAAAATGAAAAACATGCATGAAAAACATGATACCTCGAATGGTGCCGTGGTATGACCTCACCATGCTCTAGTAAATATTTGAGTAGGTTTGGCTAATGTCGTTATACACGCTTTTCATAAATCGAACCATCACCAAGGAAGTTTCATGGTTTCGACAGGGAAATCACCAAGATTGAAGGGGAATCCAAATTTCCTTTGTCGTTTGTCCTTGAGTTTTTTTCTACGATCAACGTACCCCCTCCAATGCACCATGTTCAAATTTGGCACTTTTTCGGGCTAATTACTATATTTAGGCCATTATTTGCATTTTCTAGACATTTAGCATGTATACATCAAATCCTAGCTACAACTACATGGGTGTGATGAGAGGGATGTGGATTGTCGTTCGATCGCGGTGCATCATATGGTGCACACGCGCGATCCGCGTGGCTGGGGTTCCGGCCAATGAGAACGCAACCTACAATAGGGTCAGCGCACACGGTTCCTAGATGCGACAGAAATGAACCCTGTGCGATAATAAATGACAAAGACTGAAAGGGAATCCAAATTTCCTTCTTCGTTTGTCCTTGAGCTCTAAAAAACTACCGCACTATATGGTTGTCTGACCACTCCGCCCTAGAACTCTCTCCAAGTGTCGTTCATACCACCATGCTACACACTAACTGGTAAGGAAGCAATGGCATCTGGCTGCGCCGAGTTCATCACCGCCCGCGACCGCACACCTACGTGAGTGAACTATGGACCAAGAGGCGGCCAAAACCGCACAGAACGAGCAGAAAACGTAGAAAGCACTCAAGAAAAGAGAGTCCCGCCTGCCACAAGAAAGAACAACCGCACGCGCTGTTCAGGAGAGCTCGGCAGAGATCCAAGCACGGTGGGCTGCTGCTGATACGTCTATTTTGCATCATGTTTTCTTACTATTATTTATGATATTTTCATGCATAATAATGCTTTATGGAGGAATTCTAATGCCTTTTCTCTCATAATATGCAAGGTTCACACAAAGAGGGAGAATACCGGCAGCTGGAATTCTAGACCTGAAAAAGCTACGTCAGGCCACCTATTCTGCACAACTCCAAATGAGCTGAAACTTCATGGAGAATTTTTATGGAATATTTCAGAATTATTGGAGCAAATAACTACCAGAGGGGGCCCACCAGGTGGGCACAACCCACCTGGGCGCGCTAGGGCCCCCAGGCGCGCCCTGGTGGGTTGTGCCCTCCTCGGCCCACCTCCGGTGCCCCTCTTCTGGTATATAAGTCATTTTGACCTAGAAAAAATAAGGGGAGGGCTTTCGGGATGAAGCGCCGCCGTCTCGAGGCGGAACTTGGGCAGGAGCACTTTTGTCCTCTGGCGAAGCGATTCCGCCGGGGGAACTTCCCTCCCGGAGGGGGAAATCATCGTCATCATCATCAGCAACAACTCTCCCATCTTGGGGAGGGCAATCTCCATAAAAATCTTCAACAACACCATCTCCTCTCAAACCTTAGTTCATCTCTTGTATTCAATCTTTGTACCGGAACCTTAGATTGGTGCTTGTGGGTGACTAGTAGTGTTGATTACATCTTGTAGTTGATTACTATTTGGTTTATTTGGTGGAAGATTATATGTTCAGATCCATTATGCTATTTAGTACCCCTCTGATCTTGAGCATGATTATCATTTGTGAGTAGTTACTTTTGTTCTTGAGGTCACGGGAGAAATCTTGTTGCAAGTAATTATGTGAATTTGATATGTGTTCGATATTTTGATGGTATGTATGTTGTGATTCCCTTAGTGGTGTCATGTGAACGTCGACTACATGGAACTTCACCTTATTAGTGCCTAAGGGAATGCATTGTGGAGTAGTTATTAGATGATGGGTTGCGAGATTGACAGAAGCTTAAACCCTAGTTTATGCGCTACTTCGTAAGGGACTGATTTGGATCCAAAAGTTTAATGCTATGGTTAGATTCTATCTTAATACTTTTCTCGTAGTTGCGGATGCTTGCGAGGGGGGTAATAATAAGTAGGAGGTTTGTTCAAGTAAGAACATCACCTAAGCACCGTCCACCCACATATGAAATTATCAAAGTAGTGAACACGAATCAAACCAACATGATGAAAGTGACTAGATGAAATTCCCGTGTACCCTCAAGAACGCTTTGCTTATTATAGGAGACCGTTTTGGCCTGTCCTTTGCCACAAAGGGATTGGGCTACCTTGCTGCATATTATTTTTCGTTACCGTTACTTGCTCGTTACAAATTATCTTGCTATCAAATTACTCGTTACTTATAATTTCAGTGCTTGCAGAGAATACCTTGCTGAAAACCACTTGTCATTTCCTTCTGCTCCTCGTTGGGTTCGACACTCTTACTTATGGAAAGGACTATGATTGATCCCCTATACTTATGGGTCATCAAGGCTCTTTTTTGGCACCGTTGCCGGGGAGTGAAGCGCTCTTGGTAAGTGAAAATCGGTAAGGAAAAATTATTACTACGTGCAGAAACTTATTGTCACTTGTTACTATGGAGAACAATCCTTTGAGGGGTTTGTTCAGGGTATCTTCACCTTGACCGGAACCACAATTAGTTGCCCCTCAACCTACTGCACCTACTGAAAATATTGGTTATGAAATTCCTTCGGGTATGATAGAACAACTGCTAGCTAATCCTTATGCAGGAGATGGAACCGAACATCCTGATATGCACTTGATATATGTGGATGAAATTTGTGGATTATTTAAGCTTGCAGGTTTACCCGGAGATGAAGCTAAGAAGAAGGTTTTCCCTTTATCTTTGAAGGAAAAGCATTGGCATGGTATAGGCTATGCGATGATATTGGATCTTGGAATTGGAATCGATTGAAATTGGAATTTCACCAAAAAATTTATCCTATGCATCTAGTTCATCGTGATCGGAATTATATATATAATTTTTGGCCTCGTGAAGGAGAAAGTATCACTCTAGCTTGGGGGAGGCTTAAGTCAATGTTATATTCATGCCCCAATCATGACCTCTCATGAGAAATTATCATTCAGAATTTTTATGCTCGGCTTTCTCGTGATGATCAATCCATGCTCGATACTTCTTGTACTGGTTCCTTTATGAAGAAGACTATTGAATTCGGGTGAGATCTTTTAGAAAGAATTAAACGCAACTCTGAAGATTGGGAACTCGATGAAGGTAAACAGTTAGGTATTAAGCTTAAGTTTGATTGTGCTAAATCTTTTATGAATACCGATGCTTTTCAAAAGTTTAGCACTAAATATGGACTTGACTCTAAGATAGTAGCCTCTTTTTCTGAATCATTTGCTACTCATGTTGATCTCCCTAAGGAGAAGTGGTTTAAATATCACCCACCTATTAAAGAAGGAATTAAAGAACCAGTAATAGCTAAAGATGAAACTATCATTTATAATGTTGATCCAGTTGTTCCTACTGCTTATATTGAAAACCCACCTTTCCCTGTTAGGATAAAGGAACATGCTAAGGTTTCAACCGTGGTCAATAAAAGTGAGCACCTAAACCTGCTAAACAAATCAAAGTAGAACCTAGTGTTGCTATGGTTAAAGAACTCTTGGTAGAAAACATAGATGGGCATGTTATTTACTTCTGTAATGAAGCTGCTAGAATTGCTAAACCCGTTGAGAAAGATAAACATAGACCTGTTGTTGGCATGCCTGTTGTCTTAATCAAAATAGGAGATCACTGTTATCATGGTTTATGTGACTTAGGTGCTAGCATGAGTGCTATTCCTTTTACCTTATATCAAGAAATTATGAATGATATAGCACCCACTGAAATAGAAGACATAGATGTTACTATTAAACTTGCTAATAGAGACACCATCACACCACTTGAGATTATTAGAGATGTTGGAGTCTTGTGTGGAAAAATAAAATATCCTACTGATTTTCTAGTTCTGGGTTCCCCGCAAGATGACTTTTTTCCCATTATCTTTGGTAGACCTTTCTTGAACACCGTTAATACTAAAATAGATTGTGAGAAACAAACCGTCGGTGTTAGTTTTGGTGATGAGTCTCATGAGTTTAATTTTTCTAAGTTCAATAGAAATATCATAAGAAAGAATTGCCTAGTAAGGATGAAATAATTGGTCTTGCTTCTATTGCCGTGCCTCCTACTGATCCACTAGAACAGTATTTGCTAGACCATGAAAATGATATGCATATTCATGAAAGAAATGAGATAGATAAAATTTTCTTTGAATAACGACCTCTGCTTAAACACAATTTGCCTGTTGAAACTCTACGAGGTCCTCCTCCACCTAAAGGTAATCCTATGTTTGAATTAAAACAATTGCCAGACACTTTGAAATATGCTTATCTTGATGAGAAAAAGATATATCCTGTTATTATTAGTGCTAACCTTTCAGAACATGAAGAAGAAAGATTATTGAAAATTCTGAAGAAGCACCGAGCTGCTATTGGATATACTCTTGATGATCTTAAGGGCATTAGTCCCACTCTCTGTCAGCACAAGATTAATATGGAACCTGATGCTAAACCCGTTGTTGATCACCAACGATGTTTAAATCCTAAAATGAAAGAAGTGGTAAGAACTGAAATACTGAAGCTTCTGGAGGCAGGTATAATCTATCCCATAGCTGATAGTAGATGGGTAAGTCCCGTTCATTGTGTCCCTAAGAAGGGAGGTATTACTGTTGTTCCTAATGATAAAAATGAACTTATTCCACAAAGAATTGTCACTGGCTATAGAATGGTAATTGATTTTAGAAAATTAAATAAAGCAACTAGAAAAGATCATTACCCTCTGTCTTTCATTGATCAAATGGTAGAAAGATTATCTAAGCACACACACTTTTGTTTTCTTGATGGATATTCTGGTTTTTCCCAAATACCTGTTTCACAACCTGATCAAGATAAAACCACCTTTACTTGTCCTTTTGGAATGTATGCTTATAGACGTATGCCTTTTGGTTTATGCAATGCACCTGCTACCTTTCAAAGATGTATGACTGCTATATTCTCTGATTTTTGTGAAAAGATTGTTGAGGTTTTCATGGATGATTTTTCCGTTTATGGAACTTCTTTTGATGATTGCTTAAGCAACCTTGATCGAGTTTTGCAGAATGCGAGCAAACTAACCTTGTCTTGAATTGGGAGAAGTGCCACTTTATGGTCAATGAAGGTATTGTCTTGGGACATAAAATTTCTGAATGAGGTATTGAGGTGGATAAAGCCAAAGTTGATGCAATTGAGAAAATGCCATGTCCTAGAGATATTAAAGGTATCCATAGTTTTCTCGGTCATGCTGGTTTCTATAGCAGATTTATTAAAGACTTCTCTAAAATTTCTAGGCCTCTTACAAATCTTTTACAAAAGGATGTTCCATTTGTTTTTGATGATGATTGTGTAGAAGCCTTTGAAACACTTAAGAAAGCCTTAATTTCAGCACCTATTGTTCAACACCTGATTGGAACTTGCCTTTTGATATTATGTGTGATGCTAGTGATTATGCTGTTGGTGATGTTTTAGGACAAAGAGTTGATAAGAAATTAAATGTTATTCATTATGCTAGTAAAACTCTAGACAGTGCCCAAAGAAATTATGCTACTACTAAAAAAGAATTTTTAGCAGTGGTGTTTGCTTGTGATAAATCCAGATCTTGCATTGTTGATTCTAAAGTGATTGTTCACACTGATCATGCTGCTATTAAATATCTTATGGAAAAGAAAGATGCTAAACCTAGACTCATTAGGTGGGTTCTCTTGCTACAAGAATTTGACTTACATATCACTGATAGAAAAGGAGTTGAGAACCCCGTAGCTGATAACTTGTCTAGGTTAGAAAATATTCTTGATGACCCACAACCTATTAATGATAGTTTTCCTGATGAGCAATTAGCTGCAATAAATATTTCTCATAACACTCCTTGGTATGCTGACTATGCTAATTATATTGTTGCTAAATACATACCACCTAGCTTCACTTACCAACAAAAGAAAAAATTCTTTTATGATTTAAGACATTACTTTTAGGATGACCCACATCTTTATAAAGAAGGAGTGGATGGTATTATTAGACATTGTGTACTTGAGCATGAACAGGGACAAATCCTACGAAAATGTCACTCCGAAGCTTACGGAGGGCATCATGCGGGAGACAGAACTGCTCACAAGGTATTGCAATATGGTTTTTATTGGCCTACTCTCTTCAAGGATGCTCGTAAGTTTGTTTTATCTTGTGATGAATGTGAAAGAATCGGTAATATTGGTAAGCGTCAGGAAATGCCTATGAATTATTCTCTTGCTGTTGAACCATTTGATGTTTGGGGTTTCGATTACATGGGACCTTTTCCTTCCTCTAATGGGTATACACATATTTTGGTTGCTGTTGATTATGTTACTAAGTGGGTAGAAGCTATTCCAACTAGTAGTGCTGATCACAACACCTCTATTAAAGTGCTCAAGGAAGTTATTTTCCCAAGGTTTGGAGTCCCTAGATATTTAATGACTCATGGTGGTTCACATTTTATTCATGGTGCTTTCCGTAAAATGCTTGCTAAGTATGATGTTAACCATAGAATTGCATCCCCCTATCATCCTCAATCTAGTGGTCAAGTTTAACTTAGCAATAGAGAAATAAAATTAATTTTACAAAAAACTGTCAATAGGTCCCGAAATACTTGGTCTAAGAAATTAGATGATGCACTTTGGGCTTACCAAACAGCATATAAAAATCCCATGGGTATGTCTCCTTATAAAATGGTTTATGGAAAAGCTTGTCATTTGCCTCTTGAGTTAGAACATAAAGCATATTGGGCAATTAAAGAACTCAACTATGATTTCAAACTTGCTGGTGAAAAGAGGCTATTTGACATTAGCTCACTAGAAGAATGGAGAACCCAAGCTTATGAAAATGCCAAATTATTTAAAGAAAATGTTAAAAGAAGGCATGATAAAAGACTCCAAAAGCGTGAGTTCAAAGTTGGAGAATATGTTCTTTTGTACAACTCTCGTTTCAAATTCTTTGCAGGAAAACTTCTATCCAAATGGGAAGGACCTTATGTTATCGAGGAGGTTTATCGATCTGGAGCTATCAAAATAAATAATGCCGAAGGTACTAACCCGAAGGTTGTCGATGGGCAAAGAATAAAACATTATATCTTAGGTACTACCATTAATGTTGAAAGCAATATTATCCAAACTATGACATCGGAAGAACACATAAAAGAAACCTTCCGAAACACTCCAGAATCGTCAAAAAAGAGGGGGTACGTCATACGGTAAGTAAACGGACTCCGAAAAATCCGCAAAAATATTTTCTATCAGTTTTGGAATATATTAAAAATTAGTAAAATAAGAAACAAACAGGAAGGCAACCCTGGTGGGCATAAGACACCAGGGCGCGTCTGGCTTAACAGGCGCGCCCAGGTGGGTTGTGCCCACCTCGGGTACCTTCCGGACTCCATTTTTCCCCCGTTTGCTTGTTTCCCAAGATAAAAAATTCTTTATATACCCCCCAAACCTATTGACCACCGTATCGCGGAGAAATCTCGTGTTTTCTTTTCTCGCTGTTTTCCCGACAGATCTGAAAATATGTCGTTGCAAGATTTTGAGGAGGAGTGCCTAGTTTCTTATCAGCCTTTAGATAAAAATATCTTGAAGGACACCTATCCCTACATATGGTTCTCCGATGAGGAAGATGAAGACAAACCAGTCCCTCCTTGTTTCAAGCATGAAAACATGGAGGCGTTATGCAAGAGGATAATAAAGCTTGAGATGGAGAACGATGAGTTGAGGATAGATAATTTTACTCTCCGACGTAAGCTGGAGAAAGAGAAGGATAAACCCACTACCTCATCACCACCACTTCCCTCTTCATCACCAAAGGAGACTTGGGTATCGAGTATGGGCACACCCCTTGGCTTCTGCCAAGCTTGGGGGAGGTACCCCGGTATCGTATCACCACCACTATCTTTTTCCTTTATTTACTTTAGTTCGATCCTTAGTTATCTTTTGCTTTAGTTGAATAAAAATTTAGTTCGATCCTTTCTTTTCGAGTGCTTGCTTAGTGATCTATCTATCATTGTAATCGTGTTTGAGATATACAATAAAGAGTAGTTTGAGTTTTGTCTCTTTACTTTAATGTTGCAATAAAAGAAAGGAAAATAAATGAAAAAGATCATATGCTAATCTTATGGCAAGTAATGACATCACATAAGGAAGAGTATAAGTAGAAAAATTTAGTGGAGATTTACAAACATAGCATTGGTCAATGATGCAATTCATGAAAGAATTAATAAGGGAAGAGAAGATTCACATGCAAATACACTATCTTGGACATCTTTTATGATTGTGATCCTCCATCAAAATATTATATGCCAAAATTGTTGACGTTGGACAAGGAAGAAAACGTAATGATTTATGTTTGTTCATATTCACATAGAAGTTATATTGTCATAGATCCTTTAACATGTGGTGCTTGCCCCCCATCTTTGCTAGCCAAAAAACTGCACTAAGTAGAGATACTACTTGTGCATCCAAAACCCTCAACCCAAATCTTGTTCTGAGAGTCCACTATACCTACCTATGGATTGAGTAAGATCCTTCAAGTAAGTTGTCATCGGTGCAATAAGGCAATAAAAATTGCTTCTAAATGTGTTAGATCATTTAGTGTAAGAGAAAATTGAGCGTTGTACGAACTTGTGATGGCAAAATAATAAAGGCGACAGACTGCATAATAAAGGTTGCTATCATAAGGGGCAATGTAACGTGATGTTCTTTTACACTAAGAGATTGAGCATACAACCAAATAGCGCATGGCAACCTCTGAATTTACTTTTATGCAAGAGTCAAAGTATCCCTCTATTCCTTTTTATTTTTCTCTTTTGGCAAGCACCATGTGGTGAGGAAAGATCTAGGCACATATATCCAGTTGGATATGGGTGGGCATGAGTTATTATTGTTGACATCACCCTTGAGGTGAATACGTTGGGAGGCGAAACTATAGGCCCCTATCTTTCTATGTGTCTGGTTGAAACTTTTTGCTCATGTGTATGCGGTGAGTGTTAGCAATCATAGAAGACTATATGATGGTTGAGTATGTGGACTTGCCAAAAGGCTCCGATACGTGACCCTTCCTGAAAAGATGATGAATTGTAGTTGCAAAGTTGACTGAGAACATAGTTTGTTGGTTTTCAATAGAGTTTATGCTTTATACTTCGATGTTGTGATGAATTGTTCCTTGTTCATGAGAAGTTTATGATAAAAGTTATGTGATAAAAGTTTTATAATAAAGTTTGTTACTGTTATAATAATATACATGATGCTTCCATGTCTGTATTTTGTTTTATCGACACCCCTCTCTCTAAGCATGTGGACATGTTTTTCTATTTCGGTTTTCGCTTGAGGACAAGCGAGATCTAAGCTCGGGGGAGTTGATACGTCCATTTTGCATCATGTTTTCCTACTGTTATTTATGATATTTTTATGCATAATAATGCTTTATGGAGTAATTCTAATGCCTTTTCTCTCATAATATGCAAGGTTCACACAAAGAGGGAGAATACCGGCAGTTGGAATTCTGGACCTGAAAAAGCTACGTCAGGCCACCTATTCTGCACAACTCCAAATGAGCTGAAACTTCACGGAGAATTTTTATGGAATATTTAAGGATTAGTGGAGCAAATAACTACCAGAGGGGGCCCACCAGGTGGGCACAACCCACCTGGGCGCTAGGGCCCCCAGGCGCGCCCTGGTGGGTTGTGCCCTCCTCGGCCCACCTCCGGTGCCCCTCTTCTGGTATATAAGTCATTTTGACCTAGAAAAAATAAGGGGAGGACTTTCGGGACGAAGCGCCGCCGTCTCGAGGCGGAACTTGGGCAGGAGCACTTTTGTCCTCAGGCGAAGCGATTCCGCCGGGGGAACTTCCCTCCTGGAGGGGGAATTCATCGTCATCATCATCACCAACAACTCTCCCATCTTGGGGAGGGTAATCTCCATAAAAATCTTCAACAACACCATCTCCTCTCAAACCCTAGTTCATCTCTTGTGTTCAATCTTTGTATCGGAACCTTAGATTGGTGCTTGTGGGTGAATAGTAGTGTTGATTACATCTTGTAGTTGATTACTATATGGCTTATTTGGTGGAAGATTATATGTTCAGATCCATTATGCTATTTAGTACCCCTTTGATCTTGAGCATGATTATCATTTGTGATTAGTTACTTTTGTTCTTGAGGTCACGGGAGAATTCTTGTTGCAAGTAATTATGTGAATTTGATATGTGTTCGATATTTTGATGGTATGTATGTTGTGATTCCCTTAGTGGTGTCATGTGAACGTCGACTACATGGAACTTCACCTTATTAGGGCCTAAGGGAATGCATTATGGAGTAGTTATTAGATGATGGGTTGCGAGAGTGACAGAAGCTTAAACCCTAGTTTATGCGCTACTTTGTAAGGGACTGATTTGGATCCAAAAGTTTAATGCTATGGTTAGATTTTATCTTAATACTTTTCTCATAGTTACGGATGCTTGCGAGGGGGTTAATAATAAGTAGGAGGTTTGTTTAAGTAAGAACAGCACCTAAGCACCGGTCCACCCACATATCAAATTATCAAAGTAGCGAACACGAATCAAACCAACATGATGAAAGTGACTAGATGAAATTCCCGTGTACCCTCAAGAACGCTTTGCTTATTATAGGAGACCGTTTTGGCCTGTCCTTTGCCACAAAAGGATTGGGCTACCTTGCTGCATATTATTTGTCGTTACCGTTACTTGCTCGTTACAAATTATCTTGCTATCAAATTACTCGTTACTTATAATTTCAGTGCTTGTAGAGAATACCTTGTTGAAAACCACTTGTCATTTCCTTCTGCTCCTCGTTGGGTTCGACACTCTTACTTATCGAAAGGACTATGATTGATCCCCTATACTTGTGGGTCATTAGCTGCCGACAAGGCCGGGAAGGAGAAAAACAACGCCTGGCCAGCATACCCCAATGCCTCCACTTGTCAAGATCGCGGCGGTAGCTACCGCGACGTTGAGGAGAGCTGGGCAGAGATCCAAGCAAGGTGGGCTCCTGCCGACAAGGACGACAAATAGAACGATTACATTTAGCCAGCATGTGAGAAGTAGTTAGTGTGTGTGTCGCCTGTACGTTTTTTAATTAATTATGAGCATCTACGAGTACTACTTGCTAGTTTTTAGAGCAAATTACCAATATCTAGGATTTAAGTTGGTAGTATCTATATTTAACGTACAATGTCGATAAGTGACATCCTTTTAGGGCTTTGAGCATTGCTTAGCATGTGTGCACCAAAGTGTTGGAGTTGGACCCCAGCCCTAAATCCTCCCTAAACGTCCACCCAGTCAAAAAAAGTTGACCCAACCAGGTCATGGCGGCCCACCACAGCCACCTGAAGCTCCTTCCTCTCCCATCTTTGCGGGCCAGAAATGAGATGGTCGTAGGTGATTTTCAGTCCCACCTTGCCGCACGAGGCAGCCGCAGACCGGCCTAAATAGCCGCGCCGGCGGATGGCAGCAAGCTTCTCTTTTGTTGCGTAGGTCGATCAATTCTCACTGTGTGAACGAGGCAGGTTGACACTTGATTGCGTTTCATAAAACAATGATTGTTCATCGAACGTCACCTTTGCCTTGTTCATGTATGTTGAATAATCCTGCTATAATGAAAGAGATTTTTAAATTTGCAGGTTGCGGCTGTAGATGCTGATAGATATAATAATTATTAGAAGGTCACAAAACACATGATTTCTATGGCGTATTGTGTGCGTTTTTTGTGTTAATGATCCATAAGTCAGTTACCTGTGCGATGTTTTCTAATATCACAAGCATACCATCACAACCGCCCTTGACCGATTTAATCAACTACATGTGTACAATTTTTTGGAGACGGGATCCACCAATTTTCGTTTTTCTTGCACACGAGTATTTTACGCACTTCATCTATGTTGTGTGTTTCCCCCGCCTAAGTTCCAAGTTTCCTAGCGAAATTTTCAGTAGGCGCGCGATTTCAGAATTTATTCCTCCCACCCCATCCCCACCCATCACATTTCTGCAATATCTTCCCATCCTTTCCCCCCTCCCGACAACTCAAATTGTAGCCACCGCAAACAGAACTTCACCCACATCTACATTTTGCCCGAGCCTTGTCGATCCACTCAGGTAACCCACTGATCCGTATCACGGCCCCGGCCTGATTGCTTCAATGGCGCCTACAAAACACCCTCATGCCTCCAAATCCCTACTCTAGAGCATCGTCATGTAAGCCAAACCACATATAACATGGAGGTCCAGGAGCTGATGGCGGTCGATGGCGCGGTGGGCGCTGTGTGTGTCGACCCAAAGGAACACAACAACTACCCCTCAGGATTTCGTAAGTAGGAACTGTCAAGTTCAGTTATACCAATACCAGTTGCAATGGCTATGTTTTGTACGGTCGATGTATTAAGCATGTTGTAGCAAACACGGCTAACCCGTCTTAACTATTTTCCCTACCATTTATAGACAACTGGGTTATTCTCTGCTCCAGCGGCACTTACCTTGCGATGTTTAACTCTACGAATTTCAATTTCATCAGTACCAGTTTGAATGGCTATACTAGGTTGTCTGTAGTTAACATGTGCCTTATTTATTTCAATAATGCACACTATGATGTTCAAGTACAAACTGTCCAGCTCAATTTCACCAATACCAGCTACAAACTTACAATACATGAATTAGGTTATTGTTAAGCCTGTTGTAGTAAACATTTAAATCCATTTTTAATCTATGCCTTTGCTACCGTGCTAATCTTCGCAATGAAGATATCACTACAGATGCTATAATTCTATTACCATTTGCTATTTTTGGTGGATGTTAAGCATGTTGTAGTTAACATGCCTTTCCATGTACTTACGCAGGGCTACAATAAGTAAAGTTGTTATTTACTGTCGAGGTAAGTTCCATACCAATGTCTTATAGTATTTTACATCATTTGTGCAATTGCAGTTTGGCTTGTTACATTTATGTCGGTGCACTAGGAACGGGGTCCCTAGTACTCCTGACTTGTGCACGGACAGTTGTAGCCTTCCCGGTATGGTGCCTTGGTGGGGACTGAAGATAAGCCAGAGAAACCGCTCTTTGTGAGACCAAAGAGACCAGAGAATTCCTGAGGAAAGTCTCCCTTGCCGGGTAGGCGAGCCCAGCGGGGTCGAGACTACGCCCGGGACCAAGTCTAGGCCGCCCCAATAGGGTTCCCAGGGCCGCCAAGATCAGGGCCTAGCAGGCTCCATGCTGGCAAGCCTTCGCCAGAACGCCACCGCTCCACCGCATTATATGCCAGTCACTAATCAATACGGTGTCGAGCTCTCATGTGGCTAGGTGGATCATGTCGGGAACATGGCAACCTGCTGGAGAGGAGATTAACTTTATTTACACCCATCTTGATGGCGTGTCACACTGATAAGAGGTAGTTGGGTAAGTGGCGCGGCAGCCTTGCCGGGCGTCAACCTCCGCATGACACCTAGTAGTACATTTAATGCACTTTGTCCTAACTGCCAGAGTTAGGTATGATAATACTGTAAGCTATCTAATCATGCTGTAATGACTATTTTGCCACTGTGGTCGCCCCTTTAAGCTATAAAAGGAGGCCTGAGGCAACCTAGCAAGGGGTTCGGACTTTTGATCCCTCAACACTTGTGCACGCGTAGTTGCTCTCCCCGAGGCACCCTTGCCGGGCTTGAGCGCTCCGTGTCTTCATGTTCCTCCAAATCAATCCACCAAAGCAGGAGTAGGGTTTTACGTTGTTAAGTGGCCCGAACCTGGGTAAACAAGAGTTGTCATCACCGTGCTGCCCTACTGCCTCTGCTCTTTGTGCAATGTGATCTTCCTCCGGCGAACCATAAAGGGGCAACACTGCCCCATAGGTGATCGTGCTCCCTCACGAGCTCTTTGGCGCGCCAGGAAGGGGAGGATTCACTTGTGCGAATCTGAGACAGCAACTAGCGCATCGATCTTCTTCATCGCCCATGGCCGGGGCGCCATGACAACGAAACTATCCTTGTCCAGGCTCACACCGCATTCGCCTGAGGATGGCATAGGCGGCACCACTCCAGCGGGCGGTGCGGGGACCACAAAAGGCGCGACCAGTGCAGGAGGTGTTGTCGCCGTACCCATTGTGGCAGGGGCAGATGACAGGCGTACCGGAGCTGGTCAGATCCCTCGACCCTCTGGCGATGACCACAACAATGGGGCGGGCTGAGCGGATGTGTAATACCTGTTTCCCCCACGCTACTGCGATCACGGCCACCAGAGCGACACACTCGGTCTGGCGCGCACCCAGTTCCCTTCGAGCGTCGATCCTGGCAACAACAAGCAGTACCGCGGGCCGCGGCAAACCCATCGGGACTCCGCCCAACCCTACGAAGCAGTGTTGTTGCAGAAGGGAACCGCGACAAGGCCAGTTTCGTCCTTTCCCATGAAGTCTCATCACGCATCGCAATACGTCGTAACCACACTGCGTGTGAGTTAAAGACTAATCACCGCATGCGAGGCTTCCATGGAAAGAAGAGGGTTCACGTCTCCACGACAGCGACGATTGCGAGTTAAAGAAAAGATAAGTTGTGGAACCTTTTTAGTTCCAGAATTTTTAATTATCCTTTGTGACTCCTTTGGTTTAAGCCCTGGTACTCATATGGAAAACCTTCAATGCGAAAGGATTCTTCCGTGATCGTTTGTGCCCTTCTCTGTTTCGAGTCCGCTCAACAGTTCAAGTGGCAGCATCGGAAACGTCGAAGGAAAACTAGCCAGAGGTGTCGCTACTTGCAAGCTGCTAGGGGTCCGCCCCCAAAGCACTGCGGCTAGTGTCAGCCTCAGCAAGCTCCCAGCATGTGTAGGGTGCACCATCATACGATAACAACGGCCCAAAAGAACCAAAAGGATAGCATCAGTTCACACACCTACTTAAAAGTACTATTACATTTCAAGAATATCAAAGACCTAACACAAGGTCAAACATTTTCTTTTGTTCAGCAGAGTTAGCACGGCAACAAGCTTAGTTGGTACGGCCGCCCTAAACCCTAGGGACCTTGTAGGAGACAAGGGCAATTATTTTGTGGACGGAGGAAGTATCCGTGTTCTGCAGCAACTTCTTGAAAGACTTGGAGACGTCAAGCCCTGCATTGTGGCAAACCAGACTGACCAGCACGGTGTGAAACACGTAATGGGTGAATTTCCGGGACTCGTTGGCAAAAGCCGCATTCCTGTCATCGTGATACATCTTCAACGCTTCGTTCAAGCCGTTGAAGAACTTGGATAGTCTGGCGCTGGCAACCTCATGCTCTGAAGTAGGGAAACTCCAGCTCTTCATCTCCATGACTGCAAGCTGGGAAGAGATGTGCAGGCGGTATCAACCACCTCCTCTGTCCAGAGGGAGTACATCTTCTGCATCTTGTCCACTGTACTTTCGGCATCCTCCCGAAGAGTTTCTGCAGTAGCGAGCTTCTCCGATAAAGCCTTCTCCCTCACCTTGTAAGATTTGAGGTTCTACTCTAGCCCGACAAGTTTGGATTTCAGATCCTGGACCACACCATCAGCAGTGGCCAATTCTTTGCTCTTGGATGAGAGCGGCGTCTGCAGCTCCCCTAGGGCGTGATCTGCTTTCTGCGCCTTGGCCTTGAGAGCCTCGATATTCTTGCCGCTAGTGGCCAACTCTTCCTTCAGTTTGCTGGCCAGGGCCTCCGTTTCTGCCTTGGCTGTGGTGGCGACTGCAGCCTCGTCAACAGCCTCTTTGAGTTTGGCAGCATGCTCGGAAGCTTGTGCCTCCAAGGCCTTCTCGTGATCATCCTCCAACTTCTGGGTTCGCTGCCACACAAGTTCCTCAATCTCGTCGTCTTTGCTATGGAGAGTGGCAGCCATAGCTTGTTCTTGAGCGGCAAGATCCTTGGCTTTGGCGTTGAGCTGCGTCTCGCGCTCCGTCAGCTTGCCGTCACGGGCTCTTGTTTTCTCTTCCGCAGCGGCCATCTTCTCCTCCTGGCTCCTGAGTTCGCGGGATCAATTGTTATACCATGTGCGCAACTCTTTTGCCTTCTCCTTCAGTTGCCGGTTTGCCATATCCTGAACCTTGTGTTCTCCCTTGATCTGCTTCCACCTCTTGTCGTACCTGTCATGGGCATCTTTAAACCCGGCAGCCATAGCCTGCAAGAATGTGTAGTCCTCCTGCTCATTGGCTATGTCTTCAGCATCTGTGTACCTCTGAGCCAAGTGGAGTAAGATTTTGCAACTTCCTCCTCGAAGTTCAGTTCTGCAGCACCGGACAAGCTGGGGGCTCCAAGATTGGCCTGGAAGGTCACCATATCTGTGCTGGTGGGCAGGATTGGCAGGGCCACCGACACTGATCGCTCGGCAAGTACTAGTTGCGGGTCTATGGTTTGCGCCACATCCATATCCATCTTGGTGGGCTCGGATTGGTTGTCAGAGGGCTCCTCCATCGCCACATCTGCCTCCTGGATATCACCATCAGTTCGCTCAGGATTTTTCGTGGCGGCTATTTTGGTGGCCTCTTCAGCAGCAGCCTTGGCAATACCGGCAACCTCCACTAGCTCATCACCCTCTGCGGGAAAGGTTGGAGCTAGAAAACCAAGACAAGATAAAAAGAGAGAAATGAGATCTCAACTATGGTAAAAACCGAAGGAAAGATTATTGTGGAGATAACTTTGCGGTGAGAGGATTACCTGGCTGTACTTGTTGGGTGGGGGTGTCCCCACCCCCGACAGCTTGCGTTGCCGGCACATGGCCCTCGACAATTCTCGTCGTTGGAGAGGCGCTGGTGTGAACAATGTCGTCAGTGGAGACCCTTGCCAGAGAAGTGCTCCCGAGAATGGTGGTTGACGGGGAACCCTTGGCAAGGTCTGCTTCTCGGTCCTCTTAAACCTGATACTCCCCTCCTGCCTCCTTGCCCTCACCAGAAGAACAGTCCTTGGTGGTTGTATTAGTTGGCTGAGGCAAGGGCATGTTTGGATGCAGGGGGCTGGTCTCGGGGATGGAGACTATGGGGTCGTCCACCAGTGCCTCCTGCACAATCCCTGGCGACGAGCCATGTGCCACTGATGCCTTGGACTACTTCGTCTTATGAATGGGCGGTTCTTCGTCCCTGAGGCAATAAGGAGCCAGGTCAGAATCAACAAGTAAGATAAATTGAGACATGACGGAGTAGGGAATTACTTAATCTTCATCGGATTCGATGAGCATGTCCATCTTATACTCGGACAGTGGTGGAGACTCCCTGGCCCTCTTGATGGCTGGCGGCAGCGAACTTGGCGGGATCGGGACCCCGTCCTCCCCGGGAAGTTCTTCTTGGTAAGACGAAGGCTTGAGCTTGACTAACCGTGTGGATTGCCGACGTATCGTCTCCTACTTCCCGGTCTTCATGGTGGTCTTCCTTACCGCAGAGGCGGATCAGGGCTGGGGAATACTCATGTTCTCTTGGCTCACCCTATTGCGGAGGCGGCGCAGCGGCTCGCCAAATTGGAAGTCTTCTTCTTCCGGTTTCTCTGTTGTTGCCTCCCCGGCAGCCTCGTCCCGGATGGGCCCTTCCCGTCCCTGCTCAGCAGGCTCCTCATCGTCATCCTAGTCTTCATCATCTTCTTCCTCCTCTACATCGTCTTCAGTGTCCTTGCCAAGGGACATAGACTTTGCAAGTGCTACCCTACAGGCCTCTGCAACTCTGCTGGCGATGTACGCCTTCTCCTCTTCCGTGGTTTCCTTGATCAGGTCACGCTCCTCTCACTCGGCCTTCTCCACTAGCTTAGAAGCCCATCTCTTCTCATCCGACGACGAGGGCAGTTCCCAGCTTTCTTTGACCCTGGTGGCAGAGCAGTCTGGCATCCACACCAAGATGGCATTCCTTTCTATGTTGATGTGCAGTGGCACAACCGTATCTGGTAAGTGGAAAGTGCCCAGTTTGTGGACCAACTATTGACAGAGCCAGGAGTGGCCCAGCACCGTCAAGTTATAGCCACGGCCTAGGTACAACCGCATTATGTCCCCGGCATTCTGATATAGCCAAGTCGGCCTGTCTCTCTGCTACAGCGGGGCGATGCAGCAACGCAAGTAGTCGGCCCCAACCGTCTCTATGGTCAGGACAGCTTCTCGTAGGCGGGCAATCCTATTCAAAATCGGACAGAGCTTCTTCTTGTTGGCACCGAGCTTCTTCTAGTTATCATCCCGATCAATCTTCCTTGTTCGCGGCAAGCAGAACACCGGAAAGTTCTCCTCCTGAATCCAGCACCAAGTTCCCCTCCATTCCTCCCACTTGCCGTGGAGCTGTCTGGGAAGGTAGTCTCTTTGGTCCTTCTTCCCCCTCGAGAACCATGTTACGCTTCCAGACAGCGCATCGTTCTCAACCCGAGGGACGAAGAAGTGGCGGAACAAATCTACATTGGGCATAACTCCGATGAAGTTCTCACAGAAATGTGCAAAAATTGCTATGCACATCATGGCATTGGGAGTGAAGTTGAGCAGCCAGAATCCATAGGTCGACATCAGCTCACAGAAGAAATCTGAGTACGGCGGCACCAATCCGCAGTAAAAGTATGCACAGAAGAAGGGGTAGGAGTTTCTCGGGATAGTGGGGCCGAAAGGGAGAACCTTGGGGGCTCCATGGCTATCAGTATCTTTCCCCCACATGTAGGCGTACCTCTCGATCAGAGTATTGGCGGACAAGGTGGGCAGTGAGAAGACGACGTTCTCATTCCACCATCTCTCCAGTTCCTCCAACTCCTTCTTCTGCTCTGCTTTGGGGTCGAGCGGTTTAGCCGCCTTCCTCCCCTTTGTGGCGGCTGCCTTGGCCGCCATCCCAGGGCTCAGGGAGGAAGAAAGCTTGAGGTCGAAGAAGATTGATATGGGCATCGGCGACGGAGGTGAGGGTGGTTTGTTCTTGGCGGGAGGGAGAAGATGAAACAGGGGAGGGTGGAAGTGAATGAACAGCGCCCCTTCACGGTTACCTTTTTATGGGAAATACGCGAGGGGGCTGGCTCTTCACCGCCTCCCCTAGCTGCGCCCACCACAGGCGCGCCTTGTTGGGTAACTGCGATAGCACCCACGCTCCAACACCCCGCGATTAATGTGTGGATTGGACGTGCGATGGCAAGAACCGTCATGATTTCGAATCACAACAAAGGATTATGTGAGTTTCCCTCCGTCACGTGTGTCCGTGCATGTTGTTAGGCCTAACCCAATGACATCTCGGATGCGCGCATGAGCCAGGCCCAGGGGCTCCCGTCGGTGCACTAGGAACGGGGTCCCTAGTACTCCTGACTTGTGCACGGACAGTTGCAGCCTTCTCGGCATGGTGCCTTGGCGGGGACTAAAGATAAGCCAGAGAAACCGCTCTTCATGAGACCAAAGAGACCAGAGAATTCCACAGGAAAGTTTCCCTTGCCGGGCAGGCGAGCCCAGCGGGGTCGAGACTACGCCCGGGACCAAGTCCAGGCCGCCCCAACAGGGTTCCTGGGGCCGCCAAGAACAGGGCCCGGCACGCTCCATGCCAGCAAGCCTTCGCCAGAACGCCACCGCTCCACCTCATTATACGCCAGTCACTAAGTATGATGTCGAGCTCTCAAGTGGCTAGGTGGATCATGTCGGCTACGTGGCAACCTGCTGGAGAGGAGATTAACTTTATTGACACCCGTCTTGATGGCGTGTCACACTGATAAGAGGTAGTTGGGTAAGCGGCACGGCAGTCTTGCCGGGCGTCAACCTCCGGATAACACCTAGAAGTACATTTAATGCACTTTGTCCTAACTGCCAGAGTTAGGTATGGTAACACTGTTAGCTATCTAATCATGATGTAATGACTATTTTGCCATTGTGGTCGCCCCTTTAAGCTATAAAAGGAGGCCTGAGGCAACCTAGCAAGGGGTTCGGACTTTTGATACCTCAACACTTGTACGCGCGTAGCTGCTCTCCCCGAGGCATGTCAGGCTTGAGCGCTCCGTGTCTTCGTGATCCTCCAAATCAATCCACCAAAGCAGGAGTAGGGTTTTACGCTGTTAAGTGGACCGAACCTGGGTAAACAAGAGTTGTCATCACCGCACTGCCCTGCTGCGTCTGCTCTTTGTGCAATGTGATCTTCCCCCGCCGAACCATAAAGGGTCAACCCTGTCCCATAGGTGATCGTGCTCCCCCACGATAATTTACTTGCTTCTTGTAGGTACACATGTCAGCGGCACTGACTCACGCATCGACCTAGAGGAAGATCTTGCCTCCAACGTTGCCGACTTGGGGTGGGCTCCAGCCCAGATGAAGTGCCACAACAACTACCCCTAGGCCCACGGAGTCGTCGATTCCGCTCTCCACCGAAGGGGGAGCCGGGGCCCCACCGCCAGCGCCGAACACCGGAGATCGGGTTGCGGTTGGGTGGCCAGACATGATGGAGGAGGCTTTGAATAGCTCCTCCATCGTCACGGAATATCGCGCCCTGATGGGCATGGTTTTGCAAGGTATTCGATCCATTAACAGCGGACTGAAGGAAGCTTTTGGCGGCCTACTGACGGGCTTCGAGGTAAGCCATGTAATATCCTTTTTATAAGGCAAATTTCTTGAGTAAGGTCCCGCCATCCTCATATGTAGCAGCCCTCGAGACACTACCAGGATTGAAAAAACCTGGCGGAGGATCGAAAATCACTGAATCAGGAGTCTAAATTATGTAAATTGTTTGTAGGCCTCGTCCTTGGCAGCGGCTGCCAATGCCGTAGAGCTTGCTGAAGTGAATCGGAAACTCAAAAGCTCCGATGAGGAGCTCGACCTTGTCAACAAGTGGTTCGACGAAGTACAAGGTTAGTCCGGACTAGACTTTGTAGCAGTTCAGTTTTCCTTATCAAGCGAAGTATCTGAGGTTAACCCTAAGCAAGGAATGTGTTATTATGACTGCAGTTATCGCCGTGGAGGTCGAGACACACAAGGCCGAACTAAAGAAGGCCAAGCAGGAGGTGGCCGAACAGAAGGCAAAGGCCGAGCGAGTGGTCGCCGAGCTTTTGATGGTGAAGACCGTCAGTGAAAAGCACGAGGCCAGAATGGCCGAGGTGCAGCAGGAGCTCAAGGATGCCGTCACTAAATATGAGGACCTTGAGCAGAAAAATAAGGGTCAAGTCACCGAGCTGTCTATGGTGAAGCTGGAGATCTAGGAGGCGAGGTCGGAAGCACGAGGCGCCCGAGAGTAACTCCGCCAAGTGAAGCTTATTGTGGATGGTAAGCCATACTTACTGCAAAGTGTCTTTCGCGGTCACATGTTTGCTTTGCTCAGACGGGTGTGGCGTTCCTTAGGCGCATTTGGGGATCTCCCGAGGAGTGTGGCAGATGCGGCAAGGCATTTTTCTTCTCGGGAGGGCGACGCTGAGCATAGGTTGTTTTGGGCACAGTTCCAGGCGCCCAAGCACCCTCCCCTCCTGAGCAATCAAATGAAACAAGTGATGGAGTTGCACCGGATGGCAGAGCTGGCCATGAGCGACCTCTGTGTCCGGTTGTGGCCTTCGGAGGCACTGCTGAGCAGCTACTTCGAACTAGTGCAAAAGCTATACCATGCTGCGCCCAGGATTGACACCTTCAACTGGTTAGTATGCATCGAGGGAGCTCGGATGGCTTTCACGAAGACGATGGTGCATTGGCCTAAGATCAAGCCGGTTGAGATGGCCACCGGACCCCCTCCCCCCAGAAAGGAGCCAAGGCGCCCCGAGCAATATTTTCCCATCGTAATGGATGGTGCTCGGGTGATAGAGGCCCAGTGTTCGAAAAATGTAATTTATGAGTGAGAGCACTATCATGTGTCAGATGACAGTTGAACCCTTTGCTTTATTATGCGGGTGCTTTGTATGGTTTATCATACTTTGTTTGCTTTTGTTTATTTTGACTCCTGTGCAGCCGTTTTAATCTGAAAGTTACAGGTCGTCGGCTTTAGCCCCCTTGTAGATGCTACAAGGGGTGTTTCAACCTCCACACTTTGACCCTTAGCCGACGTCTCGGTGCCTGAAGGCGGTAGTATGTGAGGGAAACAAGGCAATCAGACTATGCGGCTTTAGTGCTTTCACTTAGCCATAGGAGCTTGATTGCGGGGTCTAGTGACTAGTCCCCAGTGTTTTGTGATGTTCGGGTGAGCCGAGGTATATACCATCATCACATGGTTGTGTGAAGGCAAACCCTTCAATTAACACGGTGTAATCTCCTTCAATTTATAGTTTAACACTTGTCATCGTATCGCCGACCAGTTCTCGCCTATTATGATAGTCAGTTTTCAGCTTTCTCCACTGAGGTACTTAACCAGGCAAGCTAGAAGTACAATCGCAGTGGTTCTCCCTTTACCCTCTTAGCCGAACATGCGGAATGTAAGGGGGCAAACACAGGAGCCGGGGAACCCAACTATTGACCCAAGACATAATTTGGAACAGATTCATATAATGCAATATCCGAGATGCCGAACACTTAATAGAAAAGATAGTGTCGGATTGATGCTTGGGGTGAGTTTTATAATCGAGCCCCTAGTCTATTAGTCAATCACATCTAAAGAAAATATATACCGAACTAGTTGGTTTCGGCGTTCGCGAGCGGAAAGGGTTATGCAATAGGAATGACTGCATGGGGACCGTAAAGGGTGATCTTTATTTCCAAAAAAATCATGACGTCTAGCCGTACAAGCCGAACAACCGAAGCAACTGTTACATGTACTTTGGTATAAAAAAGAAATTATACAGGGGAAAGGTTTAGACAGGGCCTTTATTCCTGGTTTGACATCCCTAATGTACCATGCTGCACGTCTGCGCCTTTGCTCTTGGTGGGATTATTCCTTGAAGGGGATGGTCATCGGCTGACGGGCCCTTGAGAGAGGGTCTTGAGAAGTTGCCGTAGCATATTAGCTTGATGTCGGATAGGTCCCAGCTGGTACCTATTATTGTCCAATGACGTGTTTGGCCATAGCTCGGTTGAACCGAACACTTGGCATTCGAGGGGTTATTCCCCATAGCTGCCCATGGTATTTTAAGCATGAAGTTGTGCACCCGAGGCACGTACTTTCTGACTGTGGTGGGCATGCTGTGGGGCACGTCTCCCTATTTGTATGGAGCGTAGGGGGGCTCCGAGAGCTGAGATAGAGCTCGGTCTCTTTGCTCGTTTCTCTCACCTTGACGGCGGACTGGTACTTCAGCCCTTCTTTGCCGATTTGGACTTCGGCTGCGAGAGCCGCTGTATGCTCCTCGGTCTGGAGTGAGCACTCCGTGTTCCCGTTAATCATGATTACACCCTTGGGACTGGGCATCTTTAGCTTCAGGTATGCCTAATGGGGGATGGCGTTGATGCGAGCAAACGCCTTATGGCCTAGAAGGGCGTGGTAGCCACTGCGAAAGGGGATGATGTCGAAGATCAAGTCTTCACTGTGAAAGTTATTGAGCAAGCCGAATACTACTTCCAAGGTCACAGTGGCCAAGCAGCGGGCTTCGACGCCTGGGATAACTCGTTTAAAGGTTGTGTTGCTAGGCTTGATTCTTGACGGATCAATACCCATTTTCCTCAATGTATCTAAATTAATTAGATTGAGGCTACTGCCTCCGTCCATGAGGACTCTAGTGAGGTGGTACCCATCTATAATGGGGTCAAGAACCAGGGCCACTGATCCTCCATGATGGATACTGGTCGGATGTCCTTGCGGTCGAAGGTGATCAGGCAAGCTGACCACAGGTTGAATTTTGGGGCTACCGGCTCTACAGCGTAGACATCCCGAAGTGCGCGCTTCCTCTCCTTCTTGGGTATATGTGTGGCATAGATCATGTTCACCGTTTTTACCTCAGGAGGGAATTGCTTCTGGCCTCCATTATTCGGCCCGCGAGGCTCTTCATCGTCCTAACTGTCGGGGCCCTTGCCTTGCTCCTCGGTTGTGAGTTTGTCGGCCTGTTTGATCACCCAACAGTTACGATTGGTGTGGTTGGCAGGCTTTTCTGGGGTGCCATGATTCTGGCAGGGCCTATCCAGTATTTTGTCAAGTGTTGTCGGGCCATCCCTATTCCCTTTAGAAGGCTTCCTCCACGGTCCTGATTTTGAGTTGCTGAATCTGGCATTTACTGTCGTGTCTTCAGCTTCAGCGCCATTGTGACGATGCTTGTTCTTGTTGTGTCATGGTTTCCCATTTCCATCCCGGACTTCTGAAGTGCCGGGGTCTTCGGGGTTGTTGCTTCTATGATCCAACCAGCTATCTTCGCTTGCGCAAAAGCGGGTCATGAGTGAGGTGAGAGCCGAGATCGTCCTCTGCTTGTCTTGGCCAAGCTGACGAGCTAGCCATTCGTCTCAGATGCTATGTTTGAATGCGGCTATCGCCTCGGCATCTGGACAGTCGATGATTTGGTTCTTCTTGGTCAAGAACCGATTGCAAAATTGTCGGGCTGACTCGCCAGGCTGTTGGACCACATGGCTTAGGTCATCGACGTCCGGAGGCCGGACATAAGTGCCTTGAAAGTTAGCTCGGAAAGCATCCTCGAGCTCTTCCCAGCTCCCTGTGGAGTTTTCAGGGAGGCTGTTCAACCAATGCCTGGCTGTCCCTTTAAGCTTTAATGGCATGTATTTTATGGCATGGAGGTCATCTCCTCGAGCCATATGAATGCGGAGAAGAAAATCTTCGATCCACACGGCCGGTTCTGTTGTCCCGTCGTATTGTTTGATGCTTACGGGTTTAAACCCTTCAGGGAACTGATGTTGCATCACATTGTCTGTAAAACACATCGGGTGAGCGGGGCCCCTGACTCGGGCCACGTCACGCCGGAGATCGGCTGCCATCCGGGCCCGGTGTTAAACTGACCCTCGTGGCTACCAAGTGGGTGGTGGGTGGGACAAAAAATTCCCTACTATCTGCATCGGGCCTAATCCCATCGTAGATCAAAGGAGGGGCGTCGGTGATGCTCATCGTCAGGATCCGACCTACCGTCTCATTTAACAAGGAGAGACTAGCCAGATCTGTGTCCAGGTTTTCTTCGGAGGCAATCTCTGATGTGGTGGTGCGAGGGGCGAGTCCAGCCAGGGTTGACTCCTGGAGTTCAGATGCCAAAGTCGTATCCAAGCCTGAAACTAGATCCGAGATAAGAGTGGCGAGTCCGGCTAGGGTTGACTCCTGGTCTTCGGATGCAGAGGTTGCATCCATGCTCGAAGCCGGATCTGAGGTAAGAGCCGGCCCAGGGATCAGGTCGGAAAGAGATCCTGAAGTCAAAGCTTCAGAGTTTTTAGGCAACTCAGGCAAGGCTGAGAATCCGGTGAAGATTAGGTCGCCCCGGGTGTTAGCGACATACTCTAGGTTGCCGAATCGAATCCAGTGCCCGGGGGCGAAGCTGTCGACCTGGTCAAGATGACCAGTTGGATTGGCGTGCAGAACACTGCCGCCGAACGTGAAGAGTTGGCCAGGAACGAAGATGTCCCCGGTACGGACGCTATCTCCGATGATTAGGCGAGCCATCGATCCTATGATGATCTGACAGCGGAACTCTCAATGAAAGCACCAATGTCGGTGTCAAAACCAGCGGATCTTGGGTAGGGGGTCTCAAGCTGTGGATCTTGGATCAATGGGGAAAAAGGGATGAAGGAGACAGTGTTTACCCTGGTTCGGGCCCTCTCGAGGAGGTAAAACCCTATGTCCTTCTTGATTGTATTGAAGTGTATAAGATGATTACAGAGTCGATCTACCACGAGATCAGATGAACTAAACCCTAGATGAGTCGGATGATGGTTGTTCTTCTAGCCTCTACAAACTAAACCCTCGGGTTTATATAGACACCAGGGGTACTAGGGTTACACATGGTCAGTTACAAGGAAGAAATAAACATGCCGTGTCTCTTGTCTTGACTTGGATGACATACCAAGGCTCCATAGGTTTCCTTGTGCAGATACGGAGTTGCCCTATAGCTCGGTCTTTTAGTAGTCACAGAGCGGCCCACCTGTCCGGCCCATAAGAAATAGGCCGGTAGCCCGAGGACCCCCTAATCCATGACTCCCTCAAGCATGGATTCACGCTTCCACCCGGAGGAACACCTCGCCTCTGACGCCACTAACTAGGGGTGGGCTCTAGCCAAGATCAAGTGCCCCAGCAATGACCCCTCAGGATTTACCAAGTATGAACTAGCCAGTTCAATTTTACCGATACCAGTTGCAATGCCTATTGTTTTGTACGGTTGATGTATTAAGCATGCTGTACTAAACACACCTAACCCGCCTTAGGTATTTCCCTAACTTTTTGTAGACAACTGGGCCATTCTCTGCTCTAGCAGCACTTGCCTTACAATGTTTAACTCTGTGAATTTCAATTTCATCAGTACCACTTTCAATGGCTATACTGGGTTGTTTGTACTTAACACGAGCCTTATTTATTTCAGTAATGTAGACTGTGATGTTCAAGTACGAACTGTCCAGCTCAATTTTGACCAATACCATCTACAAACTTAGAATACATGACTTAGGTTGCTATTAAGCCTATTGTAGTAAATAGTTCTATCCATTTTTAATCTGTCCCTTTGCTACCGTGCTACTCTTAGCAATGAAGATATCACTAGAGATGATGTCGTATTATTACCATTTGCTATTTTTGGTGGATGTTAACCCTGTTGTAGTTAACATGCCTTTCCATGTACTTACGCAGGGCCACAATGGGGGGTGCCGTTGTTTGCTGCCGAGGTTAGCTGCATCCCACGTCTTATAGTATTTTACATCATTTGTGCAATTACAGTTTAGCTTCTATCACTTACTGGTTGCCTGTAGGTACATATATCAACGGTACTGGCCCTTTGTTAGACCCCTTTTGCATATGGGGCAATGAGATATTCATGAACAAGCGTCATGTGAGGAAACTAAGAAAGATTGTTAGGCGAAAGAGACGGGTGATGGAAATGAAACTCTTTATTTACACTTTTTCCAAGACAACAATGAACTTCAGGATGGTAAGTGATCTGTTGCATTTTCCCTCTGCCCACAACAAGTTACTCTACTAGACATGAATATCTGAAAGTTTTCTCTTTTCATTTGTTTCTGAAGCAATTTATTGATGCTTACCTTGCAAACTATATGACCGGAGTGGAGGCAACTAAGGTTAAAGTATATAATTCATACTACCATGATAATGGTCTAGAAGTCTTCCTGAAGGGAGTGCAGGATGGGCGGGCGATTTTGACAAGGGGTTGGACAAAAGTTGTGCACACCTTTGGCATCGAGGAAGACACATTATGGGCATTCCGCTTCTTCAACACCACCTGCAGCAAAAATGATTTACACTTCTCTCTTCACCTTTACCGCCTCTAAATATTGTAGTTTATCATAGTTTATCTGCTGCCTAATTCTGTAATTATTGAACATATTGTACTGAGAATTTGATTTATGGATTGGTTATTGAACCATTGTGATGGCAATTTGAAATATTTGAATCGGTGGTCGATAGAACTTGAGGAAATATTTGAATCGGTGTAAAGCAAACATTAAGTGTGCGTAGAGTTGTATCGGTGGTCGATAGAACTTGAGGGAATTTTGTTCTACCTTTAGCTCCTCATTGGGTTCGACACTCTTATTTATCAAAACAGGCTACAAACGATCCCCTATACTTGTGGGTTATCAAGACCTTTTTCCCGCACTGTTCCTGGGGAGCAATAGCGTGGGGTGAATATTCTCGTGTGTGCTTGTTTGCTTTATCAGTAAGTAGTTTCTATTTTCTGTTCTAAGTTGTTCTCTATCTTTAGTTATGGATATGGAACACGAAATACCAAAAAATAGTTTCACTTGCTATTCATGGAGATGGGGAACCTCCTAAAACCCTCGATGATCATTATGTGAAAAATATTAAACACTACTTTGATAATCCTGAGAAAACCCCATTCAACTTGATAATGGGAGACATGTTGGATCAATGTGAATACTTTAGGGATTATCGCTTAACTCAAAAAGGAAAACTGTTATGGGATCAAATTCATATGTTGCATTGGTATGCTTAGGAGTCTATGCTTGAGATATGATTATAATTGTTGCTCTAGGATGAAGGCTCCACACCTTCCCTTTTCATGTAAATTTAACGATAATGAAACCTTAGATTCTTATGCTAATGGTAGATATGATTGCTATGATGTGGAATGAATAGAAGAATTTTGTTGCTTTTAATTAAGGGTGTTTATGAAATTCAATCTCTGTTTGAAAAGTATAAAGATTATGATGATGTTGTTTATAGACCTGAAAATTTTGCTATACTTAAGTATTGCTATGAGAATTATAAACACAATGCCCATATTGATGTATTTATTGAGAAAGTCTCCGTTGTCCAAGAAGAGACTAATATTTTGCAGGAATCTATGGAAGAAGAAATTTCTGAAACTGTGAGCTCATTGGATGAAAAAGATGGTGCTGAGAGCGAAGAACAAAAGGAGAAAGAACGGATTAGCTACCCATGCCCACCTTCTAATGAGAGTAATTCTCCAACTCATACATTGTTTAATGTCCCTTTGTTCTTACCGAAGGATGAATGCTATGATAATTGCTATGATCCCATTGATTCGTTTGAAATATCTCTTTTTGATGAACTTGATGCTTGTTGTGCTTGTGGCCAAGATGCCAATGTGAATTATGCTTATGGCTATGAACTTGATGTAGTTCCTTATATTAAGAATGAAATTGTTGCTATTGCACCCACACATGATAGTCCTATTATCTTTTTGAATTCTCCCAACTACACTATATCAGAGAAGTTTGCTCTTATTAAGGATTACATTGATGGGTTGCCTTTTACCATTGCACATGATGATTTTGATGAATACAATATGCATGTGCTTGCTGCTCCTACTTATTATGAGAGAGGAACTACATCTCCGCCTTTCTATGTTTCCAACACGATAAAATTGCAAGAAACTGCTTATGCTATGTATTGGCCCTTACTTGATGTGCATGAATTGTTCTTTTATGACATGTCGATGCATCGGAAGAGAGTTAGACTTCGTTGTTGCATGATATATATTATTTTGTGTTCACTACTAAATTACAAATCATTGCTAATTAAAATTGGCTTTGATATACCTTGGGATCCAGGTGGATCAATTACTTGAGCACTTTATGCCTGGCTTAATGGCTTTAGAGAAAGTGCTGCCAGGGAGACAACCCTGAAGTTTTAGAGTCATTTTGTTCTATTGTGTGCTTTTATAAAGTTTTAAAACAAAAGAATAAAGAGGGGAACCTCAAACTTTTTCAAAAACAAAAGTGAAAGTGAGAAAGATGAACACCATTGAAGTGGGGGACGTCCTTGAACTTTGTTCATGCCCATGGAAACTTTGTGAATCGCTATTCCATAAACTTTTAAACAAAAATAATTATCCCCTTGTATAAATCCATTGTATTATAAAAATAATGTGCCAAGATTTGCCTTTAGGATGATTAGATTGCTTGTTGGTATGTGCGGTGCAAAAACAGAAACTTTAGCTGTAGTGCATGAATTTACATTTTTTTTACTAGAACATCAAAAGTTTCTGAAATTTTTACACATTACTGCTATGCAAAATGTTTATTTTATCCTAATGTTTCAGAAGTTTTCGAGTTACAGAAGTATAGTCAAAGTTCAGATTGCTACAGACTGTCCTGTTTTTGACAGATTCTATTTTTGATGCATTGTTTTGCTTGTTTTGATGGAACTATGGATCTTAGCGAGTGTATAAGCCATGGAGAAGTTAGGATACAGTAGGGATAATGCAAAAATAAAATATGAATGGGTTTGCAACAGTACTTAAAGTAGAAATTTGCTTTATTATGCTAACGGATCTCACGAAGGTTTTTGTTAAGTTTTGCGTGGGTGAAGTGTTCAAAGGTCGAGGAGGTCTCGATATGAGGAGAAGCAGGAGAGGCAAGAGTTCAAGCTTGGGGATACCCAAGGCACCCCAAGTAAATATCCAAGGAGACTCAAGCGTCTAATCTTGGGGATGCCCCGGAAGCCATCCCATTTTTCTTCAACAAGTATCGGTATGTTTCGGTTTTCGTTTCGTTCATGTGATATGCGTAAATCTTGGAGCGTCTTTTGTGTTTATTTTTTCCTTTTCTTTTATGCACCATGCTGGCATGAGATAGTCCTTGGTTGATTTATAGAATGCTCATTGCACTTCACTTATATCTTTTGAGTATGGCTTTATAGAATGCTTCATGTGCTTCACTTATATCATTTGAAGCTTGGATTACCTGTTTCTCTTCACATAGAAAACCGTTGTTTATAGAATGCTCTTTTGCTTCACTTATATTTATTAGAGAATGGTCTTTTGTAGAAAGAATTAAACTCTCTAGCTTCACTTATATCTATTTAGAGAGTCAACAGGAATTGGTCATTCACATGGTTAGTCATAAAATCCTACATAAAACTTGTGGATCACTGAATATGATATGTTTGATTCCTTGCAATAGTTTTGCGATATAGAGATAATAATATGTGGGAGGTACTAGTAAATGGTTGTGGTTAGTAGGAATATTGGTGTGAAGGTTTGTGATTCCTGAAGCATGCACGTATAGTCTCTCGTTATGCTAAGAAGTTGGAGCATGATTATTATTGATTGTCTTCCTTATGAGTGGCAATCGGGGACGAGCGATGGTCTTTTCCTACCAATCTATCCTCCTAGGGGCATGCATAGTAGTACTTTGCTTCGAGGGCTAATAAACTTTCGCAATAAGTATATTAGTTCTTTATGACTAATGTGAGTCCCTGGATTATACGCACTCTTCCCTTTCCGCAATTTGCTAGCCTCTATGGTACCGTGCATTGCCCTTTCTCACCTCGAGAGTCGGTGCAAACTTCGCCAGTGCATCCAAACCCCATGATATGATACGCTCTATCACACATAAGACATATTATATCTTCCTCAAAACAGCCACCATACCTACCTATTATGGCATTTCCATAGCCATTCCGAGATATATTGCCATGTAACTTCCACCGTTCCATTTTTATGACTTGAGCATTCATTGTCATATTGCTTTGCATGATCATATAGCTGACATAGTATTTGTGGCTCAGCCACCGTTCATCATTTTTATACATGTTATGCTAGATCATTGCACATCCTGGTACACTGCGAGAGGCATTCATATAGAGTCATACTTTGTTCTAGGTATTGAGTTGTAATATTGAGTTGTAAGTAAATAGAAGTGTGATGATCATCATTATTCATTATTAGAGCATGTCCCCGTGGGGAAAGGATGATGGAGACTATGATTCCCCCACAAGTCGGGATGAGACTCCGGACAAAATGAAAAAAAAGAAGAAAAAAAGTGAGGCCAAAAAGAGCCCAAGAAAAAATAAAAAAGGAAAAAAATGAGAGAAAAGAGAGAAGGGGCATGATAATTCCACACTTGTGCTTCAGAGTAGCACCATGTTTTTCATATAGAGAGTCTCCTATGTATTCACTTTCATATACTAGTGGGAATTTTTCATTATAGAGTTAGATGCACACCCACTTAGTTTTCATATTGAGCTTTCATACACTTATAGCTCTTAGTGCATCCGTTGCATGGCAATCCCTACTCCTCGCATTGATATCAATTGATGGGAATCTCCATAGCCTGTTGATTAGCCGCGTCGATCTGAGACTTTCTTAATTTTTTGTCTTCTCTATGTTTACCCCTATCATCATACTCTATTCCACCCATAGTGCTATGTTCATGGCTTGCGCTCATGTATTGCATGGGGGTTGAAAAAGCTGAAGCGCATTAAAAATTATGAACCAATTGCTCGGCTTGTCATCGGGGTTGTGCATGATAAATACTTTGTGTTAAGAAGATGGAGCATGACAAGACAATATGATTTTGTAGGGATGGCGTTCTTTACCATTGATATTTTGAAAGACATGATTGTTTGTTGGGATACCTGAGTATTGATGTCTTTATGTCAAATTATAGACTATTGCTTTGAATCACTCGTGTCTTAAAATTTATGCCATGATTAGATATATGATCAAGATTATGCTAGGTAGCACTCCACATCAAAAATTATCTTTTTTATCATTTACCTACTCGAGGACGAGCAGGAATTAAGATTGGGGATGTTGATACGTCTCCGTCGTATCTATAATTTTTGATTGTTTCATGCCAATATTATACAACTTTCACATACTTTTGGCAACAATTTATATGATTTATTGGACTAACATATTGATCTAGTGCCCATTGCCAGTTCCTTTTTGTTGCATGTTTTTTGTTTCAAAGAATATCCATATCAAACGTAGTTCAAACACGATAAAAATTTACAGAGAATTATTTTCGAATATATGTGATTTTTGGGAGGTGGAATCAACGCAAGAAAGATAATTTATGGAATAAATCGTGTAAAAAATTCAGCGCAATGGAAGTTACGGATCTTCTGGAATTTAAGAAACGGTGAAGGGCCAGAAAACAGGAACGCGAAACAGAAGAGAACAGAGAGATAGATCCAATCTAGGACGGGCTCCCGCCCCTCCGCCGCCATGCAGGCCATGGACCAGAGGGGAAACCCTCCTCCCATCTAGGGGGAGGCAAAGGAAGAAGAAGGAGGGGGGATCTCTCTCCCTCTCTCCTGGTGACGCCGGAGTGTCGCCGGGGCAAGGATCGTGACGGCAATCTACATTAACAACCTTGCTACCATCAACAACAACTCTCTCCACCTCTATGCAGCGGTGCAACCTCTCTATTCCCACTGCAATTCTCTACTTAAACATGGTGCTCAACACTATATATTATTATCCAATGATATGTGGTTATCCTATGATGTTTGAGTATATCTGTTTTGTCCTATGGTTTGATTGATGATCGTGATTGGTTTGAGTTGTATATTTTATTTTGGTTTGTCCTACGGTGCCCTTCGTGTCACACAAATGTGAGGGGTCCCCACTGTAGGGTGTTGCAATACATTTATGATTCTTTTATGGTGGGTGGCTAGAGTGACAGAAGCTTACACCCGAGTAAGGGGGTTGTTGCATATGGGATAAAGAGGACTTGATACTTAATGCTATGGTTGGGTTTTACCTTAATGATCTTTGGTAGTTGCGGATGCTTCCTAGAGTTCCAATCATAAGTGCATATGATCCTAGTACGGAAAGTATGTTAGCTCATGCCTCTCCCTCATGTAAAATTGCAACAATGATTACCGGTTTAGTTATCGATCACCTAGGGACAAATAACTTTCTCTTGTGTTACAAAAAGCTATATACTTTTATTATCTTGCAATTTATTCGTAGTTTTATTCTTGCAAAGTACTTCTAGTTTTATTCTTGTTCTAGGTAAAGCAAAGGTTAAGTGTGCGTAGAGTTGTATCTGTGGTCGATAGAACTTGAGGGAATATTTGTTCTACCTTTAGCTCCTCGTTGGGTTCGACACTCTTATTTATCGAAAAAGGCTACAAACGATCCCCTATACTTGTGGGTTATCAGTGGGATAGGCCGCAACTTCTCATATGTTTATTTTATTGAAATCGTCAGTAGCCGCTCCCCTATCACCGACGGTTTCTAGGTCGTGTGGGAAGGAACCACCTATCGCGCACACAAGCAAGGCAACGATTTTAAGCTCTATCATCGAAAGGGGTTAAAAACCGTTTGTATAGCACGTAACGGTACTAGTGAATCAAGAAGAACATGAAGGAGTGGGTGGAGTGCCTATCCGTCTTCGAATTCGCCTACAACCACACAAGACAAACGACTAGGAACAAGTCTCCATTTGAAGTGGTGTACGGCTTCAACTCATTGTCCTCATTGGACATTCTCCCGTTTCCTCTCCAAGGGCGCAAAAACATGGATGTGAGTGGCCATGCCACATACATGAAGAATTTGCACAAAGAAACAAGGCTTACCATAGAGCGACAAGTCACAAGGCTCGCCTCCAAGATTAATACAATGAAGAAGCCAATGGTATTCAACCCTGACGATCTAGTATGGTTTCACGTTCACAAAGATTGTTTTCCCAACGAACGCAAGTCCAAGATCTTACCTCATGTGGACGGTCCATTCAAGGTATCATAACGCATCAAAGACAACGCCTACAAGATCGACATACCACTTGACAAGTACAATGTGAGCGACACATTCAATGACATCAACTTGGCACCTTACCATGGTGACGAAGAACATGATCCGAGAGTGGATCTTTCCCAGGGGGGAGGACATGGTGCGGAACACCCTACGGTCATCCCCATGGATACACCACCATCGCTCCAAGTGCCAAGTGGACCAATGACTAGAGCCCATGCAAGAGCCATCGAAACCAAGGTTACTGGCCACCTTTTTGATCTCCTTGTGCATACCAATGAAACATGGCTACTACCTCAAGCGAAGACCCTTTGCATGCTTAGGTACGAAGGAAACAACCATGAACAAGCCAAGGGCCAAGGCCAAGATTCGATGGAAGTGAAGTGAGGAAGAGAAGGGAACAAGTGCCAGCACCTGCACTTAGCTGGACGTCCGGACTCCTACCCAGATGATCCGTGCAAAGCCGAAAGAGAAGGCTCTCTGGACAAGTGTCCGGGCTAGGCATCCGGGCCTCAGCCGGATGATTCAGAAGGCAACCCGGTTGATCCGGGCATCAGCCTGACATTCGGCTACCGTCTCGGACATCCTTGTAGGGCCAAAGAAGTCCACTCGAAGACTTCTCATGAAGGCGGACCATCCGGGTAACTACCCTGATCATCTTGCCAATGCTCGGACAACCTGGGTAGCTACCCAGATCGCCCAACCATGCCTACATGCAATTCAGTCCAGGTGGCCATGTATCCCTCCCTTCATCCCCAAATATACTAGCACTAATTAGATGACCACCACCTCATTTCTTGGGTTAGCAAAGTATATTGAACTAAATACAGAGAGCTTTCCTCCTTGTACCTCCTCCTAGAGGATGAGGCCCTTCCAAGGAAGAATAATGTCCCAAGATTACCAAGGCCTCCTAAGGGAGAAGGATCCCCATCATAGGGTCAACAAGACCTCCTATGGGAGAAGAATATCTTGAGACCATCAAGCCCCCATCTCCATAGAATTTGGGAAGAACAACCCTTGCTTCTCCTTTCCCCTGGTTGACCTCATGTGTTTGCATATCTAGTGGACGTGTGATTTGGACTTGCCTTTGAGTGTTCCCTCTTGTGATTTGTGTGTTCTCTTGATTTCCCCTCCAAGTTGTGAAAGACCAAGCCACCTAGGGTTCCTCTACCTACATCACTGCTTTCATACCATCATTCCAAATAAGCACAGAGGTATTTCTGTCTTTGATGAAATACAATTGACCATACTGGAACTTTTTAGTGATATTGGTATGGACAACATCATAATGGGAGGTTGGAGCACATGGATACAAACTAGTGATAGATCTTCAGAAATGCAACTCAGAATATGAGTACTGGATGTATTTTTTTAGAGAAAAGGCAGGCGCCCGACTTTATAGATAAAGCCACCAGGCAGTGTACCGAAACAACCAACCAACCATACCAACACACACAACGTTGCCCC
This sequence comes from Thinopyrum elongatum, assembly GCA_011799875.1. Taxonomy (NCBI): domain Eukaryota; kingdom Viridiplantae; phylum Streptophyta; class Magnoliopsida; order Poales; family Poaceae; genus Thinopyrum; species Thinopyrum elongatum. The sequence continues at coordinate 181,974,895 of CM022301.1, forward strand.
AGACGCGGGCTCACCCATAGTTATAGAAGAGAGATACAAGGCATCCAGGCCAACACACGGCACACAGGCCGGATAGATGGAAGACGACGTAGCCCACTACTAGTCGAAGGAGGCGCAAAAACAGCTAAGCACCATGCTCCTGTCTGGATAAGGAAGACGCCGAGGCCCGCACTTTAGATGTCAGAAGATCAAGAGCATCCCGGTCCTTCAACTTAGTCAATGATCTCCACTGCTGCAAGAACATACAGGATTTAAATAAGCAGTCAGCAGGCTTAGCAGCGAAAACATGTTCGATAGTAAATTTGTTTCTAGTAGTCCACAGAGACCAACAAATCGCTCCAAGTCCTACCCAAATGACCCTCTTTGTAACGCCTGCCAAAGAATTAGCAAGGGCCCAAAGCTCAGAGAAGGAAGAGGGGTCCCAGGATACCTAGAGCCAAGATCTCACATAGCTCCAAACCAACTTGGCCAAAACACAGTGAAAAAATAAATGATTCTTGTCTTCCCGGGCACCACAAAGGGCGCAAAACTCTGATCCCAGGCCATTCCTCTTACGAATTTGGTCCACCGCGGGAAGACGACCTCTGAAAGCTTGCCAAAGAAAGATCTTAACTTTCGGGGGGATACGAGCCTGCCAAACCTGAGTAAATCTTCTGGTGGGGGATCCACCAATTAGCTTAGAATATAAAGACTTGACCGAAAAGCGACCAGAAGAAGTAAGAGGCCACACCATCGAGTCGGCATTCTCCGAGAGCGTAGGGAAGAAGGCAGTAAGCCGTTACCATTCTTCAAACTCTACAGGAGATAAGGAGTGCCGGAAGGCTAAGTCCCGGTTATTAGCCGAAAGCTCCATGATGGAGATATTCGGATTAGGGCAATAGGAAAAGAGCGTAGGGAAGCTCACAGAGAGAGGTGAGTCTCCACACCACCAATCAAGCCAAAAGCGAACAGAAGTTCCGTCCCCAACTACAAACTTAGCATGAGCCAAAAACATGGGTCTAACTTTAACCATATCTTTCCAAAATTGCAAGCCTCCGCGAGCAGAAGCGAACAAGGGGCTAGAACGAAGGAAATATTTTTCTTTAAGGATAGAGAACCATAAAGAGCTAACTCCCGTTGTCATAATTTTCCACCACCATTTAATCAAGAGGCATTTATTCATGATATCGGTGTTAATGATGCCCAACCCCCCAAGGTTTTTGGGCCTGCACATGAGTCTCCACCTGACAAGTCTGTATTTGCGTCTATTATCTGCCGCATTCCAGAAAAAAGCACCCCTATGTTTATCAAATCCAGCGTGCGTACCGGCCGAGAGTAAGTAAAAGCCCATGAGAAACATAGGTAAGGAAGATAGGCAAGCGTTGATCAGCGCCACTTTCCCAGCACTGGTGTTGTATCTACCATGCCAAGGGAGCACCCTATTGCCAACCTTAGCAACTGCAGGTGCAAATTCTTTCGCATAGAGCAAGTCCGGAGAAATTGGGAGACCCAGATATTTGAAAGGGAACGATCCCAGCTTACAATTGAGAAGATGGGCCACCCTTAAAGCCTCAGTATCATCCATCCAGTAACTATGACCTCGCACTTAGAGAAATTAATTTTAAGCCCCGACAAGGCTTCAAAACATAGGAGAATGAATTTGAGGTGGGCGATGTAAGAGTCATTAAGTTCTACCATAATGATAGTGTCATCCGCATACTAAAGATGAGTGACCCCTTCTGGAACGAGATGTGAGATGACAGGAGATATATGACCATGAGTAGCAGCTCTGGAAAGAATACGAGATAGGGCATCCGCAACAAAGTTGAATAGGATAGGAGAAGCAGGGTCACCCTACCGCAGGCCCCTGCCAATGGCAAAGTAGTTACTAACCTGGCCATTAACAGAAACCGCAGTGTGGCCCCCCGAGACCAACTGCATGATCCTATGGACATAAGCCCCATCAAAACCTTTGGCCAGGAGGACCTTTCTCAAGAAAGGCCAACTGACTGAGTTGCAAGCTTTTTTAAAATCCAACTTTAATATCACCGCTTTAGATTTACGAATTCTGAGGTCATGCACTATCTCATGAAGGCAAAGGATCCCATCGAGGATAAAACGACCTTTGATGAAAGCAGACTAGAAAGGGCTAATAGTTCTGTGGGCTATAGGCGTGAGACAAGTGGCAAAGCCCTTCACAGGGAATTTAGCAAAATTGTTAATGAGAGAAATTGGTCTAAATTGGGAAATTAGCTCAGCTCCTTTCACTTTAGGTATAAGGGTAATGACAGCATAGTTAAGGCGAGAGATGTCAACTGTCCCCAGACAGAAACCTTGAATGATTTGGCATACCAGCAAATGCAGCTGAGGCCAAAACTTCTTGAAGAATGGAATAGAGTACCCATCAGGACCCGAAGCAGCATTAGGGTTGGCTGAGTTAATGACCTCCTAGATCTCATCATCAGACAAAGGAATCATTAAGGCCTCATTCTCGGAGTTCGAGCTCATGTTACAGTTGTCCCATAAGGAGGGGGAGATAGAAAGGCCACCCTCCTGCTTAGCCCCCAAAAGAGAAGAGAAAAATTCCACAATGTGGGATATGATGAGGGATTGATCTGAGGTCCTAACTCCGTTAATGATGAGGCTATCAATGAAACATCTTCGTCTTCTGCCATTGGCAATGGCAAAAAAGTAAGCCGTTGGGGAGTCACCTTTAAAAGTCCAATTCAGGGTGCCACGCTGACGCCAATAGATCTCCACTTGCTGATGCAACTGCATCACAGCGGCTTCAAGGTTGTAACGAACTGACCAATCGCTCTCCGAGAGGCCAGTCGCATCAGCTATAAGGTCCAGACCAGCAATCTGGGCCTCTAAAGAATTTTTCTCCCTACGGGCCTCCGCAGCCCTATTATGAGACCAGGCCCTAAGAAACTTGCGAAGCTCGTAGGAGCATTTATGCCAGTCATCCATGGGACCAAAGGATCGATGGGAAGGGGTAAGTAGGTTTGAAATCTTGGTGGCAAGCATATCGATGAAACTCTCGACTAAAGGCCAAGAAGCATCGAATTGGAAGCGAGAAGAGGACATAGGTTGGTCCAGGCCAGCGTCCAAGATAAGGGGGGCATGATCCGAACCCACAATAGATTTAGCTTTTAGAACGGCACGAGGGAATAAGCAATCCCAGCTAGGGCAGATAAAAGCCCAATCCAGCACCGACCGGACAGGATTAATCTGATGGTTAGACCAGGTGAAACGAGCCCCCACCCGAGGTAGCTCATGAATAGCATAATCACGAATGAAATCATTAAACGCATTGGCAAGAGCCCGGAAGAAGTTATGATTATTCTTATCAGAAGGGGTATACAAGAGGTTGAAGTCTCCTCCTATCACAATAGGTATCATGCATGCCTCAATTTTAGTAGATAGCTCGTCAAGGAAAATAGAGGTAAGAGAATGATCCGCTGGGCCATAAACTACCATAAATTCCCACAGGGTGTTAAGCCGCCGATGATGCACCACAATGCTTGCCCAAAAAATACCATGATCAAAAGCCACAAAGTCAAACGTATCCCATTTGGAGCCAATAAGAATGCCCCCAGAATGGCCAGAAGACAGAAGGAAATGCCAATCGCTAAGAGTTCATTAGGGAAGAAGGATTCTTTGAAGGTTTCAACCAGCCCTAAAATGTTAATGTTTTCTCCTCGAACAACATCCCTAATCTGGTCTCGGTGCCCCCTAGCTCCGAAACCTCTAATATTCCAGAAAAGGGCTTTCATTTGAGCGAAAGATTCTTGATGCGAAGGCTAGACCTGCACGGGGCAGCACAGGATTTAGAGCATTTCGAAGGGCCCCTTTTGGCTGGAGGGGGTGGGATTGGCCACAGCCATCATCCACACCCCCATCCCAGACCGGCATAGGCGCGTCCCCTTTAGCCGCAGCAGCCGCGGCCTCTTTGGCCCTGGCAATGGCTGCCTGGGCCATCTCATTGGCCCTGATAGTGGATAGAATAAACGAGCGAGACCCATACCCAGGTTCAAGAGAAACACCCACATCCGATAAAATATGCAAAAGATGATCATCCGAAAGAGAAGGCAAAACAAGCCGAACCGGGGAAGAGGGAGGGGGCAGGTTGGGCACCGTACCTGAGGGAGGGAGTTCCTTGGCAGCCGCACGATGCTCCGCCCGCAGAGCCACCGGCTCACCAGAGTCCCAAACACGCCAACCCTTGCGGGCCGTGGAAGCAGGCGAGCGGAGCAGGGGAGAGCATGCCGCAGGAGAAGCCGACACAGGTCCGGAGCCCGACGCAGACCCCAAATCCTTATCTAGACGCCAACAAATACCCGTCATCGATTGCTTGGAACCCGAAGAGGCCCTGCTCTTGGCCGAGTACTTCCTAACAGTGGATTTCTTCTTCTTCTTGGACATGGTCTGCTCAGTAGGGCGAGGAGGAGATGGAGGCAGGTCTTCGATACCAGAGTAGGGGGGAGAAAGAGGACGGGCTGGCAGATTGGAGCAAACCCCCAAGATGGGGGTGCCCGTGGCAGCAGCCTTTCCTAGGCCAGCAGCACCCAAGTCCACGCCTTCCTGCACAGGCACCTCCACCGCATCCTTCTGGGCCGGACCCACCGGAGCATTGTACTTGAATAGCTCATGTTCCTCAGGATCCAAACCATCCCATTCAGACTGGGTGAAGTGAGGGTCAGTGCCGTCGCTAGGATTCTGCCCACCCGCCGAGCCATCAACTTCCTTGTCATGATTATCAGGATTGACAGAGCTAGGAGGAGGTGGAGGTGGAGGAGCCTGGAACGCCTCAGCTCCCTCAACCCGAACCCGTAGCCGAACTCCATCGGAAGAGGGGAAGACATCAGCCACACCTCGAACACAAACTGGATCCACACACCAAACTTTGATACGAACCAGACCAATCTTCTCCAGGGAATTAGAATCCACCTCAACAGGCTTGCCGATCAAAACACCGAAGGCCATCATGAATGGGACCGAGCGCAACCCAGCCGGAACATCATCAACCAACACCCAGATCTGAGAAAGCGGTCCCACCGCTTTGGCACCACACATCGCAGCCTTGACGGACACCACCAACTGGTTGTAGGGGAGAGTAAAACCGGTGCAAGAAGAGATCATTCTCAAGCAATCCTTGGAGGGGAACACCACCGCAAACTCATAATCAGAAAGTTGGCTAATTTGCCAATCCCAACCCCCCTCGTCCCAGATCCGTAGACCCTCCAGTAAGGTCTGAGGAGAGATCTTCTGGTCTTGAACCAAAACGATCGTAGCATTCGAGAGGGACGGGGCCGCGGCAACCAAGGGTAGCTCACTATCCAGAGCAAAGAAGGAGCATCCAGGGAGACCCGTCCCAAAGTGAACAAAGGCTGGGGGTTTAATTCGGTTTTGGCAGTCAACTGTCAGATGGCCTTCAGATCTACAAATCTGACACAATGGAGGGTTGAAGCACCTCGATTGGAAGTGACCTGGTTGGTGGCATGCGAAGCATGTGAGAGAGGAAGAGGGGTTCGGAGCATTGACACCCTGGCGCGGGGGAGGGGGCGGAGGGGGAGGAAGGATGCCATCCCCAAGCCCCGACGAAGAGGACCCAAGACCTGGGGTAGGAGGGCGACGCGCCTTGAACTGCATGGAGGAGGGACCAGAGAAGATGCACGGAGAAGGGCGAGAACCAGCCCCAGCACCAGAGGAGCGAGGAGGCTGCCGCGGCAGAGCCACCGGGCCCCGAGCAGGAGCCGGGTGCGGCCTCGAGGAGGACGAGCCACCAGCCCCACCCGACGCCGCAACCTCCCAAGGATCAAACGCCGGCGGCCCCGCAACAACAGATCCGGACGCCAGAGGGCCAGATCCAGCTAGCGACCGCTCCCGCTCGTCGCGCTGGAGCCACTCCAGACCCGCCGCCCACGCCTCGCGGTCGCGAGCCACCTGCTCATGCGTCGCCCGCTCGGCCTCCAACTTGGAGCGCAGGGCAGCCTCATATTCCAGATCAGCCCCCGAGCCCGGCGTGTCCTCGCACCGGCGCTTGCTGCCCGACAGAGCTTCATTCGAGGAGCCCCTAGACTTGTCCATTGCGAGGGCCTCCGCGAAGGAGAGGAGTTGAGGAGGAGGAGTAGATCTGATGAAGCGGCGGATGGGGGCGCGGTGTTTACGAAGATCCGCAGCGGAAGCCGGAAACCCTAGAAATGGGGGAGAGATCCTCTCCTCACCCATAAATATCCCGAGCGAGCCGCGCCCACGTGGGCCGAGCAAGCCGGATGGGCCGAAGAGAGGGAGGGGGGAGAAGTGGCCACCACCAGCTGCCCAGGGCCCACAGAAGGGAGGGGGGAAACGGACAGCGACGAGAGGGAGGGGGCCACGGGCCGCCCACCAGAGACCGGCCCATGAGCCACCAGGCCCAGCAATCCCCGGGGCCCACTAGCCGCTGAGGACCGAACTAGATCTAGGGTTTGCCCACCCGCCGAACCCCCGACCCCCGACGAGCCAAGCAACGGCGACGCCACGGACTGAGGAGATGGAGGGGCCGAAGCCCCACGCGAACCAGGGGAGCATAGGTCAGCGGCGACCGCTGTCGGCGTCCTGGGACCGGGGGTGCCCAGACTTGCCTGCCTGCGGCCCATGGCGTGGCTCCATCGACGGCCTGGTATGGCCCAGCTTCAGCAACAACAACTCAAGACCCTCGCGAGGCGGACGACACCAAGACCTCCACGAGGGGCGGCCTCCCTAGGCTGGCTCCCGAGGAGTGGAGATATCAATGCAAGCTGCACCTCGCGAGGTTCACCTGACATGAGCCATGACGACCAAGACCAGGCGGGCGTCAGCGAGCGCCAGTGGGCGCAGTGTACCAGTTTCCTCTTTGGTGCCAAGGAGGCAAGCGCAGGTGCGGAGTCCCGAGGAATCAAGCAAAGGTTTCCATATCGGTGCAACAAGACCAGGACCGCCATGACGGTAGGACGGAGGTCATCGCGGAGCCCACTGCAGCGTCACCGCCAGAGGCTTTTGCAGGCGAAGACTACTTTTGTCAGGATAACTTGTACTAGTTGTCTCCCTTCGAATTTGGCCGTTGTGGGATCCCTTCCCGCCTATATTTGGGAAGAGGACCAAGGCCACTATAAATAGGACTTAGCCACCACCATAGGGGGCAGGTGAACCTTAACCTACACCTTCACCTTAACCTTGAACGGGAGGGGAGCTGGATCAGATCGATTCCACCCTGACCACCTCACCAGCTCATCGAGCTCAAGAACACCTCACCTCCTGAGGTCGTTCCACCTCTGTACTAGTTCATCCTCAGCCCTCCGAGGCAATCCACCACCAAGCTGGAGTAGGGTATTACACCGCAAGGTGGCACGAACCAGGATAAACTGCTATGTCTCTTGTCCCTTGGGTTCGTCGAGCTAGGCCGTGGAATCGTTGAGCAGCCAGACTGGGGAGGGAGAGTTCTTCGCATGCACCCCAGATTTCGAACCTCTCAAGGGTCTGCGGAACCCCGAATCCGACATTTGGCGTGCCAGGTAGGGGCGCGTTGGAGCCTTTCTCCCGTCGGTCAACCCGTTGCTGCTCCACCGCTTCCATGGCTGACGCCCATTGAGCCCGTGCTGAGCGTCGGGCCACCCTCGCCGCTCGCGTCGCCCAGACGGCGCCCGTCGGCGGGCCTCCCCGCCGTTCTCCATCGCCTGCTGCTAACGCCGCCACCGGTTCGGCGGGGCACGAGCAGCAAGCTTCGTCGCTGCACCTCTCCGTGCGGCATGATGGGCGCACGGCCACTCCGTCGCTGACTCCGGCTGGTTCGTCGTCTCACGCTCGTCGCGGGCCGGCGGATGCGCAAGCTGCGTTGCTCATGGCGCACGAGTTCTTACGCTACCGCCCCGTTGACGACTTCTACGAGGACTGGCTCGAGTGCATCGCCGAGCTTGTCAGCGCCGCAGGGGGCTCGCCTGTGCCGTCTCTCTCGCTGCCTCGCCCGCCACCTGCCGCGGGCGACTTAGCCCACGGAGCGCCTCCACCACCTCCCCATCAAGCCGTTGCCCTCGCACCAAGGCGCACAGCCCCACGACGTGACCCACCGCGCAGGGCGCCCGCGCGCAAAGAAGCAAGCTGCCAGGAGGTCCAGCGGCCGCAAGAAGATGCTCCTGCTCTCCCAGCACCCCCACGCCAAGACCGCACGCCGCCTGTGGTGGTGGCGCGTGAGCGCCAAGATCAAGCTCCACCTCCACGTCGGGCTCCCGTAGCCACCGCGGGCTGCCGAGCCTTCACTCCCGAGCTACGCAGCGTCGTTTGGCCAGGGAAGTTCAAGCCCGACCTGCCTCCACGCTACGACGGCACCCCCGACCCTGCTGAGTTCCTGCAACTCTACGAGCTGAGCATCGAGGCGGCCAACGGCGACGAGAAGGTCATGGCGAATTGGTTCCCCATGGCTCTCAAGGATGGCGCGCGCTCATGGCTCCTGAACCTGCCCACAGGATCGATCTCCTCCTGGGGCGAGATGCGCGAGCGTTTTGTCGCCAACTTCCAGGGCACCCGCGACCGCCCTCCTGCCGTGGGCGACCTGTGACGCATCAGGCAGCAGCCAGGGGAAACCCTGCAGAAGTACATCCAGCGCTTCAACATCATCCGTCTCAAGATCCCCAAGGTGTTGGACGAGGCCATCATCTCAGCATTCTCTGATGGGGTCCGCGATGTCAAGATAAAGGAGGAGCTCGCCATACACGAAGACCTGTGCACGGCTCTGGAGATGTTCAACATGGCGACCAAGTGCGTGAGAGCTGAGGAGGGACGCCTCTCCCTCCTCGAGCTCCCAGCGGCCGACCCAGAAGACAAGAAGGCCAAGGCCAAGGACGTGAAATGCAAGGGGGCGGCCGTGCTTGTGGCTAAACCAGAGATGAAGCGCGGCTGCGACCACCCAGAGTCATCCAAGAGCAGCCGTCCATTCTGCGTCTTCCACAACGTACACAGCCACAACACCAACGACTGCCATGAGCTTAGGGCCATCCGTGATGGGCGCCTCGGTCGACGCCCCGAGCACAATGATCGAGGCTACGGCCGCGGAGGAGGCCGAGGCGGAGGATGCTGGGATGACCGCGGGCCTCGCCAGGAGTGGCATGACCAGCCTCGTGAGGACCGCTGGCAGGCCCAGCCTCGCGAGGGCGCCTCGAGAGATCAGCCTCGTGAGGACCGTCCCTCAAGGCAACGCCGGCCTCCCTCCGCTGCCACCGCCACCAAGAAGGAACGACGACCACCCCCAGGATGAGAGGGCTAGGGGCTTCCAGGAGCCTCGTGCCATCGCTTGCATCCTGGGCGGTGCTCAGGCCCCAGCCTCTCAGCGCATCTTCAAGCAGTTCGCCCGTGAGGTGAATGCGACTCTCCCCAGGCTCGACACCACACGCCCGCTCAGGTGGTCCAAGTGCATCATCACCTTCAGCTCGTCAGACCAGCTCAAGTGCGCGGCAACCACCGGCGCCCTCCTGATGTTCTGCTCTCCCGTCATCAGCAACGTCCTCATCACCAAGACCCTCATTGATGGCGGTGCGGGGCTCAATGTCCTTTCCATCTAAACGTTCGATCGCCTCCAAGTGCCCTATGATCAGCTGCAGCCCACCAAGCCCTTCTCAAGAGTGACCGGCGGCTTCACCACCCCGATAGGGCAGATGCGCCTCACTGTCACCTTCGGCCAGCGCGACAACTACCACACCGAGTTCATCTACTTCGACGTCGCCCACATCCATCTTCCGTACAATGCCATCCTTGGGTACCCAGCCCTGGCCAAGTTCATGGCGGTGAGTCATCATGGCTACAATGTCCTCAAGATGCCAGGGAATCGCGACATCATCACGATCACCTGCGAGGAAAAGGACGCGGTGTGCTCTCTCGAGCGCGCCTACCAGGCCGCAGCGGTTGAGGACCCAGACAACGAAGGCACCATCTACCCTCCTGAGGCTATCCCCAAGAAGAAGAAACAGCTGCTCCACCAAGAGCCTCAGGAGAACGGTGTCTCCACCGGCACCACCTCAGAACCAGCGCCCTCAGATGGGGCGACCCCCTCTCTCGCATAGGAAGGCACGCCCGGCGCCCCTCTCAGGCTGGGCTCGGGGGCTCTCCTCTGGAGGGCCTTTGAACTAGCCAACGTCACGAGGGAGGTGCTCGGGCACCACGTGGAGGCGTGCTTCAGCGCGCGCTTCCGCCAAGAGGGCACAAGGCACGAGGTGCCTGGTGCTCAGGAGTTCGTCATCAAGGCAACCAAGGAGCTTCAAGAGGCAAGAGCCATGCGCGGCGACCACCGCCCGCCACCTAGCTCGGCCCCTTGTCCTGGCGAGGACAGTGAGTTGCGCGTCTGCATCGACTACCTCGGGCTCAACAGGGCTGCGTCTCAGGAGCGCTTATGGCCATCGCGTGTTGGTCGGTGCGAGGGCCCCCCTCACAGCTACGTTCGCATGCCATACGGCCTGCCGAACACGGCTGTCACCTTCCAACGCCAGCTGCGACGCGTCCTGGCGGCTCAGGAGACTATGCACCAGGCGGTCCTGGTGGAGATGGCGACGGTTCTCCGCGAGCCCCCTGAGCCTCTAGAGCCTCCCGAGGTTCAGGACCCAGGCGACTCGTGAGGAGCGACTTCTTCAGCACACATCTTCAGCTACTCCAACATCTCTTCAACAGCGGTACCAGGTGACATTTTCAAGTTTATTCAGTTGGGGGCGCCCCTCGGGCAGCATTATCCCCAGATCGCGTGGGCCTACCCGTGCGACATGTATTGATAGAGGCGAGGGTGTCCCGATCTTTCGATGAGATGGTAACTATCGATTTGGTGGAGCTGACTTTGACGATCCGACTACAAACATGCACGACGTTGCGCCTTAGCAATCGCTAAACCAATCTCCTGAGGTTACTGACGATGCTGGAAGCACGATCAGCCTGACCACGAAGGTCTATTCCTGCACACAATCGAAGAACAAGCAAGAATATGATAAAGCAATCTGAATATTGCGAATATTGATGAAGTATTGATAATGGTGGGGATCCGAAAGCGGTCTTGGTCTGGTCGTTGGACACAAACGAAGTACACGAAGTTGCAATGGCTAACTTTTAACTAAACAAATCCCAAGGAAAAAGCTACTAGATGGATCTACTTATATAGGAGTAAGGGGTGGCGGCCAAGGAGGTGGGAGGATGTCCCAAGGCAGCCTAAAACTAACCCTAGGTCGTACAAGGCTCATGGGCCCAAGTGGAGGTGATGCAACACCTTTGGACTTGTAGTTTGACTCGGATTCTGCTACAGCGTCAGATTGTTTCGTCGATAACTCATAGCTCCGGATGAATTTTAAGGTGAATCCAATTGAGTTGGAAAGAGCACGAAATCTACTTTCCAACAAAAAAAGAATCACCCAATTCGGAGTCCGTATGAAAAAGTTCTTGGCGTTTTGAGTCAGGTATGTCTGTGCAGTCCGAATCTGAATCCAGAACGTGAGAGACTTGGACTCTATCTTCTCTTGGCCCAAAAGTGACGTGAGAGGACTTTTTGAAAAGCACCTAAACTTCTCGTTTTCCCTTATCTTCATATGTGAATTGTACAAATGTCCCATACACCTGCAATTAGACATGGCACAAAAGTTTGTGAAGTATTTTTGTCCTGGATGACACAAATAAATTATTGCATAGTTTGCATTAGAAATCACCTCACAAATATACATGTATGCAATATTTTTGGTCGTATCCAAGGTATTCATGTCCTCATCATGTATCCTTTTGCATCTTGATTCACTCTGTTGGGGGCGCCCCTCGGGCTGCATCATCCCCAAGCCGCGTGGGTCTGTCCCTGTGGCATGTATCGCCTTGCATCTATCAGAACTAGCCTTATTCTTGCCATCGGTCGCTTTATGATTATCACCTGCTTGCCCGTTGCCTTTCGTGGCCTCCCGCGTTGCCGACCAGCCTCCTACTCATCCCGCAATGGGGGCTACACATGCTGGCACGGCGCTTGTGCTCAGGTCCGTCCCTGCAACGCTGACAAATCTGAGGGATCGAGCTCTGGCTCGCGGCACGCCCCGCGCACGTCACCTCACCAGATCCTCAGTGCCTTCATCTTCTTGCTGAAAGATCAGTGGCAGGACAGCAAATGCGACTATAAGTTATATCCTCCTCTTGGACTAACCCGCAGGAATCTCCAGAGCTTAACTACAGGCGGTCCCGCCGGCCGCCCCTTTTTTATGCGATTCGCTTGCGCGTTAAAGGGGGTGCTCCTGAGCACCGCGCCTCAGGAGCTCCTACTGACTCTCCAGCCCTCACCCCCTAGCCTTGACCATGGCATCGCGACCTGGCATACCAGTGGTGGCTGAGCCTCGCTCGAGGATTGGGACCCGAGGACGCAGAGCATTCAGATAAGCAAGAAAATGGGAGGCCGGCGCGAGCCCTACCTGATAGCACCACTGCCAAAGCGCAGATCGGGCGCCGCGTGAAGGAATCACCTCAAGTTCATCAAGATAAGTTACCTATACGAATCAGCGCGAACCCGCTGCCTGGAATTTTCAACTCTCGTAATCTCGCTCCGGCAATGCCACTTCCCTTTTCGGCCTTTAGGGAGCTGCTTACACGCCAAAGGGGACCTCTTGAGCATCGCGCCTCAGGAGCTCTTACCGGACCTCAGGCCGCTCACCTCCTGGCCTTGACCACGGCATCGCGACCTGGCATACCAGCGACGGCCGAAGCCTACCTTGGGACTGGGACCTGCCGGCGTAGAGCGCAAAGCTACCGTGAGAACGAAAAGGGGAACAATGCCGAAGCGAGACACGCAGCTGTAACCTTATACTAGGAATAATAAACATTGAAGCAAAAGCATTACAATTTCCTTACATATCCCCACGGGGTTCTCCTTGACTCCTCGCAGGGAACAAAAGAAGAAAAAACCTCGAGAAACCCTGGCAGCGGGCATCATCGTCGACGCCGTCATCAACAGTGGGCCACGTGAGGCCGACGCCAACCCCATCCAGATCATCGTCGACATCGAGCGGACGCTGCTGCCGTGCTCCGGGCACGGCGGGAGCTCGGTGGCACGTAGCTGTCGTCGCTCGACTCCGGAGACTCGCTAGGCTCGGGAGAGTTGCTGGACTCCCAGGAGCCGTCGCTGCTACTGGAGGAGCTGTCGGCAGGCCCGGAGGCGGGCTCGGCGCCCGCAGCCGCCCCACGAAGGCCGCTTCCTCTGGGGCAGCACTCCAGGCGGCGGCCCTCCTCGTCGAAGACTTTGAAGAACGACGTGGAGTCGCCGTCGTACTCGAAGTGGATGGCGAGGGCTCCCTCCGCGCGGCAGGCGCGGGCGACCTCGCCCCATCCTCGGGTCATGAAGATCTTGTCTGGGGGGACGACCTCGATCTCCGCCCCCAAGGCCAGACTGCAGCACCCGGCGCGCTGCAGCCACAACTCAAGTGGCCCCCTCGGCGGCATCTCCTCGGCGAAGAACAGTGAGAGCTGGATCCACGAGCGCGGTGGCATCGCCGCCCACACCACGAACTCGCGCGAAGAGCTTTCGGCGTCGGTTCGCGGGCCGGTCGCCCGTACAACCTCAGCCTGGTCACCACGGCCGTCGCTCGCGCGGCGCGGGGCGTTGCCACCTCCTCTGGAGCCTTGAGCTCGGGCATACAGAGGGAGCGGGAAGCCCGGCGGAGGCCGCTCGAGCCAGGGTCGCGTCACCTCCAGCCTCTCGCCAACGTCGCGGGGACGGCTGAGCCTCTTCTTCGGTGGAAATGGTCCCTGCTCCTCGCGAGGGGTTTTTCCTTTCTCCGTGGCGGAGAACCTCCTAATCGGCGCCATGAGCACCGCGGCAAGACGGCGAGGCAAGAAGGAAGAAGAAGGAGCAGGTGGCGAGAAGACGGAGACGAGCAAGGGGGGGCTTCGCCCCTCTCCTCATTTATAGCCAAGGGGAGGCCGACCGCCGGCCTTCACGATCGCGCGTAATGATTATTTTTCTCTGCTTGCAGTAGGGTCTCGTCAAGTTGAGCAGTTGCCGAGGCAGCGTGGGGAAGTGGAGGCGCCCACGCCCCATCAATCGCCACGCGGCAACCGAGGCCGCAGGCGGTTAGGGCCCGCGGCGCTCCGTACTTGCCCTTTGGCTTCGCCTCGAAGCCAAGTTCGAGCGCGCCTTGGGCCCGGGGGCTACTGTCGGCGTCCTGGGACCGGGGGTGCCTAGACTTGCCTGCCTGCGTCCCATGGCGTGGCTCCATCGATGGCCTGGTATGGCCCAGCTTCAGCAACAACAACTCAAGCCCCTCGCGAGGGGCTAAGCCTCGTGAGGCGGATGACACCAAGACCTCCACGAGGGGTGGCCTCCCCAGGCTGGCTCCCGAGGAGCGGAGATATCAATGCAAGCTGCACCTCGCAAGGTTCACCTGACGTGAGCCATGACGACCAAGACCAGGCGGGCGCCAGCGGTCGCAGTGTACCAGTTTCCTCTTTGGTGCCAAGGAGGCAAGCGCAGGCGCGGAGTCCCGAGGAATCAAGCAAAGGTTTCCATATCGGTGCAACAAGACCAGGACCGCCAGGACGGCAGGATGGAGGTCATCGCGGAGCCCACTACAGCGTCACCGCCAGAGGCTTTTGCAGGCGAAGACTACTTTTGTCAGGATAACTTGTACTAGTTGTCTCCCTTCGAATTTGGCCGTTGTGGGATCCCTTCCCGCCTATATTTGGGAAGAGGACCAAGGCCACTAAAAATAGGACTTAGCCACCACCATAGGGGGCAGGTGATCCTTAACCTGCATCTTGACCTTAACCTTGAACGGGAGGGAGCTGGATCAGATCGATTCCACCTAGCCCTCCGAGGCAATCCACCACAAAGCTGGAGTACGGTCTTACACCGCTAGGTGGCCCGAACCAGGATAAACTGCTGTGTCTCTTGTCCCTTGGGTTCGTCGAGCTAGGCCGTGGAATCGTTGAGCAGGCAGACTGGGGAGAGAGAGTTCTTCGCACGCACCCCAGAGTTCGAACCTCTCAATGGTCTGCGGAACCCCGAATCCGACAACCGCCGCCACCACAGACGGCGACGCGCCAAGGATTCCTTTGACCGGAGACGGAACGGGAAACTTACCAGATTTACGCCGATGGCGACCCACACGCTGCCAGCCAGAGACACCTTCCGGCGACGCCACCGGCCTACCCCTGCCCTAGGGGCAAACTTCCGGGGGCGAGACGTCGCCTTGGATGCCAGCTCCGGCTCCGAAGAGCCCCGAGAGGGAGCGGCCTCCGAATCAGAGGAGGAGTCCCCATCATCGACGAGCGCCCAAAACCGAGATCCGGAAAGCGACAGCGAGGCTTCCGGCCTCCGAGGGAAGGGCAGAAGAGACGGAAGAGAGGCGAGAGACAGTTGGGAGGAGGGGGGGGGGAGGGGGAGAGGGGAGACGGTGGGGAGGGGGGGGGGAGCGCCGATGAAGCCAGCAGGGGATGGGGACACGCGGGGAGGGAGGGAGGGGAGGGGAAGGAGGGGTGATAGCGAATGTATTGCCTCAAAGAAGGTCTGAAGTTATCTGGTCTTAGAATGAAACAACCCAAGGCAACTCATATTCACACTTGGATTACAACTAACTTAAATCAGCTTTGATCATATACCACAATGCGTTGGCCAAGAGAGGAGATTGGGTAATTGTAATTTTTTTACTCCTTTTGACTTTTTTTTATTTTTTATTTGTAAATATTTGCTCTACAGTTCAGGGCTTAAAAAATAAACATTTAGCAAACACAAAAACAAACATGGTTCTTATAATCCAAGTATCCCTAGCGGAAGGCAGACTCACGAACCCCAGGAAAAAAGATCAAGAGAGCAAAATCACCTCATCCACATGCGGTGGAGGAGCCTCTCGCCAGTCGCCACCTCACAATGTCCCCAAAACCTCTTCCCAGTTATCCTATGGCAGAGGCAGACAAATCCTATCCTCCTCCCTCACACACTACACCATTCACATCTTTTCCCCTCTCCTCTCCGGGATACTGGCACAGGAACAAGCTTCTTTTTTCTCTTTGTTTCTCCCTCTGTCTCCGTGACCAGCAATGGCCTTGGAGACATGCCTCAGAGGCTGGGCCCTGCACGCGCCCCATGCTGGCATCAGGGAACGGCTTAGCAGTGGCAGCTACACGCCATCCCGGCCAAGGACCGCCGCCCCCGCCGTCGTCTCGCCGTCCCCATACCCGTCCGCTCTGGTGGCGGCACGGCGGCCGTCTCGCTTCGTCTGCAAGTGCAAGAACGTCGTCGACGAAGGTACATCGCTACCCTTACCCCTCTCTCTAGGCTCGGTGAACAATAAAGGAGCAGATGCTGAGAATAGTCTTAATAATGGCGCATGCAGTGATTGTGGCGGACGAGAAGAATTGGGACAACATGGTGATCGCGTGCGAGTCGCCGGTGCTGGTGGAGTTCTGGGCGCCGTGGTGCGGGCCGTGCCGGATGATTGCCCCGGTGATCGACGAACTGGCGAAGGACTACGTGGGAAAGATCAAGTGCTGCAAGGTGAACACGGACGACTGCCCAAACATCGCATCCACCTACGGCATCCGGAGCATCCCCACCGTGCTCATGTTCAAGGACGGCGAGAAGAAGGAGAGCGTCATCGGCGCCGTCCCGAAGACCACCCTCTGCACCATCATCGACAAGTACATCGGCAGCTAATTAATCATTCTTAATTAGCGATTAATCGAGGACGCACACACCATTTCTATTCTGTTCGTCAGACAGCATATATGTATGTATATGATGCACGTATACGATTCACCGATCAGTTGTGAGTTGTACTACTCTTAATTCAGATGCAAATCAAAACTGATTTATTCGGGCGCACGTCAGTATACATGCATGTTCGTAAATCTGTCTTGACATCCTTTCTGTAGCAAAGGAAAAAAGATTGTGATATATATAAGAGCAAGTAATTATTTTTTTGACCCGCAAAACGTAGAACAATAGTATGATACAAGTGGAAAGGAAAAAATGCCTGCTCTAGGGAAGACAACAATAGTATGATACAAGGGGAAAGGAAAATAAAAATAAAAAAATAAATGTCTAAAAAGGCCAAAAAAAGGAGTTAGTGACTAGCCAATGCCTACTCTAGGGAAGAAAAACTTGGTTTAAAGATTACTATCTATCCACTGGCTAAAGGCATGAACATGCTTCTCTTTTATTTTGAATTGCAACAACATGAGATCTTGCTTGGGGTAATATCTCCAGGCTTGAAGTGATTGTTGCTGGACTCTAAAAATTCTTCCATTTCTTTGGGTCCAAACATTCCAGCAACCTAACATCACAATTTCCACATAGAAGCTTTTTGGCAGTTGCTCAGTTGCAAGTAGGGTTTCTTCATAAACTGATGTACCTCTCTTTTTTGTGAGGAATCAAGGAATTCCGGCATTCTTGAGCAAAGTTGCAGTCCCAAAAAAGGTGCACTGTGCTATCTTCAGCATTCTGATTGCAGTTGTGGCAGAAAGGATTGTACAAGTGCATTCCCTTTCTCTTGAGAAGTGCTCTAGTATTAATTCTGCAGTGAGCTACTAGCCAAAAAAACATCTTATGTTGTAGCCTGCTAGAGCTGCTCAAATTAGCTTCAAGATACGATGCCCCTCCACATCTCCCATCAGGTGCTTGTACATTTGCATGGAAGAATATTTGCTTAACCATTCGAAATCCGTTTGTCTTTTATATCATTACTGAGCTTTGCAATGAGTTCTTCAAGTTGATTGAATTGGCTCAATGCTTGAGTGGATAGTGGCATATGTAAGTGTTCAGTCCAGTCTTCAGGCACAAAACCTTTGAAGAGATAGAGTGTCATCAATAGCATAGAGTGCAGTTCTGGAAATGGTTCTCGATGCCACTTGTCTTTCCAGAAGAGAGTGGCTTGCCCAAATATGACAGTGCAAGAGCTAGCATTCTTGAATTCAATTGATAATGCTAAGTGTGCTTTCCACCAGAATGATCCCTCTAATTTGTACAAGGGAATGCTTGTTTGGTAGTATCTTTCCCAAATGAGCTTGATCTAGGGTATCTCTTCTCTTTTTAGATAGTTAAAAACAAGTTCTTAATTAATAAAGCTTTGTTGTGAACAAAAATGACAAGGATTCCAAGACCTCCTTGCTTCTTTGGCTTGCAAACTTTTTTCCAGGCAATTAGAGTTGTGTCCCTATCCTCCATTCAATATTTTTTTCCATAGAAAATTGATAACCCACAAGTATAGGGGATCATGATTTCTTCGAGGGTAGTATTTAACCCAAATTTGTTGATTCGACACCAGGGGAGCCAAACAATATTTATGACCCTTAGCAGTTGAGTTGTCAATTCAACCACACCTGGGAAATAATATTTTTGGAGCAAAGTGTTTAGTAGCACGGTAGTTTGATAGTTCTGATAATAGCAGTAATAGTAGCAATAGTAACAGGAACAGTAACAAAAGCAGTTTGTAGTGATTGTAATAGCAGCAGCAGTACTAACTTAGCAAAGATTAATATGAGAAAAGCTTAGGCATTGGATCAGCGATGGATATTTGTGTTGGGTGATATTCATCAGATAACAGTCACAACCTAGAGTGATACACAGTAGCTCCAATTCATCAATGTAGTGTAGGCATGTATTCCGTATATAGTCATACGTGCTTATAATAAGAACTTGCATGACATCTTTTGTCCTACCCTCCCGTGGCAGCGGGGTACATAAGGAAACCAAGGGATATTAAGGCCTCGCTTTAATAGAACCAGAACAAAGCATTAACACATGGCGAATCCATGAACTCCTCGAATTACAGTCATCCCGGAGAGTATCCCAACTATTGTCACTTTGGGGTCTACGGATCCGAA
Source organism: Thinopyrum elongatum (assembly GCA_011799875.1). Classification (NCBI taxonomy): domain Eukaryota; kingdom Viridiplantae; phylum Streptophyta; class Magnoliopsida; order Poales; family Poaceae; genus Thinopyrum; species Thinopyrum elongatum. The sequence goes on from CM022301.1 coordinate 181,993,702, forward strand.
CAATAACAAGTGAATACAACTAGTAGATAGGATCAAGAACTCAAATATATTCATGAAAACATAGAGGGTTTATATCTGAAATCATGGCACTCGGGCCCTAGTGACAAGAAGTAAGCATAGCAAAGCCATAGCAACATCAATCGCAGAACATTGTGGGTACTAGGGATCAAGCCCTAACAAATTGACTCGATTACATGACAAATCTCATCCAACTCCATCACCGTCCAGCAAGCCTACGAAGAAATTACTCGCTCCCGGTGGTGAGCATCATCGAATTGTTGATGGAGATGTGTTGATGATGACGACAGTGATGGATTGCACCCTCCGGAGCCCCGAACGGACTCCAGATCAGCCCTCCCGATGAAAAACAGGAGGTGGCGGCGGCTCCATATTGTAAAACGCGTTGGTACCTTCTCTCTAATTTTTTTTCTCCATGAGACGACACTTATGGTGCTAGAGTTAGGGTTGCCGGAGGACTGGGGGGCCCACGAGCTCACAGGGCGCGCCCTAGGGGGTGGGCGCCCCTGAGCTCGTGGCTCCTGGGTGGCCCCCTCTAGTAGTTCTCATAGTAAATATTTTTTATATATTCTGGAAATAATCTCCGTAAATTTTCAGGCCAATCCGAGAACTTATATTTCCGCACAAAAACAACACCATGGTAGTTCTGTTGAAAACAACGTCAGTCCGAGTTAGTTTCATGCAAATTATAGTCCAAAATAAAAGCAAAAGTGTTTGGAAAAGTAGATACGTTTGGGACATATCAACTCCCCCAAGCTTAACTCATTGCTTGTCCTCAAGGAATTCATTTGACAAACTGAAAGTGATAAAGAAAAACTTTTACGAACTCTTTTGTTCTCGTTGGTGTATATCTACTTAACTAGTGTTCAAGTTTTCAAAAAAAAAGTTTATGAACTAACCATGTGGATGATAACACATAGGTCTCACATTTACTCATGTCAGTAACATAACCAACTAGTGAACAATAATAAGATATCTAGAATGTCAACAATTTGTTAAAACAATCATGATGTAATATGATAACATGTTATCTCGCTAGCCCTTTCTGAGACCGCAAAAGATAAATGCAGAGTACCGCTGAAGTTCAAGCAGCGACTAAACATTGTAATTCATGGTAGAAGAGATCCAGTCATGGTCACATCCAACATTAACTAGACCCAATGCATGTTAAAATAAGAATGACAATAGCGCTCTCCAAATTGGTGCTTGAATGAGAAGGTGATGACTCAACAATAAAAGTAAATAGATAGTCCCTTCGCAGAGGGGGGCAGAGATTTGCAGAGGTGTCAGAGCTCGAAGCTTAAAACAACGACGAATACATTTTGAGAGGTGTGCTTTTCCTTTCAATGTCACGACAAAGGGTTTTCAATATCTTCCATGCTAAACACACTATCTATAGTTCCCAAGCGAAAAGGTAAAGTTTACTCCCCCTCAACAATACAAACACAAGCCATGGCAAGCAGAATCCTCGTGTGCCCTCCAAACAATCAACTTTCTCGGGGAGTTTGTTTTATTATATTTTTGTTTATTTTCAATTACAGGAGTAGGCATCCCAATTACCAACTTCTCTCATGCAATGACAAGTGAATAAACACCCATCGTGAGAAAAATCCACTTAGCATGGAAGATATTAACCACCCCCCATCGCTCGATGAGCGGTACAGGCACACAATGCAGATGTTTATTTGAATGATTAGAGGTGGCACATGCAAATTTACTTGGAATGGCAGAGTAATACCGCATATAGGTAGATATGGTGGACTCGTCTGAAACTTTGGGTTTAAAGATTTTGGATGCACAGGCAGTATTCCCGCTTAGTACAGGCGAAGGCTAGCAATTAGATTGAGAAGCGACCAACTAGAGAGCGATAATGGTCATAATCATGCATTGAGAATAATTAACATTGAATACGAGCATGAGTAGGATATAAACACCTTGAACATAAATATCATGAAGGCTGTGTTGGTTTTGAATCAACTACATGTGTGAACATGTGCCAAGTCAAGCCACTCGAATCATTTAGAGGAGGATACCGTACTTACATACTACATCACAACCATTTTAATGCATGTTGACACTCAAGATAATCATTATCCACCCCTAGCAATTTAAGCATGGCATGAGCAACTATAATCTCTAATTGTCATCACAAACATGTTTACTCACAATATGTGATAACCCATAAGTATAGGGATCGCAACAATTTTCGAGGGTAGAGTAATCAACCCAAACTTTAGATTCGACAAAAGTGGAGCCAAAGAATATTTGTAAGTATTAGCAGTTGAATTGTCAATTCAACCTCACCTAGAGATTAAATAACTGCAGCAAAGTGATCAGTAGCACAATAATATGATAGTTTGATAGTAGTAGTAACGGTAGCAGTGGTAATGGTAACAACAGTAACAGTTTTGTAGCAGTTGTAACAGTAGCAATAGCAAAAGTAATTTAGCAAGAACAGTATGTGAAAAGCTCGTAGGCATTGGATCGGTGATTAAGTTGGATAATATTCATCATAAAATAGTCATAACCTAGGGTGACACAGAACTAGCTCCAGTTCATAAATATAATGTAGGCATGTATTCCGTAAATAGTCATACGTGCTTATGGAAAAGAACTTGCATGACATCTTTTGTCCTACCCTCCCGTGGCAGAGGGGTCCATAAGGAAACTAAGGGATATTAAGGCCTCCTTTGAATAGAGAACCGGAACAAAGCATTAACACATAGTGAACACATGAACTCCTCAAACTACGGTCATCACCGGAAAGTATCCCAATTATTATCACCTTGGGGTTTACGGATCATAACACATAGTAGGTGCATATAACTTGAAAGATCGGATCACGAACATAGATATAATGGTGAAACCATAAATGGTTCAGATATGAAATCATGGCACTCGGGCCTTAGTGACAAGCATTAAGCATAGCAAAGTCATAGCAACACCAATCTCAGAACATAGTGGATACTAGGGATCAAGACAAGCATTAAGCACAGCAAAGTCATAGCAACATCAATCTCAGAACATAGTGGATACTAGGGATCAAGCCCTAACAAAACTAACTTGATTACGTGATGAATCTCATCCAACTCCTCACCGACCAGCGAGCCTACGAAGGAATTACTCACTCCCGGCGGTGAGCATCATGAAATTGGTGATGGAGGATGGTTGGTGATGACGAAGGCCGAAGATCCCCCTCTCCGGAGCCCCGAACGGGCTCCAGATCTGGCCTCCCGATGAAGGATAGGAGGTGGCAATGGCTCCGTATCGTAAAACATGATGAAACTTCCTCTCCTATTTTTTCTGGAAAAATAGGATTTTATAGCATCGGAGTTAGGGTCAGCGGAGCCTCGTGGGCCCCACTACCCACCAGGGTGTGCTAGAGGGGGGTGGCACGCCCTGGTGCCTTGTGGGCAGCTGGGGCCCCCCTCCAGTGGTTCTTGGTTCCAATATTTTTTATTTATTCCAAAATAATTCTCCAAAAAGTTTCGTCCGATTCCGAGAACTTTTATTTCTGCACAAAAAACAACACCATGGTAGTTCTGCTGAAAACAACGTTAGTCCGGGTTAGTTTCATTCAAATCATGCAAATTAGAGTCCAAAACAAGAGCAAAAGCATTAGGGAAAGTAGATACGATGGAGATGTATCAACTTCCCAAGCTTAATCCATTGCTTGTCCTCAAGCAATTCAGTTGACAAACTGAAAGTGATAAAGAAAAACTTTTATGAACTCTTTTGTTCTTGTTTCCATATATATGCTTAAATAGCACCCAGGTTTTCAGCAAAGATCATGACTAACCATGCAAACAATAACTCTTAGAAATTATATTAACTCATATCAATGGCATAATCAACTAGCAAGCAATAATAAGATATCTCAAATGCCAACACTTTGTCAAAACAATCATGATATAATATGACAATAGTGGTATCTCGCTAGCCGTTTTTGAGACCGCAAAACATAAATGCAGAGCACCTCGAAAGTTCAAGCAGTGACTAAATATTGTAATTCATGGTAGAAGAGATCCAGTCATGATGCATTCAACACTACTATACACAATGCATGAGGATGACAATAGTGCTCTCAGGACTGGCGCTTGTTTGAGAAGGTGATGACTCAACATAAAAGTAACATAACATGAAAATAAATAGATAGGCCGTTCGCAGAGGGAAGCAGGGATTTGCAACGGTGCCAGAGCTCGAAGCTTAAATAAGAGATAAATATAATTTTGGGAGGTATACCGTTCCTGTCAACGTTACGACCAAGAGTTTTCAATATCTTCCGTGCTAAACACATTAGCGGCGGTTCCCAAGCGGTAAAAGTAAAGTTTACTCCCCTTCCACCATCAAACACAAGCCATGGCAAGCCGAATCCTTAGGTCCCCTCCATACCAAAAACAGTCCGGGGGAGTTTTGTTCAATTATTTGTATTTTTTTTATTTTGGGACTGGGCATCCCTATTACTAGACCCTCTTGTGCAAGGACAAGTGAATAAACACTCATCATGAGAATAACCCACTTAGCATGGAAGATACTAACCACCCCCTATCGCTCCATGAGCGGTCCGGGCACACAAAAGAGATGTTCATTTGAATATTTAGAGGTGGCACATGCAAATTTACTTAGAACGGCAGGGTAATACCACATATAGGTAGATATAGTGGACTCATCTGGAATAACTTTGGTTTAAGGATTTTGATGCACAAGCAGTATTCCCGCTTAGTACAGGCAAATGCTAGCAAATAGATTGAGAAGCGGCCAACTAGAGAGCGAAAACAGTCACGAACATGCATTATGAATTATCAACATTGAGTACTAGCATGAGTAGGATATAAACACCATGAACATAAATATCGTAGAGGCTATGTTCGTTTTGATTCAACTACATGCATGAACATGTGCCAAGTCAAGACACTTGAAACATTCAGAGGAGGATACCATATCATCATACTACATCACAATCATTTTAATGCAAGTTGACACCCAAGATAAATCATTATCCACTCCTAGCTACTTAAGCATGGCATGAGCAACTATAATCTCTAATTGTCATTGCAAAACATGTTTAATCCTAATATGTTGAATCATGGATACTGAGTTAAACATATTTACGAAAACAAAAACAAGTTGAGTTCATACCCGCTTTTCTCTGCCACAGTAACTTCATCAAATATTATCATTATTGCCTTTCACTTGCATGACCGAATGATGTGAAAATACTAATAGTGCAAGAGTGTCGTGGACTAAGCTGGAATCTGCACATTTTATTCAGAGGAGAAGACAAAATAATATGTGTGCTTTGTCAGATCAACAATAATAATGCATACGAGAGCCACTCAATATTTTCATCATGGTCTTCCCCTTGGCACGACTCAATAAAAAGAAAAGAATTTCAGAGAAACACACTGAAATATTTTTAGAGTTTTTAGTTTTTCTTGAAAGAAGAAGAAGAAAGAAAAACAAAGGCGAGAAAAACTATTTACAAGCGAAAGCTCCCAACAAGAAAAAGAAGAAATGCGAAATCTTTTTGGGTTTTCTTTTAATACGACAACTAATTTAACCTAGAAAGAAAAACCAAAAAGAAGCAAGAAATATTTTTTGGATTTTCTCAAAGTTTTTCAAACACACAAGAAGAAAGCGAGAAAATAAATCTAGCTTGGATAATACAATGAAAAAGTGTGGGCACCCATAACTGAAATGAAATGTGTGAACATGAATGTAATGTCGGTGGAAATATGTACTCCCCAAGCTTAAGCTTTTGGCCTAGCTTGGTAATCACCATCCGCAGCCTGGATAATAATCAGAGTGATAACTCACGGAGGCTCTTGGGGCGGCCTCCTCAGCCCATCGGGCAGCCTCGACCGCCGTGTTGTACTCGTGCGCCTTGCTCTCATAAATGTAGTATCTTCCCTTACTGTGGTAATCAAAGAGAGCAGGTGCAGGCAAAATAACAGGTATAATGGGTTTCTTATTAAAAATCAAGTTGTAATTATAGTTAGTGGTTGTAGCCTTAATGAACTTATGACGCTTCATGGCCTCAAAGTCTAGGTACTGGGTATGTAAGATAGGATCATTGGGCCAACATGACACACCCAGCTCATTAGCTAAACGGGTGGCCTAAATCCGTCCATAAAAGTGACCACTATCAGCATTGCGTTGCAACCTGCGTGCAACAATCGCTCCAAGATTATAGCGCTTTATTCCTGTCAGAGCAGTGTGTACGAGGCTCAAGTCAGGAGTGCATAGTGTGCTGCTATCTTGTTTGCCCACGATGCATTTTCCATTAAAGAGTGCAAAGTAATGAAATGATGGAAAATGTAAACTTTTTCTTCTAGCTTGTGTCACTCCTCTATCCTCACCATAACAGAGACTGGTTAAAAATGACTCATAATCAGATTTTGGTGGTTCATCAAGTGAACCCCAATATGGAATTTTGCAGGCAACACAGAATTGTTCTAGAGGCATAGTAAAGGATCTGTGATAAAGGCTAAATGAAACTCTAGAATCAAGAGAATGATACTTAAATTTCTTAGTGAACATCTGTGTGAGGCTGAGATGCTGGATGCACTTTTCTGCGATATAGGGAGCGAGCTCGGTGTTGTGAACATATTGCTCAAATTCTTCCTTTATCCCTGCTCCTATCATGAACTAGTCACACGGCCTATAAGCTTGATTTGGTATTGGCATCCTGCATTGAGCTTTCACTAGGATCAACATAGGACTGTCGTATCGAGCTCTCGCTCGACGATGCTCCCGAGGACCTCCTCGTTGAAGAACTCCTAAAGAGGTGCATTTTTATTTGTGAACAATTTCTGAAAAAATTTGGGACACAAAATTATTGTCAACAAAACTTCACAAGATTGATAGCAACTACTCATATGGATGTCTAGAGGCTATATCAAGCATTCAAACTACTTGGAACTCCAAGAATTCAACATGCAAGCTCATTTATAGCAGCACTAAAAGTAGCTAATTACTCAAAATATAAACCACTAGAACAAAAACTGATTGGAGAAATGGAGGAGTCACATACCAAGTGGCAATCCCCCAAAACAGTTTTGGAAATGGAGCTTCGAGCAAAGAGATCGAAATCCGCGGGTTTGAGAGCAAGAACACGAGAGAGAGAGAGAGAGAGATCAAGAGTGATTTTTTTTTCTGGAGGTAGGTGGTGAAGTGAGCTAAAGGGATAGGTGAGGGGGCCACGTGGGGCCCACTACCCACCATGGCGCGCCTGGGGTAGCTGGCGCGCCCTAGTGCCTTATGGGCACAAGGGGCACCCCCATTATTTGTATAAAAAATTCTTAAATATTCAGAAAAAGAATCGTGTAAAAATTTCAAGTCATTCTGAGCACTTTTATTTTTGGCCACTTTTTTACTGCACGGAAAATTCAGAAAACATGATAAACATGGCATTTTATTTTATTTAACTAAGAATAACATAAAACAAAATTTATGGACAGAAGGTTGTGCTTACTAAATTCATCAACCACATTCCTCTCGAAAACAATCCATTAATAAGGTTTATCAAGTCTTATTAACAATCGCTTCCGATTAGCATGAGCTTGAAGAACTTTCATGAAACACTAAGTTACCTCAACGGGGATATGCATATCCCCAACAATAAGTATTTAATATTTCTTTTTGGAAGTAGGTACAGGGAGTTGAAAACTTCCAATAGTAATTGTTGGAGATTTTTCAATAACATTAATGTAACATCCCCAGATCTTAACCCTGTCATTAAGCTAATTAAGTTGCCTTGTCATCTTGATCACTAAGCTAATCTGCCACTTGTCCAAAATCAAAGTCATTTTCCAATTCAAATTGCATGTCAAATAATTATTTCTTCAAATTGCAAAACTAAAATGTTCATAGTATTTCAAATAATCCCAGAACAATTATAAAAATAAAACCAACATTAAGAAATTTCCCAAATTGCCCCTGGAAATTAATTCAGAGGTCCAACAGCAATTAAACTGGTCTTTCCAATTTCTAATAATACCTAACCTTTTCTTTTTGCCTCCAAACTTTTTGTGGCAGTGCCAGTCATTGCCTAGTATTAGATTTGGCAAGTCCTATATTTTACAAAATACAATTGCTAGCTAAAAGAAAATGCAACAGAGAAGAATAAATGAAAACAGAAAAGGGAAATTGGAAAAAGGGCCGAAGCCTACTGTGCACTACGGCCTGCTAGCTACAGTACCGGCCCAGCTGGCCACCACAGCCCAGCCCATTGCGTGGTCTTCCTCCTCCCCGTGTCACCACCAGACGCCATCGCCGGCGCCATTGCCGTGCGATGGGCGTCACCGAGGCCATAGGGGCTCGCCTGGGAGTAGATAAGGACGTCCCCGACCTCGCCCCGAACCCTAGCCTCGCTCACTCCCCCCCCCCCTCTCGCCCCGGATCCACTTCTCCCCTCTCACCCGAGCGCCATCGCCGGCGTCCACTCGCACCATTGTGGCCACCGAGCTCCCCGGCGCCCGACCTACTGTCCAGGAGGACCGTCGTCATCTCCTCCATCGCCTGAGCCACTGGATTGGAGCCGGAGAGCCGCCTCGACGCCGTCTGCCTCGATCTCCTTCGTCGGACGCCGCCGCTACCTCGCCGTCGATCCCCTCGACTCCGGCACCCCCTCGCTCCCCTAAGCCCCCCGCGGGACCCTCTGTGAGCGCCCTCTCAACTCCCCACTCCTTCTCCCTCGCGCTCGAGCCCCGTTATGCCGCAGCCTTTACCGAAGCTCCACCGTTGCGGTCGAGCTCCAGGCCGTCGCCCTAGTGCCCCTCGGGCTCGCGTGAGCACGCCGTCGTGGTGGTAGTGCAGCGTAGGTGCCGCCTGCGCGCTTGTTTGGTCTAATGCGAGCCCGTGGTGCCTAACCGAGCAAGCCCGTAGCCACGCTGCCGCTCCGCTCATTGCCGGCGTTGATTCCGGCAGCCCCGCGACCCGCCGCTTGCACCACCGGACGCGCCGCGTCGCCAGCTCTCCAATGCCCCCACCCACGCGACCAACCGTGGCCGGAGTCGACCGCACGGTCCTCGCCGGTGTACCCTGCCTCGTCGTCGTTAGCGCGCCGGAGTGCCGCTGACGTGGCGGGTAATTAGCCTCTAAGCACGCGCTTAATTAACCCCAGTGAGACTGACAGGCGGGCCCCGCTATTTAACTAAAATGGAATTAGATTCTAGTTAAAAATTAAATAAACCACCAGGGCCCACGCGTCAGATTTGACCCTGCCCAGTCAGCGTTGACCGGGCCCAGTCGTCAGTGACTGTGGCCAGCTGACAGGCGGGTCCCATTACTACTGTTCACCCTTTGACCTGGGCAACCGGCTGGCCGCACTATCAGCCCCAGCACTCTGTTGGGTGCACTTCACCGGGTGCACCCAGTGTTTCCGGTTACTGTTTAAATTCAATTAAAATAAACCCAAAAATTCCAGAAAATCATTTAATCTTTGAAAAATCATTGAAAATTAAACGTAGCTCAGATCGAAAAACTTTATATATGAAAGTTGCTCAGAACGACGAGACGAATCCAACCGTGCCATCTGTTTTCGTGTCGGGACCCACTACGGAGGTGAACCCGCAACTTTTTGCCCATTTCCGGTAGATGAATAGTGCATACACTCCGGTTAATAAATCCAACTTTAATCCTAAATAACTAAAATGATTTAGACATGTCTTTAGGAAACCCTGCACTGCACATTGGCATAGCATGCTCTGTGTTGCATATGATTGTTGTGTATTTATCTGTTTCCTCCCCCTCTTCTCTCTTGGTAGACCCTGACACCGACGTAATCCCCGAGGCCAACGCAGCTCCGGAGACCGACGACACCACTGACGACCCTCCTTTGCCGCAGAGCAACCAGGCAAGCACCCCCCCCCCCCCTTGAGCATGCCTATATCGCCTATTCTCTTCTCTCTTGTGCTTGCATTAGAATTGCTGCCGCTACTACTTTACCTATTCTGATGCATAGCCTGATTTTTGTAACCTGCTTTTGATAATTAACTGCTTATCCTAAACTGCTTAGTATAAGCTGGATAGAGACCCCAGTGACCCCACTTATCCCGATTGCCCCGCTCGATTATCAGAAGACTCGACAAGCAGGCCCAGCACCGCACATCACATTCCCTTTATCTGTATGACACTGCAGCGTTACTATCGAGTGCCGAGGGTGATACCTCGTTTAGCACTTCTGATGATAACTCTGTAGAGTAGCTTTTCGGTCGTAGTCATCGAGGGTGATTCCTCCTTCACCACTTCTGATAACGACGCCATCGTGCAACACCTCAAGTGTGAACCTCGAGGGTGATTCCTCCTCAGTTCACCTTGATGGATACATCGAGTAGGAATCCAACGAGGGTGAAACCTCGGATTCCCTGATGTTATGGACACACGGATACTTAAACTTTACAACTATTACTTGGAACGGCGGGTCGACCCTGAGGGGTACCCACGAGTGATGTGGAGACGGGTTGACCTCGAAGGTGCCCGTGAGATAATTACGAGGCGTGGCCGGGCATTCTTAGCCCTTGCCGCAAGTCCTCGAGACGGGGCGACGGGGTCACATCGATCGTGAGTCTCTGTTCGTTACCGCACTACCAAAACACTAATGATTTGGATATTTGATCTGAGTCGGCCTCTGGCCCGATAGCAATAACCATCATGCGGGAAAGTTATGGGCACTCTGCACCATGGTATCAGCCGAAAGTTTTGTCAGACGTCCAGTTCAGCATTGTGGCACGGCTGGGCCGGTGCCATCCTGTAGTGGTGGTACCGAGATTCGCCCTGCACGCAACGACCCGGAGTGCACAGGGCGATGGCCCAAGACCCCTGAGTGCTTGGGATGTAGACCGGCGGGGACCTCTCTGCTGAGCTCTAGGTAGGGCTGCGGTGTGTCGTTTGGCCGAGGCCGAGCATGACCCAGAAAAGTGTGTCCGGTTGGAGTTAAGCGAGCGTGGTGGGTAAGTTGGTGCACCCCTACAGGGAAGAACTAATCTATGCATAGTCGGATCCTCGGTAACGGACGCTCGGAGTTGTATCCCGATCGATACAACTAGAACTGGATACTTGAGATGAGATATGGATACTAGGGCTCTGGGATTGCTTTCTCGCAGGGAGTCGAGAAAGGACCTCTGGGCGAGGTTGATAACGGATAGTATGGCTCTGGGATTGCTTTCTCGCAGGGAGTCGAGGAAGGATCTCTGGGTGAGGTTGATTACATTACTATTACTTTATATTATGTTTTTATGTACTCTTCTAAATGCTGCAAGATGCTCGAAGATGCTTGAAGAGGCTTGAAGATGCTAGTCTTCGATAGGACTAGGCCTTCTCTCTATTTTGTCATTGCTGCAGCCCAGTCCACATATACAGCCTTCCTTTGATAATGTTGCATATGTAGTGTAGATCCTTGCTTGCTGAGTACTTCGGATGAGTACTCATAGTTCCTTTGCTTCCTATTTTTCCCCATATCCGTTTGATGCGACCAGGTGATGGAGCCCCTGAGACAGCAGCCCCTGCCGACGATCACTACTACTACCCCGAGGATGGCTTCTACTACGAGTTGGCTGACGACCAGGAGTAGGTTCGGAGGGTCCCAGGCAGGAGGCCTGCGCCTTTTCGATCGTAGTGTTTTCTTTTGCCTCGCCTTTTAAAGGCCTATCTATCTTTCTTTTATATCTATACTCAGATATCTGATGCTTTCACTGACGCTTGTATGCGAGCTTATGTTTTTGAGCCCTCGAGGTCCATGGCTTGTAATATAAAGCTTGTATTATTTTAGTTTGTGTCTAGAGTTGTGTTGTGATATCTTCAAGTGAGTCCTTAGGCTTGATCGTGTGCATTTGCGTGTATGATTAGTGCACGATTAAGCCGGGGGCGTCACAGGTTGGTATCAGAGCCGACTGCCTGTAGGAACCCCCTTCCAAACTCCTTGGCCGAAGTTGAGTCTAGTATTTGAAAACTGTTTTACTAACATGGTTGTGTGGCTTACGGGCCCACGTCGCCAATTGGGTGGTATTAGGATCTTTTATTCCTCGTCTTTACTCCGGGACTCTGATCTCTCTTCTATTCGGGTTAAAGACTTTACTAACTCTGACATTAGGTTCTCGTAACCACTTCATCCCAGAGAGCCCCTTCACTACAGATGATAGCTTGCTTCGCCAGAAGATTCTGCTGATACTCCTCGATGTTTCCCGAGACCCTGTGCCCACTGCTTTGCAGTTCCTGACCACCGATAATTCCCGTGAATAACATCCTTGCCGTTGTACCTTCATCCCCAGTTGCTCTTGTTGTTATAAGTTACCCCTAATACTCTCCGTTGTTCCGAGAATCCTTTGTGCCTTCTGCTTTGCAGCTTCTTTTCACACTGCAGATAATTCACTTACCCGGGGTCCGTTCCTCCCCAGTTGTTCACGTGCTTCCCAAAATACTTTGAAATGTTATCTGATCTTCCAAAAATCCTCTGCAGCCTAATGCTCTTGATTTTCCTTGCCTGCTTGCGTTATGGTTAACTCCACATGCCTAGCAATATTTATTAAAATCATTTCTGATTGTCATCCTATTCCTATGGATTCAACGTGTGCGTGAATACTCACAATCATCAATTAATCCTTAGAAATTTTCTTTTCGGCTCAAACATCATTTCCGATATGAGCTAGTTCTTGCCCAATCAAGATTTGATCGGGTGTGCCTCTAAGTCTGTTCAACTTATCCATCTTCGATCAGAGCATCTGATTCTGATACACCGATCTAGAAACCAAAATTTTCTTTGTATTTAAGCATCGAACTATTCAGATATTTCTATAATCCGATTCCTTTGCATCCTTTCTCCCTCTGATTGATTACTGATACTCACATCAATTCCATCGTGAATCGCCAGAACCATTATTGGGTTGTTATCCGATAGTGTCCTTCACATCCAAAATTCTTGAGAGTTTTTCCTTGATACATATTGCCTTTGGTAAATTGCATCCTCTCCTTTTGTCAACCAGGCTCTGCTAACGAGCTTGTGTTAATTACTCCTAAAGATCGTGGTATATGTTCCTAAGATGCCCTTATGGGTTGAACCTATGCCTTCTTTAATCCGTGTGAATCCGATAATTTTCGCGGGTCATACTCCTCTGGTATTTCACCGGGTAGTTCTTCACATTCATATAATTTTTAACAGAGCAGTGAATGAAAGATTATGCATTGGAGAAGTGGGAGTCGACCTTGAACTTTGTGTTCATGCCCATAGACATGATGTAGATCTTATCATGGAAGCTGCTCTTAAAATCAATTGTTCCCTTGGTATAAGTTCATCTTTTACCTGTGAATTGATCCTTTGCAATTGTGGTTCCGACCATAATTTCTCCTTGATTCCATTTCCCAGACAAGCTAAAATACTTGTCTTCCACAGATCAATTCACCTGTCCAACCTCTATTCAGATGTACCTTCAAGTATTGCCCCATGTTATCTCAAGGGTATTGTGTCATTGCTCTACCTCTTGTGAATTCTTATTGGAATGATATACCATCACATCATTCCTAGCCTAATCGGCTATATCATTACCGTGCTAATTTTAAACTGTGCTACCTGGTCCTTATTCCCGGAGCACAACTTTTCGACGATGAGCGAAGCCTACGTCGATCCTCCTCATCTTACCATTTCACCTCAAACAACAAGCTTGATTTCGAGCTTGTGCCATGTCCGTGGTTCCAATAACCTTTCGCTTCGTCATTCCCTTGCTAAATGTCATCGCGGTTCAATTTCATCCTCTTGAAACCCCTCGACAAATGTGATGTGATCACCGTCAACACGTTGACTTCTTCCAGGTTATCAATGGAATTCATTGTGAGAAATACCATCCCTGCCCCTCGATGATTTGTGTTGTCAACGACACCATCCTTGACTTCCTACCAACACAGACTTGGTCATGTTTTTCTCTGACATTGAGTTCCCTGTTATTCTTGTAATTGATCCTTTGTAACTCTTGTGCTCTTCAGATCCAACCTTTTACTTGAAACACCATACCAATGCTACCTCGAAGCATGACTGTGGTATTCTGAATATCAACAAGAACATTGGAGGCACATTGCCAAATGCTTCTTGATCAATTATCCAGACTCCGTTGTATGGATAACATCATGAATTCCCTTGCCCCTTTATCTAAATGGTGATGTACTTGTTGTTCTGACATGTATACTTTTCCTTGGGAAAAGATACACTCCTAATTCTTGTGTATAAACACATTTTCCTTTCCATTGGTTTGTTTAACCTTTCTTGTGATCTATATATATGATATAAGCAGAAATAATTCCCTGCTTATAAAACACCCCGATGTACAACCTTGTCAGTGAGACCCTGTTACTATTGTTGATGATAGTCCGGTAACCACCGATGGACGAGAACTTTACCTTATTGGTCCGCCTTGTTTAACGAGCAGGAAAATGGTTCTCTTCGTCCCTCGTCCTTGGTACCGACATGGTTACCGACATAACTGACAGACTATCCTCTGACATACCTTGTTGTCATGACCGGTAAGATGACACCGTTCTCCCTACCCTCGATCAACCCTCATCATAGTTCCACAGGATCGGAACTTGACTCTCATGTATATCTTTGATTCCGAATATTCTTGCATTTGGCTTCGTATCATGTCACGAGCCACCCTTCGAGAGATGATCTATTCCCGATGCTCTGAACCCCCTTCTCACACTATGTTCAGGTATCGATCATTTGTCCATTCACTTGAAACTTCCTACTGTACCTTCATACTTTGCTCTCGAAGTTTTCTTAAGTTTCAACTCGAGAGATACTTCTGCCACATTCCCTGAGTTGTCCACCAGATAACCGACCCTATAAGGGTTAGCTCTCCTGGAGTTACTCGTTACATCCCCGCTTAAATCTCGGGACGAGATTTCTTGTAGTGGGGGAGATTTGTAACATCCCCAGATCTTAACCCTATCATTAAGCTAATTAATTTGCCTTGTCATCTTGATCACTAAGCTAATCTGCCGCTTGTCCAAAATCAAAGTCATTTTCCAATTCAAATTGCATGTCAAATAATTATTTCTTCAAATTGCAAAACTAAAATGTTCATAGTATTTCAAATAATCCCAGAACAATTATAAAAATAAGACCAACATTAAGAAAATTCCCAAATTGCCCCTGGAAATTAATTCAGAGGTCCAACAGCAATTAAACTGGTCTTTCCAATTTCTAATAATACCTAACCTTTTCTTTTTGCCTCCAAACTTTTTGTGGTAGTGCCAGTCATGGCCTAGTATTAGATTTGGCAAGTCCCATATTTTACAAAATACAATTGCTAGCTAAAAGAAAATGCAACAGAAAAGAATAAATGAAAACAAAAAAGGGAAATTGGAAAAAGGGTTGAAGCCTACTGTGCACTACGGCCTGCTAGCTACAGTACCGGCCCAGCTGGCCACCACAGCCCAGCCCATCGCGTGGTCTTCCTCCTCCCCGTGTCACCACCAGACGCCATCGCCGGCGCCATTGCCGTGCGATGGGCAACACCGAGGCCACAGGGGCTCGCCTGGGAGTAGATAAGGACGTCCCCGACCTCGCCCCGAACCCTAGCCTCGCTCACTCCCCTCCCCCCTCTCACCTCGGATCCGCTTCTCCCCTCTCACCCGAGCGCCATGCCGACGTCCACTCGCACCATTGTGGCCACCAAGCTCCCCGGCACCCGAGCTGCTATCCAGGAGGACCGCCGTCATCTCCTCCATCGCCTGAGCCACTGGATTGGAGCCGGAGAGCCGCCTCGATGCCGTCTGCCTCGATCTCCTTCGTCAGACGCCGCCGCTACCTCGTCGTCGATCCCCTCGACTCTGGCACCCCCTGGCTCCCCTGAGCCCCCTGCGGGCCTTCTGTGAGCGCCCTCTCAGTTCCCCTCTCCTTCTCTCTCGCGCTCGAGCCCCGTTATGCCGCTGCCTTTACCGAAGCTCCGCCGCTGCGGTCGAGCTCCAGGCCGTCGCCCTAGTGCCCCTCGGGCCCGCGTGAGCACGCCGTCGTGCTGGTAGTGCAGCGTAGGTGCCACCTGCGCTCTTGTTTGGTCTAATGCGAGCCCGTGGCACCTACCGAGCAAGCCCATAGCCACGCCGCTGCTCCGCTCATTGCCGGCGTTGATTCCGGCAACCCCGCGACCCGCCGCTTGCACCACCGGACGCGCCGCCTCGCCAGCTCTCCAACGCCCCCACCCGCCCGACCAACCGTGGCCGGAGTCGACCGCACGGTCCTCGCCGGCGTACCCTGCCTCGCCGCCGTTAGCACGCCGGAGTGCCGCTGACATGGCAGGTAATTAGCCGCTAAGCACGCGCTTAACTAACCCAGTGAGACTGACAGGCGGGCCCCGCTATTTAACTAAAACAGAATTAGATTCTAGTTAAAAATTAAATAAACCACCTGGGCCCACGCGTCAGATTTGACCCTGCCCAGTCAGCGTTGACCGGGCCCAGTCGTCAGTGACTGTGGCCAGCTGACAGGCGGGTCCCACTGCTACTGTTCACCCTTTGACCTGGGAACCGGCTGGCCCCACTGTCAGCCCCAGTACACTGTTGGGTGCACTGCACCGGGTGCACCCAATGTTTCCAGTTACTGTTTAAATTCAATTTAAATAAACCCAAAAATTCCAGAAAATCATTTAATCTTTGAAAAATCATAGAAAATTAACCGTAGCTCAGATCAAAAAACTTTATATATGAAAGTTGCTCAAAACGACAAGACGAATCCAACCGTGCCATCTGTTTCCGTGTCGGGACACTCTACGGAGGTGACCCGCAAATTTTTGCCCGTTTCCGGCAGATGAATAGTGCATACACTCCGGTTAATAAATCCAACTTTAATACTAAATAACTAAAATGATTTAGACATGTCTTTAGGCAACCCTGCACTGCATGTTAGCATAGCATGCTCTGTGTTGCATATGATTGCTGTGTATTTATCTGTTTCCTCCCCCTCTTCTCTCTCGGTAGACCCCGACACCGACGTAATCCCCGAGGCCGACGCAGCTCCGAAGATCGATGACACCACTGACAACCCTACCTTTGCCACAGAGCAACCAGGCAAGCACCCCCCTTGAGCATGCCTATATCGCCTATTCTCTTCTCTCTTGTGCTTGCATTAGAATTGCTGCCGCTACTGCTTTACCTATTCTGATGCATAGCCTGATTTTTGTAACCTGCTTTTGATAATTAACTGCTTATCCTAAACTACTTAGTATAGGTTGGATAGAGACCCCAGTGACCCCACTTGTCCTGATTGCCCCACTGGATTATCAGAAGACTCGACAACCAGGCCCCAGCACCGCACATCACATTCCCTTTATCTATACGACACTGTAGCATTACTATCGAGTGCCGAGGGTGATACCTCGTTTAGCACTTCTGATGTTAACTCTGTAGAGTAGCTATTCGGTCGTGGTCATCGAGGGTGATTCCTCCTTCACCACTTCCGATAACGACGTCGTCGTGCAACACCTCAAGTGTGAACCTCGAGGGTGATTCCTCCTAAGTTCACCTTGATGGATACATCGAGTAGGAATCCAACGAGGGTGATACCTCGGATTCCCTGATGTTATGGACACACGGATACTTGGACTTTACAACTATTACTTGGAACGACGGGTCGACCCTGAGGGGTCCCCGCAAGTGATGTGGAGACGGGTTGACCTGGAAGGTGCCCATGAGATAATTACGAGGCATGGCCGGGCATTCTTAGCCCTTGCCACAAGTCCTCGAGACGGGGCGATGGGGTCACATCGATCGTGAGTCTCTGCTCGTTACCACACTACCAAAACACTAACGATTTGGATATTTTATTTGAGTGGGCCTCTGGCCCGATAGCACTAACCATCACGCGGGAAAGTTATGGGCACTCTGCATCGTGATATCAGCCGAAAGTTCTGTCAGACGTCCAGTTCAGCATTGCGGCACGGCTGGGCCGGCGCCATCCTGTAGTGGTGCTACCGAGATTTGCCCTGCATGCAATGACCCGGAGTGCACAGGGCGATGGTCCAAGACCCCTGAGTGCTTAGGATGTAGACCAATGGGGACCTCTCTACTGAGCTCTAGGTAGGGCTGCGGTGTGTCGTTTGGCCAAGGCCGGGCATGACCCAGAAAAGTGTGTCCAGCCGGAGTTAAGCGAGCGTGGTGGGTAAGTTGGTGCACCCCTGCAGGGAAGAACTAATCTATGCATAGCCGGATCCTCGGTAACGGACGCTCGGAGTTGTATCCCGATCGATACAACTAGAACTGGATACTTGAGATGAGATATGGATACTAGGGCTCTGGGATTGCTTTCTCGCACGGAGTCGAGAAAGGATCTCTGGGCGAGGTTGATAACGGATAGTATGGCTCTGGGATTGCTTTCTCGTAGGGAGTCGAGGAAGGATCTCTGGGTGAGGCTGATTACACTACTATTACTTTATATTATGTTTTTATGTACTCTTCTAAATGCTGCAAGATGCTCGAAGATGCTTTAAGAGGCTTGAAGACGCTAGTCTTCGATAGGACTAGGCCTTCTCTCTATTCTGTCATTGCTGCAGCCCAGTCCACATATACAGCCTTCCTTTGATAATGTTGCATATGTAGTGTAGATCCTTGCTTGCTGAGTACTTCGGATGAGTACTCACGGTTGCTTTGCTTCCTCTTTTTCCCCATATCCGTTTGATGCGACCAGGTGACGGAGCCCCTGAGACAGCAGCCCCTGCCGACGATCACTACTACTACCCCGAGGATGGCTTCTACTATGAGTTGGCTGACGACCAGGAGTAGGTTCGGAGGGTCCCAGGCAGGAGGCATGCGCCTTTTCGATCGTAGTGTTTTCTTTTGCTTCGCCTTTTAAAGGCCTATCTGTCTTTCTTTTATATCTATACTAAGATATCTGATGCTTCCGCTGACGCTTGTATGCGAGCTTATGTATTCGAGCCCTCGAGGCTCATGGCTTGTAATATAAAGCTTGTATTATTTTAATTTTTGTCTAGAGTTGTGTTGTGATATCTTCAAGTGAGTCCATAGGCTTGATCGTGTGCATTTGTGTGTATGATTAGTGCACAATTAAGCCGGAGGCGTCACAATTAATACCATTCACTTGAAATTGTTTCTTCAGAAAATGCACCGTATGGTCATTACCATTGATATGAAAAGTGACTTTGCTTTTATTGCAATCAATAACAGCCCCTGCACTATTCAAAAAGGGTCTACCAAGGATAATTGACATGTTGTCGTCCTCGGGCATCTCAAGTATAACAAAGTCTGTTAACATAGGAACATTTGCAACAACAACGGGCACATCCTCACAAATACGGATAGGTATCACAGTTCATTTTATAGCCATTTGCAATGATATTTCAGTAGGTGTGAGTTTATTCAAATCAAGTCTTTTATATAAAGAGAAAGGCATAACACTAACACCATCTCCTAAATCACATAAAGCAGTTTTGACATAGTTTCTTTTAATGGAGCATGGTATAGTTGGTATTCCTGGATCTCCTAGTTTTTAAGCTACTCCATCCTTAAAAGAATTATTAGCAAGCATGGTGGAGATTTCAGCTTCAGGTATTTTTCTTTTATTAGTGACAATTTCTTTCATGTATTTAGCATAAGGGGCCATCTTTAAAATATCAGTCAAACGAGTGCGCAAAAACACTGGCCTAAGCATTTCAACAAATCATTCAAATTCTTCATCATCTTTTTTCTTAGATGGTTTAGGTGGAAAGGGCATGGGTTTTTGAACCCATAGTTCTCTCTCTTTACCATGTTTTCTAGCAAAAAAGTCTCTCTTATCATAACATTTATTTTTAGGTTGTGGGTTATCATGATCAATAGCAGGTTCAATCTCAACATCATTATCTAGTTCTTTATCATTGTCTGGTTGAGTATATTCATGAACATAATCATTATCACTAGGTGAATGTTCATTAGCAGATTGAGTTTCAGCATCAGAAATAGAAACATCATTGTTATCTTCAGAAGGTTTTTCTACCTCCGGTTCACTAGAAGTATGCATAGTCCTATCATTTTTCTTTTTCTTTTTAGATGGACTAGGTGCATCAACATTAATTCTTTGAGAGTCTTGTTCAATTCTGTCATGGTATAACACGGCCACCTATGGGACCATCGGCCCCTTGTGGTTCGGCAAGGGGGAAAAGCACATTGCACAAAGAGCGGAGAGCGTAGAGCAGCACGGCAGCGATGACACGAGCAGTTTTTACCCAGGTTCGGGCCGCCGTGAGGCGTAAAACCCTACTCCTGCTTTGGTGGATTGATGAAAGGACCGTGGTGGAGACGCATCGCTCTAGCCCGTCAAGGTCGCCTTGGGACGAGAGCAGCTACGCGCGTATGAGTGTACAAGGGTTTGAATCCTCTCTAAGGTAGCCACGGCCCTCCTTTTATAGGTCAAGGGGTCACCACAATGGCAAATCAGTCAGTACGCACTGATTGGATAGCAAACAGTGCTATCATACCTAACTCTATAGACAGGACAAGCTGCATTAAATGCACCGCTTAGTGTCACATCATGGGCGTAGCCCGGCAGCCTTGCCGTGCCATTCAGCCGCCTTCTCGTCTGTCTGCGTGACACGTCTCCTGGACGGGTGTCATTTGGGGGTGATCTTCCTCAGAAATGGCTGCCACGTGCCGAAGAATAGCCACTTAATCACTTGGGGGCTCGACACCGCACTGGGAGGTCACTTGCATTGCCGTGAGGTGGAGCGGTGGCGTCTTGGCGGGGTGATCCGCCCTCGGTGCCCCTGGCAAGCTTGCTGGGGGAGTCTTGAGACTTGTCTTCGGGGTGACCTCGACCTTGCCAGGCTTGCCTGCCCGGCAAGGGAGGATTATCCTTAGTGATATCCTGCTTCCTTGGCTTGTCTTGGTCTTCTTGATCCGCCCTTTGATTCCTCAAAGAGTTATATCTTCTGCTTGGCCTTGTCTTGGATGTTGTAATCTTGCCCTTGAGCCTGTGTACAGTCTGGGCAACATACACCAGGGTTTGTTGCACCGACTGGAGCCCCCGGGCCTGGTCCGAACGCGCTGCCGAGTGTCGTTGGGGTAGGCTCTGTCTAGTACACAGGCGAAGAGTTTGTGGTAGCTCATCCTTGAGATTTTCTTTGCTTCTTCATTAACCTGTGTTTGAGTCAGTTTCTGGCTTTTCCGCGTGTCGTGCGAGACGTTATGAGAGAGCTGCGACCCACGATCCATGGGCTACCCACGTCCCACATTCAAGGGGCGGTAACTGCCATTTCACTAGCTTCTCCACTTCTAGCGTTTCCGCCACGTATGCTGCATGCATTGCACAGGGTTGGTGGCGGACGCGGGGAGCGTGGAAATGTGTGCCATGGCAGAAAGACAGGCGTCATGGATTGGCGCAGGGGGTCGGCCTTGATTCCACGAGCTGTTGATGGCGCGGGGGAGCTCGATTGGCAGAGAGGGGCGGTTGCCTCCCCTGAGTGAGGAGCCAGCCCCCGGCCCTGTTTGCCTATAAAAGGGGATACGGGCGAGGTGCTGGCTCACACGCATCTCCTCCTTTCTTCTAACATTGCTCCCTCATCATGGTGAGGGGAAGAGGGCGCAGCGGTACCCCAGTAGTGGCAACAAGGGCTTCTGCTCGACAGCACCTCCCTCCTCTCCTTGGGGACGCGGAAGCGGAGCCCACCGCGAGGGGAGGCGGGAGAGGACAAGGTCGTGGTCGCCGTGATGCTCAGGGTCGAGGAGGATGATGTGGTGCTTTGATCGCACCTCCTCCTGCTGCCCAAGATCCCAATGAAGGACACGTCGGGAACCAACCGTTGGAGTTCATCATCAAGCTGCAAGGACCCCACGCACCTGTCTTCGGCTTCCTACTCCATTCGCAAGGGTGATGGAGATCGAGCAGCCGCCGGGGTTGAGGCTGCACATGAGGGGTTGTTGTAACGGAAGCATGCGGGCGGACGTAGAGTTATCCGCTCCTCATGTCATGCTTCTCCGGTGTGGTTGGAAGACTTTTGCTCATGCCCATAGCTTGGCGGCCAGGCACGTCCTTCATTTCAAGTTAATGGATGCCACTCTGCTTTCTGTCAAGGTCTTCGGACGCTCGGGCGCTCGCTTAGGGTGCTATGTGGAGAGCTCGACCGATGATGAAAGCTCCTCCTCGAGTGATAGCGACGAGGAGGACAGTGACGGCGATGACGACGGTGCCGATGGAGAGGATGACGGCTCTGACTCTGGCTTAACACCAGCCGCGTCGTCACCGTCAGGCGGCAGCACCATCATCTGCACCTGCATCTCCTCTCCAGCAAGGCGATTTGCTGGGGAGTTGGATGTGGAGGTGTGTATGGTGTCTCCGGCTCCTCCGGCAGCCTTCTAGCTGGGCCCCGGCAAGCTTCCTCATGGGCTACGGCTTCATTCGCCCTGCTGCATCCTGCTGGCCCTGGTGGCGGTGGCCAGGGGGTCGTCTCCGCCAGTCTCTTCACCATCACCTTCGCCCGCGCCCTCTCTATCTTGTCAGGCTCCTTGTCATGGGGCCTGATGGGGTCAGACTGGTCTTCTACCCAGGCACTCCTTTTGCCCTCTTCGCCTCCCGCGGTAGTTCCTAGGAGAAGAGGGACAAGAAGGGGATTACGGGGCACTTATCTTTCTTCAGTCTAAAATATGTAGGCATTTGCCAAACTTTGGTCTAAAATATGTAATCTGCTTTATCCATGTTTGTGTTTTGTAAGATCTGTACTTGCTTATCAGCATATTAATGAAAAAGACAGGGCCTTGCCAGGTACTTGTGCATGTGTCATGTCCATGGAGAGGCGAGATGCCTCTATACGTTTAAGTAAACAAGTTTTCTCCAGCAAGCTATCTTGCCGGCACCTTTCGTTTGTTGCCGCGGGGCTTGGTTTGCCGGGCACAAAACTATGGAAAGGGACCAGCTCCTTGTCGAACCCCCTCCATCAAAGGCCACTACAACCACCCTGACCGAAGCACCGTTCGGGACACAGGATGGGAGCACCCATGCTTCGAAGGTGACGAGGTTTTCATATGCACAAGTTTTCACCTTACAGAACATGTATGGATAAGAAACAACTTATCTGCTTGGCTTGTCGGGGACTGATATGTAGGCTTGTCTTCATTTCTTCTCCTCGGGACCAGGTCCACGGCAAGAAACCTGCAGCTTAGTGCAGATGAAAACAATGCTACATGTGCCCTGATCTACATGATCATGCTATGCTCATGTTATGCTTATGCATGCATGCGAGTTTTAGGGGCCCCCGGTGCTTCGTTTATTCCTCTGCTGCTCAGGGTCTGCGCCTGGCTTTGTACAAAGGGATACATGCAACATCGGTAAGGCTCGTACAAAAGGGTTGCTACCGGGCAGGGCCCGACAGCCGTGCCTTACGGGTAGAACTTACAGAGATGCTCAATGTTCCATGAGTTTTGCAACTATATGCCATCTCCGGTCTCCAGATGGACTGCGCCGGGTCTGGTGACTCGTACTACCCGGTAAGGGCCTTCCCACTTTGGTGTCAACTTGTTTGCACCCTTGGCGGACTGAACGCGCCTAAGGACAAGGTCGCCTTACTCAAAGCTCCGGGCATGAACCCAGCGGCTGTGATAGCGACGCAGGCCTTGCTGACAGCATGCAGCACACGTAGCAGCCCGGAGACAGTTCTCCTACAGTAGCACAGCGTCGTCACACCGGTGTTTTTCTTGCGCTACTTCATCATAGGCAAGCACTCGAGGTGACCCACATATGAGTTCCGTGGGGATCACTGCTTCTACTCCATAGACTAGGGAGAAGGGATTCTGGCCGGTAGCTCGATTTGGTGTCGTTCTGACGGACCAAAGAACCACTGGCAGCTCATCAATCCATCACCTGCCACACCTTTGCAGCCTATCAAATGTTCCTGTCTTGAGTCCTCGCAGCACTTCAGCGTTCGCCCTCTCAGCTTGTTCGTTGCTTCTGGGATGAGCAACAGAGGCAAATGAGACCTTGCTTCCGAGGGCATGAACGTATTGCATGAAGGCGCGGCTTGTGAATTGGGTGCCATTGTCAGTGATGATTCTGGCGGGTACTCCAAAACGGCACACCAATCCTTTCAAGAACTTGATTGCTGACTGTGCGGTCACCTTCCTCACGGGCTCCACTTCCGGCCACTTTGTGAACTTGTCGATGGCAACGTACAAGAACTCAAAGCCCCCGGTAGCACGTGGGAAGGGGCCCAAGATGTCGAGCCCCCAGACCGAAAAGGGCCATGACAAAGGGATCATCTTGAGAGCTTGAGCAGGTTGATGGATATTCTTGGAGTGGAACTGGCAAGCTTCACATTTGGTAACTAGCTCGATTGCATCTTGGAGGGCCGTGGGCCAATAGAAACCTTGCCGAAAAGCCTTTTCGACTAGGGCCCTTGATCAAATATGGGAGTTGCACATGCCTTTGTGTATCTCCGCCAGCAGCTTCTTCCCTTGTTCCCGGCAAACGCACTTTAATTTCACACCGTTGGGCCTTCTTCTGTATAGTACGTCATCGACAAACTGACACATACTGGCCCTCCGGACTACTCTTTCAGCTTCTTCTTGCTCTTCGGCAAGTTCTCCTGTTTGGAGGTAACGGACTATGTGTCGTGCCCAAGTTGGAGCCTAAGGCTCGACAACAAGGATCAGCGGCACCTCCTCATTCATGGGAGCGCGCGCCTCCACCGCGAGAATCGAAATTTCGGCGGGAGGGTGCTGCTCGCCAAGCGAAGTGGAGTTGTTCCCGCCAACCTCTCTGCCGGGAGCTTTAGGAAGCTCTGCCGGGAGAGGCTTGCTGGAGTCTAGTTTTCTCCTCCTTCTGGCCATTGTTGCCGGGCATACGGAGGGCTGAGTTAGGTGGAGAACAAAAGTCCCTAGTTCCACAGGAAGCTTTTGTGCAATGCACTTTGATAGATGATCAGCAATGCTGTTTTCCGCACGGGGTACGTGCTTCGTTTGCAATCCGTCAAAGCGCTCCTCCAGCTTTCTCACTTCCTCTACGTATGCTTCCATCAATGGACTTTGATAATCCTTGTTTACTTGCCTCACCACAAGTTGTGAGTCTCCACGAATGATCAACTTCTTGATTCCTAGTTTTGTTGCGATCCTGAGCCCGGCAAGGAGTCCTTCATATTCTACAGTGTTGTTGGTAGCCTTCTCCCGAGGGAAATTCATTTGAACCACGTACTTGAGGTGCTCCCCAGTGGGTGCGATGAGAAGCACGCCAGCTTCCGCACCTTGTAGGGAGAAGGCACCATCAAAGTACATGATCCAATCTTGGGGCGCTTCCCTACCGGGGATAATTGTCTCCGGTGTCTCTTCATCTGGAGTTGGTGTCCATTCTACAATAAACTCCGCCAATGCTCTGCTCTGAATAGTTGATGTGCTCTCAAACTTCAAACCAAAGCTTGATAACTCCAAAGCCCACTCCACTATTCTGCTGGTGGCCTCAGGGTTCCTCAGTATGCGTTGCAAGGGGAAGCGGGTAACAACCGTGATCTCGTGGGCTTGGAAGTAGTGGCGCAGTTTCCTTGAGGCCATGATGAGGCCAAAGATCAACTTTTGCATGCCAGAGTACCTTGATCTAGCCCCCCTGCAGTAGGGAACTGACAAAGTACACTGGCCGCTACACCACCTTCTTCCTTACCGCAATCCTGGAATTATCTCCGCTGCCCTGCTCCTCTTTGTTCTGATCTGCATCTGATCTTGTCGGGACGAGTTCGCTTTCCTCTCCAGAGGGGATGGTAGTTGCGGTTGCTCCTTCATCTACTTCCCGCTGTGCCACCAGCGCTGCACTAACCACTTGATTGGTTGCCGCCAGGTACAGCAGCAACGGTTCTTGTGGTTTAGGAGCGACTAAGGTGGGAACAGAGGAAATGTAGGTCTTCAAATCTTGCAGCGCAGCGTCTGCCTCCGGGGTCCACTCCACGGGCCCTGCCTTTTTCAAGACTTAGAAGAATGGCAGGGTGCGCTCAGCGGACTTGGAAATGAACCTGCTTAGCACGGCAACACATCCAGTCAAACGCCTCACGTCTTTAACTGTCTTGGGTGCTTGAATCTGCTATATCACCTTGATCTTGTCGGGGTTGGTCTCTATCCCGTGGTGGGACACGAAGAAGCCAAGTAGCTTGCCGGAAGGAACGCCAAACACACACTTCTCTAGGTTCAGCTTCAAGTTGATCTTGCGTAGATTTGCAAAGGTCTCTTCCAAGTCTTGAATGAGAGTCGATTTGTCCTTAGTTTTGACCACTATATCGTCCATGTAGGCTTCAATATTCCTGTGCAGCTGGGACTCAAAGCCAATCTGTACTGCTCTTGCAAAAGTGGATCCAGCGCTTTTTAACCCAAAGGGCATCCGCACAAAACAGTACGTGCCACATGGGGTTATGAACGCGGTCATCTCTTCATCTTCCTTGGACATGAAAATCTGGTGGTACCCGGAGTAGGCATCCAGGAAGGAAAGCAGGTCACATCCAGAGGTGGAATCCACAATCTGATCGATGCGCGGCAATGGGAATGGGTCCTTCGGGTATGCTTTATTCAGATCTGTGAAATCTATGCAAAGCCTCCACTTCCCATTCGCCTTGCGCACCACCACTGGATTCGCCAACCAAGTTGGATGCAATACCCCTCTGACCAAACCAGCACCTTCGAGTTCTTGATGTCTTCGGCAATAAACTGCTACCGCTCCAAAGCTTGTTTTCGGACCTTCTGTCTGATGGGTCGGGCATGTGGGCAGACAGCAAGGTGATGCTCGATTACCTCCCTGGGAACACCGGGGATGTCAGATGGTTGCCAAGCAAACACATCGACATTCACCCACAGGAAGGCAACAAGTGCGCTTTCCTATTTGTCATCGTGGGCGGAGCTGGTAGTAAATGTACCATCAGCGCCAACCAGCCCTGCCGGGACCTTCTTCATAGTGGGCGCAGCAACCTTTGATCTCTTGCTATTGGAACTCTCCGAAAAGTCATCAACAGGCACAGCGCACTCCGAAGAGGTGCGCTTCCCGGATTCTTTGCTGCCATCCTTGCTAGCTTTCTTCCCTCTCTTGCTTTCCTTGGCGGGAGCGGTAGCTTCCGTAGCCTCTGCAGCGACTGCTTCTTGGTACATCTTATCCACGCATATAATTGCGTCCTTCTTGTCTGATGGAATGGAAATGACGCCCATTGGCCCTAGCATCTTCAGCGTGTTGTAGGCATAGTGGGATGCCGCCATGAATTTTGCCAGGGCTGGGCGACCAAGGATTCCATTGTATGGCAGGGGGAGGTCAACCACATCAAACACGATCTTCTTAGTCCGGTAGTTGGTAGTTTAACTCCCCCCCCCCCCCCCCCGAACATTGTCGGCAGTGTGATCTTCCCCTTAGAACGACTACTGCCGGGGTCGATCCCTTGGAAAGTACCAGTGATCTTGAGCTCTTCATCTGCTATCTGGAGCTTGCTGATGACCTTGGGAGAAATCAGATTCAACCCGTCCCTGCCATCAACAACATCTTTGTGACCTTGAGGTTGCAGATCATTGGTGAAACCAACAATGGCAAACACCCTACCACGGTGGTGCGGTCAGGGTGATCCTCTTCATCAAAGATAATGGGCATGCGGGACCACTTGAGTGGCTTCCGAGAATCTAACGCTGGCTCCATGGCATTGACCTCACGCATTGTTTAAGCTGGCGGTGAGAGGAATGCAAGGATGCACCTCCGT
Organism: Thinopyrum elongatum; assembly: GCA_011799875.1. Lineage (NCBI taxonomy): Eukaryota > Viridiplantae > Streptophyta > Magnoliopsida > Poales > Poaceae > Thinopyrum > Thinopyrum elongatum. The sequence continues at coordinate 182,021,391 of CM022301.1, forward strand.
CAATGCATAGGGCGTCAGTGGCCTTCTGGAACTCCTGCTCATTGGTTTCCTCTTCATCTCCTTCATCACTCTCATCATCGCATTCCTTCTTCTCATGGCCTCTGGCAGGTCTTCCTTGATACTAAGGGGTCTTGCCGGGGCGACCTCCTCTGCCGCCTCGGCCCTTTCCGCCAACGCCATCTTGATCTCTCTCTTTTTCTCGCTTCTCGTACTTAGCCTTCTGCTTCTTGACGAGTTGCTCAACCTGATGACACTCTTGAAGATCATGGCCTTTGGTCCGATGGATCTTGCAGTATGGCCCGTCAGCCTTCCCAGCCTTCTCGGCAGCCGCAGCTTCCCGGCAATCAGCGCACGCGGCAACTTCCTTGCCGGGAGCCTCGGTCTTGGCCTTCTTGCCGGTACCAGGAGTGCTCGATCCTTCAACAGCTAGCACTGCTTTATCCTTGCACTTCTTGTTGAGTTTCTTGTTCTTCTTCTTCTGATTGGCGGTGTTGTCGTCGTCCTCTGAGTCAATGTTGATGCCATCCTCTTCACCGGGGACACACCTCCCCTCCTCTGTTCGGGCACACTTATCCGCCAAAGTGTACAGCTCATTCACAGTCTTGGGCAACCGGACGCTCATCTTGGAACATATCCTGCAGTTGCGTACGTTGCACTGGAATGCATCTATCACCGCTGCCGGGTGGATGTCTGGAATGTTCCTGTGCACCCGGTTGAACCTCCGCATGTATTTCCACAAACTTTCTCCTTCCTTCCGTGGGAGGAGCTGCAAGTCGCTGGCCCGCCCTGGTTCTTGATGACCGCCTGTGAAGGCGCCAACAAATTCATGGCAAAGGTCGGCCCAGGTCGAGATGGAGTTCTCTGGCAAGTGCATCAGCCATGACCTCACATTTGGCTTGAGTGCCAAAGGGAAGTAATTGGCAAATACCTTCTCATCTCTTCCTCCAGCGGCTTGAACAACAATGGTGTAGATGCTCAAGAACTCTGCCGGGTTCAATCTTCCATCGTACTTTTCTGGTATCTCTGGCTTGAACGTACGGGCACATGGCCAATGGACTTGCCGCAGCTCGCGAGTGAAGGCGGGGCACCCAACCTCGAAAGGCAGGTATACGTCTTCACCGGGCATGGGCTCGTCGATGTCAGGGCCATTGCACCTATCAGACTGGCGGCGGGTTTCGCGGCATCGTTCGATGGTGACGCGCGCGTCCTCCCTCCGCCTGTCTTTCAGGACTCGTCGCTGGTCTCGACGTGCCCGGGGATCATATGAAGCCATCGATACATCGTCGGGTTCTTGGCAACATGGCTCTAGCTATGGCCCCTGCGTTGGCTGTCGCGGAGGGGATTGCACCGTGGGGGTGGCCCCTTCGATACGGCCAGCGGCTCGGGCTGCTGCGCCCTGTGGAGGCTGTGGTGGGCCTCCCCGCTGTGATCCTCCCGCCTCAGCGAAACCAATCAAGCTCTTAATGGTGGCTCTCCACTCATCCATCTGATTGACTGCCGGCGGAAATCTCAATAGGAGTTGGGCCCGTGCCATGGCTTCCGAAGCAGTGCTCGGCATAGACAACGTCATAGATCGCGACGTCGCCTAGCTTCTGACGGTGCCAGTAGTGACGGCGTCGTGCTCTCGTCGCCGTGAGCCGGTCACTAGGGGGGCGTGGCGACGAGGTGGATGCGCTTGGGGATTGGTGGCCCCATTCGGTGCATCGTCTCGGCTAGCTTGTCCTGGGGGTGGCGCGTGCCCTATAGCCGCACCCGCAGTGGGGGCGGCTAGAGGATTGCGGTTCACCCCAGAGCTAGCGCCATCGCTGCGGCTGTGTCCCTCAGTGGGGCCGAGACATGGAGATGGAACAATCTCTCCACCCGCATCTTGCGGAGCATGGCCGCTGGGATGCTGTTGACGCTGTCCTTCTCTGGCGCCTCCCGCTCCTGTTTCAGCCACAAGGGGGAATGGTGACAACGCCGCCTATGCCGGCCACATCCCCCGTAGCGCCCACGTCCCCGTGCGCCTCCGTAGCTCCCACGGCATCAGCGGCCACATGCAAAAGGGCCTTCGAGGTGGACGGGTGAGCTGCAGCACCAGGCTTTTTCTTTGGCGCCATAAATGATGAAGCCGTTGATGAAGATGACGCGCTGCTTACACCCTCGGGTTCGCGCAAGCGCTGTCCCCTACCTGGCGTGCCAAAGATGTCATGGTATAGCATGTCCACCTATGGGACCATCGGCCCCTTGTGGTTCGGCAAGGGGGAAGAGAACATTGCACAAAGAGCAGAGAGCGTAGAGCAGCATGGCAGCGATGACACGAGCAGTTTTTACCCTGGTTCGGGCCGCCACGAGGCGTAAAACCCTACTCCTGCTTTGGTGGATTGATGAAAGGACCGTGGTGGAGACGCATCGCTCTAGCCCGGCAAGGTCGCCTTGGGACGAGAGCAGCTACGCGCATATGAGTGTACAAGGGTCTGAATCCTCTCAAAGGTAGCCACGGCCTTCCTTTTATAGGTCAAGGGGTCACCACAATGGCAAATCAGTCATTATGCACTGATTGGATAGCAAACAGTGCTATCATACCTAACTTTGTAGACAAGACAAGGCACATTAAATGCACCGCTTCGTGTCACATCATGGGCGTAGCCCGACAGCCTTGCCGCGCTATTCAGCCGCCTTCTTGTCTGTCTACGTGACACGTCTCCTGGACGGGTGTCATTTGGGGGTGATCTTCCTCAGAAATGGCTGCCACGTGCCGAAGAACAGCCACTTAATCACTTGGGGGCTCGACACCGCACTGGGAGGTCACTTGCGTCGCCGTGAGGTGGAGTGGTGGTGTCTTGGCGAGGTGATCCGCCCTCGGCGCCCCCAGCAAGCTTGCCGGGGAAGTTTTGAGGCTTGTCTTCGGGGTGACCTCAACCTTGCCAGGCTCGCCTGCCCGGCAAGGGAGGATTTTCCTAGTGATATCCTGCTTCCTTGGCTTGTCTTGGTCTTCTTGATCCGCCCTTCGATACCTCAAAGAGCTATATCTTCTGCTTGGCCTTGTCTTGGATGATGTAACCTTGCCCTTGAGCCTGTGTATAGTCTGGGCAACATACACCAGGGTTTGTTGCACCGACAAATTCTTTTAGGGTGACCTTCAGGGTAAAGAGGTTCCTGAGTCATTTTACTCCTCTAGTTGCTACTCTAACAGCATAATCATTCATATTATTATTCATTTCATTAAGCAATTCTCTTTGAAATTTAGCAACTTGTTCTAACTAGGTTTGATCCATAGAGGCATGTTTTCCTACACCTCTAACATCATTAGTGATTCTAAATAGCAAGTCACTTAAGCGAGCAATCATATCAAAATTTTGCTTTATTTGTTTCATCACATTAGCATTGAAGTGATCTTGTTTCATGCTATAATTGTCAAATTCATATAAGCATTGTCTAGGATGTTTATTATAAGGGATATCACCTTCAGCAAACTTTAAAAGGGAATTTACCTCTACCACCCGTGGTGGTGGTGTGTCAAGTCCATGTATTTCTTCAATAGGTGGTAAATTCTTAACATCCTCAGCTTTAATACATTTTTCCTTCATACATTTCTATGCCTCTTGCATATTTTCAGGACTGAGAAATAAGATACCCCTCTTCTTTGGAGTGGGTTTAGGCGGTGGTTTAGAAAGAGTCTAATCATCATAATTCTTCAATATATTATTCAATAATTTCTCAGCTTGGTCAACAGTTCGTTCCCTGAAAACACAACCAGCACAACTATCTAGGAAGTCCCTAGAAGCATCGGTTAGTCCATTATAGAAGACATCAAGTATTTCATTTTTCTTGAGAGGATAATTAAGCAAAGCATTAAGTAATTGGAGAAGCCACCGCCAAGCTTGTGGGAGACTCTCTTCAATTTGCACAAAGTTAAATATTTGCTGTAAGGCAGCTTGTTTCTTATGAGCAGGAAAATATTTTTTAGAGAAGTAATAAATCATATCTTGGGGACTACGCACACAACCAGGTGCTAGAGTACTGTACCATATCTTAGCATCACACTTTAATGAGAACGGAAACAACTTGAGGATATAGTAAGAAAATTTCTCATCATGAGCAAATAGGGTGGCTATATCATTTAATTTAGTAAGATGTGCCACTATAGTTTCAGTTTCATATCCATGGAAAGGATCAGACTCAACCAAAGTAATTAACTCTGGGTCGACAGAGAATTGATAATCCTTATCAGTAACAAAGATAGGTGAAGTAGCAAACTTAGGATCACATTTCATTCTAGCATTTAAAGTTTTTTCTTTCAACTTGACTAGTAGTTTCTTTAGATCATCTCTATCCTTACAAGCAAGAAAGTCTCTAGCTACCTCTTCATCCATAACATAACCCTTAGGTATCTTATGCATTTCAAATCTAGGAGAGCTAGGTCTAATAGGTGTATCATAATTCTCAGTTAAAAAGACTTCATCAGTTTCAGCATTCTCTATATCTTTAGCCCTAGCAAGTTGTTCATCAAGAAATTCACCTAGTGGCACATTATCATCAAGCAAGGTACTAGCATCATCATAAGCATCATTCATAGCAGAAGTAGCATCATCACTAAATTGCGACATATCAGGATTAATAGCATGTGGTGGTGTTGCAAGTCTATTCAAGTGCAGAGCTAGCTGGCAATTCCTTACCTCCCCTCGTCTTAGAGGGAACGATCTTGGTTCTGGTATCTTTCAGATTCTTCATAATGATAAACAGATAATAATCAAAAGTGACTCAACAAATATAGCTATGCTCCCCGCCAACGGTGCCAGAAAAAGGTCTTGATAACCCACAAGTATAGGGGATCGCAACAGTTTTCGAGGGTAGAGTAATCAACCCAAATTTATAGATTCGACACAAGGGGAGCCAAAGAATATTTGTAAGTATTAGCAGTTGAGTTGTCAATTCAACTACACCTGGAGATTAAATATCTGCAGCAAAGTGATCAGTAGCACACTAATATAATAGTTTGATAGTAGTAGTAACGGTAGCTGTCGGGGATATACCCCGCGGTATAACCCGGCCTGAAGTATGACCCGGCTGGGACTTGATGACTCACTGGTGACCCGCCCAAACTTGGTGACTCACGAGTGACCCGGCCGAGCTCGGTGACTCATTTGTGACCCGGCGGGTGGGTCAGACGAATGACAAGACTCATTGGCCCAGAAGGCGGCTCATGGGAAGGCCGACTCATGTTATGGTGGGCCGGCTTGAGAGGAAAGGCATAAGGAATATTTCCCTTACAAGGGAAGCAAGACTAGGATTCCACTTGTAATAGTGTAGTCCTAATCCTACTAGGACTAGTCATGTAAGCCGCCCCTCCAACTTATATAAGGAGGGGCAGGGCACCCCAAGAGGGACAAGTTGAGACAGACGATCAAGTCTTAGACAAGATCAAAGTAGATGCTCTCGAGATAGAGGTAGCGAAACACCGCCCTTGTAACCGAGATCATCATCATCATCAATATCAATCAAGCAGGATGTAGGCTTTTACCTCCACCGCGAGGGGCCGAACCTGGGTAAAATCTCGCGTCTCTCGATTCCGACCAACCCTGTTCAAGCTACTACCTAGTTGCAATGGCCTCACCACTAAGTCCTTTCATGGGGACATCTGCCGTGACAAAACCACGACAGTTGGCGCCCACCGTGGGGCCTGCGCACGGTGGTGTTGAGTTCTTGGAGGGTGCTTTCTCAGGGATCGAGAGGCTGGTGACTGACTGGATGAAGAAGACCCAACTTGGAAGGATCTATATCAGCCTTGAGTTCATCAGGCAAGATTGAAGTTTTCAACGGCGGCGTATACAAGATTGAGATTAAGAGAGTTTAAGGGTTGCATCTATGCATCGCCACGCCTCCAAACCACCGAGACCGGCAAGAAATTGGTCTCGCCAAGATAAGCCGCCACCTCAGTAGCTCGTCATCGAAACGCCAAGCGGCGGCTTCTGTCTTCTTCCTTACAACACTACCGTGGCGAGAAAAAGGAATTCTGCACCAAATCAGACTACAACTGTAGCTGGAGTCGGACTCGTCGGTCGTGTACGTTTTCTTCCTCACCCTCGGATTTTGCCCTCCAGCACGCTGGGTCGCGCCCGCCGGCTCCATCCGCAAGACGACCACTGGTTGTTGTTGAGCCGCTCGGCCCTGAGTCGCCCTAGCCCCGCTCCACCTCGCCGGACCCTTCTTCTGCCGCGGCCCGCCTTTGACCCGGCCGCCTCCGAGTCACTACTGGCTTGAGCCGCCGCGGGCCAAACTGGCCGTTTTTGAGCCGCCATCTCACCTCTGCAGTGAGTCGCCGTGCCGACCCGCCTCGAGCCGCTACGCCACAGCTGCTCTTTCCCGAGCCGCCCTGGGTGCCCGGTCGCAGCCCAGGCCTCCTCTGTCCCGGTCGTGCGACGGCTTAGCTACCTCCCGTACTAGCCTATTGTGCCGCCCCGTCGGGTCACGTCTGTTGGCTCCGCAAGCCGCCGCCGTGCAACCCCATGTCCGAACCACCGGCCGCCTCTCTTCCGCGACCGAGGCGCCCGACTTGAGCCGGCCACGAACCCTGCTACAAGCCACCACGGTTGTTTCAGTCTCCTCTGCCTTGACCTGGCACTCCACCTCTGCCATGGTCAAAGCCGCCTCACTTCACCACCGCTACCTCGAGCCACCACGTTCACCGCTGTGGTCGAACTGCAACCCGCCTCCGCCGGCACACTGCCGCGGCGCCCTATTTCTGCCTTGGCCGCGCTCCTCCTTCGTAGCAAGGCCGATTCCGCTCCGAGCCAGCCCCGAACCACCATGAGCCGCCTCTACCACGGCATGCCTCGAGCTGCTCCAGCCTCACTACTGCCCTCGCGGCCGAGCCAAGCCGCCTTGGAGTGGCCACCTCTGTCGTGGGAAAACAAGGCCACCTATGGGCCATCAGCCACTTGTGGTTCGGCGGGGGGAAGGACGCATTGCACAAAGAGCGTAAGGCGCAGAGCAGCACGGCAGCGATCACACGGGCAGTTTTTACCCAGGTTCGGGCTGCTGCGAGGCGTAAAACCCTACTCCTGCTCTGGTGGATTGATGAGAGGACCGTGGTGGAGACGCAACGCTCTAGCCCGGCAAGGTTGCCTCGGGGCGAGAGCAGCTATGCGCGTATGAGTGTACAAGGGTCTGAATCCTTTCTAAGGTTGCCACGGCCCACCTTTTATAGATCAAGGGGTCACCACAATGGCAAATCAGTCATTGCATACTGATTAGAAAGCAAATAGTGCTATCATACCTAACTCTGCAGATAGGATAAAGTGCATTAAATGCGCTACTTAGTGTCACATCGTAGCGTAGCCCGGCAAGCATTGTTGTGCCGTTCGGCCACCTTCTCGCCTGCCTGCATGACACGTCCCTGGATGGGTGTCATCTGGAGGTGATTTCCTCTGGAGGTGGCTGCTACGTGCCAAGTAACAGCCACTTAGTCACTTGGGGGCTCGACACCGCACTGATCGGTGACTTGCGTTGCTGTGAGGTGGAGCGGTGGAGCCTTGGTGGGGTAATCCGCTGATGAGGACATGACTACCTTGGATACGACCAAAAATATTGCATACATGTATATTTGTGAGGTGATTTCTAATGCAAACTATGCAATAATTTATTTGTGTCATCCACGACAAAAATACTTCACAAACTTTTGTGCCATGTCTAATTGCAGGTGTATGGGACATTTGTACAATTCACATATGAAGATAAGGGAAAAAGAGAAGTTTAGTTGCTGTTCAAAAAGTCCTCTCACGTCACTTTTGGGCCAAGAGAAGATAGAGTCCAAGTCTCTCACGTTCTGGATTCAGATTCGGACTGCACAGACATACCTGACTCAAAATGCCAAGAACTTTTTCATACGGACTCCGAATTGGGTGATCCTTTTTTTGTTGGAAAGTAGATTTCGTGCTCTTTCCAACCCAATTGGATTTACCTTAAAATTCGTCCGGAGCGTTGAGTTATCAATGAAACAATCTGACGCTGCAGCAGAATCCGAGTCAAACTATAAGTCCAAAGGTGTTGCATCACCTCCACTTGGGCCCATGAGCCTTGTACGACCTAGGGTTAGTTTTAGGCTGCCTTGGGACGTCCTCCCACCTCCTTGGCCGCCACCCCTTACTCCTATATAAGTAGATCCATCTAGTAGCTTTTTCCTTGGGGGTTTTGTTTAGATTAAAAGTTCGCCATAGCTGCAACTTCGCGTACTTCGTTTGTGTTCAACGACCAGACCAAGACGTCATAGAACCCCACCTTGATCAATAAAGCTTTCATCTTATATTCGCAATATCCAGATTGCAAATCTTAGTTTCTTGCTTGTTCTTCGTTTGCTTGCAGGAGATAGACCCTCGTGGTCAGGTTGATTGTGCTCCGGCGTGGTCAATAACCTCTCGGAGTTGGTTTAGCGATTGCTAAGGCGCGACGTCCTCGCACGTTCGTAGTCGGATCGTCAAAGTCTACTCCACCAAAAACGATAGCTATCATCTCATCGAAAGATTGGGACACCCTCGCCTCTATCAAGTGGTATCAGTTTTCAGGTTGCTCGGTGAGAATTTCCAGTTTTCCCTAGGTTAGATTTATTTTCTTACCTATTGTCCAGGAAAAAGCCACAAAAAAATAAGTTAGATCTATTCATCCTTTGTCCAAGCCAGTCTGAGCCTTTGCAATTTTCTTTTCATTGTTTGCATTATTGAATTATCGGTTGCATCGTCGTGTCGAGTTGCTGATCTTAGTGTCTAGTTCCTTTAGAGTTTCGTGTTCTGTTCACATTAGTCACGCCGCCGCTGCTTCATTATTCCTTCCGCTGTCCACAACCTCTCATCCATCAATTTCCACATCGTGCTACCCACTGTTCATTGTCATAATCATAGTTGAGGTCGTTCACATCTGTGCTTGATCCAATCTACATCTTATCTAGTTTGTTTTGGAAAGAGGGAGAGAGAAAAAAAAAAGAGAAAAAAAAGTAAAAAAAAAAGTTAGAGAAAAAAAAGAGAGAAAGAAAAAGAAAAAAAAGTGTGAGAAAAAAAAAGAGAGAAAAAAAAAACAAAATTCGGATCTATCTAGACTCAATCTCGTAGCTGAATTCGGATTGGAATCTGTTTTGCGCAGTGTTTAGTAAAACAGGCATATCTTTTTCATACGAAGTCTGTTTTGGCTTCGTGAGTACTCAAATTAAAGCTAGCGACAAGCCGCATCTAAATAGTTGCAGAAGCTAGTTCAATATTTGACACCTCAAAATCGGCTTCTAAATAGGTCTTTTTGCCCTCCGAAGTTCGCGAACATAGCTTATTCCAGTTTTTCAGGCCAGTTTTAGAATTTTTTGACTCCTCATATCAACTCGGAATTGAGTGATTCTTTTTGCATTTGAAAGCTTGAGTCAGTGCCTTTATTGAGAAAAATTATCATAAAATTGGCACAAACTTTTATAGAGTAAAGTTGGAGAGAGAATTGTTGGTATATGCTACTTGGTAGTTGTTTCTCATCATTATCTTTACTGCCATTGTGATCTTCACTTATATCTTGTTGTCCGGAGCTACTTCATATCCTTTCTTGATGCTAGTTGTGCTACGCCGTGACGTTATTAGTGTTCTAGGCTCGCGTCTCTAGTCCGGTCTAGCCTAGGACCAGCACAGTACCGTCGTTGAGCGTTTATTCAACATTGCATCTCTGAATTGATTATTGCTAATCTTTTGCTACCATATATAGCCAACCCAACTCCACATATTTCTACACCGTGTATACGTACGTTCACCTGGCAATCGCTTTACTCAATCTTCGGAGTTATTTGACACCGCTGGTTGCCCGTCACCACCTGCTGCATGGTAAGAACTTGTAAGATATTGATATTTGCTTTACTGTGAGCGCTTTACCACCACATCCTAGTAGTTCATAGGAACATTATTCTCGATTTTTTTTTGTTTCTACTAATCATGGTAGGTTCCGGAGTTGTTAGTTCTTGGGCTTCATCGATCCTGGGAGATTTGCCATCACCTAAGAAAATACAACAACCGTCACAAGAGGAGCAACAACATCAGAATGCACATAATCAGGTTAATGTTTCCATGCCACCATTTACTGGTCGTTTTAGGCCTGATTTATATATTGAATGGGAGTACGAAATTAATGCTATATTTGCTTCCCATAATTTTGATGAGCGTGGAAAATTTCAAGCCGCGGTTAGTACTTTCAGTAGCTTTGCTTTAGTTTGGTGGAGTGAATACTGTCGGTTAAACCCTGATTATATACCTACTACTTGGGATGGTTTAAAACATGTCATGAGAGATAGATTCGTAGATGTTCATTATACTCGTGGCATGGTTAAAAAACTACAACATTTAAAACAAGATAGTGACACTGTAACAAAATATTATGATGATTTACAAACTACCTTGTTGCACTCATTTTTAGAAGAAAGTGAAGAAGATTTTATGGATAGATTTTGGGGAGGATTAAACCGTGATATTCAAGAGATACTAATTCATGAAGAGTGTTATCCTATGGACCATTTGTTTCGTCTTGCTTGCAAAGCTGAACAAGAAATAAAACGACGTGTTGCCCACAAGGAGAACAGGCGCACGGTGCACATTCCAAGTGTTGATACAGATGTTTCTTCAACTACTAGGCGTACTATGACAACCACATCCGTTGTTGCGATGACTACATCATCTCCACCATGTGACACATCACCACCGAGAGTGCCTACATCATCTGAGTTGATCATAAGAGGTAATGACAAAGGTACATATTTTCCACTTTCACATGAGAATGATGCATGCCTAGTTAACTTGAATACATCATGTGTTGAGTTACCTATTGATTTGAATATTTAAGAGAATCGTGTTACTGTCATGAATGCATCATGTGATCAAACAGCTGAAATATCAACAATTTTGAGTGCACCCAATGAATTAACTGTTGATGCAAAAGAAACAATGTTTAATCATTTTGATATGACCTCTAATCTTGGTGATGATTTTGTGTCAAATGACTTATTGCATGTTTGCTTATTTAAGCATGTTGTAGCATGTAAATTTGATGCAAGTAAGGTTTATTCACCAATGTTGGGATGGTTTAATGATGAACATTGTCAATCCTTTGATATGAATAAGAGCTTCACTTATATGTGCAAATTGAGTTGCAATATTTTCATGTCTTCTAATACTTGTGATAATATTTTGGCTTTACATTTTATGAACTATGAAAGTTACTCATGTATACATGTGTCATATGTGCAAAAATCAAGGGAAGTAAAAATGGATGACATATACATGTACAACATGTACACCTTGTCTCTTTTGTTAGCCACATTTCAGATTAAGCAACGCCGAGGACGGCTTTGTGTTCAAGAAGTGGAGGATGATGAGGACATGAATACCTTGGATACGACCAAAAATATTGCATACATGTATATTTGTGAGGTGATTTCTAATGCAAACTATGCAATAATTTATTTGTGTCATCCAGGACAAAAATACTTCACAAACTTTTGTGCCATGTCTAATTGCAGGTCTATGGGACATTTGTACAATTCACATATGAAGATAAGGGAAAAAGAGAAGTTTAGGTGCTGTTCAAAAAGTCCTCTCACGTCACTTTTGGGCCAAGAGAAGATAGAGTCCAAGTCTCTCACGTTCTGGATTCAGATTCGGACTGCACAGACATACCTGACTCAAAACGCCAAGAACTTTTTCATACGGACTCCGAATTGGGTGATTCTTTTTTTGTTGGAAAGTAGATTTTGTGCTCTTTCCAACCCAATTGGATTCACCTTAAAATTCATCCGGAGCTATGAGTTATCGACGAAACAATCTGACGCTGTAGCAGAATCCGAGTCAAACTACAAGTCCAAAGGTGTTGCATCACCTCCACTTGGGCCCATGAGCCTTGTACGACCTAGGGTTAGTTTTAGGCTGCCTTGGGACGTCCTCCCACCTCCTTGGCCGCCACCCCTTACTCCTATATAAGTAGATCCATCTAGTAGCTTTTTCCTTGGGGTTTTGTTTAGATTAAAAGTTCGCCATAGCTGCAACTTCGCGTACTTCGTTTGTGTTCAACGACCAGACCAAGACGTCACAGAACCCCACCTTGATCAATAAAGCTTTCATCTTATATTCGCAATATCCAGATTGCAAATCTTAGTTTCTTGCTTGTTCTTCGTTTGCTTGCAGGAGATAGACCCTCGTGGTCAGGTTGATTGTGCTCCGGCGTGGTCAATAACCTCTCGGAGTTGGTTTAGCGATTGCTAAGGCGCGACGTCCTCGCACGTTCGTAGTCGGATCGTCAAAGTCTACTCCACCAAAAACGATAACTATCATCTCATCGAAAGATCGGGACACCCTCGCCTCTATCAAGTGGTATCAGATTCCCAGGTTGCTCGGTGAGATTTACAGTTTTTCGTAGTTTAGATCGAGTCTGTTCTTCATACCTACAGTCCAGGAAAAAGCCAAAAAAAAAATTTAGGGTTAGTTCATCATATCCGAACCAATCTGAGCCTTTGCATAATCTTTTTAGGGTTTTTGCTTTGTTGAATTTGCGGTTGCATCGTCGTGTCAAGTTGCTGGTCTTAGCGTCTAGTTCTTTAGAGTTTCGAGTTCTGTTCACAAGTTGTCACGCCGCCGCCGCACCATCATCGTCGCCCCTACCATATACCACCACAGCTTATCTGCTATTTCTCTGAGTCCATATACCTCCACCGATCCGAGTCCATATACCACCACCGATCCGAGTCCATATACCACCACCAATCCGAGCCCACATATACTACCGTCATATACCATCACCAGTCCGAGTTCCACCATATTCATCTCTGCCACCAGTCCTAGTCCGAGTCCAGTATTTATTCCTTTATTTTAGAGTTCCAGATCACGCGATACTACGAGTCGTGAACAAGTCGGATTCCCCAATTTTCGTGCTACCCGCAGAAAAAAAAATTGTTGCGGAGCAAAAAAAAAAAAGAAAAAGAAAAAAAATTCAGAGTGTGCTCCTCCCTTGTTTACGTGCAGCGCCGTGATTTTTGTTAGTGTTCTAGGCTCGCGTCTCTAGCACGGTCTAGCCTAGGACCAGCACAGTACCGTCGTTGAGAGTTTATTCAACATTGCATCTCTGAATTGATTATTGCTGACCCTTTTTGCTACCATATCATAAGCCTTCCCAGCTCCACATACATCTACATCGTGTGTTTGACACCACCTGGCAATCGCTCTGTCCAAGCTCTGAGAGTTTTGACTACAAAGGTTGCCGATCACCACCTGCTGCTGGGTAAGAACTGGTAAGAATTTGAGATTTGCTTGACGGATTTGTGACACCACACCACACCACCACCACTTTCTAGTAGTCTGTAGGATCATATTCTTGTGTGTTTCTATTGCTGCTAACCATGGCAGGACCACAAGCCGACGAGATTGACTGGGAGAACATGACGAACAAGGAGTTGCATGATAAATTTCAGCAAATGATGAGTGGCCAGGTGGGAGATGTGCTAAACAGATTTGAAGAGGCCATGGAGAAGATAGATGGCATGGAGAAGTCGTTCGAGACAAAGCTGGATAACAAGTTTAATGAATTGCTCACGCGTCTTCCCCAACCACCACCGGCTGCACCTGTCGCACCTCTGCAACGAGAACAACAACGCCCCCTGATGAGGACATGACTACCTTGGATACGACCAAAAATATTGCATACATGTATATTTGTGAGGTGATTTCTAATGCAAACTATGCAATAATTTATTTGTGTCATCCACGACAAAAATACTTCACAAACTTTTGTGCCATGTCTAATTGCAGGTGTATGGGACATTTGTACAATTCACATATGAAGATAAGGGAAAAAGAGAAGTTTAGTTGCTGTTCAAAAAGTCCTCTCACGTCACTTTTGGGCCAAGAGAAGATAGAGTCCAAGTCTCTCACGTTCTGGATTCAGATTCGGACTGCACAGACATACCTGACTCAAAATGCCAAGAACTTTTTCATACGGACTCCGAATTGGGTGATCCTTTTTTTGTTGGAAAGTAGATTTCGTGCTCTTTCCAACCCTATTGGATTCACCTTAAAATTCGTCCGGAGCGTTGAGTTATCAATGAAACAATCTGACGCTGCAGCAGAATCCGAGTCAAACTATAAGTCCAAAGGTGTTGCATCACCTCCACTTGGGCCCATGAGCCTTGTACGACCTAGGGTTAGTTTTAGGCTTCCTTGGGACGTCCTCCCACCTCCTTGGCCGCCACCCCTTACTCCTATATAAGTAGATCCATCTAGTAGCTTTTTCCTTGGGGGTTTTGTTTAGATTAAAAGTTCGCCATAGCTGCAACTTCGCGTACTTCGTTTGTGTTCAACGACCAGACCAAGACGTCATAGAACCCCACCTTGATCAATAAAGCTTTCATCTTATATTCGCAATATCCAGATTGAAAATCTTAGTTTCTTGCTTGTTCTTCGTTTGCTTGCAGGAGATAGACCCTCGTGGTCAGGTTGATTGTGCTCCGGCGTGGTCAATAACCTCTCGGAGTTGGTTTAGCGATTGCTAAGGCGCGACGTCCTCGCACGTTCGTAGTCGGATCGTCAAAGTCTACTCCACCAAAAACGATAGCTATCATCTCATCGAAAGATTGGGACACCCTCGCCTCTATCATCCGCCCTCGGCATCCCCGGCAAGCCTGCCGAGGCAATCTTGAGAGTTGTCTTCGGGGTAACCTCGACCTCACCGGGCTCGCCTGCCCGGCAAGGGAGGTTATTCCTTAGTGATATCTTGCTCCTTTGGTTGGTCTTGGTCTTCTTGATCTGCCCTTTGATTTCTCAAAGAGCTGATCTCTTCTGCTTGGTCTGGTCTTGAATGCTGCAACCTTGTTCTTTAGCCTATGTACAGTCTGGGCAACACACCTGGGGTTGTTGCACCGACAGGAGCCCCCGGGCCTGGCCTGAACGTACTGCCGAGCGTCGTCGGGGTAGGACCTGTCCAGTGCACAGGCGAGGAGGCTGCGGTAGCTCACCCTTTGAGATCTTCTTTGCTTCTTCATTAATCTGAGCTTGAGTCAGTTTCTGGTTTCTCTGTGCGTCGCGTAATGCCAATTGTAGTGGGGCCATCTCTGTAATGGCCCGTGAATGACTTTAACGCACGGGGGAGTAACTGCCAATTCACTCTTCCCACCACGTTCTTATCCCTTGCCACGTATGCTGCATGCATTGAGTGGGATAGGTAACGGAGGCGCGTGGTGCGGGAGAGAGCGTCATGGCAGGGGCCCGGTCTTCTTGGGTTGGTGGAGAGGGAAGGCGGTTACCCGCCGAGGGATCAGCCCCCCAGCCCCAGCTCGCCTATAAAAGAGGGGTGAGGAGGAGCGGAAGTGCTCATCCACGCACCTATTCTCCCCACTCCCTGCCTTCTGGTGTCGTGTCCTCGTCATGGTGAGGGGAGGGGAAGAAGGGCGCGGCCGCGCCTTTGTTGAGATAGGGTCCCCTTCCCGTCCCCGCACAAAGCGTCTGGCTTGGAGTGGCAGCCCGATGCTTAGTGCGGGTGAAGGAGGCCTTAAGTGGGCATGCGGGCGGCGCGGCGGTAGCGCCGGGGGTAGCGACTCCGGCGTGCTTGCCACCGGGCCGTTCGCGGTCCCAATCTTAGTAAGGGGCCACGTGGGTGACACCACGCCGAAGTCCATAATAGACACAAAACGTGGTAGTCGACCGTGGCCTATCCTCCCTTCGCCCGCAATGTTAAAGGGAGACCGTGGAAGCAGTTCACCATTGGTTACGGCAGATCCCCCCTTTTGGGGTACTGCTTATCTTGCGTACGGGCGGGTTCCTTGTACCCGTGCATGCTTCTTCAGGGGATAGCATCTTTCTAGCTTTGGGTCGATGGAGACGACCATGCTCTCTGTGGAAACTCCTGGGGCGTTTGGTGCCTGCCCCGGCCGCCGTGACGGGGGCTCGAGCAATGGCAGGCGTGCCCCTTCGAGCGACAGTGATGAGGAGGGTGGAGGCAACCCACGACGCCTCAAGAGCGAGGACGACCGCTCCGACGTGGCGTGATTGCTGGCAGCACCATCATCACCGGCTGGGCCTTGGCAGCGCCACCATCTGCACCTACCCTCCGGTTTCTTCCTCCTAGCCCGGGAACGGCGCCCTCCTGATCCTGGTGAGGCATCGAATCCCAGCCAGACCTTCCCTCCATCTTCTTCATCTCCCCTGCGATTTTGAGGAGGAGAGGGACAGAGCAAAGGCATCATGGGGCACTTATCTTTTTTTTAGTTTAAAGTATGTAGGCATTTGCCAAACTTTAGTCTAAATAATGTAAACTTCTTTATCCATGTTTGTGTTCTGTAAGATCTGTACTTGCTTATTAGCATATTAATGAAAAATACAAGCCTTGCCGGGTACTTGTGCATGTATCATATCCATGCAGAGGTGAAATGCCTCTATACATTCAAGTAAACAAGTTTTCCCCGACAAGCTATCCTGCCGGTGCCCTCAGTTTGTTGCCGCGGGGCTAGGCCTGCCGGGCACAAAACCATAAGAAGGGACCAGCCCCCTGCTGAACCTTTTCCATCAAAGGCCACTGCGACCACCCTGACCAAAGCAGCGTTCGAGTCAAAGGGTAGGAGCACCTATGTTTCGAAGGTGGCGGGGTTTTCATATGCACAAGTTGTCAAATTACAGAACAGGTATAGAAAAGAAGGAACTTATCTGTTTGGTTTGCCGGGGATCGTCACGTAGGCATGTCTTCATTTCTTCTCTTCGGGGACAAGTCCATGGCAGGAACCCTGCAACTTAGTGCAGATGAAAACAATGCCACATGCGACCTCGTCTACATGATCATGCTATGCTCATGATATGCTTATGCATGCATGCAAGTTTTGGGGGGCCCCCAGCGCTTAGTTTATTTATCTGGTGCTCAGGGTCTGCGCCTGGCTTTGTACAAAGGGTTACATGCAACATCGGCAAGGCTTGTACAAAAGGGTGGCTGCCGGGCAGGGCTCGACAGCCACACCTTACGGGTAGAACTTACGGAGATGCTCAATGTTCCATGAGTTTTTGCAATTGAATGTAATCTCCGGTCTCCAGACGGACTGCGCCAAGTCTGGTGACTCGTACTACCTGGTAAGGGCCTTCCCACTTTGGCGTCAACTTGTTTGCACCCTTGGCGGACTGAACACGCCTAAGGACAAGGTCGCCTTCCTCAAAGCTCCGGGCATGAACCCTGCGGCTGTGATAGCGACGCAGGGCTTGCTGGTAGCGTGCAGCATGCGTAGCAGCCCGGAGATGGTTCTCCTCAAGTAGCACAGCATCGTCACGCCGGTGCTGTTCCTGCGCTACTTCATCGTAGGAAAGCACTCAAGGAGACCCGAATATGAGTTCCGTGGGGATCACTGCTTCTGCCCCATAGACTAGGGAGAAGGGAGTCTGCCCGGTAGCTCGATTTGGTGTCGTACGAAGGGACCAAAGAACCACCAGCAGCTCGTCAATCCATCGCCTGCCGCACTTCTACAGCCTATCAAAGGTTCTTGTCTTGAGACCTCACAGCACTTCAGCGTTCGCCCTCTCAGCTTGCCCGTTGCTTCTGGGATGGGCCACAGAGGCAAATGAGACCTTGCTTCCGAGGGCATGAATGTATTGCATGAAGGCGCGGCTTGTGAATTGGGTGCCATTGTCGGTGATGATTCGGGCTGGTACCCCGAAGCGGCACACCAATCCTGTCAAGAACTTGATGGCTGACTGCGCGGTCACCTTTCTCACGGGCTCTACTTCTGGCCACTTTGTAAACTTGTTGATTGTGACGAACAAGAATTCAAAGCCCCCAGTAGCACAGGGGAAGGGGCCCAAGATGTCGAGCCCCTAGATCGAAAATGGCCATGACAAAGGGATTATTTGGAGAGCTTGAGCAGGCTGAAGGATATTCTTGGAGTGGAACTGGCAGGCTTCACACTTGGTGACTAGCTCAATTGCGTCTTAGAGGGATGTGGGCTAGTAGAAACCTTGTCGGAAAGCTTTCCCATCCAAGGCCCTTGATCCGATGTTGGAGCCACACATACCCTTGTGTATCTCTGCCAGCAGTTCCTTTCCTTCTTCCCGATAAATGCACTTCAGTTTCACACCGTTGGGCCTTCTTCTGTATAGTGTGTCATAAACAAACTGATACATACTAGCCCTTCGGGCTACTCTTTCAGCTTCTTCTTGCTCTTCGGGAAGTTCTCCTGTTTGGCGGAAATGAACAATGTGCCACGCCCAAGTTGGAGCCTGGGGCTCGACAACAAGGACTAGCGGCACCTCCTCGTCGATGGGAGCGCATGCCTCGACCGCAAAGGCTGGTAGTTCGGTGGGAGAGTGCAGCTCACCGATCGAAGGGGAGTTGTTCCTGCCAAGCTCTCTGTCGGGGGCTTCGGGAAGCTCTGCCGGGAGAGGCTTGCCGGAGTTCAATTTCCTCCTCTTGCTGGCCATTGTTGCTGGGGATACGGAGGGTTGAGTCAGATGGAGAACAAAAGTCCCTGGTTCCACAGGGAGTTTTTGTGCAGCGCACTTTGACAGATGATCAGCAATGCTATTTTTCGCACGTGGCACGTGCTCTGTTTGCAATCCATCAAAGCGCTCCTCCAACTTTCTCACTTCCTCGACGTATGCCTCCATCAATGGGCTTTGATAATCCTTGTTGACTTGCCTCACCACAAGTTGCGAATCTCCGCGGATGATCAGCTTCTTGATTCCCAGTTCTGTTGCAATCCTGTGCCCGGCAAGGAGCCCTTCATACTCTGCAGTACTGTTGGTAGCCTTCTCCCGGGGGAAATGCATTTGAATGACGTACTTAAGGTGCTCCCCAATGGGAGCAACGAGAAGCACGCCAGCTCGTGCACCTTGTAGGGAGAAGGCACCATCAAAATACATAATCCATTCTTGGGGCGCTTCCTTGCCGAGGATGACTGTCTCCGGTACTTCTTCATCAGGGGTTGGCATCCACTCCGCAATGAACTCTGCTAGTGCTCTGCTCTGAATAGTTGACGTGCTCTCAAACTTCAAACCAAAGCTGGATAACTCCAAAGCCCACTCCACTATTCTACCATTGGCCTCGGGGTTCCTCAGTATGCATTGCGAAGGGAAGCGGGTGACAACCGTGATCTCGTGGGCTTGGAAGTAGTGGCACAGTTTCCTTGAGGCCATGATGAGGCCAAAAATCAACTTTTGCACACTAGAGTACCTAGACCTAGCCCCCTGCAGCAGGGAGCTGACGAAGTACACTGGGCGTTGCACCACATTCTTCCTTGCTTTTATCTTGGAACTGTCTCCGCTGCCTTGCTCTTCCTCGGCGGGAGCAGTGGCTTCCGCGGCCTCTGCAATGAGTGCTTCCCTGTACATCTTGTCCACTCATATGATTGCGTCTTTCTTGTCCGATGGAATGGAAATGACGCCTATTGGCCCTGGCATCTTCAGAGTGTTGTACGCATAGTGGGATGCCGCCATGAATTTGGCTAGGGCTGGGCGACCAAGGATTCCATTGTACGGCAGGGGGAGGTCAACCACATCAAACACGATCTTCTCAGTCCGGTAGTTTAACTCCCCTCCGAACGTCACCGGCAGTGTGATCTTCCCCTTAGGATGATTCCTGCCGGGGTTGATCCCTTGGAACGTACCAGTAACCTTGAGCTCTTCATCTACTATCTGGAGTTTGCTGATGACCTTCGGAGAAATCAGATTCAACCCGGCCCCACCGTCAACCAACATCTTTGTGACCTTGAGGTTGCGGATCGTTGGTGAAACCAACAATGGCAAACACCCTACCGCAGTAGTACGGTCAGGGTGATCCTCCTCATCAAAGATGATGGGCATGCGGGACCACTTGAGCGGCTTCCAAGAATCTGCCGCTGGCTCCACGGCATTGACTTCACGCGCCCACTGTTTAAGTTGGCGGTGAGAGGAGTGCAAAGATGCACCCCCATCAATGCATAGGGCGTCTGTGGCTTTCTGGAACTCCTGCTCGCTGGTTTCCTCTTCATCTCCTTCATCACTCTTGTCATCGCAATCCTTCTTCTCACGGCCTCTGGCGGGTTTCCCTTGATACTGAGGAGCCTTGCCGGGGCGACCTGTTCTGCTACCTCGGCCCTTCCCGCCAACGCCATCTTGGTCTTTCTCCTTATCATGCTTCTCGTACTTTGCCCTCTGCTTCTTGACGAGTTGCTCAACCTGATGAAACTCCTGAAGATTGTGGCCCTTGGTCCGATGGATCTTGCAGTATGGCCCATCACTCTTCCCAGCCTTCTCGGCAGCCGCGGCTTCCCGGCAATCAGTGCACGCGGCAACTTCCTTGCCGGGAACCTCGGTCTTGGCCTTCTTGTCGGTCCTAGGTGCACTCGATCCTTCAACGGTCATCACCGCTTTATCCTTGCGCTTCTTGTTACGCTTCTTGTTCTTCTTCTTCTGGTATTTCTGGCTTGAACATGCGAGCAGATGGCCAACAGACTTGCCGCAGCTCGCGAGTGAATGTGGGGCACCCAACCTCGAAAGGTAGGTGCCCAACTTCACCGGGCGTGGGCTCATCGACGTCGGGGCCATTGCGCCTAACTGACTGGCATTGGGTTTTGCGACGTCGTTCGATGGTGACACGCACGTCTTCCCTCCGCCTGTCTTCCAAGACTCGCCGCCGGTCTCGACGTGCTCGAGGATCGGACGAAGCCATCGATACGTCATCGGGTTCTTGGTTGCATGGCTCTAGCTGCAGCACCTGCGCTGGCTGCCGCGGAGGGGATTGCACCATGGGGGTCGCCCCTTCGGTACGGCCAGCGGCTCGGGCCGTTGTCGCCACCTGCAGAGGCCGTGACGGGCCCGCTCGCTGTGATCCTCACGCCTCGGCGAAACCAATCAGGCTCTGAATGGCGGCTCTCCACTCATCCATCTGATCGGCCGCAAGCGGAAATCTCAACAGGAGCTGGGCCCGTGCCATGGCCTCCGAAGCAGTGCTCGGCATAGATGACGATGTAGACCGTAACGTCATCTGGCTCCTGACGGTGCCGGTAGTGGCAGCGTCGTGCTCTCGTCGCCGTGAGCCAGTCGCCAGGGGGCGTGGTGACGAGGTGGATGTGCTTGGGGATCGGCGGCTCCGTTCGGCGCATCGGCTTTGCCAGCCCGTCTCGGGGGTGGCGCATGCCGTGCGACCGCACCCGCAGCGGGGGTGACCGGAGGGTTGCGGTTCGCCCCAGGGTGAGCGCCACCGCTGTGGCTGCGTCCTTCGGTGGGGTGGAGAGGCGCGGACGGAATGATCTCTCCTCCCGCACCTTGTGGAGCGTGGCCGCTGGGATGTTGTTGGCGCTGTCCTTCTCCGGTGCCAGCTGCTCCTGTTTCGGCCATAAGGGAGGTGGTGACAGCGCCGCCTGCCGGCCACATCCCCCACAGCGTCCACGTCCCCGTGCGTCCCTGTAGCCCCCGAGGCACCGGCGGCCGCGTGCGAAGGGGACTTCGAGGTGGATGGGTGAGCTGCGGCACCGGGTTTCTTCTTGGGCGCCATGGATGATGAAGCCGTCGATGAAGAGATCAATGACAAAGATGATGCGCTATGTACGCTCTCGGGTTCGCACAAGTGCTTCCCCCTACCTGGCGCGCCAAGATGTCGTGGGAAAACATGGCCACCTATGGGGCCATCAGCCCCTTGTGGTTCGGCAGGGGGAAGGACACATTGCACAAAGAGCGGAGGGTGCAGAGCAGCACGGCAGCGATCACACGGGCAGTTTTTAGCCAGGTTCGGGCCGCCGCGAGGCATAAAACCCTACTCCTGCTTTGGTGGATTGATGAGAGGACTGTGGTGGAGATGCAGCACTCTAGCTCGGCAAGGTTGCCTCGGGGCGAGAGCAGCTACGCGTGTATGAGTGTACAAGGGTCCGAATCCTTTCTAAGGTTGCCACGGCCCTCCTTTTATAGATCAAGGGGTCACCACAATTGCAAATCAGTCATTGCATACTGATTAGAAAGCAAACAGTGCTATCATACCTAACTCTGCAGATAGGATAAAGTGCATTAAATGCGCTACTTAGTGTCACATCGTAGCGTAGCCCGGCAAGCATTGTTGTGCCGTTCGGCCACCTTCTCGCCTGCCTGCATGACACGTCCCTGGATGGGTGTCATCTGGAGGTGATTTCCTCTGGAGGTGGCTGCCACGTGCCAAGTAACAGCCACTTAGTCACTTGGGGGCTCGACACCGCACTGATCGGTGACTTGCGTTGCTGTGAGGTGGAGCGGTGGAGCCTTGGTGGGGTAATCCGCCCTCGGCATCCCCGGCAAGCCTGCCGAGGCAATCTTGAGAGTTGTCTTCGGGGTAACCTCGACCTCACCGGGCTCGCCTGCCCGGCAAGGGAGGTTATTCCTTAGTGATATCTTGCTCCTTTGGTTGGTCATGGTCTTCAAGATCTGCACTTTGATTTCTCAAAGAGCTGATCTCTGCTGCTTGGTCTGGTCTTGAATGCTGCAACCTTGTTCTTTAGCATGTGTACAGTCTAGGCAACACACCTGGGGTTTGTTGCACCGACAACCTGCCAAGAGCCACCCGGCCTTCAGGTCGCCCTTGTCGCGGTCGCCTTCAAGTCACTATCGTCGTGGTCATGTCTCCGCTATCCGAGCCGCCTCCAATATGGCCGCACCTCAGCCGGCTCTGCCCTGCCAAGACGCCATCAAGCCACCCCGCTGCCACTCCTCACGGCCACGGCTCCAACCCGTGGTCCGACTCGCGCCGACTCAACCATGGCTCGCCTTTGACTCGCCACCTGCCGCCATCGCAGGGTCGTCGGGCGCCGTTCCTCCGCCATCCGCTTCGAGTCGTCGGTCGCCTCACCTCTCCTCGTCGGGAGGTTCCATTGCTCTGAGCCACCGGCCTCGCCTCTGCTGCCGAAAGTCGGCCATGCCTCCGTCCGTGAGCCGCCCCAGCCTTCGCGACCCCGCGCCTTCGCTGCTTCGTGCTGGCTCTTGCCTCCGCGTGCCTGGCCCGCTTAGTGATGTCTACTACGCAACCTTCTTCTTGTAGACTCGTGTTGGGCCTCCAAGCGCAGAGTTTTGTAGGACAGTTGCAAATTTCCCTCAAGTGGATGACCTAAGGTTTATCAATCCGTGGGAGGCGTAGGATGGTCTCTCTCAAACAACCCTACAACCAAATAACAAAGAGTCTCTTGTGTCCCCAACACACCCAACACAATGGTAAATTGTATAGGTGCACTAGTTTGGCGAAGAGATGGTGATACAAGTGTAATATGGATAGTAGATATAGGTTTTGTAATCTGAAAATATAAAAACAGCAAGGTATCTAGTAGTAAAACGGAGCAAAAACGGTATTGCAATGCTTGGAAACAAGGCCTAGGGTTCATACTTTCACTAGTGCAAGTTCTCTCAACAATGATAACATAATTAGATCACATAACAAACCCTCAATGTGTAACAAAGAATCACTCCAAAGTTTCTATCGGAGAACATAGGACGAAAACGTGCATCAACCCCTATGCATAGATTACCCCAATGTCACCTCGGGAATCCGCGAGTTGAGTGCCAAAACATACATCAAGTGAATCAATAGAACATCCCATTGTCACCACAGATAACCCATCGCAAGACATATATCAACTATTCTCAAATCCAATACTCAATCCAAAATAACGAAACCTCAAAGAGCAAGACTCAATTCATCACAACAAGAGATAGAGAGGGAAGAAACACCATATGATCCAACTATAATAACAAAGCTCGCAGTACATCAAGATCATGCCAAATCAAGAACACGAGAGAGAGATCAAACACATAGCTACTGGTACATACCCTCAGCCCCGAGGGTGAACTACTCCCTCCTCGTCATGGAGACCGTCGGGATGATGAAGATGACCACCGGTGATGGTTTTCCCCTCCGGCAGGGTGCCGGAACGGGCTCCCGATTGGTTTTTCGTGGCTACAGCGGTTTGTGGCGGCGGAATTCCCGATCTAGGTTTATTTCTAGAGTTTTCACTATTTATAGGAGGTTTTGGCATTGGGGACAAGTCAAGGGGGTCCACGAGGCGGCGGCAAGGCAGGGGGCGCGCCCTCCACCCTTTTGGTTGCCTCGGGACTCCTCTCTGGTATCTTTTCGCTCCAGTATTTTTTATATTTTCCAAAAATATTCATCGTAAATTTTCAGCTCATTCCGGGAACTTTTATTTCTGCACAAAAAAACGACACCACGGTAGTTCTGCTGAAAACAACGTCAGTCCGGGTTAGTTCTAATAAAATCATACCAAAACCATATAAAATTGTTGTAAACATGGCATGAATACTTCATAAATTATAGATACGTTGGAGACTTATCCGCATCCCCAAGCTTAATTCCTGCTCGTCCTCGAGTAGGTAAATGATAAAAAGAAATAATTTATGAAGTGCGAATGCTAGCAAGTGCACAAGTTTGATCAATAATAATTTCAATCATCTTTTCTAGCATCATTATATATCATAAACAGTAGCTCATCTCATAAAACTTCTCGTGATCAAGTAGCAAGCTATTCACATGTTAAAGCATAGACCATAAACTTTCTTGAAAACTAACAAACTATGTTCTCAGTCATCAAACAATTGCAATTCATCTTATTTTCAGGAAGGGTCTATGTAAGAGCTTTGATTTAGCTAATTCCACATACTCAACTATCATATAGTCTTCCATGATTGATACCACTCAAAGCATATTTTTAGAACAAATAGCATCCATCGAACACAGAGAAAGATAGGGGCTTAATGTTTCGCCTCCCAACTTAATTATCATATAGATAATTGTCAACAATAATAATTCATGATCAAATATATTTGAATGGCCATATATGCTTGGATATTTCCCCACCACATGGTACTTGCCAACTAGAGAATAATTGAGGTTGAAATGATAAGGAATACTATTGACTCTTGCATAAAAGTAAAAGATAGGCCCTTCGCAGAGGGAAGCAGAGGTTGTCATGCGTTTTTTATTTTTGGATGTGCAAACCCTTAATGCAAAGGAACATCACATTGTATTGCCCTTTGTGATAGCAACCTTTATTATGCAGTCCATCGCTTTTATTTCTTTACCATCACAAGTTTGTACAACGCTTATTTTCCCTTACAATAAAAGATCATACATATTTAGGAGCAATTTTTATTGCCTTTTACACCGATGACAACTTACTTGAAGGATCTTATTCAATCCATAGGTATATATGGTGGACACTCATGGCAAGAAACTGGGTTTAAGGGTTTTCGATGCACAAGCAGTATTCCCTCTTAGTACAGAAATTTTGGCTAGCAAAAGATTCTAAATAGTAAGCACCACATGTTGGAGGATCCATAACAATATAACTTCTATAGAAATATACCCAAGCATAACTCATTATGTTGTCTTCCTTGTCCAACTTCAACTAATTTGCTCAAGTTTGAAAATAATTAATGGGGCTCACAATCATAGAAGGTGTCCAAGATAGTATATTTATATGTGGAATCTCTCTTCCTTCAATATTCTTTCATGAATTGTTCAAGTGACCAATGCTATGTTTGCTAACTTTCAATAAATTTACCACCTCTACTTCTTATATGTGAAGTCATTACTCCCCATGGGATAAGCATATGAAACATATATAATTTCAGATTTATGATATTAAATTCATTCGACCATTTACTCATAGGATATAAGTGAAGCACATGACTAAATGACAAACTACTCCAAAAAGATATAAGTGAAGATCAATGAGTAGTAAAATAATTAAGTAGCTATGTGAAGACTCTCTCTCAAAAATAATAATTTAGATCTTAAGTATTTTATTCAAACAGCAAGCAAAATCTAATAAAATGACATTCCAAGGATAGCACATATCATGTGAAGAAGCAAAAACTTAGGCTCAACCAAAACTGACCGATCATTGTTGAAGAAGAAAGGTGGGATGCCAACCGGGGCATCCCCAAGCTTAGATGCTTGAGACTTCTTGAAATATTAACTAGGGATGCCTTGGGAATCCCCAAGCTTGAGCTTTTGTGTTTCCTTAATTCCTTTTATATCACGGTTTCCGTAAACCTTAGAAACTTCATCCACACAAAACTCAACAAGAACCCATGAGAAAAGTTAGTATAAATCAAATGCAAAACCTTATCATTCTCTACTGTAGAAAATCACTAAATTATAATTTGACATTGCATACTAAATGCCTCTGCATATTTAATACTCCTATCCTCAAATAGAATCATTAAACAAGCAAACATATGCAAACAATGCAAACATAGCAGCAATCTGTCTAAACAGGACAGTCTATAAAGATTGCAATTGTACTCATACTTACCTAACTCCAAAAATTCTGAAATTTACCACACTGTATAAAATTTGTTGTTACTCATTGTGTAAAAATTTCAAGATTTTATCATGTTCTGACTTTCCAGAAGAATTCAGACAATGATAGAAAACTTTCTGTTTTCAAAACAGCAACATATAGACTTGCAAAATAAGCATGGTAAAGGCTAAACTTGACCATTTTATTGAAATAAATGATGCAAAACATTATTATAAATAACAGCAAGCAAGTCCTAATAAAATAAAATGACGCTCCAAGCAAAAATCATATCATGTGGCGAATAAAAATATAGCTCCAAGTAAGATTACCGATAATGTTGAAAACGAAAGAGGGGATGCCTTCCGGGGCATCCCCAAGCTTAGTTGCTTGGATCATCATTGAATATTACCTTGGGGTGCCTTGGGCATCCCCAAGATTAGGTTCTTGTCACTCCTTATTCTCCTCATATCGATATCTCACCCAAAACTTGAAAACTTCAATCACACAAAACTTAACGGAACTTCGTGAGATGGGTTAGTATGATAAATCAAATCATTCACTTTGGTACTGTCAAGACAAGATTAAATTTTGTTATCACATGATTCCTACTGTACCCTATCATTTCTACAATTTATATTGAGCAATATAAGCCATAAAAACTAGAAAACAAACAAACTATGCATCGAAAAAAGAATCTGTCAAAAACAGAACAGTCTGTAAAGACCTGAATTAAGGTCATAGTTCTGTTACTCCAAAACCTCTGAAAAATTAGTAAAACGTATAAAATTTGTATACCAATCAACTGTAAACAATTCAGAATATTTCCACATTCCTGTAAAAGATAGGAATTTCTGTACTGGACGCAAAAGTTTCTGTTTTTGCACAAAATCAAGCCAACTATCATCCACACTATCCCAAAGGCTTTACTTGGCACTTTATTGAAACAAAAGCTATAAAACATGATTACTACAGTAGATTAATTCAAGCTAGGCATGATGATTTCAATGATGCTCACATAAAAGATAAGAATTGAAACATAATGGGAGCATCATGAAGCATATGACTAGCACATTTAAGTCTAACCCACTTCCTATGCCTAGGGATTTTGTGAGGAAACAATTTATGGGAGCAAGAACCAACTAGCATAGGAAGGCAAAACAAGCAAAACTTCAAGATTTTCAACACACAGAGAGGAAACTTGATATTGTTGCAATTCCTACAAGCATATATTCCTCCCTCATCATAATTTTCAGTAGCATCATGAATGAATTCAACAATATAACTATCACATAAAGCATTATTTTCATGATCCACAAGCATAGAAATTTTATTACTCTCCACATAAGCCAATTTATTCTCATGAATAGTAGTGGGAGCAAACTCAACAACATAACTATCATATGAGGTATAATCCAATTGAAAATTAAAATCATGATGACAAGTTACATGGTTATCATTATTCTTTATAGCATACATGTCATCACAATAATCATCATAGCTAGCAACTTTGTTCTCATAATCAATTGGAACCTCTTTCGAAATAGTGGATTCATCACTAAATAAAGTCATGACCTCTCCAAATCCACTTTTCTCAATATTGTGAAAAGATTCAACACCCTCCAAAATAGTGGGATCAATACTACCTAGAGTTGACACTCTTCCAAACCCACTTTCATCAATATAATCATCATAAATAGGAGGCATGCTATCATCATAATGAATATTCTCATCAAAACTTAGGGGACTAAAAATATCATCTTCATCAAACATAACATCCCCAAGCTTATGGTCTTGCATATCATTAGCATCATGGATATTCAAAGAATTCATACTAACAACATTGCAATCATGCTCATCATTCAAAGATTTAGTGCCAAACATTTTATTGCATTCTTCTTCTATCAATTGAGCACAATTTTCCTTTCCATCATTTTCATAAAAGACATTAAAAAGATGAAGCATATGAGGCAACCTGAATTCCATTTTTTGTAGTTTTCTTTTATAGACTAAACTAGTGATAAAACAAGAAACTAAAAGATTCAATTGCAAGATCTAAAGATATACCTTCAAGCACTCACCTCCCCGGCAACGGCGCCAGAAAAGAGCTTCGTTGACGGGATGTCAGTGCCGCTTACCTAGCCTCCCCGGCAACGGCGCCAGAAAAGAGCTTGATGTCTACTACGCAACCTTCTTCTTGTAGACTCGTGTTGGGCCTCCAAGCGCAGCGTATTGTAGGACAGTAGCAAATTTCCCTCAAGTGGATGACCTAAGGTTTATCAATCCGTGGGAGGCCTAGGATGAAGATGGTACCTCTCAAACAACTTGCAACCAAGTAACAAAGAGTCTCTTGTGTCCCCAACACACCCAATACAATGGTAAATTGTATAGGTGCACTAGTTCGACGAAGAGATGGTGATACAAGTGTAATATGGATAGTAGATATAGGTTTTTGTAATCTGAAAATATAAAAACAGCAAGGTATCTAGTAGTAAAACGGAGCAAAAACTGTATTGCAATGCTTGGAAACAAGGCCTAGGGTTCATACTTTCACTAGTGCAAGTTATCTCAACAATGATAACATAATTAGATCACATAACAATCCGTCAACGTGCAACAAAGAATCACTCCAAAGTTTCTATCGGAGAATGTAGGACGAAAACATGCATCAACCCCTATGCATAGATTACCCCAATGTCACCTCGGGAATCCGCGAGTTGAGTGCCAAAACATACATCAAGTGAATCAATAGAACATCCCATTGTCACCACAGATATCCCATCGCAAGACATACATCAAGTGTTCTCAAATCCAATACTCAATCCAACATAATGAAACCTCAAATAGCAAGACTCAATTCATCACAACAAGAGATAGAGAGGGAAGAAACACCATATGATCCAACTATAATAACAAAGCTCACGGTACATCAAGATCGTGCCAAATCAAGAACACGAGAGAGAGAGAGAGATCAAACACATTACTACTGGTACATACCCTCAGCCTCGAGGGTGAACTACTCCCTCCTCATCATGGAGACCGCCGGGATGATGAAGATGGCCACCGGTGATGGTTTCCCCCTCCGGCAGGGTGCCGGAACGGGCTCCCGATTAGTTTTTCGTGGCTACAGAGGCTTGCGGCGGAGGAATTCCCGATCTAGATTTATTTCTGGAGTTTTCTCTATTTATAGGAAGTTTTGGCGTCGGAGACAAGTCAAGGGGGTCCACGAGGCGGCGGCAAGGCAGGGGGCGCGCCCTAGGGGGGTGCGCCCTCCACCCTTGTGGTTGCCTCGGGACTCCTCTCTGGTATCTTTTCGCTCCAGTATTTTTTATGTTTTCCAAAAATATTCTCCCTAAATTTTCAGCTCATTCCGAGAACTTTTATTTCTTCACAAAATAATGACA
Organism: Thinopyrum elongatum; assembly: GCA_011799875.1. Lineage (NCBI taxonomy): Eukaryota > Viridiplantae > Streptophyta > Magnoliopsida > Poales > Poaceae > Thinopyrum > Thinopyrum elongatum. The sequence goes on from CM022301.1 coordinate 182,051,052, forward strand.
CCACGGTAGTTCTGCTGAAAACAGCGTCAGTCCGGGTTAGTTCTAATAAAATCATACCAAAACCATATAAAATTGTTGTAAACATGGCATGAGTACTTCAGAAATTATAGATACGTTGGGGATGTATCACTTAGCGTCAGCTCTCGCACGCCCAGCCGGCTCGCCGCCCCGCACCGGCCTGCGGGCTTTGCTCCGCCCCGCCCGTCGCCGGGTCTCCACACCAGTTGCCCGCCTATGTAGATGCCAATGAGGAGAAAGCTGCCGGTGCGGTTGGTGTTAATGCCACAGATGAAAACATATAGGTGGATACAATTGACCTGACTATAGCTGATAATCAGGGAAAACGAGACCTCTTCAGCTGAATGATCATCCTTCGCAAAACTTTGGTTTAATGCCGACTGCCTGCTGTTCGCCTAGCTGATATTCTAGTTAATTTAGCTCTGGCCACCACTATTAAGCAAAGGCCTCAGAAGAATCACCATAGTAGCACACCCGCAGGTGCTAACTCTTCCAGAGGCAACCTTCAGAAAAGTGTCGAGGAGAGAAAAAAGGAATATAGCAGGGCACGTGCTCGCATATTTAACAAACAGCAGTCGTAGCGGTGGTCCACTTCTGTGACACCCCCGATTCAATCGTACACTAATCATACACGCAAATGTGCACGATCAAGACCAGGGACTCACGGGAAGATATCACAACACAGCTCTAGACTAAAATTTTAATAATACAAGCTTTATATTACAAGCCAGGGGCCTCGGGGACTCAAATACATAAGCTCGGATACACAAGAGTCAGCGGAAGCAACAATATCTGAGTACAGACATAAGTTAAACAAGGATGCCTTAAGAAGGCTAGCACAAAAGCAACAATGATCGAAGAGGCAAAGCCTCCTGCCTGGGACCTCCTAACTACTCATGGTCGTCCGCGGTGTCCACGTAGTAGTAGGCACCCTTCGGGTAGTAGTAGTCATCGGCGGTGGCATCTTGCTCTTGGGATCCACCATCTGGTCGCAGCAACCGGAAAGAAGGAAGAAGAAGGGGAAAAAGGGTAGCAAAGCAACCGTGAGTACTCATCCAAAGCACTCACAAGCATCAGATCTATACTAAGTATGCGTTGGTATCAAAGGAAGGGATGTATCTATGGACTGAACTGCAGAATGCCGGAATAGAGGGGAAGGCCTAGCCTATTGATACGTCTCCAACGTATCTATAATTTTTTATTGTTCCATGCTGTTATAGTATCATTCTTGGATGTTTTACAATCATTTTATAGCAACTTTATATCATTTTTTGGGACTAACCTATTGACATAGTGCCTAGTGCCAGTTGCTGGTTTTTTGCTTGTTTTTTACTTCGCAGGAAATCAATACCAATCGGAGTCCAAACACAGCGAAACTTTTTGGTGATTTTTTCTGGACCAGAAGACGCAAGTTGGGCCAAGAAAGTACCTGAGGGGGGCTCCGAGGGAAGCACAACCAACGAGGGCGCGCCTGGGGGGCCGGGCGCGCCCAGGTGGGTTGTGCCCACCTCGGCCGCCTCCCGCACTGCCTCTTTGCTCTATAAATACCCCAATATTCCAGAAACCCTAGGGGAGTCAAAGAAAATCAATTCTAGCCGCCGCAAGTTCCAGAAACAACAGATCCAATCTAGACACCATCATGGAGGGGTTCATCATCCTCATTGGTTCCTCTCCGATGATGCGTGAGTAGTTCATCGTAGACCTACGGGTCCGTAGGTAGTAGCTAGATGGCTTCTTCTCTCTCTTTTGATTCTCAATACAATGGTCTCTTGGAGATCTATTTGATGTAACTCTTTTTGCGGTGTGTTTGTTGGGATCCGATGAACTTTGAGTTTATGATCAGATCTATGTTTTTATCCATGAAAGTTATTTGAGTCTTTTGATCTCTTATATGCATGACTACTTATAGCCTCGTATTTCTTATTCGAATCTTTGGTTTAGTTAGGCCAACTAGATCGATTTTTCTTGCCATGGGAAGAGGTGCTTTGTGATGGGTTCGATCTTACGGTGCTTGATCCCAGTGACAGAAGGGGAACCGACATGTATGTATCGTTGCTATTAAGGATAACAAGATGGGGTCTATTTCTGCATAAATAGATCTTGTCTACATCATGTCATCGTTCTTATTGCATTACTCCGTTTCTCCATGAACTTAATACACTAGATGCATGCTGGATAGCAGTCGATGTGTGGAGTAATAGTAGTAGATGCAGGCAGGAGTCGGTCAACTAATCTTGGATGTGATGCCTATATAATGATCATTCCCTAGATATCGCCATAATTATTTGAAGTTCTATCAATTGCCCAACAGTAATTTGTTTACCCACCGTATGCTATTTTTCTCGAGAGAAGCCACTAGTGAAATCTACGGTCCCTGGGTCTATTTTCTCATCATATATTTTCAGATCTATTTTGCTATTTGCCTTTTTATTTATTTGCATCTTTTATTTTCAGATCTATATTATCAAAAACCCAAAAATACCTCGCTGAATTTTATTTGCATCTATTAATCTATTACAACTTTCTCACGTCTGTTTGCCAATTTCTGGCGCCGTTACCCGAAAGGGATTGACAACCCCTTTAACACGTCGGGTTGCAAGTATTTGTTCTTTGTGTGCAGGTGTTGTTTACGTAGTGTTGCTTGGTTCTCCTACTGGTTCGATAACCTTGGTCTCATCACTGAGGGAAATACCTACCGTTTCTGTGCTGCATCATCCCTTCCTCTTTGGGGAAATACCGACGTAGTTCAAGCAAACATCACCTATCAAAGACTAGCATCTTCAAGCATCATCAAGCATCTTGTAGCATTCAAAAGAGTATAGAATAGCATATCAATTAACAAGAATGTTGTAGTATTAACGCCCAGAGATCCTTCCTCGACTCCCTGCGAGAAAGCAATCCCAGAGCCAACATATCCATCTCATGTTGCAAGTAACCGGTTCTAGTTGTAATAGATTGGGATACAACTCCGAGCGTCCATTACCGTGGATACGGCTATTCGAATAGATAATCTTCCCTGCAGGGGTGCACCACATTACCCAACATGCTTGATTACTATGGCCGGACACACTTTCCAGGGTCCATGCCCGGCCTCGAAAGATCAACACGTCACAGCCCTACATAAGCTCAGCATAGAGGTCCCCGCCGGTCTACATCCTAAGCAGTCCGGGGTCTTGGGCCCATCGCTCGTTGCACTCCGGGTTGTTGTGTGCAGGGTGGATACCAGCACCACCCGTGTAGTGGATGGCATGATCCGACCATGCCACAATGCTGAACTAAACGTCGGACAAAGCTTCGGCTAATACTGCGACGCCGAGTGCCCATATCTGTTCCCGTGTGGTGGTTAGTGCGTAAAGGCCAGTGGCCAACTCAGAACAAATACCTAAACCCTTAGTGTATTAGGAGTTCGCAGATATGAGCAGAGACTCATGATAATGTGACCCTGTCGCCCCGTCTCGAGGAAATATGGCAAGGGCCAGGCCCAACCCTCTCTCTCTCTCTACGGCGGTCTACCTGCCCGGCCATGCCTCGTAATTATCTCACGGGTGCTCTCCAGGCCCGCCCGACTTTCACATCAACTAGCGGGTACCCCTCAGGGCCAACCCGACTAACCAGAGACTGTCGGGAACTCAGGTCCATCTCTGCCGGGATGGTACTGCCTGTCCCTTCAGTCCCGTAGTAACAGTGCACGGGGGCTACAGGTAAAGGTAACTGTGTGTCTGTAACATCAAGTCGGAAACTCGAGGAATCACCCTCGATGGAATCCACTCGATGTAATCATCAAGCTGAACTTAGGAGGAATCACCCGCGATGACCATGACCGAATAGATACACTACAGAGTTATCATCAGGAGTGCGTTACGAGGTATCACCCTCGACACTCGATAGTAGCTCTGCAGAGTCAACCAACAAAGGGGTGTGATGTGATGTGTCGGGCTCTGGACATCGATCACGTTGATCGAGTCACCGGTCATCAAGCCGAGGCAACTGGGACAAGGTGAGAGGTCACTGGTGGAACACTAACCAACCTATACTAAGCAGTTTAGGATAAGCAGGTAAGGTACAATGAGCAGGTTACAAAAGCAGGCTATGCATCAGAATAGGAGCAATCAATAACAATAGCAAAATCTAATGCAAGCAGGAGAGAGAATGGAATGGGCGATATCAGAATAATCAAGGGGGGTTTCCTTGCCTAGAAGCTCTGTTGAAAGGAAGAAGGGTCGTCGTCGATGTAGTCGATCACAGAGGCATCGGCAGTGATCTCGGGGTCTACCGGAGAGAAAGAGGGGGAAGAAACAGTAAATACAAAGCACATAGATATATCACTAAGCATGACATGACGAAACACGGTGCTAGGGGTGTTCTAACGCAGGGCTACACGATACCGGCGAAGGGGGAAAACATCCGGGAATGTTTTCCCGGTGTTTGGCATTTTCGGACAGACGAACCGGAAGGGGAAGCTTGCATGTTTGCTATGCTAGGGACGTGCGGCAGATGAACGGAGGGCATATCCAGATTCGTCTCATTTTTCTGAGCAACTTTCATGTATAAAACTTTCTCATCCGAGCTACGGTTATTTTTCTATGAATTATTAAAGTTTATTGCATTTTCTAGAATTATTATAAATTCGGATTAAAAATAGTAATTACATTTTGTACACAGCAGAACCTAGCCAGTGTGTATGACTGGTGGGGCCAGGGGCGTCCAGTTGACCCAGTCAACAGAGTTGACCATTGACTGGTCAAATCTACTAAGTGGGGCCCCATGTCATAGAGACATTAGGGTAATTATCTAGTTAAGCCTAAATTAATTAAGTTAATTAGGTAATTAATTAATTAACTAATTAATTTTATCATTGTTTATTTTTAATTAATTATTATCTCTTTTTTCAGAAAAAGGGGTGTGTGGCCCGTCGTTAGTGGCCCAGGCCAACAGGGGCGGGCTATTGGGCAACCGGGCGGTGGACGGGCGCTGTACCCGGGCGGCGGGGCCGTGCGTGGGAGTGGACCACTAGCGCGGCGGCCGTGACGAGGCCGGCCGCGGGCGCGGCAGGGAGGAGTGGTGCGGGGCGGCCAAGGCTCAGCGAGGGGCGCGGCGGCTAACGGCGGGCGGAGCAGCAGGCTGGGCGAAGGTGGGGATGAGCAGCAGCAGCGGGTGGAGGCGGCGATGCGGCGAGGCGCGCGGGCGCGGTATGCAGGGGCTGCAGCGAGTGGAGGGAGTAGGAGGAGGCAGGCGCGGCTAAGCGGAGCGGGTGGTCGGCGCATGGCCGGAGCAGCGTGCAGTGGCTAGCCGAAGCGCGGGGCGCGCAGAGCGCGAGCGCTAGGCGAGCGGGGCGCGGGCGAGCTGCAGAGTGCGGCACAGGGCGCGGTCATCGCGGTGCAGTGCGCGAGGCGCTAGGCAGGGCACACACATAGCGAGGCAGGGTCTGCAGCGCACCTGTAGCATGCCGGGGCGGTCAGCGGAGGTAGCAGGGGTTTGGGAGCACGGCGCGGGCAGCAATGGCGGCCGCCGGAGCACTGCCATGGTGGCAGGGCGGCTACGACCTCTTAGACTCCAGGGAAGAGAGGGAGGGGGAATGTGAGCTCACCGGGCGGCGCAAGGAGGCCGGCGAGTGGCTTAGGAGCAGCAGGGGTTGCGAATTCGGTGGAGCTCGTCGGCGGGCCCCGAGGTTGAAGATGATGCGGGCGTCGGCGTTAGGGCTCCTCAACCCGATTGGCTTGGCATAGTTGACGTAGGGGATGATGGCGAGGCTTGCGAGCGCGTCGGTGAGGCGAGTGGGGGTCGGTGGCCATGTCGACGGTGATCGGTGGCGACGAGCTCGCGTGGCCGAGTTCGGGATCGAGCGAGAGGAGAGGGGAGACGTGGATCTGGGTGAGGGAGAGGGGGCGACGAGGGAGAGGGGACTGGGGTGGCAGAGGAGTGAGTGGGGCGAGGGGGAGGACCGAGGAGGCGGGGGATCCTTATCCCCTTGCCGGCGCCGACGAGTGGGTTCAGCGGGGCTACGCCCCTATTCCGACCCCGGTCGGGGGAACAGGAGGGAAAGGACGACCCGTGGGGTGGTGTGCTGGGCCGGCCAGGTGGCCGAGGCCCGGGGGGGTTAGGGGGCCTCTCTCCTTTTCCTTTTTTTGTTAGTTTTTCTTTTCTCTTTAAAACAGAACTAGTTTTAGAAAATAAAAGACTTGCACCTAAAATGTTATTATAATTTAGGCTACTGCCACCTATAATTTGGCACATTAAATAAAGTAGTTTGCATTTGTTTGATATTTTAAAAGCATTTAAATATTTGTTTTAGCCACTTTTTGATTATCTAAGGGCATTTAAACACTTTATAAAAGGTTGGTTCCACCACCAAAATTTGTTAGGGATTATTTGCCACATGATGAACATTTTAGTTTGCATGTTTGAGAAATTTGAATTTTAGACTTTAATTTGAATTTGAACGGGATTGGACCATCGCGGAATTAACAACAGTAATCATGGTGCGATTTGCATATGAAGCCAAGTGTGAGGAACAATTTTGGAGAACAGGGATGTACATGAGAGTCAGGTTTCGATCCTGTGGAACTGTGGGTTATGGGCCCACCATGTGGGTTAAAAGCAGGAAGGGTGCTAACATTTTGCACGGTCATGATAGCAAGGCAGGTCAGAGGATAGCATGTCAGCTATGTCGACAACAACATCGTTACCAAGGGCGAGGGATGAAGAGAACCATTTTCCTGCTCGCAAGGCAAGGCGGACCAATAGGCAAAGTTCTCGTCCATCGGTGTCTACCGGAATGTCATCAACAATAGTAACAAGGTCTTACTGACAGAGTTTGTACACCGAGGTGTTTACATAAGCAGGGAATTATCATTGTTTAGATATGTTAGGTTACAAGAAAGGTTGAACAAAACAATGGAAAGGAAAGTGTAGACTCGAATCAGTTATCGATGTTCTCGAGTGTCTAACAACTCAGAACCCGTGGAAAATTGGAGTCGGCGAGAAATAATAGTTGATGAAGAACTCATAAGAAGTAATGTAGTTCGGCAATATTCTCGAGATACCAGAGGGTAATACTCGAAGGTAGAGCAGAATAGAGGTTGGACATGTGAAATGATCTGCAGAAGACAAGTACTTTAACTTGTCCGAGAAATGGGATCAAAGAAGAACGATATGGTTGGAACCACGGTTGCAAAGGACCAAACATAGATACAAGATGAACTTATCACAAGGGGATTATTATTATTACAAGAAGCATCCATGATAAGTTCCACATCGGGTCCATGGGCATGAACACAAAGGTTCAAGGTCGACTCCCACTTCATCAATGCATAACCTTTCATTCACCTCTTGTCTTTGAAGAAGTTGTAGAGTTGCAAGTTTTACCTGACGAAATGCCAGTAGAGTATAACCCGCATAATTTTCGAGTTCACACGGATTTAGGGAAGACATAGATTCAACCCATCGGGGCATGTTAGGAACATATAACGCAAATTTCAAGAGTAATTATACCATCTCGAAAGTAGAGCATGGTTGAGAAAGCAGAGGATACAAATTACCAAAGGCATTATGTATCCGAGGAAAAGGCTCACAAGGTTATTGAAAATGGAAGACGCTGTCGGATAAAACCCAACAAAGTATCTGGCGGTTCACAAGGAATCTGATGTGAGCATCGGTACTCAACCAAAAGAAGAATGAATGCAAGGAGATCATACTATAGAAACAACTGACTAATTCAAGCTCAAATGCAAAGGAATTATGATTTCTAAATCAAGGGATCTGAAGCATACGCTCTGATTAAGGATGGATAAGTTGAATAGACTCAGAATGACAATCAACCAAGGCTTGATTCGCCGAACACCAGCTCATGTCCGGAGTGACGTCTGAACCAAGGGAAGAATTCTAATTACGACTGATGATTGCGAGCATTCACAAATAAATCGAATCAAATGCTCGAAATTACGATGACAAAGGATGCTAATGAGTATTGCTAGACATATGGAAGTAACCATAATGCAAGCAAGCAAGAATTTCAAGTGCAATAGGCTGTAGAGGATTTTTTGAAGATCCAATAGTATTTTAGGGTATCTTGTAATAACAAGAGCAACTGGGGATGAAGGTATGAACGACAAATGTAGGATGTTACCCATAAGGATTTATTGGTGGTAGGGATCGCAACGGTGAAGGGCACAAGGGTCTTGGGAAAACATCGGAGAGTATCTTCAGAATCTTCTGGTGCACCAAGCAATCATCTGGAGTGAGGGGCTCTCCAGGAGAAAGTATTTACAAGAACCTAGAGTTAGAGTTAGCAAAATCATTTAACCCTAATAGAAGAGAGATCAGAGTCCCAGAGTATAGACAAGGAGTAAAAGATCCTAATACCACCCATTGGTGACATGGGCCCGTAAGCCACACAGCCATGTTAGTAAAAGTTTTTCAAAGATTAGACTCAACTTCGGCCAAGGAGTTAGAAAGGGGGTTCCTACAGGCAGTTGGCTCTGATACCAACTTGTGATGCCCCCGATTCAATCATACACTAATCATACACACAAATGTGTACGATCAAGATCAGGGACTCACGGGAAGATATCACAACACAACTCTAGACACAAATTAAAATAATACAAGCTTTATATTACAAGCCAGGGGCCTCGAGGGCTCGAATACATAAGCTCGGATACACAAGAGTCAGTGGAAGCAACAATATCTGAGTACAGACATAAGTTAAACAAGGATGCCTTAAGAAGGCTAGCACAAGAGCAACAACAATCGAAGAGGCAAGGCCTCCTACCTGGGACCTCCTAACTACTCCTGGTCGTCGGCGGTGTCCACGTAGTAGTAGGCACCCTCTGGGTAGTAGTAGTCATCGGCAGTGGCATCTGGCTCCTGGGATCCACCCTCTGGTCGCAGCAACTGGAAAGAAGGAAGAAGAAGGGGGGAAAAGGGGGTAGCAAAGCAACCGTGAGTACTCATCCAAAGTACTCGCAAGCATCAGATCTATACTAAGTATGCATTGGTATCAAAGGAAGGGATGTATCTGTGGACTGAACTGTAGAATGCCAGAATAGAGGGGAAGGCCTAGCCTATCAAAGACTAGCATCATCAAGCATCTTGCAGCATTCAGAAGAGTACAGAATAGCATATTAATTAACAAGCATGCTGTAGCATTAATGCCCAGAGATCCTTCCTCGACCCCTTGCGAGAAAGCAATCCCGGAGCCAACATATCCATCTCATGTCGCAAGTAAGTAGTTCTAGTTGTAATAGACCGGGATACAACTCCGAGCGTCCATTACCGTGGATACGACTATTTGAATAGATAATCTTCCCTGTAGGGGTGAACCACATTACCCAACGATTACTCTGGCCGGACACACTTTCCTGGGTCCATGCCCGGCCTCAGAAGATCAACACGTCGCAGCCCTACCTTGGCTCAGCAAAGAGGTCCCCACCGGTCAACATCCTAAGCACTCCGGGGTCTTGGGCCCATCGCCCGTTGCACTCCGTGTCGTTGTGTGCAGGGTGGATACCAGCACCACCCGTGTAGTGGATGGCACGATCCGACAGTGCCACAATGCTGAACTAGACGTCTGACAAAGCTTCGACTGATACTGCGACGCCGAGTGCCCATATCTATTCCCGCGTGGTGGTTTGTGCGTAAAGGCCAGTGGCCAACTCAGAACAAATACCCAAACCCTTAGTGTATTAGGAGCTCGCGGAGACGAGTAGAGACTCACGATAATGTGACCCCATCGCCCCGTCTCGAGGAAATACGGCAAGGGCCAGGCCAAACCCTCTCTCTTTCTCTAGGGTTGTCTACCTGCCCGGCCGTGCCTCTTAATTATCTCGCGGGTGCTCTTCGGGCCCGCCCGACTTTCACATCGACTCGTGGGTACCCCTCAGGGCCGACCCGACTAACCAGAGACTATCGGGAACTCAGGTCCATCTATACCGGGATGGTACCGCATGTCCCTTCAATCCCGTAGTTACAGTGCACGGGGGCTACAGGTAAAGGTAACTGTGTGTCTATAACATCAAGGCGGAAACCCGAGGAATCACCCTCGATGGAATCCACTCGATGTAATCATCAAGCTGAACTTAGGAGGAATCACCCTCGAGGTTCACACTTGAGGTGTTGCACGACAGAGTCGTATCGGGAGTGGTGAAGGAGGAATCACCCTCGATGACCACGACCGAATAGATACACTACAGAGTTATCATCAGGAGTGTGTTACGAGGTATCACCCTCGGCACTCGATAGTAGCTCTGCAGAGTCGAGCAACAAAGGGGGTGTGATGTGATGTGTCGGGCCCTGGACGTCGATAACGTTGATCGAGTCACCGGTCATCAAGCCGAGGCAACTGGGACAAGGTGAGGGGTCACTAGTGGAACACTAACCAAACTATACTAAGTAGTTTAGGATAAGCAGGTAAGGTACAATGAGCAGGTTACAAAAGCAGGCTATGCATTAGAATAGGAGCAATCAATAACAGTAGCAAAATCTAATGCAAGCAGGAGAGAGAATGGAATGGGTGATATCAGAATGATCAAGGGGGGTTTGCTTGCCTGGAAGCTCTGTTGAAAGGAAGAAGGGTTGTCGTCGATGTAGTCGATCACAAACGCATCGGCAGCGGTCTCGGGGTCTACCGGAGAGAAAGAGGGGGAAGAAACAGTAAATACAAAGCACACAGATACATCACTAAGCATGACATGACAAAACGCGGTGCTAGGGGTGTTCTAACGCAGGGCTACACGATACCGGCGAAGGGGGAAAACATCCAGGAATGTTTTCCCGGTGTTTGGCATTTTCGGACAGATGAACCGGAGGGGGAAGGTTGCATGTTCACTATGCTAGGGATGTGTGACAGACGAATGGAGGGCATATCCGGATTTGTCTCATTTTTCTGAGCAACTTTCATGTATAAAACTTTCTCATCCGAGCTATGGTTATTTTCTATGAATTATTAAAGTTTATTGCATTTTCTAGAATTATTATAAATTCGAATTAAAAAACAGTAATTACATTTTGTACACAGCAGAACCTAGCTAGTGTGTATGACTGGTGGGGCCAGGGGGGTCCAGTTGACCCAGTCAACTGTCAACAGAGTTGACCATTGACTGGTCAAATCTACTAAGTGGGGCCCCATGTCATAGAGACATTAGGGCAATACCCTAGTTAAGCCTAAATTAATTAAGTTAATTAGGTAATTAATTAATTAACTAATTAATTTTATCATTATTTATTTTTAATTATTTACTATGTCTTTTTCCAGAAAAAGGGGCGTGGGGCCCGTCGTCAGTGGCCCAGGCCAACAGGGGCGGGCTATCGGGCAAGCGGGCGGTGGACGGGCGGCGGTGCCGCGTGTGGGAGTGGATCGCTGCTGCGGCGGCCGCGACGAGGCCGGCCGCGGGCGCGGCAGGGCGGAGTGGTGCAGGGCGTCTAAGGCTCAATGAGGGGCACGGCGGCTAGTGGCGGGCGGAGCAGCAGGCTGGGCAAAGGTGGGGTGAGCAGCAGTAGGCGGTGGAGGCGGCGAGGCGCGCAGGCGCGGTATGCAGGGGCTGCAGCGAGCGGAGGGAGCAGGAGGAGGCGGGCGCGGCCAAGCGGCGCAGGTGGCCGGTGCGTGGCCAGAGCAGCGCGCAGCGGGTGGCCGAAGCGCGTGGCGCGCAGAGCGCGAGCGCTAGGCGAACAGGGCACGGGCGAGCTGTAGAGTGCGGCACGGGGCGTGGTCGCTGTGGTGCGTCACGCGAGGGGCTAGGCGGGGCACACCCACAGTGAGGCGGGGTCTGCAGCGCACCCGGAGCACGCCGGGGCGGTCAGCGGAGGTAGCAGGGACTCGCGAGCATGGTGTGGGCAGCAATGGCGGCCGCCGAAGCACTATCATGGTGGCAGTGCGGCTACGACCTCGTAGAGGCAGGGGAGAGAGGGAGGGGGAACGTGAGCTCACCAAGCGACGCAAGGAGGCCGATGAGTGGCTAAGAGCAACAGGGGCGGCGAATTCGGTGGAGCTCACCAGCGGGTCCTGAGGTTGAAGACGATGCGGGCGTCGGCGTCGGGGCTCCTCAGCCTGATTGGCTTGGTGTAGTTGACGTAGGGGATGATGGCGAGGCTTGTGAGTGCGTCGGCGAGGTGAGTGGGGGTCGGTGGTCGTGTCGGCGGCGATCGGTGGCGACGAGCTCACGCGGCCGAGCTCGGGATTGAGCGAGAGGAGAGGGGAGAGGTGGATATGCGTGAGGGAGAGGGGGCGACGAGGGAGAGGGGACTAGGGTGGCAGAGGAGTGAGTGGGGCGCGGGGGAGGACCGAGGAGACGGGGGATCCTTATCCCCTTGCTGGTGCCGGCGAGTGGGTTCGGTGGGGCTACGCCCCTGTTCCGACCTGTCGGGGGAACAGGAGGGAAGGGACGACCCGTGGGGTGGTGGACTGGGCCGGCCAGGTGGCCGAGGCCCGGGGGGGTTAGGGGGCCTCTCTCCTTTTCCTTTTTTTTGTTAGTTTTTCTTTTCTCTTTTAAAACAAAACTGGTTTTATAAAATAAAAGACTTGCACCTAAAATGTTATTATATTTTAGGCTACTACCACCTATAATTTGGCACATTAAATAAAGTAGTTTGCATTTGTTTAATATTTTAAAAGCATTTAAATATTTGTTTTAGCCACTGTTTTCATTATTTAAGGGCATTTAAACACTTTATAAAAAGGTTGGTTCTACCACCAAAATTAGTTAGGGATTATTTGCCACATGATGAACATTTTAGTTTGCATGTTTGAGAAATTTGAATTTTAGACTTTAATTTGAATTTGAATTTGAACGGGATTGAACCATCGCGGAATTAACAATAGTAATCGTGGTGATGTGGCATCATTAGCAGAGGTTACTGTAGCTTAATTATCTGGGCGTCACAACTTCCTTGGAGTTGAGCTCAAAAACAACAGGTTTGGTGAATTAACTGAAGGTACCCTTCAAAGGAGTTTGACTAGCACTGCATCTAGTAGCAGATCTAATAATAAAAATAGGATTGACAAGTTAATAGAGGTATATGCAAAGATTTGATCCTGGGTTTGGATTTAATGGAGGCATGTACACCATTCAACCTTCCACGTGAAGATTGTTGCTGCATTCATTACAAAAAAGGACAAAAGAAGACCGTGTGGGTGCTAGTGCCACATCAGAACAGTCAAAGTGAGAAGTTCATTCATACGGGCTGTGTTTTTTTTATTATGTCCAGCATTATCAGCACCGGCATCCGAGTTCATCCGGCAAAAAATACCAGGTGCTATTTTTCCTATCTATTTTTAATACATATTAATTTATCCGAGAACAATTACTTTTGTCCGCAACATATTTTGTGCAGGACAATTTTTCATTATAAAAGTGGTGCCATGCCGCACATACGGAGCATGCGCCAGCATCATCCTACACCGGGACCGCGACTGCTTGCTGTTCCATGGGCATGCGCAAGCCGCCACCCCTGCGGCTCGGTCTACATCAACTAGCCGAGACCGCGCATGCGGTCGACTCATCCGTCCACGCCGGCATACAACATCGGGGCCGTGGCCGACTCATCTGTTCGCACCCGCGGCCAACTCGCCCATGTTCGTGCCGCCTTCCAATGCCGCGGCCGTCTTTACCGTCCGCCCCCGCAGTCCGGTCTACATCAACACACCGGAGATGTATCCGTCTGCATGAGCTGCTTAGTGAGCGCATGCAAGTCGCCGCTCCTGCGGCCCGGTCTATTCCAACAACTCTGGAGCAAATCATAATATATTATCAACCTCCGCCTGCACCGGATGGGTCAATGGACAGGCACACAGGTCGCTGCTACTGTGGTTTGTTTAAACTTCAACACCCAGCCAGGATGAACCATCGGCCGAGTTACTGATACAACTCATACGGGATCATTTATAACCCACCACGGTCGATCTCAACCTTCCACGGATTCACATCCCGTTATCAAGGCCAAGGATATACAAAGAGTGTTGCGAAGATCATCAACTCGCCACCTTGCCTCTAGCTTCAAACACATTCCAGCATTCCGCTATTCAAATTTTATGCCGGTTTATATCACGGTCAAGTATGGAGAATCTCAAGCCAACTCCTCGTTTCGTCTTAAGACTCGGGGGCTACACAGACATGACTCGGCAAATTTGGATGGTTTCAACAAAATTCAAAAACCCCGGTCATTTCAAGGAAGTCAACCTGGTCTCAGAGACTGCTGCCACATTGGTGAAAATTTAAAAATTGTCAGAAAATTTCCAGCTCAAAGTGTGTCGGGCAATCAGAAAATTTTCCGACTCAAAAGAGAGATTCCGGGTTATCAGAGAAAATTCCGGCTCAAAATCCGGCTCAAAGAAAATCTGTCTCTCACAAAGTTTTGAGCTCTCAATATCCGGCTCAACATCCGGTTCAAGAGGAATCCATCTCTCGCAAGTTCGAGTTCTCAGAAAAATTAAAGGTTGCCAAAGAGAACTTACTGCCATAATGCATGGTTCAAACATGGGTATCCTGCCTTATTGGCTTATCATATTATGATCAACATAATAAAGCCGAGATCCCCAGATTTCGAGGCCTCTGTCGTTTCATCTCATATTTTCTGTGCATGAGTCTTTATCGATTGATCATAAGGTCACTTGGGGGCTTCCTACTCAACGAGTATAGCTATCTTACCCTCTTGATCGGCTTCCATGCCATATTATGGGTCACTTGTGGGCTTCCTACTCAATGAGTATAGCTATCTTACCCTCTTGATTGGCTTCCATGCCATATTATGGGTCACTTGGGGGCTTCCTACTCAACGAGTATAGCTATCTTACCCTCTTGGTCTACTTCCATGCCATATTATGGGTCACTTGGGGGCTTCCTACTTAACGAGTATAGCTATCTCACCCTCTTGATCGGCTTCCATGCCATATTATGGGTTAAACCTGCCTCTTTGCAACTTGCTACTCTGCCAGGTGACCCACCGTACTCTTGACAGTCAATCTTCCATGACCCTAAACTTGTCAAGGTTAAAACGGCGGTTTTTGTCACTTGAGAGCCGGCTTACAGAGAGCTAGGATAAACTCACCTGTTTGCTTGTTGCTACTCCGCTATGTGGCCCGTCGTACTCTTAACAGTCAATCTTCTCGGAAGACCCTGAACTAGTTAAGGTTAAAACGACGGATTTATGTCACGAGAGGGCCATCTTACGGGATGAAAGGCTATCATGCCAAGCTTCTTCGAAGCAAAAAATTGAGTTTTTCAAAACCAGTCTTTTTGTCGAGCCTTTAAAGCCGACATTTTTATACTCTGTTATCATACACATACATCATCATACATTGCATCATCATTGCATCATCATAGCATGCATCATATATGCATGGATATACTGGTTTATATTGCAGGAACAGGTTTTCAAACCGGGTTACATTATTCAAATCTTAAATAGCCAACATGGTTGGATTTTTATTATGGTTATCATAACCAATATTGGATGACTGAGGTTTTCAAAGCCGATTCATAAAAATGGCTATTATTCCCTCATCCAAAAATACCAGCTTACAGCAAGGAGCATGGTTCAATATTGATATGCAAAGCGTTCAGTAACATCATCCAGACAGTGGATATGATTTTATTCTACAATGGAAGGAATAGTCCCGAGTGTCGTGGGAAAACCACGGCCACCTATGGGGCCATGAGCCCCTTTTGGTTCGGCGGGGGGATGGGCACGTTGCACAAAAAGCGGAGAAGCGTCGCACAGCACGGCAGAGATCACATGGGCAGTCTTTACCCAAGTGAAGGCCGCTGTGAGGTGTTAAACCCTACTCCTGCTTTGGTGGATTGATGGTGGATAATGGTGGTGGATGTAGCACGCTCGCCCGGCAAGGTCACTCTGGGGGCGAGAGTGGCTATGCGCGTATGAATATGCGAGGGTCCAACCCTTTATACGATTGCCATGGGCCTCCTTTTATAGATTAAGGGGTCACCACAGTGGCAAATCAGTCTTTGCGTACTGATTAGATAGCTAATAGTGCTATCATATCTAGCTCTGCAGGCTGATAGAGCGCATTAAATGCACCGCTCAGTATCACATCACAGCCCGCCCGGCAGGTCCTGCTGGGCAGTTTTGCCAGCTTCGCGCCTGCTCGTTTGACACGTCTCACGACGGGTGTCATATGGAGGTGTTTGCTATAAGAAGTGGCTGCCATGTGGCAAGAAGCAGCACTTAGTCACCTTGGAGCTCGACACCGCTTTGATTAATGACTTGCGTCGCTTGCGAGGTGGAGCGGTGGAGTGGCTCGCCTCCCGCCAGCCCCGGCAGGCCTGCCGGGACGATCTGGGAGCTTGCTTCCGGGGCAAAACCCAACCCTGCCGGGCTCGCGTGCCCGGCAAGGTAGGTCCTTCCCTTAGCGATGCCTTGATCCTCTGGCTCACCTTGGCCTCTTCGACTCGCACTTGGATCCTTCAAAGGAATTGATCCTCCTTGTTTGGTCTGATCTTGGTCTTGTAATCTTGTCTTCGAGCCTGTTGGCTTGTTGTCCATGCACAGTCAGGGGAAAACATATACCCCTGTCTGTGTTCCCTGACATAAGCCCCCGGACCTAAGCCATACGTGTCGCTGGGCACGTTGGGTTAGGCCCCAAACAGTGCACAGACACGTGGCAAAAAAGGGCTACTCCCGTCATGGTTCGTCATGATGACCAGTCAATCCAACGTCCACTTCGCGCAATTACTGCGAGTCGTGGGGTGGTGGGACTATTGCAGTTAATGTAAAACGGTAACTTCTAAAGCGTCGCATCCCCGCTGCATGCTTTTTCCCCTTAAGATAGGAAAACGTGGAATGGCACGGTTCACTTGTCGCCTGTCCTGCCCTCCCATCATCTTCCTCTGCAAGCCAAAC
Organism: Thinopyrum elongatum; assembly: GCA_011799875.1. Lineage (NCBI taxonomy): Eukaryota > Viridiplantae > Streptophyta > Magnoliopsida > Poales > Poaceae > Thinopyrum > Thinopyrum elongatum. The sequence goes on from CM022301.1 coordinate 182,067,921, forward strand.
AGCTGCCCCTCCTTTCTCTCCCTCGCCCGTCATCGTTCCCCCACCTGATTCCTTCCCCCGTTCGCACCGGCGTCCGCGGGAATGGGGAAGAAAACTGCAGCAAAAGGGAAGCAGACGGCCGCGGCGAAGAAGGTGGTCGCCGAGGGAAGCAAGAGGGCGGCGGAGCTGGACAAGAAGCAGAGGGGAGACGTCGTCTTCTTTCCATCGAACCTGGACGGCCCGGTTCTGCAGGCAAGGTACGGGTACCTGTGGGGGAGGGAAGTCCCGAAAGGGCACGGCGCGCCCAATGTTTTGGCAGAGGGGGAAGAGGATCCGCCAAATTCATACCGATTCTTCTATGCATATTTCATCTGCGGCCTCTGCCCCCCTTTTTCTGATTTCTTTGAGGCGATGATGACGATTTATGGATTCCACCTCCTGGACTTCACGCCAAATGCAATGGCGACCATGGCCATCTTTGCCCATTTGTGTGAGAACTTTGTTGGAGTCTCCCCCAATGTTGATCTCTTCAGGCATTACTTTGTCCCGCGGGTGGAGAACAAAACTCACCACTCTGGGAACATCAGCTGGATGCCACGGGGGGCAAGGAAGTCCTGGCATTATATCCCTGGTCTGTAGCGCGAGAGGTGGGATGAGTGGAGAGGAGACTGGTGCTGGATTCAGGATGAGGAAGCCCCAGAGTTCTGCGAAGCACGGACAGTGTGTGTCGAGCGCAGCAAGGAATGGAGCGCATTCGGCCTCACCAATGATAGGCTTCGCCTGGCAATAAACAGGATCACCTGCCTGAAGGCTGCCGGGCTAACCATTGAGCACGTGGGGGCAGATTTTCTCCTTCGTTGCATCTCGCCACTGTAGAAGAGGGACAGACCCGCCTGGTTGTATGGTGATGCTGGAGATAGGATGAGATTGCTCCCAGGTTTGGCCAATAACTTGTCTGTTTATGGCCACGCCTGGTTGTGTGACCAGCTATTTGGCCACTTTGAGTTGTTCAAGCTCCCGGCAACCGTTATCCCTCTAAATGTCAATTCGGCCCGGGACCAGATCTTGAAGTGGATGCCGGATTGCAACGCTCATGGGGTGGCAGGTGATTGGCGGTTGCCCACTCTTGATGAAGAACTTGAATGGTCCAACGCCCTGATGGAGAGGGTTGTCAGGGTGGAGACCAACGTGTACAAACACACCTCCACCATGGAGGCAGCGTTTATCAAGAGGAGGATTGAGGAGGACAAAGCTGCCCAAATTGCTGCAATGGCAAGGGCTGCAAAGGTCGGGAAGGGAAAGGCTGAGGATGAGAGTTCCTCCCACGGTGGTAGCGAGGTGCAGGCCATGGAAGAGGTTGCCGGGGAAGATCTTGCCAGGGACGAGATTTCCTGGCTTGAGGCTCTAGCTACCGCGGTAGCAGAGCTCCAAAAGTAGGAGGAGGCTGTTAAGGCAGTGGAGCCCGAAGCGGAGTGGCTCGCAGCTGGTCCTCAAGCCCCCGAGCCAATTTTGGATCAGCGTCCCCGCAGGCGTGCTGCTAACCAGAAAATGGTGGCCCCAAATCCAGCACCTGCCGCCAAGAAGGTGAAGAAGACCACCACCAGAAATACCAAGATAGATGGGGCGTGCCGCCAGTCTCCTCGCCTTGCCGGGATCAAAGCTTCTCCCGCCAAGCAATAGGTGGATGTGGAGGGCGATTCCAGCTCTCATTCTGGCTCGAGCTCTTCGCAGAGCTCGTCTTCATCAGAGCCCCCAGCACTTCAGCAGGGTTTTTGCCGGGGCCGGGACATGATATCCCAGAAATTAACCCCTCGTGTCTTCACCAGCCCAGGATTACAGATTACCAAGCAGTTACAAGAATTGGATACAAGACCATAAAGGTCTAATGATACAACAGGGATTCCGGTGGTGGATGTCGGAAATGACTCGTGGTACTCCAGCGTCGATGGGGCTCCATTCCCACAGGAACAGCTGACCCGGATAATTCCTATCCGCGTGGCTGCTACCCTAGGCTCCGCACGGTCGTCGTTGTGGTACTCCTCGTGGAACTCCTGACCTGGCCAAGTAAATAGCCAGGCACAAGCCTGTGAGTACGTTTGAATGTACTCGCAAACATCATGAACAAGAGATATACCGAATGCAGCAGACAAAATATATGATCATGTTGAACCAAACTATATGCGTATGCTCATGCTGGATCATGCTAAAATGCTCATGCTGACACAAATCTAAATCATGACATGACAATAGCAAAATGATACGAAAGTAAATATAGCATGTTAGTCATGATCAAACTTGTCAGAAATAACGCAAATGAATGCCACGGGTAGTCTAGACAGCCCAAGTGACGTTCCGGAAATAAAATAAAATAAATGCCAGTTGGGTGTCAAGTGACGCCACGGTCGGACTTGAAGAGAAATGCCAGTCGGGTGTCAAGTGACGCCACGGTCGGACTTGAAGAGAATGCCAATCGGGTGTCCACAAGAGTAGAAGCGGAATAAACCGTCTGTTAACTCGAGAGACGCCACGAGAGGTCTTGAAAATAAAATTGAGTGCCCGGGGTAGTCTAGCCAGCCCCTGAGACACTCAGGAAATACAAAATAAGAGAAACGGGTTAGTCCTCAATAATATGCATAACCATAATAATATTAACATGCATAAAATATTCATGGTAGCATCAGGGTGACAACAATTATCCAGCAAAATAATTCAGGCTCAATTTAATTATTTTCCTCCGAAGACTGACACTAAGACCGACACTTGACCAACCTAGACTGTAGCCCTTAACCGCGAACACGGCTATTCGAATAGGTTTAAACTCTGCAGAGGGTGTACTCTTTACCCACAAGTAAAGGATTTCTTTAGTCAGTATCGTGACACTGACTAATTCCCATTATGGTCTTTGGGTTGAAAACACACCTGACCAGCACACACCAGATTAACTTTCCGGATGCCAGGAATCACCCAAATCATCATTCAAGAAAAACTCTAAGACGGAGAGACCAACGTCCTGCATGGGATCACTATTAATACGCGCGGATTACAAGGGGTGCCCCCCTCTCAGTCACAACTGGAAACACACATGCCCCCTGACCCGATGACAGGATTTAGTCCACCAACATGGAAACCCTCATCGTAGCCCTCTATGTGGTGTGTGCACGGAAAGGCGTTAACAACTTACTGAACCATACCCCACCTGTGGCAGGGACAAGTGGCAGCACGAATCAAGTATGGGGGTTACCGGAACAAGACTCGATCTACGGTCGACTCAGGAGGTTTAATTTTTCCTGCAGTGATTAGCACAATATATTTCCTTGGTGGCCCCCAACAGGGTCACCATCTGGCATGTCCCAACATGCCCTTACTGATTCATTCTCGTCTCAACGAGATTTCAGTCTCACGGTCACTTTTCTTGTGACTGATACTTTCCTGCAGATTAGTCCAGACCAGCATAGTTATATGTGGCAAGAGATGATAACCATACTCACTCATAAATCAAGCTTAGATGAAGGAAAAGTACTCTCAGAGGGTCATGCATGCAAAAATAGCCTTATGCCAAATTTTATTTGAATTCAAATTATTCATAACTCCACTATTCATGCAAATAACCAACCATGCATTCACCATATCAAGTGTTCAAGATGCTTGCCTTAAGTATGCAGAAGGATTGGGGCACTCCAAAAGTTTGAAAAAATTATCTCCCCTCCATTTCCTATTTCCAAAACTATTTAAATAACTATATAAACAAAAATAGTGCTAAAAAGTGTTTCAAATATTTTTGAAATAAATGTTAAAATAAACTAGATGAAATATAAGGAATTACAGAAAAAGAATCAAATTATTTGGAGTTCATATGATTTACTTATGGAATTTCTAAGTTGAAATAAATGATTAAAAGGACTATTTAATAGATCCAGTAGGAACAAGGCTTAGGAAAAATGTTCACCTAATTTAGATAAATAGATAATGATTTTATAAGACTGTAAAAATGTGAATCACTGGATTTTTATTTGAAATGGTCACTGAGTAATTATTTGATAATTGTTGGAAAAAGATAAAGAAAAAGGCTGAGGAACGCCCTGTGCGTGTTTTAGTCGGAAGGCGTCACTAGGCCGGGCCCAGTCGCCCAGCCGCACGGGAGGCCGCGCGGGCGTGACTTCCAGTCACTGACGATGGGCCCCGCCTGGCCCACCGGTCGGGTTTGACTGGTCCACGTTGGCCTCCTCTCCCGCGGCAGAACACGGCGGAGCTCCGGTGCTCCTCGCCGGCGAACGGCGACGCCGTTCGGGGCGCTGAGCATACGAGCATGCTCCCATCACCGAGGTGACCCCAGGGAGCTGTTCTGCGACCTCTGAAGATCACTACATCACCGGCGACAAGCTTCCCCGGCGGACGATGGTTACGGCCAGAAGTGAGTTTTCGTCCTCGTTGCTTCTCCGGGGAAATTGAAGCGCAGAACAGAACCATGGGCTCGAGGTAGGGCTACTGGAGGGGAATCAGAGAGGAAGGGGCTCTGGAGGTGACGAATTTGGCGGAGAGCCGGCAGCGGGTGCCTCGGCCAGAGACGAAGAAGGCGACCCCGTCCGATCGACTGGATGCTTGGGGAAGCTCACAGAGGAAGGTAGGGGGAAGGTGTGATGAGTAGGCAGTCTCGGGGTGGGATTTTATAGGGAGAAGGAGGTCGGTTACGAAGCTTATAGAGGACGACACATCGGCGGCGCCATTACTGGGACGGAGGAGGTGGTTGAGGGCGCTGGCATGGTCGGCGATGCCAGTGCGGTCGATGGAGGGGGCGGTGGTCAGTAGTTAAGAAGGGGGTGCGCTGGCGGGGTCGGGCGGCACGGGCGGTGCCATGCCTGATTGGAAGACGGCGACGGCGGCTCGGGATGGCGGTGGTTGGTGCTAGGGTCAAGGGGAGGTTGTCGGCAAGATTCGAGGGTGTCTCGCGAAGCTCCTGGAGGTGCCCAACGTGCGGAGCAGCAGCAGGGAGGGCAGCGCAGAGCGGTGCCGAAGCCAGCAATACTGGCGCTCTGGGCACGCTCTGTGCATGCATGCTACGTGCTCGACAAAATGCGAGTGGGCTCTACAGTGATCTAATCATGCTGGGTTTTGGCAGGTGGATGCTCCTGGAGATCCCAGAGATGATGGACAAGATGGTTTGGCCATATGATCAAGTTCCTAATGTAGTTTTGATAGGTAGCCAAATTCTGTCATGCACATGAGCTGTTTGATAAAATGCTAGGGCAATTTAGGGGACTTTGCTGGGTGTGAATTTTACCAGGATGGTGTCTCCTTAGTGGGTATAGATGATGGTGGAGTTGTTTTGGCAAAAAGAGATACTTGCTAATGCAAGTTTTAACAGAATTCATTTCTGGACAGAAACTATAGGAGGATATTTGGTGGACTTCCAAGATGCAAACTGAGCTGATCTTCTGTACTTAAGGGTTTGGTTGGAAGGACTATAGGTGGGAAAAATTTCAGAATTATTGAAGCAACAGAAAATTGGGTTGTAGTAGAAACTCAAATTCAGGACAAAATTGAAAAGAGGTTGTTTCACTCAAAATTTCCAAAACACCAGGTTGGGTTTTTACATAAAAGTGATATGTGGTCATCACATGACCCCCCATATTTTTTTGTGGAATTTTAAAAGATTTATTTAAAATAGTTGTAGTGTAACAAAGGCATTTAAAGAATTGCAAATGCTATTAAAAGAATTATTTAGAGGCAAATTTATTTTGAAAATACTTCCTACTGTTATTAAAATAATAATGAAATGGTTTATCAAAGCTCCCAAAGCCACAAATTTTTTTAAAAAAATTCTATTTGGAGGGAAGAATTTTGGAAAACAGAAAACAGAAAGGACTCTGAAAATAATAAAAGACCTAATATAATTCAAAATTTTAATTCTGGCCATATTTTACTTAATAAAATCATGGTTGAATTTTTGGGGTGTTACAGTTTTTGGCTGCCGGAAAGCTCCGCCCCTTCATCCCAGATGAGAGGCAGAGCATCCCCGCCGCCCATGGAATTTGATTTGAGCTCCATGCTCATTGATGAGGAGTAAGGAAGATTTCCCTTTCTGTGATAACTTTAGTATACTTGATTATCTTTGCTGGCTGACCTTTTGTTTTGCTGGCGTTGGCAAGGAGGAGGAGGAGGAGTCGGAAATGGGGACCCTCATCCATCGGTCGAAGAGGCTCCGGCATGCTGGGTCGCTGAAGACTGTGGAGAGCTTGGGTTTGGTGGGTAGCAATACAGAGGATCCCGCACCGAGCCCACAGCCCAGCCCCCGGCCTAAAAGTGGAGGGCTGGTTCCTTCTGCTGGGGGCAACGGAGACAAACTTCCCACCCCTCCAGCTGGAGGAGGCAGCAAGACGACACAGGATTAGCCCTCCCTGGAAGGGTATGTTCCTCCCGCTGACCCAGCCAAAGGACCCCGGGCGAGACCCTCTGTGGATGAGTCCGCACAGAGCGTCGCCGTGGCTGCCGCGACAGGGGGTGGAGTTCATGGCCTGGCAACTGATGCTGCTGGTGAAACTGAGGCCCCTGCCCAGCAGGCTTCTCCGGGTACTTAACTTCCACTCTTCTCCTTCTTTCTCTTATGTATCCCCTCTCCCTATATCCCGGTAATCTAAAACTTCTGCCTTTTTTGCCATTTGCTTGTCCTTTCATCTGCCGTCCTCCAAGCCGAAGAGCCAGAACTGCTGGAAGAGGTGGCCAACATAGGGAGAGCTGCCGCAGACGAGGCCGCCGAGATCGCCACCGCGGAGGGACAGGGCCCCGCTGCCGGGAGTGTTCAAGATTCTTTGGCGGTGGCGGAACATACTTCTGAAAGTGCCCCAGAGGTGGGAGTGGTGGTCGAGTGGAAGATTACCCTCCGAACCATGGATCCCCTTCCCTCCTTTGGGCCCATGGTGGGGGCCTTGCCATTCCCCTCAAGCCAGTTGGCGCTGGTGTTGGTGCAGCCCGGGATTGGAGCCCCCGGCCCGTCAGCATCGACGAATGTGGAGCTTGATGAAGAGCTCCAGCGAATCCTGGCGTCGCTGCACCAAGGGGTTGAAGAATCGGGTGATTCTGTTGCCGTTGCAATGGATTTGTCCTTCCTGGAGTCCATGGCGGAGGGCATCAAAGAAATGCAGGCCCGACACGACTAGAAGTGGCAGGCGCTCAAAGAGCAGCGCCAGTCCGCCAACAAAGTGGACCAGAAGCTGAAGGACAAGTGCCTAGAGCTGCGCGAATGGCATGGCAAGCAGTTCCAGGTATTTATGAGGCACCAGGAGGCGATCCTGATGACGAGGGAAGATGTCATAGCCCATGAAGCGCGCTTGGTGGATTGCAAGGCACATCTGGACGCCAGAGAGCAAGAGATTTCTCTCCGTGAGGAGAAGCTTGGAGCCATCCTTCGCGCCAAAGATGATGATCTGGAAGCCCTCGTGCAGCAACGCACCAAGGAGTTGGAGGACAAGCACAAAGCTACCCTGGATGTCCTCACAACTGATTCTACTGTTCGACTGAAGAAACTCACTGATGATCTTGCTGCCGCATCCGCTGCCAGGACTGACCTTGATCGACAGGTGACTAAGCTGACTGAGGAGCTTGCCGGGAGCACCAAGGAGATGGAGGCTCTCAAGGAGGAAGCACGAAACGCGGAGGTCCTTCTGAGCGATGTGCAGTCGCAGCTTTCCTCCAGGACCCAAGGCCTTGAAACCGCCAACGGCACCATCACAGATCTGAAGGCCAGGATCGGCACCTTGGAAAGCGTGGTAGAGTCCAACGGAGCCCGCCAGCAACAGTTGTCCAAAGATCTAGACACCGCCCAGCACCTCCGGAAGGATGTAGAGGACAAGCTGACGAACCAATCCGAGCAGGTGAACCTCTGGATCAGGAGCATGATTAACATCGCTATGCGCCTTGCTGCCCAGACCGTAGCGATGGGCATGGACGGGCCAGCTTTCTCGATCAATAGGCAGGAGGTCCCTAGTGCCAAGCTAGGAGTTTTCTTCAACGAGCTGATCGAAAATCTGAGGGTGTATGAAGAGGGGAAGGCCAAGCGCTTCGCGACCGAGTCCCGGAAGCTTGCTCATGACGCCCTCCTCATGGTCCTGAGCAACATCGTCTGCCGTCATCCAGACCTCGACCTTGCCGATGGATTTAAGGAGCCGCCGGTGGGTGCTGATGTTCCAGCTGCCAAAGAGAAAGCTGCCCCTCTGGCCGCCAGGGCCCTTCACGTCCCAACGGCTTCACGCAGTCACCAGGCTTGACTCCGAGCTATTCTTGTCATTGTGCTATCCTGTAACAAAACATGATGTATGCTTTGTGTTTAGGTGTCGTACTGCTTATGTTTGCGTGGAGCTGATGTCCCCTGCTTAATCTTAAACGCATGTTTATCCGTCTGAGCTTATATGCTTGTGTTCGTACGATTAGTCCCTATGCATGTTCTGGTTGCTTGTCGGTATCATATAGCCGCGATTGTCGTAAGGGTCCGGCCCTTAACATTCATCTTGGCATGGATGCTTCCCGGCAAGTTTTTCCTTGGTAGCTTTCGATGCAGCCGCTCATTCTATAAGCAAGGCTCGGGACAGAACGACGGTGCAGACAAAGAACTAGCCAAGGTTCCATCACACGAAGGATTTCATAGTACGAACACTTACTAAAACCGAGGGATAAACGGATGCAAAAATCTAGGATTCATCAAAAGGAAATGATTGCGTGGACTTAGATTTTGTTCTTGCTCCTTCCCATCCTTTCTAGTTGCATTCGTTTGGCGTGCTCGCGATACCCGGAAAGACGGAGGCCAAGCGAATAACTCTCTGGTTCCTGGCAGGGACCAACATACGTCAAGCGTGTCTGGCAGGCGGCAGGATATGGTGCCGGGCTTTCCCGGCCCCTCTTTCTCTCCTCCACTCTTTTCATACAATCCGACAATGGCTGGCGTAAGAGTCCCGCCAGTGCGGACGGCCTTGCTGGAGCATACTTGACGGGGCATCGATCAATGGATTTGTACCAGCGTTTTACTCAGGGTTTCCCTAAGCAGGGTAAATATTAAACCGAGTATCGCGCGGTACTCATCGACATTAACGATGCCAGGGTTAGAGCAGCTCGATTGCCGAAGAGGGAGAGAGATGGAAAGAGGAGCCTCGTTCATGTGTGCCTTGCCCTTTCTCCCTGGACGGCGCCTGGTCGGTGGTCACGTCGCCTAGGCCGCCTGGGGGGAGCATACCGCCGCCAGCACCGATCTTCACCGCGGCCGCGACCGCGGTGGGATGAGATGATGAACAAAGCAGGTGAAGGGACGGCCCCGCTCTCCCGCTTTGTCTTCATATCTCCATGAGCACCACCGACGCTTAAAGCTTTGGCTGGGCTGCAATGGAGACGATGCGCTGCCAACGCTCTCAGGTTTGCGCAAGTGACTCCCCCTACCTGGCGCGCCAAAGATGTTGTGGGAAAACCACGGCCACCTATGGGGCCATGAGCCCCTTTTGGTTCGGCGGGGGGATGGGCACGTTGCACAAAGAGCAAAGAAGCGTCGCGCAGCACGGCAGAGATCACACGGGCAATCTTTACCCAGGTGAAGGCCACCGTGAGGCATAAAACCCTACTCCTGCTTTGGTGGATTGATGGTGGATAATGGTGGTGGATGTAGCACGCTCGCCCGGCAAGGTCGCTCTAGGGGCGAGAGTGGCTATGCGCGTATGAATATGCGAGGGTCCAACCCTTTCTACGGTTGCCATGGGCCTCCTTTTATAGATTAAGGGGTCACCACAGTGGCAAATCAGTCTTTGCGTACTGATTAGATAGCTAACAGTGCTATCATATCTAACTCTGCAGGCTGATAGAGTGCATTAAATGCGCCGCTCAGTGTCACATCACAGCCCGCCCGGCAGGTCCTGCCGGGCTATTTTGCCAGCTTCACGCCTGCTCATTTGACACGTCTCAGGATGGGTGTCATATGGAGGTGTTTGCTGTAGGAAGTGGCTGACATGTGGCAAGAAGCAGCCACTTAGTCACCTTAGAGCTCGACACTGCTTTGATTAATGACTTGCATCGCTTGCGAGGTGGAGCGGTGGAGTGGCTCGCCTCCGCCAGCCCCGGCCGGCCTGCCGGGACGATCTGGGAGCTTGCTTCCGGGGCAAAACCCAACCCTACCGGGCTCGCCTGCCCGGCAAGGTAGGTCCTTCCCTTAGCGATGCCTTGATCCTCTGGCTCACCTTAGCCTCCTCGACTTGCACTTGAATCCTTCAAAGGAATTGATCCTCCTTGTTTGGTCTGATCTTGGTCTTGTAATCTTGTCTTCGAGCCTGTTGGCTTGTTGTCCGTGCACAGTCAGGGGAAAACATATACCCATGTCTGTGTTCCACGACACCGAGTTGCCGCTGGCACACGACCCGGCACTTGGGGGCTACATTATTCAAATCAAGATTATATCAAATATGCAAGTCCCATGTCACTGCAATCATGCACCACGACACTTGGGGGCTAATGCAAGTTGCTTTTTAAATCATCACATTGCCAACAGACCCAGTTATCTCAGGAAGATGAGCTGGCCTTCCATCATTTTCTAAGTCCCGGCCCATTATTATCTTACTGAGCCGGCCCTTGGGGGCTACACATTGTCTTTTAAGTCTATATAATCAGATCTGCAAAAGTCCCTGCTCATTATTGCATAATGACCCGGCCCTTGGAGGCAACACTGACTGAAGTTTTATGAGCATAAGACAATTACAAGTCCCAGGTTGCTGCAGGCAAGACAATGGGGGCTACAGTGTTCAGTTGTTTCAAACAGATCATAAGGTCCAAATTGAAGACCCGGCCCATCACATACTAATGGGCCGGCCCTTGGGGGCTACATATGTGAAATGCAAAATATTCAGTTTATGACTGGTGACTCAGATGAACAAACCCGGATTTCTCCAAAGTTGCAACATTTATATTGAAGCAAGTCTTAAAACCATTAGTACGTTCCCCTCTTAAGACTTGGGGGCTACAGGTGATATGCATATAAGGGAGGTACACCTTCAAGTTCTCAGTTTTTCAGCAAACCAGGTATCATATTCTTAGTTGAGAAATTGGCAAAATTTATCTCCTCTAAGCTATTCATAGAAAGGCCCAGTAGCCGACTCAACGATTGGAAGCTATATTTACAAAGCAAGCACCAAGTCGCCATAAGATTGACCCGGCGTCAGCAACAATCATAACCCGGTATCATCAGTTTTTATAACCCAGCAATTTTGGTGATCGCAACTCGACAAGTTCTACATCCTCAAGTCGGCTGAACATCAGATGAATATCTCAAGACCAATATTTTTGTCAAGCCAAAGCATTGGAGGCTGACTCAAATGGATTATTTTTCACAAGAAACCAATGTCAGCAAATTGATTTTGAAACTGGCCTATTGACCCTGACTCTCCAGGAAGAATTCTATTGAATAAAGCGCCTGTATTTTTGCATTGGCAAAGTTTAAACATATATGTTAAAAAAGATTTGCTATGAGATCATGGACACGTATCAAGGTGGCTGAGATCATGTCACGATGTGGAAGAAGCTTAAAAAATTGCATGACCCGGCAAAGACTGACTCGGTCGGATGTTTTCACAGAAGGAAATGACAAGGATTTAAGGATGATCAGGTGCCGGCTCAGAAGAAAGTTTGACCCGGCGTACGACCTATCAAATTTGTTCTTGTTTTTATTTTGCAGGTTAAGTTTAACATGGATAAATCCAAGTTAAACTGGGGGCTAATGTCGGGGATATACTGTTGGGAAACGTTGCATCAAAAACAAAAAAAATTCTACGCACACGCAATGAACTATCCATGGAGATGCATAGCAACGAGGGGAAGAGTGTGTCTATGTACCCTCGTAGACCGTAAGCGGAAGCATTTGACAACGCGGTTGATGTAGTCGAACTTCTTCTAGCTCCGATCAAGTACCTAACATACGGCACCTCCGAGTTCTGCACACGTTCTGCTCGGTGACGTCCCTCGCCTTCTTGATCCAGCAAGGTGTCGAGGTAGTAGATGAGTTCCGTCAGCACGACAGCGCGGTGACGGTGATAGTGATGTGACCCTCTCAGGGCTTCGCCTAAGCACCGTGAGAATATGACCGGGGGTGTAAACTGTGGAGGGGGCGCCGCACACGGCTAACAATTGATGTTGTGTGTTCTAGGCGCCCCCCTCCCACATATATATAGGTGGGGGGAGGAGCGAGCAGTCAGGGGGCGCCCCAAGTAGGATCCAAATCCTACTTGGGGTTTCCCCTAGTGGCGCCCCCCTGCCTTTTTCCACCGGAGAAGAAAAGGGAAGGGGGAAGAGAGAAGGAAGGGGGGCGAACCCCCTCTTTTCCTTCTCCCACTCGGCCTCCTGTCATAGGGGGGGTGTGCCACCCCTTGTGGGCTGGTGTGCTCCCCTCTCATGGCCCATATGGCCCATATATTCCCCCGGGGGTTCCGGTAACCCCTCCGGTACTCCGATAAATACCCGATACATTCTGGAACACTTCCGGTGTCCGAATACTATCGTCCTATATATCAATATTTACCTCTCGACCATTTCGAGACTCCTCATCATGTCCGTGATCTCATCTGGGACTCCGAACAACATTCGGTCGCCAAATCACATAACTCATATAATACTAAATTGTCATCGAATGTTAAGCGTGCGGACCCTACGGGTTCGAGAACTATGTAGACATGACCGAGACACCTCTCCGGTCAATAACCAATAGTGGAACCTGGATGCTCATATTGGCTCCTACATATTCTATGAAGATCTTTATCGGTCGAACTGTTATGACAACATACGTTATTCCCTTTGTCCATCGGTATGTTACTTGCCCGAGATTCGATCGTCGGTATCTTCATACCTAGTTCAATCTCGTTACCGGCAAGTCTCTTTACTCGTTCTATCATACATCACCTCATGACTAAATCCTTAGTCATTTTCTTGCAAGCTTATGATGTGTATTACCGAGAGGGCCTAGAGATACCTCTCCGATACTCGGAGTGACAAATCCTAATCTCGATCTATGCCAACTCAACAGACACCTTCAGAGATACCTGTAGAGCATCTTTATGATCACCCAGTTACATTGTGACATTTGATAGCACACAAGGCATTCCTCCGGTATCCGGGAGTTGCATAATCTCATAGTCGAAGGAATATGTATTTGACATGAAGAAAGCAATAGCAATAAAACTGAACGATCATTATGCTAAGCTAACGGATGGGTCTTGTCCATCACATCATTCTCCTAATGATGTGATCATGTTATCAAATGACAACTCATGTCCATGGTCAGGAAACCTGAACCATCTTTGATCAATGAGCTAATCTAGTAGAGGCTTACTAGGGACACGGTGTTTTGTCTATGTATTCACACATGTATTATGGTTTCCGAACAATACAATTCTAGCATGAATAATAAACATTTATCATGAACAAGGAAATATAAAATAACAACTTTATTATTGCCTCTAGGGCATATTTCCTTCATTCTCCCACTTGCACTAGAGTCAATAATTTAGATTACATTGTAATGATTCTAACACCCATGGAGTCTTGGTGCAGATCATGTTTTGCTCGTGGAAGAGGCTTAGTCAACGGGTCTGCTACATTCAGATCCGTATGTATCTTGCAAATTTCTATGTCTCCATCCTTGACTTTTTCACGAATGAAGTTGAAGCGTCTCTTGATGTGTTTGGTTCTTTTGTGAAACCTGGATTCCTTCGCCAAGGCTATTGCTCTAGTGTTGTCACAAAAGATTTTCATTGGATCCGATGCACTAGGTATTACACCTAGATCGGATATGAACTCCTTCATCCAGACTCCTTCATTTGATGCTTCCCAAGTAGCTATGTATTTCGCTTCACACGTAGATCCTGCCACGACGCTCTGCTTGGAACTGCACCAACTGACAGCTCCACCATTCAATATAAATACGTATCCGGTTTCTGACTTGGAATCATCCAGATCAATGTCAAAGCTAGCATCGACGTAACCATTTACGACGAGCTCTTTATCACCTCCATAAACGAGAAACATATCCTTGGTCCTTTTCAGGTACTTCAGGATGTTCTTGACCGCTGTCCAGTGATCCACTCCTGGATTACTTTGGTACCTCCCTGCCAGACTTATGGCAAGGCACACATCAGGTCTGGTACACAGCATAGCATACATGATAGAACCTATGGCTGAAGCATAGGGAATGACTTTCATTATCTCTCTATCTTCTATAGTGGTCGGGCATTGAGTCTTACTCAACTTCACACCTTGCAACACAGGCAAGAACCCTTTCTTTAACTGATCCATTTTGAACTTCTTCAAAACTTTATCAAGGTATGTGCTTTGTGAAAGTCCTATTAAGCGTCTCGATCTATCCCTATAGATCTTGATGCCCAATATATAAGCAGCTTCACCGAGGTCTTTCATTGAAAAATTATTATTCAAGTATCCTTTTATGCTATCCAGAAATTCTATATCATTTCCAATCAACAATATGTCATCCACATATAATATCAGAAATGCTACAGAGCTCCCACTCACTTTCTTGTAAATACAGGCTTCACCGAAAGTCTGTATAAATCCATATGCTTTGATTACTTCATCAAAGCGTATATTCCAACTCCGAGATGCTTGCACCAGTCCATAGATGGATCGTTGGAGCTTGCACACTTTGTCAGCACCTTTAGGATCGACAAAACCTTCTGGTTGCATCATATATGCAACTCTTGTTTGAGAAATCCATTAAGGAATGCAGTTTTGACGTCCATTTGCTAGATTTCATAATCATAAAATGCAGCAATTGCTAGCATGATTCGGATGGACTTAAGCATCGCTACGGGTGAGAAAGTCTCATCGTAGTCAACCCCTTGAACTTGTCGAAAACCTTTTGCGACAAGTCGAGCTTTATAGACAGTAACATTACCATCGGTGTCAGTCTTCTTCTTGAAGATCCATTTATTTTCTATGGCTTCCCGATCATCGGGCAAATCCACCAAAGTCCACACTTTGTTCTCATACATGGATCCTATCTCAGATTTCATGGCCTCAAGCCATCTATCGGAATCTAGGCTCATCATAGCTTCTTCATAGTTTGTAGGTTCGCCTTGGTCTAGTAACATGACTTCCAGTACAGGATTCCCGTACCAGTCTGGTGCGGATCGTGTTCTGGTTGACCTACGAAGTTCTGTAGTAACTTGATCTGAAGTTTCATGATCATCATCATGAGCTTCCTCTCTAGTTGGTGTAGGCATCACGGGAACGGTTTTCTCTGATGAACTACTTTCCAATTCGAGAGAAGGTACGATTACCTCATCAAGTTCTACTTTCCTCCCACTCACTTCTTTCGAGAGAAACTCCTTCTCTAGAAATGTTCCATTCTTGGCAACAAAGATCTTGCCTTCGGATCTGTGGTAGAAGTTGTACCCAATTGTTTCCTTAGGGTATCCTATGAAGACGCACTTCTCTGATTTGGGTTCGAGCTTATCAGGCTGAAGCCTTTTGACATAAGTGTCGCAACCCCAAATTTTAAGAAACGACAGCTTAGGTTTCTTGCCAAACCACAGTTCATACGGTGTCGTCTCAACGGATTTAGATAGTGCCCTATTTAATGTGAATGCAACTGTCTCTAATGCATAACCCCAAAATGATAGTGGTAAATCGGTAAGAGACATCATAGATCACACCATATCTAATAAAGTACGGTTACGATGTTCGGACACACCATTACGCTGTGGTGTTCCAGGTGGCGTGAGTTGTGAAACAATTCCACATTGTTTTAAATGAAGGCCAAACTCGTAACTCAAATATTCGCCTCCGCAATCAGATCGTAGAAACTTTATTTTCTTGTTACGATGATTCTCTACTTCACTCTAAAATTCTTTGAACTTTTCAAATGTTTCAGACTTGTATTTCATTAAGTAGATATACCCATATCTGCTCAAATCATCTGTGAAGGTCAGAAAATAATGATACCCACCGCGTGCCTCAACACTCATCGGACCGCATACATCGGTATGTATTATTTCCAATAAGTCATTAGCTCACTCCATTGTTCCGGAGAACGGAGTTTTAGTCATCTTGCTTATGAGGCATGGTTCGCAAGTATCAAATGATTCATAATCAAGTGATTCCAAAAGCCCATCTGCATGGAGTTTCTTCATGCGCTTTACACCAATATGTGCTAAATGGCAGTGCCACAAATATGTTGCACTATATTTATCAACTTTGCATCTTTTGGCATCAATATTATGAATATGTGTATCACCACAATCGAGATTCAACAAAAATAGACCACTCTTCAAGGGTGCATGACCATAAAAGATATTACTCATATAAATAGAACAACCATTATTCTCTGATTTAAATGAATAACCGTCTCACACAAAACAAGATCCAGATATAATGTTCATGCTCAACGCTGGCACCAAATAACAATTATTCAGGTCTAAAACTAATCCCGAAGGTAGATGTAGAGGTAGCATGCCGACGGCGATCACATCGACCTTGGAACCATTCCTGACACGCATCGTCACCTCGTCCTTAGCCAATCTTCGTTTAATCTGTAGCCCCTGTTTCGAGTTACAAATATGAGCAACCAAACCAGTATCAAATACCCAGGCGCTATTACGAGCATTAGTAAGGTACACATCAATAACATGTATATCAAATATACCTTTGTTCACTTTGCCATCCTTCTTATCCGCCAAATACTTGGGGCAGTTCCGCTTCCAGTGACCAGTCCCTTTGCAGTAGTAGCACTCAGTTTCAGGCTTGGGTCTAGCTTTGGGCTTCTTCCCGGGAATGGCAACTTGCTTGCCATTCTTCTTGAAGTTTCCCTTCTTTCCCTTGCCCTTTTTCTTGAAACTAGTGGTCTTGTTAACCATCAACACTTGATGCTCCTTCTTGATTTCTACCTCCGCAGCTTTGAGCATTGCGAAGAGCTCGGGAATTGTCTTCTCCATCCCTTGCATATTATAGTTCATCACGAAGCCTTTGTAGCTTGGTGGCAGTGATTGAAGAACTCTGTCAATAACACTATCATCTGGAAGATTAACTCCCAGCTGAGTCAAGTGATTATGATACCCAGACATTTTGAGTATGTGTTCACTGACAAAACTGTTCTCCTCCATCTTGCAGCTATAAAACTTGTTGGAGACTTCATATCTCTCAACTCAGGCATTTGCTTGAAATATTAACTTCAACTCCTAGAACATCTCATATGCTCCATGACGTTCAAAACGTCTTTGAAATCCTGATTCTAAGCCGTAAAGCATGGCACACTGAACTATAGAGTAGTCATCAGACCGCGTCTGCCAGACGTTCAAAGCGTCTACATTAGCGGGAGGGGGCTTGTCACCTAGAGGTGCATCAAGGACATAATTCTTCTGTGCAGCAATGAGGATAATCCTCAAGTTACAGACCCAGTCCGTGTAGTTGCTACCATCATCTTTCAACTTAGCTTTCTCTAGGAACGCATTAAAATTCAGGGGAATAGTAGCACGGGCCATTGATCTACAACATAGATATGCAAATACTATCAGGACTAAGTTCATGATAAATTAAGTTCAATTAATCATATTACTTAAGAACTCCCACTTAAATAGACATCCCTCAAGTCATCTAAGTGATATGTGATCCAAATCAACTAACCCATGTCCGATCATCACATGAGATGGAGTAGTCATCAATGGTGAACATCTCTATGTTGATCATATCTACTATATGATTCACGTTTGACCTTTCGGTCTCCAGTGTTCCGAGGCCATGTCTGTACATGCTAGGCTCATCAAGTTTAACCCGAGTATTCCGCATGTGCAAAACTGTCTTACACCCGTTGTATGTGAACGTAGAGTCTATCACACCCGATCATCACGTGGTGTCTCAACACGATGAACTATCGCAACGGTGCATACTCAGAGAGAACACTTATACCTTGAAATTTAGTTAAGGGATCATCTTATAATGCTACCGCCGTACTAAGCAAAATAAGATGCATAAAATATAAACATCACATGCAATCAAAATATGTGACATGATATGGCCATCATCATCTTGTGCTTTTGATCTCCATCTCCAAAGCATCGTCATGATCTCCATTGTCACCGGCTCGACACCTTGATCTCCATCATTGCGTCGTGGTCATATAACCAACTATTGCTTCTACAACTATCGCTAACGCATAGTGATAAAGTAAAGCAATTACATGGCGTTTGCATTTCATACAATAAAGAGACAACCATAAGGCTCCTACCGGTTGCCGATAACTTTTACAAAACATGATCATCTCATACAATAACGTATATAACATCATGTCTTGACCATATCACATCACAACATGCCCTGCAAAAACAAGTTAGACGTCCTCTACTTTGTTGTTGCAAGTTTTACGTGGCTGCTATGGGCTTCTAGCAAGAACCGTTCTTACCTACGCATCAAACCACAACGGTGTTTCGTCAAGTTTGTTGTTTTAACTTTCTTCAAGGACCGGCCGTAGTCAAATTTGATTCAACTAAAGTAGGAGAAACAGACACCCGCCAGCCACCTTTATGCAAAACTAGTTGCATGTCTGTCGGTGGAACCGGTCTCATGTACGTGGACATGTAAGGTTGGTACGGGATGCTTCATCCCACAATACCGCAGAATCAAAATAAGACGTTGGTGGTAAGCAGTATGACTATCACCACCCACAACTCTTTGTGTTCTACTCGTGCATATCATCTACGCATAGACCTGGCTCTGATACCACTGTTGGGAAACGTTGCATGGAAAACAAAAAAAAATCTACGCACACGCAATGAACTATCCATGGAGATGCATAGCAATGAGGGGAAGAGTGTGTCTATGTACCCTCGTAGACCGTAAGCGGAAGCGTTTGACAACGCGGTTGATGTAGTCGAACTTCTTCTAGCTCCGACCGATCAAGTACCAAGCATACGGCACATCCGAGTTCTGCACATGTTCAGCTCGGTGACGTCCCACACCTTCTTGATCCAGCAAGGTGTCGAGGTAGTAGATGAGTTCCGTCAGCACGATGCCGTGGTGACGTTGATGGTGATGTGATCCTCGCAGGACTTCGCCTAAGCACCGTGAGAATATGATCGGGGGTGTAAACTGTGGAGGGGACGCCACACACGGCTAACAATTGATGTTGTGTGTTCTAGGCACGCCCCCTCCCACATATATATAGGTGGGGGGAGGAGGGAGCAGCCAGGGGGCGCCCCAAGTAGGATCCAAATCCTACTTGGGGTTTCCCCAAGTGGCGCCCCCCCCTCCCTTTTTCCATCGGAGAAGAAAAGGGAAGGAGGAAGAGAGAAGGAAGGGGGGGCCGAACCCCCTCTTTTCCTTCTCCCACTCGGCCTCCTGCCATAGGGGGCGCGCCACCCCTTGTGGGCTGCTGTGCTCCCCTCTCATGGCCCATATGGCCCATATATTCCCCCGAGGGTTCCGGTAACCCCTCTGGTACTCCGATAAATACCCGATACATTCCGGAACACATCCGGTGTTCGAATACTATCGTCCTCTATATCAATCTTTACCTCTCGACCATTTCGAGACTCCTCGTCATGTCCGTGATCTCATCCGGGACTCCGAACAGCATTCGGTCACCAAATCACATAACTCATATAATACTAAATTGTCATCGAACATTAAGCGTGCGGACCCTACGGGTTCGAGAACTATGTAGATATGACCGAGACACCTCTCCGGTCAATAACCAATAGCAGAACCTGGATGCTCATATTGGCTCCTACATATTCTATGAAGATCTTTATCGGTCGAACCGTTATGACAACATACGTTATTCCCTTTGTCCATCGGTATGTTACATGCCCGAGATTCAAACATCGGTATCTTCATACCTAGTTCAATCTCGTTACCGGCAAGTCTCTTTACTCATTCTGTAATACATCACCTCGTGACTAACTCCTTAGTCATTTGCTTGCAATCTTATGATGTGTATTACCGAGAGGGCCCAGAGATACCTCTCCGATACTCGGAGTGACAAATCCTAATCTCGATCTAGGCCAACTCAACAGGCACCTTCGGAGATACCTGTAGAGCATCTTTATGATCACCCAGTTACGATGTGACATTTGATAGCACACAAGGCATTCCTTTGGTATCTGGGAGTTGCATAATCTCATAGTCGAAGGAATATGTATTTGACATGAAGAAAGCAAT
This sequence comes from Thinopyrum elongatum, assembly GCA_011799875.1. Classification (NCBI taxonomy): domain Eukaryota; kingdom Viridiplantae; phylum Streptophyta; class Magnoliopsida; order Poales; family Poaceae; genus Thinopyrum; species Thinopyrum elongatum. Next base: position 182,088,078 of record CM022301.1, read on the forward strand.
AGCAATAAACTGAACGATCATTATGATAAGCTAACGGATGGGTCTTGTCCATCACATCATTCTCCTAATGATGTGATCCCGTTATCAAATGACAACTCATGTCCATGGTCAGGAAACCTTAACCATCTTTGGTCAACGAGCTAGTCTAGTAGAGGCTTACTAGGGACACGGTGTTTTGTCTATGTATTCACACATGTATTATGGTTTCCGAACAATACAATTCTAGCATGAATAATAAACATTTATCATGAACAAGGAAATATAAAATAACAACTTTATTATTGCCTCTAGGGCATATTTCCTTCATACACCCCGCGTATAACCCGGCCTGAAGTTTGACCCGGCCGTGACTTGGCGACTCACTGGTGACCCGCCCGAACTTGGCGACTCACGAGTGACCCGGCCGAGCTTGGCGACTCATTAGTGACCTGGCGGGCGGGTCAGATGAACGACAAGACTCAATGGCCCAGAAGGCGGTTCATGGGAAGGCCGACTCATGTTATGGTGGGCCAGCTTGAGAGGAAAGGCATAAGGAATATTTCCCTTACAAGGGAAGCAAGACTAGGATTCCACTTGTAATAGAGTAGTCCTTATCCTATTAGGACTAGTCATGTAAGCCGACCCTCCAACTTATATAAGGAGGGGCAGGGCACCCCAAGAGGGACAAGTTGAGACAGACGATCAAGTCTTAGACAAGATCAAAGTAGCTACTCTTGAGATAGAGGTAGTGAAACACCGCCCTTGTAACCGAGATCATCATCATCATCAATAGCAATCAAGCAGGATGTAGGCTTTTACCTCCACCGCGAGGGGCCGAACCTGGGTAAAATCTCGCGTCTCTCGATGCCGACCAACCCCGTTCAAGCTACTATCTAGTTGCGATGGCCTCGCCACTAAGTCCTTTCACGGGGACATCTACCATGACAAAACCACGACAGTAGCAGTGGTAATGGTAACAGCAGTAACAGTTTTGTAGCAGTTGTAACAGTAACAATAGCAAAATTAACTTAGCAAGAACAGTATGTGAAAAGCTCGTAGGCATTGGATCGGTGATTACGTTGGATAATATTCATCATATAATAGTCATAACCTAGGGCGACACAGAACTAGCTCCAGTTCATAAATATAATGTAGGCATGTATTCCGTAAATAGTCATACGTGCTGATGGAAAAGAACTTGCATGACATCTTTTGTCCTACCCTCCCGTGGCAGCAGGGTCCATAAGGAAACTAAGGGATATTAAGGCCTCCTTTTGATAGAGAACCGGAATAAAGCATTAACACATAATGAATACAAGAACTCCTCAAACTATGGTCATCACCGGAAAGTATCCCAATTATTGTCACCTTGGGGTTTACGGATCATAACACATAGTAGGTGCATATAACTTGCAAGATCGGATCACGAACATAGATATAATGGTGAAAACATAAACGGTTCAGATCTGAAATCATGGCACTCGGGCCCTAGTGACAAGCATTAAGCATAGCAAAGTCATAGTAACATCAATCTCAGAACATAGTGGATACTAGGGATCAAGCCCTACCAAAACTAACTCAATTACATGATGAATTTCATCCAACTCCTCACCGACCAGCGAGCCTACGAAGGAATTACTCACTCCCGGCGGTGAGCATCATGAAATTGGTGATGGAGGATGCTTGGTCATGACGAAGACCGAAGATCCCCCTCTCCGGAGCCCTGGACGGGCTCCAGATCTGGCCTCCCGATGAAGAACAGGAGGTGGCGGTGGCTCCGTATCGTAAAACACGATGAAACTTCCTCTCCTATTTTTTCTGGAAAAATAGGATTTTATAGCGTCGAAGTTAGGGTCAGCGGAGCCTCGTGGGCCCCACTACCCACCAGGGCGCGCTAGAGGGGGGTGACACGCCCTGGTGCCTTGTGGGCAGCTGGGGCCCCCTTAAGTGGGTCTTGGTTCCATTATTTTTTATTTATTCAAAAATAATTCTCCAAAAAGTTTCGTCCGATTCCGAGAACTTCTATTTCTACACAAAAAACAACACCATGGTAGTTCTGCTGAAAATAGCGTTAGTCCGGGTTAGTTTCATTCAAATCATGCAAATTAGAGTCCAAAACAAGAGCAAAAGCGTTAGGAAATGTAGATATGATGGAGACGTATCAATATGCTCAATCAAGAACGACTAGGCTAAGCATATTTATAAAAACGAAAAACAAGAAGAGTTCATACCAGCATTCCTTCACCGCAGCCACTTCATCAAATCATCGTCATTATTGCCTTTCACTTGCATGACCGAATGATGTGAACATAATAATAGTGCAAGTGTGTTGTGGACTAAGCTGGAATCTCCAAACAATTTATTCAAAGGAGAAGACAAGGTAATGTTGGCTCTTCGTTAGATCAACTATAATGCATATGAGAGCCACTCAACAATTTCGTCGTGGTCTTCTCCTTACGACGACTCAACAAAAAGAAAAGAATTCAAAGGAACACTGAAATATTTTTGGATTTTTAGGTCTTTCTAGAGAAAGCAAACTAATGAATAAAAAAAGCGAGAAAAACTATGGCGAGTCCTGGAAGACAGGCGGAGGGAAGACGCGCGCGTCGCCATCGAACGACGCCGCGAAACCCAACGCCAGTCTGATAGGCGCAATGGCCCCGACGTCGATGAGCCCACGGCCGGTGAAGGTGGGTACCTACCTTTCGAGGTTGGGTGCCCCGCCTTCACTCGCGAGCTGCGGCAAGTCCGTTGGCCATCTGCTCGCACGTTCAAGCCAGAAATACAAGAAGAGAAGAACAAGAAGTGCAACAAGAAGTGCAAGGATAAAGCAGTGATGACCGTTGAAGGATCGAGTGCACCTAGTACCGGCAAGAAGGCCAAGACCGAGGTTCCCGGCAAGAAAGCTGCCGTGTGCACTGATTGCCGGGAAGCCAAGATAAGTAGCTAAATGAGTAGCATAGGTTCCTCCAAAAAGATCACCATCAAGAGAATTATTATGTAAATGACGTGCGATGATGGGTCCCATGTTAAATTTTCTATCTCTCAAAACCACGCTCTTAAGAATGCTTAAATCAGGTACGCATAGGGTACTAAGGTCATGTTTGCCATTGATACGTCTACTTATGAATAGAGGAAAATAATGAATAGCGGGAAAGTGAATGCACCCAATTCTAGCTTGCGTTATGCCCCTATTTTCACCTCGAGTAATACTCATGCGAAATTCATTGCTTTACGAGGTTCAAGGCATGTCCCCCAAGAGGTAATTCTACAAGCAACAATAAATTCTTGAGCAGTCATGCACAAAGAATTTTCATATATGTCAAACATAACATCATGGGAGGAGCAGTGAGATACATACTTGAATTTCCGCACAAAGGAATCAGTGAGATTATGGTATTGCGGACACTTATCTAACAAGAAGTCCGTCAACTCGGCATTGTGTACGTACATATCAAACTCTTCCTTGATGCCGGCTCGTATCATGAAGGCATCAGACGGCCATTCGCATGCTCCCACGAGGGCATCCCATGGTTGTTCGAGGTCTGGCTCATGTATTGCATCAGACGGCCATTCGCATGCTCCCACGAGGGCATCCCATGGTTGTTCGAGGTCCAGCTCATGTATTGCAAGCCTTGGGGATCTCTTGGTCGAGGAACCCCCATGGAACATCTTCCTAAACATTTTCTTTTCTCTGAAAAATTTCTGAAATTTTTTAGTCCCCAAAATAAAAGTGAACAAAACTTAACAAAATAGATAGCAACTACTGTCACAAGTGTCTAGAGGCTATATCATGCATCAAAACTGCTTTGAACCATATAAAATCAACATGCAAGCTCATATACATGGTCACCAACAGTAGCAAAGTGTGCAAAACTTAAAGCACTAGAACAAAAACTAATTGGACCATTGGAGGAGTCACATACCAAGGAGCAATTCCTCAAATAAGTTTTGGAAACGGAGCTCCGAGCAAGGAGATCAAAAATCAATAGAAAACGAGCAAGAACACGGGCTAGGAGGCAAGTTTTATTTTTTCTGGAGGTGGAAGAAGGCTATGGGCATGACTAATAAGTTAGGGGGGCCTCTGGGACCCACGAGCTTACTAGGCGCACCCAGGGGGTGGGCACGCCCTGTGAGCTCGTGGCTCATAGGGGCACCCCCCTGTGGTGTGTTCAGTGCCAAAAATTCTTAAATATTGTAGAAAAATTATTCTAAATTTTTAGGTCATTCCGAGAACTTTTATTGTTGGGACATTTTTTATTGCATGGATAATTCAGAAAACAGGAAAATCATGGCATTCTACTTTATTGAACTTTAAATAGCATAGTGTAAATAGTAGGTACAGTAGGTTGTGCTAACTAAATTCATGGACCACATGCCCCTCAAAAAGAAACCATTAATAAGATTGATCAAGTCTTATTAACAAACTATTTTCAAGTAACATGAAACCGAAGAATTTTTGTATAACACTAAGTTACCTCAAAGGGGAGATGCATCTCCCCAACAATAAGAGTTTCATATTTCTTTTTGATGGTCAGAAGAGGAAATTTGAAACCTCCAATAGTAATTGTCGCAATTTTTTCAATAGAATTGATACTATTCACTAAACTTTGTTTCCTCGAAAAATATACCATATGCTCATTACCATTGACATGAAAAGTGACCTTGCTTTTGTTTCAATCAATAACAGCCCCTGCAATATTCAAAAAGGGTCTAACAAGGATAATTGACATACTGTCGTCCTCGGGCATATCAACTATAACAAAGTCTGTTAAGATAGTAACATTTGCAACTACAATGGGAACATCCTCACAAATTCCGATAGGTGTAGAAGTTGATTTATAAGTCATTTGCATAGAGATCACAGTAGGTGTCAACTTATTCAAATCAAGTATTCTATATAAAGAGAAATGCATAACACTGACACCGGCTCCTAAGTCACATAGAGCAGTTTTAACATAACTTCTTTTAATGGAGAATGGTATAGTGGGTATTCCTAGATCTCCTAATGATAGAGGTGAGGGTGTCCCGATCTTTCGATGAGATGATAGCTATCGTTTTTGGTGGAGTAGACTTTGACGATCGGACTACGAACGTGCGAGGACGTCGCGCCTTAGCAATCGCTAAACCAACTCCGAGAGGTTATTGACCACGCCGGAGCACAATCAACCTGACCACGAGGGTCTATCTCCTGCAAGCAAACAAAGAACAAGCAAGAAACTAAGATTTGCAATCTAGATATTGCGAATATAAGATGAAAGCTTTATTGATCAAGGTGGGGTTCTGTGACGTCTTGGTCTGGTCGTTGAACACAAACGAAGTACGCGAAGTTGCAGCTATGGCGAACTTTTATTCTAAACAAAACCCAAAGTCTAAACGGTGCCCTAAGGGCTGTATATATGGAGGAAGAGGGGGGGATTTCGTGGCCCTTGAAGGAGGGGTCCGAAACCAACCCTATCTCTTGTGTCCCCACACATACGGACTCTAAAAACAGCCTATACTCAAGTATTTCAAAATTACATGGGCCTGGCCCAAAAATAAGGTGGCGTAGCACCTAAAATAAGCTATGGACGAAATTTATGAAGGGGCATCTTGTATATTTCGTCCATGTCCTTGTAGGTCATCACGGAGGCTTCAAAGTGCTTAAATATGCACTAGAAACGCCATTCTGGATCCCTTCACGCACGCCTTCATCTCCATGTTTGATCCTGCTCCAGTGTTCATCCCTCTTGTCCATGCTAGGCCCTTCATTAGTAATTAATACAAATGTATCCAATTTAGGAAGCATCATATTCTCATGAACATTAGAATCATTACCAAGAAACAAAAGTACCTGATAATTTAATTGGCGTGCGCGAGCTCTAGTAATTGGTCCAGTATATGTAGCAGTAGGAGCTGTGGGTGTAACAACGGTATTGATGTCCTCATCACCTAACTTCTTAGGTACGCCTCCCTTAAATGAATAATTTGCAAGCATGGTGGAAATTTCAGCTTCAGGTATCTTTCTTTTATTAGTGACAATATCTTTCATGTGTTTGCAAAAATATCAGTCAAACGTATTCACACAAAGACAGGTCTAAGTATCCCAACAAAACATTCAAAGTCCTCCTCATCCTTATTTTTTGGAGGTTTACTAGGAAAAGGCATGGGTTTTCAAACACATGGTTCTCTTTCTTTACCATGCTTTCTAGCAATGAAATCCATTTTATCATATCTTTTATTCTTTGGAGGTGGGTTATCAAGATCAAGAACATGTTCTATTTCTACATCATTACCAGGTTCTTTATCATTGTATGGTTGAGCATCAACATAAACATCATCATTATCACTATCACTAGGTGGATGTTCATTACTGGATTGTGTCTCAGCATCAGAAATAGAAACATCATTATGATTCTCAGAAGGATTTTTCTACCACAAGTTCACTAAAAGCATGCAAGGCTCTATCATTTTTCTTTTTCTTCTTAGATGAACTAGGTGCATCAATATTAATTATCTGAGAATCTTGCTCAATTCTTTTAGGATGACCTTCAGGATATAGAGGATCCTGACTCATTCTTCCTCCCCTATTCACAACTCTAACATCACGATCATTCATTTTATATTTCATCTCATTAAGCAAATCATTTTGACTTAGCGACTTATTTTAACTGAGTATGAACCATGGATGAATGCTTACTCAAACCTCTAACATCATTAGCAATCCTAAACATCAAGTCACTCAAATGACCAATCATGATATCATTACGTTTCAATTGATTACTAACATAGATGTTGAAATTCTCTTGCTTAACAATGTAATTATCAAATTCATCTAAGCATTGACTAGGAGATTTATTATAGGGAATATCACCCTCATAAAATCTATAAAAAGAATTTACCTTTACTACCTTTGTCGGGGTATCGAGTCCATGTATTTCTTCAATAGGTGGTAAATTCTTGACATCTTTAGATTTAATACCCTTTTCTATCATAGATTACTTTGCCTCTTGCATATCTTCTGGACTGAGCAATAAAATACATGTCTTGAGTTGGCTTTAGTGGCGGTTCATGGAGTGTCCAATCATCGCCATTCTTTAACATGTTATTCAATAGTTCTTCAGCCTGCCCAAAAGTTCGTTCCCTGGAAACACATCCAGCACAACTATCTCGGTAGTCCCTAGAAGCATCAGGTAGTCCATTATAAAATATATCAAGTATTTCATCTTTCTTAAGAGAATGGTCAAGCAAAGCATTAAGTAAATGGAGAAGCCTCTCCCAAGCTTGAGGAGATTCTCTTCTTCAGATTGCACAAAGTAAAATATTTCATGTAAGGCAGCTTGTTTCTTATGAGCAGGAAAATATTTTTCTAAGAAGTAATATATCATGTCCTAGGGACTACGCACACAAATAGGAGCAAGAGTATTAAACCATTTATTAGCATCACCCTTTAATGAGAAAGGAAACAACTTAAGAATATAATAGTAGCGAATTTTTTCCTCATGAGCAAATACGGTGGCTATATCATTCAATTGAGTAAGGTGTGCAACAATAGTTTCGGATTCATAACCTTGAAAAGGATCAGATTCAACCAAAGTAATTAACTCAGGATCGACAGAGAATTCATAATCCTTATCAGTAATGAAGATAGGAGAAGTAGCAAACTTAGGATCATATTTCATTCTCTCTATCACAACTTTTTCTTTAAGCTTACTCGGTAATTTCTTAACATCCTCTCTATCATTACAAGCAAGAACTTATCTAGCTATCTCCCCATCCATAACATAACCATCAGGTATCTTAGGCATTTCAACTCCAGTAGGAGAGCTAGGCATAATAGGTGAATCATAATTTTCATCAGTTTCACCAGTCTCAAGTTCTTTAGCTTTAGCAAGTTGTTCATCAAGAAATTCACATAGTGGCACAGTTTTATCAAGTAGAGTACTCGCATCATCAAAGTTTCATTTATGGAAGAAGTAGTATCATCAATTACTTGTGACATATCAGAATGAATAGCAGGTGGTGGTGGCGCAAGCCTACTTAAAACAGAAGGTGAATCAAGTGCGAAGCTAGATGGCAGTTCCTTACCTCCCCTCGTCTTAGAGGGTACGATCTTACTCTTAGCGTCTTTCAGATTCGTCATAGTGTAAAATCCCAAGTGAACTCAATAAATAGAGTTATGTGCCTCGGCAACGGCTCCAAAAGCAGGTCTTGATAACCCACAAGTATAGGGGATAGCGACAATCTTCAAGGGTAGTATTTCACCTAAATTTGTTGATTCGACACAAGGGGAGCCAAACAATATTTAGGAGCCTTAGTAGTTGAGTTGTCAATTCAACCACACCTAATAAAAAAATTGAATGAAATCTTTTGTCCGACGCTCCTGTGGCAGCGAGGTCCATAAGGAAACTCAGGGATATTAAGGCCTCCTTTTAATAGAGAACCAGAACAAAGCATTAACACATGGTGAATACATGAACTCCTCGAATTGCAGTCACCTCGGAGAGTATCCCAACTATGGTCACTTTGGGGTCTACGGATCAGAACAATAATAGTGCATACAACTATCAAATAAGATCGAGAACTCAAATATATTCATGAAAACATAGAGGGTTCCGATATGAAATCATGGCACCCGGGCCCTAGTGACAAGCATTAAGCATAGCAAAGTATAGCAACATCAATGTCAGAACATAGTGGATACTAGGGATCAAGACCTAACAAATTGACTCAATTACATGACAAATCTCATCCAACCCCATCATCATCCAGCAAGCCTACGAAGAAATTACTCACTCCCAGTGGTGAGCATCATGGAATTGTTGATGGAGAAGGGTTGATAATGACAATGTCGAGGAATTCCACCATTCGGAGCCCCGAACGGACTCCAGACCAGCCCTCTCGATGAAGAACACGAGGTGGCGGCGGCTCCGTATTGTAAAACATGATATGCTTCCTTATCCTATTATCTATGTCTGATGAGGACATCAATACCATTGTTACACCCACAGCACCTACTGCTACATACACTAGACCAATTACTAGAGCTCGCGCACGCCAATTAAATTATCAGGTACTTTCGTTTCTTGGTAATGATTCTAATGTTCATGAGAATATGATGCTGCCTAAATTGGATACATTTGTCTTACTTACAAATGAAGGGCCTGGCATGGATAAGAGGGATGAACACTGGAGCAAGACCAGGCATGGAGATGATGGCATGCGCAAGGGGAACAAGAACGGAGTTACAAGTGATGATTTCAGGACATTGAAGCCACCTTAATGCGTGCATGAAGCCTTGAACGAAATATACAAGATGCCACTTCATAAATTTCGTCCAGAGGCTATTATAGGTGCTGCGTCACCTTATTATTGGGCCAGGCCCATGTAATTTTGAAATACTTAAGTATAGGCTGTTTTTAGAGTCCGTATGTGTGGGAAAACAAGAGTTAGGGTTGGTTTCGGATCCCTCCTCCAAGGGCCACGAAATTCCCCCCTTCTTCCTCCATATATACAGCCCTTAGGGCGTCGTTTAGGCTTCGGTTTTGTTTAGATTAAAAGTTCGCCATTGCTGCAACTTCGCGTACTTCGTTTGTGTTCAACGACCAGACCAAGACGTCACAGAACCCCACCTTGATCAATAAAGCTTTCATCTTATATTCGCAATATCCAGATTGCAATCTCAGTTTCTTGCTTGTTCTTCGTTTGCTTGCAGGAAATAGACCCTCGTGGTCAGGTTGATCGTGCTCCGGCGTGGTCAATAACCTCTTGGAGTTGGTTTAGCGATTGCTAAGGCGTGACGTCCTCGCACGTTCGTAGTCGGATTGTCAAAGTCTACTCCACCGAAACGATAATCACCTTCTCATCGAAAGACGGGACACCTTTGCCTCTATCAATGTCTTTGTATGTGTGAGATCTTATTCATTGTGCCCTAGTTCTTTTATATCTCCCATATGCTTGCTCTATTGCAACTTGGCTTAACCATATTTATCCAGTAGTTGCATTGTTTCCTTTTCTATAAAATATAGGGGACTATTGATCCTAGTGTGTGAACTTTGCATTCAAAATGCATATCTAATTAGTGCACACATCTAGGGGGAGTGTCGGTGTACTAAGTATTGGGCCATTAGTACCCCGTACTTGTGCACGGGCAGTTGTAGCCATACTCGCGGCAAGGCTCGTCGGGGAACAGTTCGAGGTTGACTCAGGCCACCAAGGAAATTCTCAAGTCAAAGATCTGAAGATCAGCAGATAAGAAGAGCTGGAATCCGCAGGCCAGCTTCCCCGGCAAGATCTTGCCGGGATGGCCTGCGAAGCCCGGCAAGCCTCGGCGCCCGGCAAGGTTCAGCACCCGGCAAGGTTTTGTTGCTGTGCCACCGCTCTAGCACAGCAACAAACCCGACATTCTAGATCCTTCTTTGGATGCGTGGTGACGCGCCAATGGAGGAGAGCTTAAGCGGTGCTGATGGGATGGCCCCTTTTTCCATCCCCGAGAAAGTGAGGACACCTAAACGGACACCTCACGGTGCATTAAATGCATTCGTCCTAATCCGTCAGGGGTTAGGTATGATGACCCTGTAGCTACTTTACACCTCAATGTATGTACATTTTGCCACTGTGGTGACCCCTTTGTGGTATAAAAGGAGGCCCAAGGCAACTGCTACGGGGGAGGACGATCTTCTGGCCCATTCTGCATGCGTAGCTGCTCTTTGAACGTACTGTTCACTGCGAGCGCTCCTGGAGCCTGGGCTCAAGAACATTGATAATAAAACAAGGCAGGAGTAGGGTTTTACGCTGATCAGCGGCCCGAACCTGGGTAAAATTGCCCCGCATCGATCGTTGGTTCTGCTCTTTGCGCATACTTCTCTCCCTGCCAAATCATAAAGGGGTCCTTTGGGATCCCATAGGTGTCGCATGCCGACATCTTTGGTGCGCCAGGTAGGGGGATTGTAGGTTGTGTGAACCTGATCCAGTGATCGGCGCCTTAGTTTCTTCATCATCTTCATCATCATGCCACCCAAGAAGAAGAGCGCTGCGACGGCGCAACCATCCATGTCCGTTTTGCTTGCGCCTTCGCGTACGGGCAATGGTGTGGGTGCAGAAGGAAGAGGACAAGAGCCTCCATGGCGTTCCGGTGATCCAAGCCAGGCGAGCAGCGTCATTCGCAGTGGCAGCGGCAACCCACACGTCGCTGGATCCAGAGACGAAGTTGTGTTGCCTACGGGTGGCACAACGAATTCCAGAGATCGGAGGACGCCTGCTGGAGCTCCCGCGCCGGCGCAAGCGTCACGGCCTACTCAGGTCATGCACGACGAGCGACGTCATGCCACTGGTGGTTCAGGGCGTCCCCATGAAAAGATTTCTGCGCATCGATCCCAAGATGCGCGGGACCAACATGCACACCGAGCTGCCGGCGGAGGTGGCGCACGGTCGTGTGACCGTGATGGTGCTCCTTCTAACATGGCTAGGAGTCAGAGCACCTCACGTACCTCGCACCTCTCGCCGCCGCCTACGCCAGCGGAAGCCTTGGCACGTGCGTAGCTGCTGCTCGATTTCCCTCCTACTCCGAAGAAGATGGAGGAGTGGCGAGCTACTATACAGAGCCTTATTGGCTTCGCCAACAAAGATGGGCCACAAGAGGCAGGGCCCTCACAGCGAAGGCCCATCGATCCGGAGGTGGTGCAACCACGGTGCACTCCCCTCCATGACACCAGCGGCGGGCGACAACCCAGCAGGTCGATCGCCGTGATGATGTTTCCACGGCGTCGTCCGATCCACGGATGCGCCGCGACCAGCGTCAAGTTCTCCAAGAACGAGGCAAAGAGGACGCTCGAACTACCATCAAGCGGCGACGGGAAGCGCGTTATCAGTCTGATAAGCACGCAGGGCCGGCTGTCGACGAGCCTGCGCCAGGGGACGTAGGAGACTTGCCTTACGAGGTAGGGACTCCAGCGTTTTCCTGTGAGCTGCGGCAAGTCCAGTGGCCCAATTCCCGAACCTTCAAGCCAGAGGTCCCGGAGAAATATGACGGTAAGACTCATCCCTCGGAGTTCCTGAGCATCTACACCATTGCGGTGCAGGCTGCCGGGGGCCGAGATGACAAGATACTTGCCAACTACTTCCCGTTGGTGCTCAAGCCCAACGTCAGGTCGTGGTTGATGCATCTGCCGGAGAATTCTATTTCTTCTTGGTCAGATCTGTGCCATCAGTTTGTTGGCGCCTTTGTTGGAGGCCACCAAGCTCCTGGCCAAGAGAGTGATTTGCATATCATCCCTCAGAAGGAGGGCGAATCTCTACGCAAGTTTATGCAGAGGTTCAGCCGGGTGCAGTACAATATTCCTGACGTTCACCCTGCCGCTGTCATTAGCGCGTTTCATGAGAACATGCGTAACCACAGAATACGGGAAGAGCTGGCGATGAACAAAGTCAGGAGTATTGCCGAGCTTTATGCTTTGGACGATAAATGCGCTCGAGCTGAAGAGGGGAGGAAACTCCCTGGCGAGGCTGTTGGCGTGGCGGGCGAATCCGAAGATGAAGACGCCGCGACCCCGTCAAGGAAAGGCCGGCGGCGGAACAGGAAACGCGGAGGCAAGGCCGTGCTTGTTGTCGACGAATCCGACAACCCCGGCACCGCCAAGAAGGCCAAGGTTGGTGACCCCGGCAAGGATCTTGCCGGGTGCCCTTCCTGTCAGGCCTTGGCGGCGGCCGACAAGTCGGAAAGCTCCGGCAAGCAGTATTGCAAGATCCATCGCACCAACGGCCACGATCTCCAAAACTGCCGGCAAGTTGAACAGCTTGCAGAGAAACAAAGGGCTGAGTATGAAAGGCGAGATAAGGAGAAGGCCCATGATGGTGCTGACGGATCCGGCAAGAAGCGCGGTGGCCGAGGGGGTCACCGCGGCAAGGCCAAGCAACAGAGGGAGAGGCCCGCTCGAGGCCGAGACAAAGAAGAAGATGATGACGAAGAAGACGATGAGTCCAGTGAGCAAGAATTCCAGAAAGCTACAGAGGCCATGTGTATCGATGGGGGTGCCTCGCGGCATTCTTCCCACCGTCGACTCAAACAGTGGGTGCGGGAAGTCAATGCAGCGGAGCCATCACCAGATGCATGTAGGCCCTTGAAGTGGTCCAACATGCCTATCATTTTCGATGCCGAGGATCACCCTGATTGCACAACTGCGGTCGGGTGCTTGCCATTGTTGGTCTCACCAACAATTCGCAACCTCAAGGTGACGAAAATGCTAGTTAACGGTGGGGCCGGTCTAAACTTAATCTCACCGGATGTGCTCAAGAGGCTCCAAATTCTTGATGAAGACCTCGAAGAAACGGGCACGTTTCAAGGGGTCAATCCGGGAAGAACCCAGCCAAAGGGCAAGATTACGCTGCCGGTGACATTTGGTAGCGAGCTCAACTACAGGACCGAGAAGGTAGTGTTTGATGTCGCCAACATCCCCATGTCATACAATGGGATCCTTGGTCGGCCAGCGCTGGCTAAGTTCATGGCGGCATCACACTACGCGTACAATGTTCTGAAGATGCCCGGGCCGTTGAGCGTCATTACTATCCATTCCGATAAGAAAGATGCGCTCATCTGTGCCGACCAACTCTACCGGGAAGCAGTTGCAGCACCTGCCGTCAAGGCATCTGCTCCTACCGCTGGAACTCCCGGGGGGAAGAAGAAGAAGACCGGCGAGAATCTTGGCGCGAACTCCGGTAAGCGCGCCTCCTCGGAGTGTTGCGCTTCCGTCGAGGATGCACCAGAGAGTTCCACCAGCAAGAACAAGAGATCCAAGGCTGCTCCACCGGAGACCAAGAAGGTGCCCGTTAGGGAGGACGGAACGGGAGGAACTTTCACCATAAGTTCCACCCTAGATGACAAATAGGAAAGCGCGCTCATTGCCTTCTTGCGGGCGAATGTCGACGTGTTTGCATGGCAACCGTCTGACATCCCCGGTGTTCCCAGGGAGGTAATTGAGCACCACCTTGCTGTCTGTCCTCACACGCGGCCCGTCCAGCAGAGGGTCAGTAAGCAAGCCTTGGAGCGGCAAGAATTCATTGCCAAGGAAATCAGAAAGCTGGAGGTGGCAGGATTGGTCAGAGGAGTACTTCATCCAACCTGGCTGGCCAATCAGGTTGTGGTGCGCAAAGCAAATGGGAAATGGAGGCTTTGTATCGATTATACAGATATCAATAAAGCATGTCCAAAAGATCCCTTTCCCTTGCCGCGCATCGACCAGATTGTGGACTCCACCGCTGGTTGTGCTCTCCTGTCCTTCCTTGATGCCTACTCAGGGTATCATCAGATTTTCATGGTGAAAGAAGATGAAGAGAAGACCGCATTTATCACCCCATGTGGTACGTATTGTTTTATACGAATGCCTTTCGGGTTGAAAAGTGCTGGTTCTACATTTGCAAGAGCGGTCCAAATCGGTTTTGAGCCTCAACTCCATAGAAATATGGAGGCATACATGGATGACATAGTGGTCAAAACCAAGGACAAAGCAATGCTCATACAAGATTTAGAAGAAACGTTTGCAAATCTGCGCAAGATCAACTTAAAGCTCAATCCTGAGAAGTGCGTGTTCGGTGTTCCTTCCGGCAAGCTCCTCGAATTCTTTGTATCTTGCCGGGGAATCGAAGCTAACCCCGACAAGATCAAAGTTATTGAGCAGATTGAAGCGCCAAGACGCGTCAAGGATGTGCGTCGTCTTGCCGGCTGTGTTGCTACTCTAAGCAGGTTTATTTCCAAATCTGCTGAGCGCGCCCTGCCCTTTTTCAAAATTTTGAAGAAGGCAGGTCCAATGAAATGGACTCCGAAGGCGGAGGCTGCGCTGCAAGATTTGAAGAAATACCTTTCCTCTCCGCCGACACTAGTCGCGCCTAAACCACAAGAGCCATTGCTGCTGTATCTGGCAGCGACAAATCAAGTGGTTAGTGCTGCGTTAGTGGCGCAGAGAGAAGCTGATGAGGAAGCAACACCAGTGGCAGGACCGTCAGGTGACGCGGCAGGATCTTCCCCGGCAAGGATTGATCCCGGCAAGACAAGGTCTGTGCAGTCAGAAGAACCATTGTAGAAGAAAAAGGTGGTGCAGCGCCCAGTTTATTTTGCTAGCTCTATTTTACAAGGAGCTAGGTCAAGATATTCTGGCGTGCAGAAGTTGCTTTTCGGCCTCCTTATGGCCTCGAGGAAGTTGCGCCATTATTTTCAAGCACATGAAATCACCGTCGTCACCCGCTTTCCGTTGCAACGAATTTTGCGAAATCCTGAAGCAACCGGCAGGATCGTGGAGTGGGCGTTGGAGTTGTCGATCTTTGGTCTCAAGTTTGAAAGCACTTCAACAATTCAGAGCAGGGCCTTGGCAGAGTTCGTTGCTGAATGGACCCCAACGCCAGACGAGGAAGTTCAAGAAACAATTCTCCCCGGCAAGGAAATTGACCAGCAATGGGTTATGTACTTTGACGGGGCTTTTTCGCTGCAAGGCGCCGGTGCTGGCGTGCTGCTTGTCGCACCCACCGGAGAGCACCTCAAGTACATGGTCCAAATGCATTTTCCCCGGGAGAATTCGACGTACAACACTGCGGAGTACGAGGGCCTGCTTGCCGGTCTCAGGATCGCAGCAGACCTTGGTATCAAGAAGCTCGTCATCAGAGGCGATTCACAGCTTGTCGTCAGGCAAGTTAATAAGAGTTATCAGAGTCCATTGATGCAAGCCTACGTAGATGAAGTGAGAAAAATGGAAGAGCACTTTGACGGTCTGCAAATGGAGCACGTACCTCGTGCTGAGAACAGTATTGCCGACGACCTGTCAAAGCGCGCTGCCCTCAAGTTGCCTGTGGAACCAGGAACTTTTGTGCTCCATTTGACTCAACCATCCGTGGCGCCATCAATGCAGCAAGAAAAGAGAAGAAAATTGAATTCTGGTCAGTACTTCCTGGCAGAGCTCCCGGGAGCCGCCGGCGAGGAAGTTGCCGGGATCAATGACATGCCTGCCGGGGAACAACAGGCTCCAGTGGGGGCTCAGGTCCTTGCCGTCGAGATAAACGTTCCCCCGGCGGAGGAGATGCCTTTAGTCCTAGCTATCGAGCCCCAGGCTCCAGCATGGGTACAGCACATTGTCCATTTCCTTCAAACAGGAGAACTCCCGGAGGAACAGGAAGAAGCGGAAAGAGTAGCCCGTCGGTCTGTTATGTACAAGTTCGTCGATGACGTCCTGTATAGAAAGAGACCAAACGGTGTGAAATTGAAGCGCATTCCTCGGGAGGATGGACTAGAGCTGTTGGCAGAGATACATGGAGGCATATGTGGCTCTCACAGGATCAAGAGCACTTGCCGGGAAAGCATTCCGGCAAGGTTTCTTTTGGCCCACCGTTCTCCAGGATGCAACTGCACTAGTAACCAATTGTGAAGCGTGCCAGTTTCATTCGAAGAAATCACATCAACCAGCTCAAGCTCTTTAGACAATCCCTCTCTCCTAGCCATTTTCGGTCTGGGGGCTCGACATACTGGGCCCTTTCCCCCATGCTACCGGGGGCTTTGAGTACTTGTACGTTGCTATCGACAAGTTCACAAAGTGGCCGGAGGTGGAAGCAGTGAGGAAGGTGACAGCACAATCAGCCGTCAAGTTCTTTAAAGGGATAGTTTGCCGTTTCGGTGTGCCCAACAGGATCATCACCGACAACGGCACGCAATTCACAAGTCGCACCTTCATGCAGTACGCCCAAGACCTTGGCGGCAAAATTTGTTTTGCCTCCGTTGCTCATCCAAGAAGCAACGGCCAAGCGGAGAGGGCCAATGCTGAAGTGCTGCGCGGTCTCAGGACCAGAACCTTTGACTGGCTGAAAAAGTGCGGAAGATGCTGGATTGATGAGTTGCCGGTGGTTCTTTGGTCAATCAGAACGACACCAAATCGAGCCACCGGCCAGACGCCCTTTGCTCTGGTCTACGGAGCGGAAGCAATTCTCCCCACGGAACTCACGTACGGATCACCTCGAGTGCTCGCTTATGATGAGCTTGAGCAAGAGCAACTGTGGCAAGATGACGCTATGCTCCTTGAGGGGAATCGTCTTCAGGCTGCTGTGCGAGCTGCACGCTACCAGCAAGCTTTGCGCCGCTACCATAGCCGCAAAGTTCATGCCCGAAGCCTTGAGGAAGGCGACCTTGTTCTTCGACGGATTCAGTCCGCCAAGAATTCAAACAAGTTGACGCCAAAGTGGGAAGGCCCTTATCGGGTAGTACAGGTCACCAGGCCCGGTGCTGTCCGCCTGGAGACCGAAGATGGCGTTCCAGTGAGCAACTCCTGGAATATCGAACATCTTCGCAAGTTCTACCCATAAGGCGCGATTGCCGGGGGCCCCCGGCAACCACCCTTTTGTACAAGTCTTGCCGGTGAGGCATATGATCCTTTGTACAAAGCCAGGCGCAGACCCTGAGCACAAATGAATAAATTTAAGTGTTGTGCATTCCCTTATTGATTTCCATGTTCATATATATATATATGCATGTGTGTCTAAGATGTTGTATGGCACCTATTCCCGGTAAGTTCTAACGAACCGCCAAGGTTTCATATCTTTATTTTCTCTTCTTTCTTTTTCTTAAAAGACAGAAGGATTCCTCACGTGCACATTTGCCGGGGGGGAAGGGAGATATGAGTACCAGTTGGCGACGTTCGGAATCGACTCTTGCCGAAGGAAGGACAGTGACAGAAAGCTAAGTTCTAAAAACTTAGAACAAGTGTCCTTTATTGCAAAGTTATTTCCTTGGACGATTCCGACTTTTGTATGGAAAATCTGCACGCGAAGGAACCCTTGTTGTAATCGGTTGCGCCCTTATTTTGTTTCGAGTCCGATCAACGATTTAAGTGGCTGCACTGAGAATGCCAAGGAGTCTTGCCGGCCGCTGCGCCTCCAGCAGGCTGCTGAAGTCCCGCACCCAGCGCTCGCGGCAGGTTGCGCGCCGGCAAGTTTTTCAGTAAGCGTAGGGTGAACTCCATACACAAAGGAATCAGACAAGGAAAATAGCAAGCATGTACCCAAACATAAGCAAGTTATATTACATTAATGAGTTGCCACAATTCTAACTTGAGACTTAATTGTCTTTGGCATGGAATGACGACGGCAAGAAAAGGTGGAGCAGTTAATCTCTGCGCTGGCCTTCGATCCTTTTGATGGAGTCCACCTTCTCGAGGATAGGCGTGACAAGCTCTTCGAGCGCCTCGAGATTTGCGTCCTTTGGCAGATGGCCAAGCGCATTGGAGAGGTCGATGCCGGGATTGTGGTGCACCACCTTGATAAGTACTTTGCGAAGGATGGCGCGGCAAAGCCGGTGGGTCTTGTTGGCCAATTGAGTCGCTCGGTTAGACTGGAGCAACTTCAGGGCATCAATGATGCTCTCGAAGAACATCGTCAACCTGGCACTCGAAGATATCCTTTCCTCGAAAGAATACCTGAAGTTTGACAGGCCCATGGTTGACAGTTCTGCCGTAAGCTTCTCCGCAGCGTCGATGAGACGTCCAGTCCAGATCTCCACCCCCTTTTCGTAATCAATTTGGGCGGCGGCAGTGCTCTTGAGCAGGTTCCTCTCTCCCTGGAGATCTTTGAGTAGGGCCTTCTCGCAGGCCCTGCCGGCCTCGAGTGACTTCTGCAACGTGGTCAGCTTCAGTTCCAGAACGGCAATGGCTTCATTTGCTGAGGAGAGCTGCTTGGTCTTGTTAGACATGGCAACTTGCATCTCCGCCAGGGTGTGGAGGGTTTTTTCCCTGTCGCCTTTGAGCGTTGAGATCCGCTTCCAGTTTCTTGACTTTGTCGCTCAGCTCGTTCTTGGCGGCCTCTGCAGCCTCGGCAGTATCAACGGCCCCCTTGAGCTTGCCGGCGTGATCTACAGTTAGAGCTTCGAGTGCCTCTTTGTGCTTCTGCTCCAGCTCCTGGGTCCGCCGCGTGACAAGCTTCTCGATATCTTCATCTTTGCTGTGAAGCTTGCCGGCGAGCGCCTGCTCACGTGTGGTGAGATCTTCCTCGTGAGCATCAAGCGCAACGCGACGCCCCGTCAGGAGAGCATCTTCAGCAGCAATTCTTTGCGTAGCTTCATCCTGCGCCTTCTCCATGTTAGATTGTTTCAGGAGGATTTCTGTCCACTGCTGGCTCACTTGTTCTCGGCCAGCAGTCAACTCTTGGAGGGCCTCGGCGTACCAGACTTGCATTTGTTTGACGCGCCTCTAAAAATATGCTTCGGCCGCCTCGACAACTGCCATTCTGGAATCCGCTTTCTCTTTCCAGGCGCGGTGGAGAGCCTGGAGCTTGCGGAAATTTTCGCCCATGGCCTGAAGGAGCTGATCCTCTTCAGACTTGCCGCTGCTAGCGCTTGGATCATCAACAACCTCGAGCCCGGCAGCAGCGATGATTTCCTCGTCGAAGACTTCCCCTTCGATCGGTGCCCCAATGCTTGCCATCCCCGGCAAGTTGACAAACAGGTTCTCGCCAACTTTGAGATATTTGCTGGATGAGGGGCCTTCAGATGTTGACGGTTGATCCTCAACAACCGCCTCACCAGTAGCAGGGGGCTCTGTGGTCGGCGCAGCCCCTGGCGTTCCTACGGCAGGAATGCCGTCAGTACGGTCATCAGCCTCCTTGCCACCCTCTTCAGCAGGCTCTTTGGCGGGTTCCTCCTGCACAGTCTCGGCGGCCTCGACAGTGGCATCCTTGGCAGCCTCACTGGCGGCGATCATGTCTGCTTCGGCAGCGGCGTCCCTGGTGGTCTCCTCGATGACAACGTCGACGTCCATGTGTTCCATCACAGGGAACTCTGGAGGATGAAGGAGGGAAACAGAATAAGATCAAGATTGAAGCTCGAAGGGACCAAAGAAAAAGAAATAAAGGAAATAATAGCAAGCGCACTAAGGCAATCAGTTACCTGCGTCGAGCTGTTGAGAGGTGGCCTTGCCCCTCCCGACAACCTCGGTTGCCGGGGGAGGGTTGCCGGTGTCCATGCTTGCCGGCTCCTCTTCAATGAAGATGGGCTCGTTGGTAGGATCCCTTGCCGGGGATGCGCTTGTGGGCGGCGTGGTCGATGGAGGTGGCACGATGGGGGCGTCTTCCAATAACTCTCCTTGTTGTCGTTCTTCTCCTGCAAGCCCAGAGATATCAGCGGCAAGAATAGAAACCTCAGCGCCCGCCAACAAAAAAAGAGCAATGAACTTACGCTGGGGGCTGTGCTGGGGACTACGTTGAGGGCTGAGCTCCGGGCTGACGATGACAGTTTCTGGCATGCTCGTGGAGCCTGCCGGGGGCTCGTCGCCCGTGGAAGTCTTTGTCCTCTTTGTCATCCTCTCCAGCACAGTTTCTGCATCACTGCAGAGACAATACAAGCAAGTCAGTAAGATTGATCCAAGATTGGAAGATAAAGGCTGTGGCAAGGTACTCACTCTTCCTCTTCTCGCTCCGGACTAAAGCCGGAGATGTCGAAATCGACCTCCGTTGCAATGTCTGAGTAGGGAGGCAGAGGAGGGGTCCTAGGTCGCTTGGCTGTAGCAGGCACGGGGGGTTGACGTGTTTCCGTCGCCTCAGCTTCCGGTGCGGTAGCGCGAGACACCCCTGCCGCCTCAGCAGTTGCCGCTGGTGTGGGTCTCGCGCGCCGCGCAGGTTGCTGTCGAACCCCTTGCCGCGGCGCAGTCTTGCCGGCCACTTTCTTGCCGGGAGCCTCGCTGCTCGAGGAAGGTTGGCTTGCCGGGATGCCAGACGCAGCCTTTCGAAGAACACGCTTTGTCTTCTTCGGGGCTGGGTGCTCTTCTTGCGGTTCTTCTTCAGCCGTGTCTTCGTCGGACGAGCTCTCAGCGGTAGTGCTGCTCTGTTCCCCGGCAGCTTTGTCCTTCCCAGCAGGATCTTTCTCCACCACTACCTCTGCATCGTTGGTTTCCCATTCTGCGAAGCCGACGCTGCCGGCCTCAGCGGCAAGATTTGCCTCCTCCGCCCTGGTGGCGATGTATGCCACCTCTTCGTCGGTGGTGGCCCGGAGTAAGTCTGCTTCTTCCCGGATGGCCCTCTCCGTCAAGTTATCAAAGAACTTCTGTGCATCTTCCTCGGATGGCTCAACCCATGTCGCATCAAGACTATGGGCGTTGAACAGTGGCATGGTGGCGATAATTGACCCCAAGGCAGAGTTGTTGCATAGAGGGACAATCCTTGCCGGCAACCGATGCTTGTTGTCGCGCTGGAACAGCTTCTGACGGAGAGCGCCAAGTTGCATAGCAGTCAGATTGTTATTCAACCCGGGGTGCAATCTCATGATGTTCGCTGCGTTTCGGTATTCCCAAGCTGGCCTTCCTTTATTCTGCAAGGGAGCAATGCGGCGGCGGAGAAAGTCGAAGCCAATCATCTCCATTGTTAGCCCGGCAGCTTTCAGATGAAGAATCCTGGTGGTGGCGATTGCGAGCTTTTCATCTTCAGCGGCAAGACTGCTCCAGCCACTACCGCGGACCGCTTTCTGTTGCCGGGGCAGACAAAACGGATGGGGATCTGCTTCCTTGATCCAGCACCATTCAGCCCGCCATTCGTCCCACTTCTCGCGGTAAACTCCTTCTGGGTATATTTCCTTATTCCAAGCCCTTGGAATCCAGGCGATAGAACCAGAGAGGGCCTCTCCTTTTTGGATTCGAGGGGAAAAGTAGTGGCGGAAAAGGGCTGTATTGGGAACCACTCCGGCAAAATTTTCACAAAGGTGAGCGAAGATGGACATGCACAGTACCGCATTCGGCGTGAAATCGAGAAGATGGAAGCCGTATGTGTACATGATGTCGTTGAAGAAGTCAGAAAAGGGAGGACAGAGCCCGCAATAGAAATATGCGACAAAAAAGGGGTATCTGTCTGACCCACTCTTGGAGCAAGAACCTGAAATCACGCGAGTGGCGGGGTGAGCCTGCGTCTTCCTCGCCCACATACACTGGTACCGGCTCTTCAAAGCTTCCGCATCGAGCGACGGGGCGAAGACGATGTACTTCTTCCGCATCTTCACCAGTTCGCTCTCCGGGACATTGGCTTTCGCCTCCTTGCCCTTGCCTTTGCTGGTCTTGGGCGGCATGGCGACTGCAAGGGCGGAAGCCAGGGATGGAGCAGGCGTGGAGGCGGCGAGCGGAAGAGGGAAGGCTTTGCTCTGAGCTCGAGAGAAGGAAAGCAATGGTGACGGCCAGATTGAGAAGAAAAGGGGGGTAAATAGGCTTGTGCCTCTGCGGTTTCTCCTTTTTATGGGGAAGGAGCGGGGCCGCCTCTTTTACTCCCCAATGTGAATGCGCCTCTGCATGCGCGTTGCAGTTGCAGCTTTTGAGGCACGCTTCCCACGTCGCGCGTTCGGCGCGCGTAGTGGGGGGCACAGTAAACGGGATATTTACGAGCAGTTAATCCCCTGCCACGTGTGCCGGTGCACTGTTTGGGCCTAGCCCAACAACGCCTCGCACTCGTGTGTGGCCTAGGCCCGGGGGCTCCTATCGGTGTACTAAGTATTGGGCCATTAGTACCCCGTACTTGTGCACGGGCAGTTGTAGCCATACTCGCGGCAAGGCTCGTCGGGGAACAGTTCGAGGTTGACTCAGGCCACCAAGGAAATTCTCAAGTCAAAGATCTGAAGATCAGCAGATAAGAAGAGCTGGAATCCGCAGGCCAGCTTCCCCGGCAAGATCTTGCCGGGAAGAGCTCGGCGCTCGGCAAGCCTCGGCGCCCGGCAAGGTTCAGCACCCGGCAAGGTTTTGTTGCTGTGCCACCGCTCTAGCATAGCAACAAACCCGACATTCTGGATCCTTCTTTGGGTGCATGGCGACGCGCCAATGGAGGAGAGCTTAAGCGGTGCTGATGGGATGGTCCCTTTTTCCATCCCCGAGAAAGTGAGGACACCTAAACGGACACCTCACGGTGCATTAAATGCATTCGTCCTAATCCGTCAGGGGTTAGGTATGACTACCCTATAGCTACTTTACACCTCAATGTATGTACATTTTGCCACTATGGTGATCCCTTTGTGGTATAAAAGGAGGCCCAAGGCAACTGCTACAGGGGAGGACGATCTTCTGGCCCATTCTGCATGCATAGCTGCTCTTTGAACATACTGTTCACTGCGAGCGCTCCTGGAGCCTGGGCTCAAGAACATTGATAATAAAACAAGGCAGGAGTAGGGTTTTACGCTGATCAGCTGCCCGAACCTGGGTAAAATCGCCCCGCGTCGATCGTTGGTTCTGCTCTTTGTGCATACTTCTCTCCCTGCCGAATCGTAAAGGGGTCCTTTGGGATCTCATAGGTGTCGCACGCCGACAGGGAGCTCGTCTATATTTTGTAGATCTTGGGTCTGCCTTCTTGCCGTATTACTTTCCTATGCAAATACCGTATTGTCATCAATCCACCAAAAGGGGGGAGATTGTTAGGGCATATTTCTCCCTTAGTGGTTTTGGTGATTGATGACAATATGCTTTGCGGACTAACCGTGTGCATCGAGCTTTGCAGACAATATCCTAGTTGGCACAAGATGGTTTATTTCCCCTCGGTGGCATTAAGTGAAGACAGTTTTTCTCCTGACGATTTCTTTTCAGTGGTTTGAGTTGAAGGGAACCCGTACTATTAAGAGGGGGTCCGCGTTGGAAAGGTATGGATGGAATCAACACATACACAGCCTCACTTGCACCCACTTTGCCTTTCCGCTTCCCTGGAGCCTTCTGCATGTTTTCTGTTTTAACTTGAGGTAGCACACAAGCGGTAGTACCGCTAGTGCCAATGATAGTACCGCCCCACAGTACTACCACTGGTCACTACCGGACTACTACCGCTTAGGGGATTCCTTCGGTTGCAACTTTCTGTTGCCTGCTCATAATTCACGGTACTAGAGCGGCAGTAGCACGGTAGTACCGCTTAGGTGGTACTACCGCCCTTACTACCGCTGCCAATGCCATTTGGGTTTTTCTCCCTGTGCTAGCTCCTGTTATTCTTTTCCCTTAAGTGGTACTAGAGCGGCACTAGTGCGGTAGTACCGCTTGGCATGGTATTGCCGCCCTAGTACGCCCTAGTACTGCTGCTCAGTACAGGTCAGTCCTTCTTAGAGGTAGTACCACTTGGGGCTCCGGTAGTACCGCGCCATAGGCACTACTGCCCTATTTTTTCTCTATTTACTGATCTGTGTTGTGTAGTACCGCCTAAGCGGTAGTACCGCTCCTAGGAGCGGTAGTACCGCTTAGATGCGGGCTGAGGGCAGAAAACGGTTGGATTTTCCCCCACTATATAAAGGGGGTCTTCTTCCCCAAGAAGGCTTACCCCTTCCTCCCCCAAACTCCATTGTTGCTCCAAAGCTCATTTTCACCCGATCTCTCTCCCTAGCTAATCAAACTTGTTGATTTTCTAGGTATTGGTTGAGAAGGCCCCGATCTACACTTCCACCAAGAGAAATTTGATTCCCCCCACTAATCCCTTGCGGGTCTTGTTACTCTTGGGTGTTTGAGCACTCTAGACGATTGAGGTCACCTCGGAGCCACATTCCATTGTGGTGAAGCTTCGTGGTGTTGTTGGGAGCCTCCAATTAAGTTGTGGAGATTGCCCCAACCTTGTTTGTAAAGGTTCGGTCGCCGCCTTCAAGGGCACCACTAGTGGAATCATGGCATCTCGCATTGTGTGAGGGCATGAGGAGAATACGGTGGCCCTAGTGGCTTCTTGGGGAGCATTGTGCCTCCACACCGCTCCAACGGATACGTACTTCCCCTCAAAGGGAAGGAACTTCAATAAAACATCCTCGTCTTCACCGGCTCCACTTGTGGTTATCTCTTGCCTTTACTTTGTGCAAGCTATTAATGTGGTGTATCCTTTGCTTGCTCTTGTTGTTGTTGTTGCTAGCATCATATAGGTCGCTCACCTAGTTGCATTTCTAGACAAACTATTTGTTGCTAACAATAATTTCTTAAGAAAAGCTAAAATTTGTTAGTTGCCTATTCACCCCCCCCCCCCCCCCCCTCTAGCCAACCATATCGATCCTTTCACACAAAATATGCACGATATGTGTAGAGACAACATGGCATCACAACATAACTCTATGACTCAAGTATTTATTTGAAAGGCTCCAAAGAGCCATACATAGCATGATATTACAAACATGGGTCTCATGACCCAACATACAAGCATACAAGCAACGAAAGCATAAACATGTCTGAGTATAGACATCTAGAAAAGAAAAGGGCTCAGAAGCCTGGCTATCTACAAGACCCTCCCAAGGAGCCAGACCTTTGTCTGGATTTCCCAAGCTAATCGGTCAATGTCGATCTCATTGAGGAAATCTAAAGTGAGACTGAAGTCTCCTCTGCAAAAACATAAATTAAGCAAACGTGATGATGAGGACATCAATACCATTGTTACACCCACAGCCCCTGCTGCTATACATACTGGACCAATTACTAGAGCTCGCGCACGCCAATTAAATTATCAGGTACTTTCGTTTCATGGTAATGATTCTAATGTTCATGAGAATATGATGCTGCCTAAAGTGGATACATTTGTTTTGCTTACGAATGAAGGGCCTAGCTTGGACAAGAAAGAGGAACATTGGAGCAAGTTCAAGCATGGAGATGATGGCATGCGCACGGGAAACAAGAACGGAGTTACAAGTGATGATTTCAGGACTTTGAAGCCACCATAATGAGTGCATGAAGCCTTGGGTGAAATATACAAGATGCCACTTCATAAATTTCGTCCAGAGGCTATTATAGGTGCTGCGTCACCTTATTATTGGGCCAGGCCCATGTAATTTCGAAATACTTGAGTATAGGCTGTTTTTAGAGTCCGTATGTGTGGGGAAACAAGAGATAGGGTTGGTTTCGGACCCCTCCTTCAAGGGCCACGAAATTCCCCCTCTCTTCCTCCATATATACAGCCCTTAGGGCACCGTTTAGACTTTGGGTTTTGTTTAGATTAAAAGTTCGCCATAGCTGCAACTTCGCGTACTTCGTTTGTGTTCAACGACCAGACCAAGACGTCACAGAACCCCACCTTGATCAATAAAGCTTTCATCTTATATTCGCAATATCCAGATTGCAAATCTTAGTTTCTTGCTTGTTCTTCGTTTGCTTGCAGGAAATAGACCCTCGTGGTCAGGTTGATCATGCTCTGGCGTGGTCAATAACCTCTCGGAGTTGGTTTAGCGATTGCTAAGGCGCGACGTCCTCGCACGTTCGTAGTCGGATCGTCAAAGTCTACTCCACGAAAAACGATAGCCTCCATCTCATCGAAAGACGGGACACCTCTGCCTCTATCAAGTGGTATCAGATTTTCAGGTTGCTCGGTGAGATTTTACAGTTTTTCGTAGTTTAGATCGAGTCTGTTCTTCATACCTATAGTCCACGAAAAAGCCAAAAAAAAGTAGGGTTAGTTCATCATATCTGAACCAATCTGAGCCTTTGCATAATCTTTTTAGGGTTTTTGCTTTGTTGAATCTGCGGTTGCATCGTCGTGTCGAGTTGCTGGTCTTAGCGTCTAGTCTTTTAGAGTTTCGAGTTCTGGTCATAAGTTGTCACGCCGCCGCCGCACCATCATCATCGCCCCTGCCATCTACCACCACCGTTTATCCGCCACCGCTCTGAATCCATATACCATCACCGACCTGTATCCATATACCACCACCGATCCGTATCCATATACCACCACCGCTACCATATACCACCACCGCTGCCATATTCCACCACCAATCCGAGTTCTTTTCATATTAGGTTTGTTTTCGAGACCCATCTATTTTCCGATTCGTGTTTCCTTGCCTGAGTAGAAAAAAAAAAGAGTCTGGAGACCCCCGGGCAGTTTTTAGGCCAAAATTTTGGCGGTCAAAAATATTTTTTCACTATCCTATTTTTAGGTCCCAGGGAGCGTTTTGAGACACTCGTCATCATAGTGATTTTTGTCGCACTTTTTCGTCGTCGCTGCCCTGATTTCCGAAAAAAAATTGTCAAAAAAAAATTTCATGCCAATCCTGTTAGTTTGACTTGGGAAGAGTTTTGAGACACTCGCCATTATAGTGATTTTTTCGCAAAAAAAAAAAAGAGGAGCGCAAAAAAAAGCGAATTTTTTTTAGAGTGTGCTCTTCCCTTGTTTACGTGCCGCGCCGTGATTTTGTTAGTGTTCTAGGCTCGCGTCTCTAGTACGGTCTAGCCTAGGACCAGCACAGTACCGTCGTTGAGCGTTTATTCAACTTTGCATCTCTGAATTGATTATTGCTGACATTTTAGCTACCATATCATAAGCCTTCCCAGCTCCACATACATCTACGTCGTGCGTTTGACACCACCTGGCAATCGCTCTGTCCAATCTTTGAGAGTTTTGACTACAACGGTGGCCGATCACCACCTGCTGCTGGGTAAGAACTGGTAAGCATTTGAGATTCGCTTGACGGATTTGTGATACACCACCACCACCACTTCCTAGTAGTCTGTAGGATCATATTCTTGTGTGTTTATATTGCTGCTAACCATGGCAGGATCACAAGCCGATGAGACTGATTGGGAGAACATGACGAACAAACAGCTACATGATAAATTTCAGCAAATGATGAGTGGACAGGTGCAAGATGTGCTAAATAGATTTGAAGAGGCCATGGAGAAGATAGATGGAATTGAGAAGACGTTCGAAACAAAGCTCGATAACAAGTTTAATGAATTGCTCGCGCGTCTTCCACAACCACCGCCGGCTGCACCTGTCGCACCCCTTCAACAACAACAACGTCGCCTTCCAAATCAAGTGGGACGAGCACAGCGCGTTCCCCTTGAGCCTGGTCAAACTTTTGGTGCCGCTGCACCTACTGTTGATGCTTTTATGGCTCCTGCTGCCGCTGAGGAGGATGATTATGCGGGCGATTACGAGGATGAGGTTGATCAAAGTCAGAACTACGTACCAGTACCAGGTCGTCCACATGCCAATAATCGCAATGGTAGGGCTGCATTACCAGCTCAGGTACGAGATCATGGCCATCTTCCTAAACTGAAATTGAATATTCCACCATTTGAGGGTAGATATGTTCCTGATATATATCTTACTTGGGAGTTAGAAACTGAACAACGTTTTACATGTTTACAATATCCCGAGGAGAGACGTGTTGCTGCTGATGTTTGTGCTTTTACTAGTTTTGCATGTGTATGGTGGTCTGAACATTGTAGATTATATCCTATTCCAGCTACTTGGGCTGCTTTGAAAACTGCTATGCGTACTCGTTGGGTTCCACCATATTATCAACGTGAACTACTTCAAAAATTGCAGCGCTTAAGACAAGGAAAAAATTCTGTAGAAGAATATTATCAGGAATTACAAACTGGCATGATTAGATGTGGTATTGTTAAGGAGAATGAAGCTATGCTTGCATGTTTCATGGGTGGATTAAATAGAGAGATTCAGACTATTCTAGAGTATAAGGAGTATAATAATATCACTCGTTTATTCCATCTTGCTTGTAAAGCTGAACGTGAAGTGCAGGATCGACAGGCATTGGCGCGAACTAATTTTTCTGCAGGTCGATCTTCATCATGGACACCGCGTGCCTCCTCTACTCCCACACGTCCTACTGCAGCACCACTGACTTCAGCCGCCAACTCCAACTGAGATACAAGAAAACAGGCACCACCACCACCATCTGCCAAGAGTACACCTTCTGGGCCTGCCCAGAGCTCTTCTTCATCTATGGCATCAACAGGGCACACACATGATATTATTTGTCGTTGTTGTAAGGGAAGAGGTCATTATGCGAGAGAATGCCAATCTCCGCGTGTTATGATTGCTACTGAGGATGGTGGGTATGAGTCTACTAGTGAATATGATGAGGAGACTTTGGCTCTTATTACAAGTGAAGAACACGGTGGACATGATTCTGATCATGAGACGCAATACATGGCTCCTGAAGACGCTGACAGGTATGAATGTTTAGTTGCTCAACGTGTTTTGAGTGTGCAGGTCACACAAGCTGAGCAAAATCAGAGGCATAATTTGTTCCATACAAAGGGAGTTGTGAAGGAACGTTCTGTTCGCGTCATCATAGATGGAGGGAGCTGCAACAACTTGGCTAGCATGGAGATGGTGGAGAAGCTATCTCTCACCACAAGACCACATCCACATCCTTACTATATCCAATGGTTCAACAACAGCGGCAAGGTTAAGGTAACATGTACTGTTCGTGTGCATTTTAGTATCTCTACATATGCTGATTATGTTGATTGTGATGTGGTACCCATGCAAGCATGTTCCTTATTACTTGGTAGACCATGGCAATTTGATAAAAATTCTGTACACCATGGTAGAAACAATCAGTATACTCTTGTTCATAAGGATAAACATATTACTTTGCTTCCTATGACTCCTGATTCTATTTTGAAAGATGATATTAATAGAGCTAGTAAAGCAAAACAGGAGAAAAATAAGAGTGAAAATCAGATTGTGGCAAAAGAATTTGAGCAACAAATGAAGCCTAATAATAAAACATCTAGTGTTGCTTCTGAAATTAAATTGAAAAATGCGTGTTTACTTGCCACCAAATCTGATATTAATGAGCTAGATTTAAGCAAATCTGTTTGCTATGCTTTTGTGTGCAAAGAGGCATTATTTTCATTCGAGGACGTGCCTTCCTCTTTGCCTCCTGCTGTCACTAACATTTTGCAGGAGTTCGCTGACGTCTTTCCACAAGACGTGCCACCGGGATTACCACCTATTCGCGGGATTGAGCATCAGATTGACTTAATTCCCGGTGCTTCCTTGCCAAACCGTGCGCCATACCGTACCAATCCAGAGGAGACGAAGGAGATTATGCGTCAAGTACAGGAGCTGCTCGACAAAGGTTATATACGCGAATCTCTTAGTCCTTGTGCTGTTCCTATTATACTAGTGCCAAAAAAGGATGGTACGTCGCGTAAGTGTGTTGATTGTAGAGGCATTAATAATATTACTATTCGTTATTGTCATCCTATTCCTAGGCTAGATAATATGCTTGATGAATTGAGTGGCTCTACAATATTCTCCAAAGTTGATTTGCGTAGTGGATACCATCAAATTCGTATGAAATTGGGAGATGAATGGAAAACAGCATTTAAAACTAAGTTCGGTTTATATGAGTGGTTAGTCATGCCTTTTGGGTTAACTAATGCACCTAGTACTTTCATGAGAGTAATGAACGAAGTTTTACGTGCTTTCATTGGACGATTTGTGGTAGTTTACTTTGATGATATATTGATTTATAGCAGATCTTTGGAGGAACATTTACATGCTGTTTTTATTGCTCTACGTGATGCACGTTTGTTTGGTAACCTTGGGAAGTGCACCTTTTCACCGACCGGGTATCTTTTCTTGGCTATGTTGCTACTCCATAGGGAATTGAAGTTGATAAAGCCAAGATTGAAGCTATTGAGAGTTGGCCGCAGCCCAAAACGGTCACACAAGTGAGGAGTTTCCTTGGCCTCGCTGGTTTCTATAGGCGTTTTGTGAGAGATTTCAGTACCATTGCTGCACCTCTCAACGAGCTTACAAAGAAGGATGTGCCTTTTGTTTGGGGTACCGCACAGGAAGAAGCCTTCACGGTGTTGAAAGATAAGTTAACACATGCTCCTTTACTCCAACTTCCTGATTTTAATAAGACTTTTGAGCTTGAATGTGATGCTAGTGGAATTGGATTAGGAGGTGTGTTATTACAAGATGGCAAACCTGTTGCATACTTTTCTGAAAAATTGAGTGGGCCTAGTCTGGATTACTCTACTTATGATAAGGAATTATATGCTCTTGTTCAGACTTTGGAAACATGGCAACATTATTTATGGCCCAAAGAATTTGTTATTCATTCTGATCATGAATCTTTGAAACATATTAAAAGTCGAGCCAAACTGAACCGTAGACATGCTAAATGGGTTGAATTCATTGAGACTTTCCCTTATGTCATTAAACACAAGAAGTGTAAAGAAAATGTTATTGCTGATGCTTTGTCTCGTCGTTATACTATGCTTTCACAACTTGACTTTAAAATATTTGGTTTGGAGACCATCAAAGATCAATATGTGCATGATGCTGAATTTAAAGATGTATTGCAGAATTGTAAAGAAGGGAGAACATGGAACAAGTTCGTCGTTAACGATGGATTTGTGTTTCGTGCTAACAAGCTATGCATTCCAGCTAGCTCTGTTCGTGTTTTGTTGTTGCAGGAGGCGCATGGAGGAGGATTAATGGGACACTTTGGCGTAAAGAAGACGGAGGATGTACTTGCTACACATTTCTTTTGGCCAAAGATGAGACGGGATGTTGAGCGCTTTGTTGCTCGCTGCACTACATGTCAAAAAGCTAAGTCACGACTCAATCCTCATGGTTTATATATACCTTTGCCTGTACCTAGTGTTCCATGGGAGGATATATCTATGGACTTTGTTTTGGGTTTACCTCGAACAAAGAAGGGGAGGGATAGCATATTTGTTGTCGTGGATAGGTTCTCGAAAATGGCACACTTTATACCATGTCATAAAACCGATGATGCTGCTAATGTTGCTGATTTGTTCTTTCGTGAAATTATTCGCTTGCATGGTGTGCCAAATACTATTGTTTCAGATCGTGATACTAAATTTCTTAGCCACTTTTGGAGATGTTTATGGGCTAAGTTGGGGACTAAACTGCTTTTTAGTACTACTTGTCACCCCCAAACTGATGGACAAACTGAAGTAGTCAATAGAACTTTGTCTACTATGCTTAGGGCTGTTTTGAAGAATAATAAGAAAATATGGGAAGAATGCCTGCCTCATATTGAATTTGCTTATAATCGTTCATTGCAGTCTACTACTAAGATGTGCCCTTTTGATATTGTGTATGGTTTCCTACCTCGTGCACCCATTGATTTGTTGCCTCTTCCATCTTCGAAGAAGGTTAATTTTGATGCTAAACAACGTGCTGAATTGATCTTAAAAATGCATGAGTTAACTAAGGAGAACATTGAGCGTATGAATGCTAAATATAAACTTGTTGGAGATAAGGGTAGAAAACATGTTGTGTTTGCACCTGGAGATCTTGTTTGGTTACACTTGCGTAAGGATAGATTTCCTGATTTGCGCAAATCAAAGCTAATGCCACGTGCTGATGGTCCTTTTAAGGTGTTAGAGAAACTGAATGATAATGCATATAAACTTAAACTGCCTGCAGATTTTGGGGTTAGTCCCACTTTTAACATTGCAGATTTTAAGCCTTATTTGGGTGAGGAAGATGAGCTTCCGTCGAGGACGACTTCATTTCAAGAAGGGGAGGATGATGAGGACATCAATACCATTGTTACACCCACAGCCCCTGCTGCTATACATACTGGACCAATTACTAGAGCTCGCGCACGCCAATTAAATTATCAGGTACTTTCGTTTCTTGGTAATGATTCTAATGTTCATGAGAATATGATGCTGCCTAAAGTGGATACATTTGTTTTGCTTACGAATGAAGGGCCTAGCTTGGACAAGAAAGAGGAACATTGGAGCAAGTTCAAGCATGGAGATGATGGCATGCGCACGGGAAACAAGAACGGAGTTACAAGTGATGATTTCAGGACTTTGAAGCCACCATAATGAGTGCATGAAGCCTTGGACGAAATATACAAGATGCCACTTTATAAATTTCGTCTAGAGGCTATTATAGGTGCTGCGTCACCTTATTATTGGGCCAGGCCCATGTAATTTCGAAATACTTGAGTATAGGCTGTTTTTAGAGTCCGTATGTGTGGGGAAACAAGAGATAGGGTTGGTTTCGGACCCCTCCTTCAAGGGCCACAAAATTCCCCCTCTCTTCCTCCATATATACAGCCCTTAGGGCACCGTTTAGACTTTGGGTTTTGTTTAGATTAAAAGTTCACCATAGCTGCAACTTCGCGTACTTCGTCTGTGTTCAACGACCAGACCAAGACGTCACAGAACCCCACCTTGATCAATAAAGCTTTCATCTTATATTCGCAATATCCAGATTGCAAATCTTAGTTTCTTACTTGTTCTTCGTTTGCTTGCAGGAAATAGACCCTCGTGGTCAGGTTGATCGTGCTCCGGCGTGGTCAATAACCTCTCGGAGTTGGTTTAGCGATTGCTAAGGCGCGACGTCCTCGCACGTTTGTAGTCGGATCATCAAAGTCTACTCCACCAAAAACGATAGCCTCCATCTCATCGAAAGATGGGACACCTCTGCCTCTATCACATGAGTACAAATGTACTCAGGAAGACTTACATCAGAACTAACTACATATGCATCAGGTATCAACAAAGGGGTGGTGGAGTTTAACTGCAGCAAGCCAGCTTTGACTCAGTGGCTATCCTATACTATGACTACCAGCATTTTCTTTGAGGTGGGAAAGCGCACACGAGTCCACCTATTCACCATAACAATACACCACTATGGATCCGCTCCTGTCTCCCTACGAGAAGGCCATCCATAGCACTCACGCTTATCTTCCGCATTTTAGAGTATCCACTTCCAGTTATCTATGAACAATGTAAGCTTTCCAGGTAGTCCATATCCGAGGACACGGCTATTCGAATAGATCATTAACCCTGCAGGGGTGTACTTATTCACACATGCTCTCACCACTTACCACCATGTATCACGACAACCTTCAAGTGGAAGCATGTGGAGGGTGTCGGCCATGACCTGACTAACTACACAAGACTCTATTCCAGGTTTATAGCCTATTTGAGGTTGTATCCGTAAGGGAAGTCCGGCCGAGGTTTCTATCACGGCCCCAAACAATGAGAGCAGGGTTCCCAAGAGCACCCTTCGGGTGTCATCCTGGTACATCGTGCCTCGGTGTCTCTACCGCATCATAGCCCACCTGTTGTAGGGTGAAACCCTAGGGTAGATCTTTTCACACTTGGAGGGGGAAGGGATGGACACACAAGAAAACAAGGGGAAATCACTCAAACAAGCCCAAATCACACATCCACTAGAGTAGCATACATGAGATCCACAAGAATACAAGAACAATTCAAGGAAAATAGCACTAGGGTAAAGTTCTTCCCACTCCCAAGAGAGGTGAGGTCTTGATGATAATCTTCTCCAAGAGGAGGCCTTGAAATCCACAAGGATTCTTCTCCTAGGAGGCCTTGATCTCCAAGAGGAGGGGAAGATGAGCAAAGCTCTCTCAATGTCTATCCAATACTTTGCTAACCCCTTAAACAAGCTAGGTGAGGAGTACCTATAGGCTAGGGACGAAATTGGGGGAAAATGGGTGTACAAGGGTCTTTTGGCCCTAGTGAACGCAGGCACAAACCGGAAGGGTCCGGGCACCCGGAGAGAGATGCACCACGGAGGGCCAGGCACCCGGGGTGCGGAGGGCTGGGCACCCGGACCGGTCAGAGGGGCCTCGGCCTTGTTGCTGTAGGGGTCGGGCACCCGGGGGGTGAAGTCCCGGGCACCCGAGGTGGGGTGGCAACGCCCAGGCGAGGGACCGAGCACCCAGGCCCAACATCGCCGGGCACCCGGGGTGGGCAGGGACGACGCCCAGGTGGTGGCCGGGCACCCGGGGCTTGCAGGCGCGGCTGTAGGGGGGCCGGCCACCAAGGGCCATTTGGCTGGGCACCCGGGGCGGCCAAGGCCAGCACCAGGACGAGGGGCCGGGCACCCGGGGCCTTCCTGGCCAGGCACCCGGGGTGGCCAGGGTTGGTTCCCAGTCGGCGGCCGGGCACCCGGGGGTAGTGGGGCCCGGACACCCGGAGTGTCCATGAACTCCATTTCTTCATTCTTTCCGTGGTGTCCGTCTTCTTCCTTCTCCATGGTCGCTTGAATCTCCGTCCTTGCCTCTTCAAGATCAACTCCTTGGTACATAAGAATGCATAACATCTCCATTTGAGGTAGGACCCAATTCACATGTGAATCCGGACGAAACTCGAAGAGGAAAGAGTTAACCTCGATTTCGATGGCACGTGCGCGTGCTATTGTCATTGGTCCTCTTTGTGCTTGTGGTGGTGATGCAATGTCCATGGGGATGGTTGAGGGATGCTCCACATCATCTCCCCCCTCCCCTTGGGAGAGATCCGTCCGCGGATCATGATCTTCATCACCATTGTATTTGGCCAAGTCCTTGGCATTGAAGATGTCGCTTACATTGTACTTGTCACGTGGGATGTCGATCTTGTAGGCATTGTCATTGTAGCGTGCTAGCACCTTGAAGTGTCCATTGGCTCGTGGTAGTAGTTTGGACTTCCGTTCATTGGGGAAGCGGTCCTTGCGAAGATGGAGCCATATGAGATCTCCCGGTTGGAACACCATTGGTGTCTTGTTGATGTTGAGCTTGGTGGCGAGGCGTTGTACTTGACGCTCTATCGTGGACCTTGTTTCTTCATCCATCTTCTTGAGGTAGGTGGATCTTGCACTAGCATCCATGTTCGCTCGTTCATGGAGCGGTAGAGGAAGGATGTCCAAGGGCGACAAAGTGTTGAAGCCGTAGACAACCTCGAAGGGAGACTTGCCAGTAGTAGAGTGTCGTGCTCGGTTGTAGGCATACTCGGTGATGGGTAAGCACTCCTCCCACTCCTTGATGTTCTTCTTTATCAACATGCGTAGGAGAGTAGATAACGTCCGGTTGGTGACTTTCGTTTGGCCATCGGTTTGAGGATGATATGCCGTCGAGAATAGAAGCTTGGTGCCGAGCTTGGCGCATAGCGTCTTCCAAAAGTAGCTTAGGAACTTGACATCTCGGTCTGACACAATTGTCTTTGGCACTCCATGTAACCGCAAGATTTCCCTATAAAAAGATTTGCAACATGTGAAGCATCGTCTATCTTATTGCATGGGATGAAATGTGCCACTTTAAAGAATCGGTCCACAACAACAAATACAGAATCCTTGCCATTTTGAGTCCTAGGTAATCCAAGCACAAAATCCATTCTAATATCTTCCCATGGTTGATGTGGAATAGGAAGCGGCATATGTAAACCATGGGATTGAGCTTGTGACTTAGCTTTGCGACATGTAGAGCATCGGTTGGTGAAGCGTGAGACATTGTGAAACATCTTGGGCCAAAAGTAGTTTTTGGAGAGCGTGGAAAAAGTCTTGTCGCGTCCAAAGTGTCCCATAAGTCCTCCTCCATGAGCTTCTTGCAAAAGTAACAAATGAAGAGAAGACTCGGGGATGCATAGTTTGTTAGCTCTCATTAGATAACCATTCGTGATATGATAGTGCTCCCAAGATGTATGCGTCAAACACTTAACATACGGAATAGCAAAAGTAGCATCATTCTCATATAAGTCTTTGATATGCTCGAATCCAATAACATTCAATTCAAGTTGAGTAACTAACATGCACTTGCGGGAAAGAGCATCCGCCACAACATTTTCTTTGCCCTTAATGTACTTGATCACATAAGGGAAAGATTCAATAAATTCACTCCACTTAGCATGCGTTCTATTCAACTTGGTTTGACCTTTAAGGTATTTAAGTGTCTCATCATCGGTACGTATGACAAATTCATGTGGGCGGAGATAATGCTCCCAAACATGCAATACTCACACTAAAGCATACAATTCTTTGTCATAGATGGGATAGTTACGTTGAGCGCCGGAAAGTTTTTCGCTAAAGTATGCAACGGGGCGCTTTTCTTGCATCAAAACTCCGCCAATTCCATTACCACTAGCATCGTAATGAACCTCAAAAGTTTTGTCAAAATTAGGCAAAGCAAGAATTGGAGCATGTGTAAGCATAGATTTGAGCTCATCAAATGCGGTAGATTGCGAGGGTCCCCAAACAAAGGGTGCATTTTTCTTACTCAAAGCATGCAACGGTGCGGCAATAGTGCTAAAGTCTTTCACAAAGAGACGATAAAAACCCGCTAGACCAAGGAAACTACGCACTTGTGCAAATTAGTGGGTTGAGGCCAAGTTTTAATTGCTTCAATTTTAGACTCATCAACATGAACACCCTTGGAAGACACAACGAAACCCAAGAAAACAAGCTTGTCAACACCAAAAGTGCATTTTTCATATTGGCATAAAGACGTTCTTTTCGAAGAGTTTGCAAAACGGCCCTAAGATGATTTACATGATCTTTGAGGGATTTGCTAAACACAAGTATATCGTCAAAATAGACCACAACAAACACTCCAATGTATGGTCGAAGCACAAAATGCATAACACGCATGAAAGTACTGGGAGCTTCCGATAAACCCATAGACATAACTAACCACTCATACAAGCCAAATTTGCTTTTAAAAGTGGTTTTCCATTCATCACCTTCTTGTATGCGGATTTGATAATAGCCACTTTTAAGGTCGATTTTCGAGAAAATGGTGGCGCCGCTAAGCTCATCTAGCATATCGTCAAGGCGTGGAATGGGATGCCTATAGCGAACGATGATAGCATTGATGGGTCTACAATAGTAACACATGCGAAAACTACCGTCTTTCTTAGGCACAAGAATAACCGGAACGGCACATGGGATTAAGCTTTCACGTACATGTTCGTTGTCGATTAGTTGTTGTACTTGTCGTTGGATCTCCTTAGTTTCTTCGGGGTTGACGCGATACGGAGCCTTGTTCGGAAGAGGTGCGTCGGGGATGAGGTCGATCCGGTGTTTGATGCCACGTAGAGGAGGAAGACCCGGAGGTAGCTCATCGGGGAAGACATACGCAAATTCCTGCAACAAGTTAGAGAACACTGGAGGAAGATGGTTAGAAGTGTTAGTCCTTGCCACTTTATCTTTGCACACTAGGACATAGTGTATGACACTAGATGGGTTCTCACACACTTCTCTCATCTCTCTTTTTGTGGCTAGGAGGACTAAGTTTTTCTCTCTCGGCGTAGAGTCACTCAATTTGGGCTTGTGGTGGTTCACTCCCTCACTAGTCTCTCCATGATGGGTGGATGCTTGCTTGTTGGTGATCACTTGATTTGGTGACATAGGCCATAGCACGTACTCCTTGCCCTTCATCTTGAAGCTATAGTGGTTGGTTCTTCCATTGTGGATGACGCAGCGGTCGAATTGCCAAGGTCTCCCTAAGAGGAGATGGCACACAGACATAGGGACCACATCACACTCCAAGGTATCCTCGTAAGCGCCGATCTTGAAGGAAACTTGCACGGTGTGCTCCACTTGAATGGTGCCGGAGTCGCTAAGCCATTGGACCTTGTAGGGGCAAGGATGCTTCTTCTTGACCAATTGTAGCTTGGAACATAGCTCTTCACTTGCCAAATTGTGGCCACTTCCTCCATCGTCGATGACCTTCATGGAACGACCATTGATGCCGGCCTTTGTGTGGAAGATGTGGCATCGTTGGTCTTTGTCTTGGTGGTGTTGAAGGGTCAAGACCTTGGAGACCATGAGAGTGGGACTTGAATCATTGTCGCAAAAGACTTGATCATCTTCATCTTCGTTCACGCGCCGGTGCATGGCCACATGCTCAAGGGCTTCCATTTCTTCATCACTCATGGAGTCGTATGTGCCATCATCATTGATAATCATGGTTTGCTTGTTGATGCATTGAAAGACTTATGTCCTCGGCAACCACATGTGAAACACTTGAGAGAATTTGTCTTGTCGGGGTCGTCCGGTGGCGCCGATGACGAAGTATTTTTGGATTTCTAGTTGCTTGCCGGAGGACGAGTCGAGGAAGGCATAACTTGCTTGGAACTTGACTTGTCTCCGGTACTTGGTGAAGCTCTAGTTGAGGTAGGAGGTGCCGAAGTCGTGGGAGCTTGAGTGTAGGAGTCGTAGGTCTTGGAAGAGTACTTGGCGTACTTGAAGTCATCTTGTACTTGTCGCTCGGCCTTGGTTGCTTGATGAACTAGCTCGAGAAGGTTGGAGTAGGGTTGGAAGTCGACAATCCGCTTGATTGGGTGATTGAGGCCATTCAAGAAGCGTGCCATAGTTTGTTCGTCATCTTCCTTGACATTGGCTCGTATCATGGCAATCTCCATTTCTTGGTAGTATTCTTCCACCGTCTTCGTGCCTTGCTTGAGAAATTGCAACTTCTTGAAAAGATCGCGTGTGTAGTGTGTAGGCACGAAGCGAGCTCTCATGACATCCTTCATTTGAGCCCAAGTTGTGATGGGTGGTTCGCCGCTTGCTTCTCGTCGCTCGATCACTTGTTCCCACCAAATGAGGACGTTGTCTTGAAACTCGAGTGAGGCCATGGTGATCTTCTTTTCCTCGTCATAGTTGTGAAGACGGAATATCTTGTCGACTTTCAATGCCCATGAGAGATATTCTTCGGGATCATTGCTTCCAGAGAACTTGGGCATGGTGAACTTGAGTTTGCCGTAGCGTAGTTCTTCATCATAGTGGCGGTTTTGATGTTGCTCTTGGCGTGGAGAAAGGTCCTCAAACGCTCGTTCCGCTTGATGTCGCTCTTGGCATGGAGGGGGTCTTCAAGCACTCATTCCGCTTGATGTCGCTCTTGGCGTGGCAGGGGTCTTCAAGCACTCGTTCCGCTTGATGTCGCTCTTGACATGGAGGAGGACGAGGCATATGAGCTTGGTTTCATCTTTCTTGTTGCTCTTCACGTCGAGCGGCTTCTTCTTGTCATGCTTGGCGAAGTTCTTCCTCTTGCTCGCATACTAGGCGGCTGCGAGCGGCAACGGCTCTAGTGGACTCGCGGAGTGCGTCTTGAGCTGCTTGAGCTCGAGCTTCATGACTTTGTTGCTCTTGATCCTCGGCGTCTTGTTCTTGGCGTCTTGCCCTTTCATGTGCTCGGACTCGGTCTTGCAACCCATTGCCATGGAATGGATTTTTTTGAGCTTGGCGATCTTGAGTGTCGTCGCGGCGAGGAAATGGAGGTCGTGGCGGACTCGCATCGAAAGAAGAGTATGCCGACGAGTGGCAACTTGAGTGTCGACTTGAGTGGCGCCGTCTTGGTGAAGAGGTTGAGGAAGACGTGCGGCTCATGATCATGTTGCGGAATTCTTCCATTTGTTTGGAGAGCTTAGCGTCTAGGTAGTCATGGTTCCTTTCTTCCGATTGACGAAGGTCGGTGGCGAGTTGCTCAATGCGATCACCCGAACCTTCACTTTCTTGATGGAGAGCTCGTTGGGTGACGAAGAAGTGGTTCTTGGTGACGTAGTTGCGTTCGTCATCTTGCTCCACGAAGAGTGGGTTCATCGAAGAAGAAGGCCTATCCATCATAACCAAGTGGAGGTGAGTAGGAAAGTGAGAGAACAATACCGAAGTTACCTTTTACGAAGATTGTGGATGTATCGAGTATCGCTCAATGTAATGCTACAATAGTAGAATTGGTACCGGGTTTGTTTCTCACACCTACACAAGTAAAGCTTATGGAGGAGCTTGGTTAGGATGAGTGGCACAAAATGTCAAGCAAATGTCAGTCAAGATATCGATAAGGTTGAGAAGGTTCACCAAATTGCAAGTAAAGCAAATAGATCAAACCCAAGAATATCACTAGGAACACACACACGGAAGATAGATGGGATCCGCACAACCAAGGAGTGCGCTCAAGATGTGTGACCACAGAAAATGCTCTTGTCGTACGGATGCTAGAGAGACGCTAGCTTGATTGCTCCAATGGGCTAGATATGCTTGTGCACCAACCTATGAGAGAAACGTGCCGTATTCAATCCCAAGTATCCTAAGTATGTAATGACCAAGATGATGTAGCGATGCAAAATGGCTCGATGCTATTGCCTACAAGCTCTTTGTTTCTCCTCTTTTGCTTAAAAGCTTCTCTCTCTTTTTTTGACTATGCCACTATGCTTGATTTGCGAGCCAAAATATGAGACAAGTATGTAAGATATGCACGGGAGAGACTTATGGCACAATGATGATAGCAAGATGATTTGCACGCTAAATGTAGCTATGCAGAGTAGGCGTATCACTAAGGTGCACAAAGAGCGTGGCCCAGCAATTCTCAACTCGCTAGTCTCGATAGGTAAGTGACGCAAAATGGCTCGGGTTATCAATGCAATGGCAAGGAAATGTACTAAGTGTCATCGAGGTTACCGTCCTTGCTTACGGTTGGTATGAGGATGATGTGGTCGTTGTCGATGTCGAGGTCGATGCGATGATGAAGAGCGGTGTCGTCGATGTCAAACCGTTCCTAAGTAGCCGAAACACCTTAGGAAATGGAAACCGCAACTCAAAATCGATCAAATGCGAAAGGTGGGTGCTTTTATGATGAAAATTTTGATGGAGGCAAATGGTGGTGGTATTGATATATGTGGATGGGGGATGTCACGAGCTACAAAACGAGCTAAAGAACACAAAAAATGGACTTCAGAGGTGAAAGTTATGGCCGAAATGGTGTTCTTGGTGGGCTGATTCTGGGGGGTGCGGGCACCTGGGGGTACGAGGTGCGGATGCCGGGGTGGTCAGGGAAAACAGGCCCGGGGGTGCGTGCACCCGGGGGTTCGAGGTGCGGGTGTCCGGGGGTCTCCAATTTGGGCGGAAATTTTTGGGAAATGGCCAAATTCAGTGGATTTCATGGTGGGAATGGTGGGGATGATTGGGTAGGGGCTAGATCCACTTGCCAAACAACAAATCCATGAACCCAAACAACCAAATCTCACAAGATCCAACAAATTGCAAGAAAAAAATTTGGGGCTATTTTTGTGGGGATTTTTGAATTAGGACGAAAAACAACAAAATCAAGCTAGCAAATGGGGGGTAGGGACTCCAAGATGTGAATCAACCCTGCTCATGTTACCAAGATGTTGTAGGGTGAAACCCTAGGGTAGATCTTTTCACACCTGGAGGGGGGGAAAGCGATGAACACACAAGAACACAAGGGGCAAATCACTCAAACAAACCCAAATCACACATCCACTAGAGTAGCATACATGAGATCCACAAGAATACAAGAACAATTCAAGGAAAATAGCACTCGGGTAAAGTTCTTCCCACTCCCAAGAGACGTGAGGTCTTGATGATAATCTTCTCCAAGAGGAGGCCTTGAAATCCACAAGGATTCTTCTCCTAGGAGGTCTTGATCTCCAAGAGGAGGGGAAGATGAGCAAAGCTCTCTCAATGTATATCCAATACTTTGCTAACCCCTCAAACAAGCTAGATGAGGAGTACTTATAGGCTAGGGACGAAATTGGGGAAACGGGGGTACAAGGGTCTTTTGCCCCTAGTGCACGCGGGCACAAACCGGACGGGTCCGGGAACCCGGGGTAAAGTGGCCCGGGCACCCGGAGAGAGATGCACCAGGGAGGGTCGGGCAACCGGGGTGCGGAGGGCCGGGCACCCGGACCGGTCAGAGGGGCCTCGGCCTTGTGGCTGTAGGGGCCGGGCACCCGGGGCAGGCTGGCAGTGCCCAGGCGAGGGACCGGGCACCCGGGGCGGGCAGGGGTGACGCCCAGGTGGTGGCCGGGCACCCGGGGCTGGCAGGCGCGATGTAGGGGGGCCGGGCACCCAGGGCCATTTGGCCCAGCACCCGGGGCGGCCAAGGCCAATGCTAGGACGAGGGGCCGGGCACCCGGGGTAGCCAGGGTTGGTTCCTAGCCGGCGGCCGGGCACCCGGGGGTAGAGGGGCCCAGGCACCCGGATTGTCTAGGAACTCCGTTTCTTCGTTTTTTCTGTGGCGTCCGTCTTCTTCCTTCTCCATGGTCGCTTGAATCTCCATCCTTGCCTCTTCACGATCAACTCCTTGGTACCTAAGAATGCATAACATCTCCGTTTGAGGTAGGACCCAATTCACATGTGAACCCGGACGAAACTCGAAGAGGAAAGAGATAACCTTGGTTTCGATGGCACGTGCGCGTGCTCTTGTCATTGGTCCTCTTTGTGCTTGTGGTGGTGACAGAATGTCCATGCAGATGGTCGAGGAATGCTCCGCATCACCACCCCTAGGGTCAACGCTATGCACGGCCCCGAACACATATCCTACAAACACCAGAAACTACTTGCAACTCCTGGAAAAAGATCAAGGCGATTAATAAGTCGAGAGGGGCCGAGTTATGGCAACCCAATGTGTGGTAGTAACTGTCTTGGATCACAAACACGGAACTCGGTTCCTGAGGACGGTCCCAATGAGACAACCCACCATGTACTCCTACATGGCATCTCATTGCTACCTTTACCGAACCGTCTTCACACACTTAGCTCTCAAAAGTAGGACATGTTCACCACCATTCCAATCCATCACAGATGAATCAGACCTGACACAACTCTAAGCATAGTAGGCATAACAAGCAAGCATGAATTAGTAGGCACATCATGGCTCAAATGACTCCTACTCATGCTAGTGGGTTTTACTAATTACTGTGGCAAAGACAGGTCATGCAGAGGAATCGGTTCAACTACCGCAACATGTAACGGTTGAATTGTTGTTGTCCTAATGCAGTAAAAGAGAGCAAGAGCGAGAGAGTGGGATTGTATCAGAATGCTCAATGGGCATTTGCTTGCCTAGCACTTCTGAAGATAGTATAGCTCTTCATTGGTGTCAACGATCACAACATCGGAATCGTCTTCTACCGAGGAGGAACAAACACTGGCAAACAAGAAGGAACACAATCAATGCAATGCAACAATATGATGCACGATCATGTCATGGCAATATGTTGTGATTTGGGCTAATGCAGCTAGCAACAATTTGAATG
The DNA here is from genome assembly GCA_011799875.1 of Thinopyrum elongatum. Classification (NCBI taxonomy): domain Eukaryota; kingdom Viridiplantae; phylum Streptophyta; class Magnoliopsida; order Poales; family Poaceae; genus Thinopyrum; species Thinopyrum elongatum. Next base: position 182,131,547 of record CM022301.1, read on the forward strand.
GAGTTGGCTTGAACACAAGATTCAAATTCAAGAATCGGGACATTTTGGCTCAGATTTATCGTAGTTTTGCCGAAGGAGCAACCCCTTTTTCACTTTAAATTGGTTCAAGTACGCATAATTTCTGACTTTTCGTGGAGGACTAGATCCAGTAACCGGTGGTCTCTGGCTGACCGATATGGCACACCATACTCCATATAAGACATTTCAAATGCCATTTATTCAAATTGTCGCATAGAACAGCTTTAAGTTGTTCAAACATGCATGAAAATGCCATAAATAGATTCTCCATATTTTACTGATAATTTTTCACATATAACTTATTTCATTTGGAGTTACAGTTGAATTTCTATGAGTTTTAGAAGTTTATAGCATTTTATGGATTTTCCTGGTTATTCTAAATTAAACTAAATCCAGTAAATGATTTACGGCATCAGCATGACATCAGTAGTTAAAGGCACGGCTGACCAATGGGGCTAGCTCAACGTTGACGTGGCGGAGTCAAACTGACTTTTGGGGCCAGCTGGATTAATCTAAACTAAACAGGAAATATATCCCGGGGTTAATTAGGGCACGGGGCCCACATGGCAGTGTCTCGTGGAATGGGTTTAGCACTAATTAACCGTGCACATCGGCGGTTGACGATGACGCTAATCCGGCATGGTGGTGCTCGTCGGCCGGCTGATTCCGGCCACGAGAGGTCGCGTGCTTGGGAGTTACAGATGTAGCGCACCAAGCCACGTCGTATGGTAGTGGTGGCTCGTGTTAGGATGGCGTGTGGCAATGGTGGTGATGATTTTAGCAATGGCCAGAGCTCGGGTGCGTGCGGGTGCGGTGCTACAGTGTGCAAGGGGAGGAGCTGGTGGGCTAGGTGGCAACCACGATTAACCATGAGCACCCTGGTGCCACGGGTTCAAGCGGAGGGGCTCGCGAGCGATGAGCTCAATGGCCATGGTGGCGGCCGGAGCTTGGTCATGACGGGAATGGTAGCTAGGAGATGCTAACGACAGCGAGAGCAAGGTGGAAATGAAGACGAGCTCACATAGGATCTTCTGGACGGCTCACAGCGCCCGGGGAGGCGCTGTGGACGACGAATCAACGACGGCGATCTTCGGAGGCTGATGATGAAAATGATGATGCTGGAGAGGATTTAGGGTATCCCAGCTCGCATGTGTCGGAGGAGAGCTTCAAGGTGTCCAGGTGGACCACGAGGACACCGAGGGGCGACGGTTTGTGGGCTGTGGACACGGCGTTTTGCGGTGGCGCACTCCAGCTCATTCGGGCAGCCATGAGAGAGAGAGAGAGAGAGAGAGCAAAGGGGAGGGAAGAAGCTACGGTTGAGAGAGAGAGAGAGGTCAGTGGGTGTGTGGCGACTCCAGGGACGTCCAGGCCATCGAGGGGCACGCAGGCAGGGTGGAGGTGTCAGGGGCACGTGCCCGCACGCGGGGGTCATCCTTGGAGGAGCTTGAGGACGGTGGCGCTGGTGGGCCGGGCCTTTGCTACAGTAGCAGGCCGAGGTAAGCAAGGTGAGTTTGCTTCTTTTTTCCTTTTCTTTCTATTTTCTAATTCTTCATTCTGTTTTAAATTTAATTGCAAACCAAAACACTTTGGTTAATTCTATAAATTTTTGTGGGGCATATTTGAGTTATTCTCAAACCACACAGCAAATTTCAGAATATTTGGAGCAACCAATATTTAATGGTATATTTTAAACTCCAACTCAAATACCATTATGATTTAATTCAATGACCAAAATGTGTCCAAATAATATGAAACCAATCTTGTTGGGAGTTTCACATTATTCCAAAAATGTGAGCATTTTTAAGGGCATTTTGGGATCATTGAAAATATATTTGGTTGAACCTAGTTTGAATTCCATTTGGTTCTTGGGTTTGGACATCCCCATTTCAACTTTAATTGAATTTAAACATGATGCATGGATGCTTAGTGCAACTATTTACAATCAATTCTACGGTTGTGACATCAACTTATAGAACTCTTTGTTGGGAGCTCTCTCTCACAGTCCATTTGATTTAAAAAAAACATGCTTTAATAAAGTCTCCATTAAATGCATCAGGCCCTGAAGATTTATCATAAGGGATATGTTTAATAACCTCATCAATTTCCTTCTTTGAGAAAGGTACTTCAAGTTCTTCTAGTCTATCTAACCCTTTAATGAGAGAGGTGAAGTCCAGCAGATTACTGGTGTGGGTAGACTATCCTAGCCTGTCTTTAAATGATATCCACAGAATAACAGCTTGGTTGAAGTGTTCTATGTGCTCATTGCCCAGATCATCTTGTAACACTTTGATGTAATTATGCTTGTATTTAATAGTTTCCTTGGCTTGAAAAAGTTGAGTTCACATCTCCAAACTTCACCCATCTAATTGGTGCTCTCTATCTGAGCATGTCTCTTCTATTTCTTTCTAAGAGGGTGAGTTCTCTAAATTCTTCAAACATGCCCCACATCATGAAGACTGCATTGGTGGCTTTGATAATGCCAGCAAGGTTAGATATATTCTTGCTCCAATTTTCAGGCCTTTTCTAAGCCTCTAAAATTTGGTATTGACCAGCTTTGCACTATTAGCCTTTTGTAAAGGTTGATTCCAGATGCTCTACACAGTCCCTTTGAAGTTTTGATGTTCTAGCCAGAAGTTTGCAAACCTGAAAGTTTGTGCCTTGTGAATGCTAGTGCCAAAAGTGATGACAAAAGGAGTATGATCTGGCATTGGCTTGGATAGAGGAAATAGCAAGGTGTTGGGATAATTGGAGGACCAACAATCAGAAGTAAATATCCAATTAATATTCTCCAACAAAGGTGCTTGCTGGATATTACTCCACGTGTAGTTCATGCCTTTAAGTGGAATTTCCACTAATGCCAAAGCGCTAATCACCTCATTAAACTGCATCATTTGGTTCATGTCCCCAGTTCCAGTGTTTCTATTGTGTGGATACCTAATATAATTGAAATCTCCATCAATAAACCAATCGGTGTCATCTAGCATATGAACCAATTCAGAAAAATGTTTCTTCCTTCACTGTCACATGGACCATAAATGTTTGATAAAATCCAAGAGCTACCAGTATGAACACAAGTGAATCCGAGTGATGGGGAAAAAGAATTTTTTAAGAGACACGAGTGCTATCAAAAGATTCTCTTCTTGTTTCATGTAAACAAATCACTGAGCAGACTAGCTTCAATTTTATTGGAAATGGCAAGCCACTTGTTGCTATAGTTAATGCCCCTCACATTCCAATTTAGTATGCTCCGCGATCTATGCATTGAGAATTAAGAAATTTCAGACCGCAAGACATCATATGGAACCAACCAGGTTCAGACACAACATGGTATTCGGTTATCTTACACACCCACAATGTCAAGTGGCTCAAAATAGGGCAGAGTAGAAGCAATACAAATATATGTCATGTTATTAACCCAACTACTACTTTGCATATTCATGTAGATCATTTGTCCAAGCTTCTCTGCTCGTCCCACCAGGTTGGCTGCTTCACTCCCTTTTTAGCCTTATATTTGTGAAGATTTTCCTCAGTGCAGACTTTGGAATCAACCTTGTAGTAAGAGGAATTCAAATTTTTAACCACCTTACTGTTACAAAGAGGTGGCTTGGCAAGGCAAGCCATCTAGTTATCATTATGACAATTTTTTTCTTAAAACGTTTATTAAGATGTCGCAGTCTTGCACTTCTTCTTACCTTATATTCCACCAATGGTGCCCTATCCTTTCCTTTACCCTTGAGGTGCAAAGCACTGGTGCAAGATACAACCTTCTCAGGGCACATTCCTTTGCAGATCTGCAATAATGAGGTGAAGAGGACATCACTACTACAGTTACACCCACAACCCTTGCTGCTACATATACTGGACCAATTACTAGAGCTCGCGCACGCCAATTAAATTACAAGGTACTTTCATTTCTTGTTAACGATTCTAATGTTCATGAGAATATGATGCTGCCTAAATTGGATACATTTCTTTTGCTTACAAATGAAGAACCCAGCATGGACAAGAAGAATGAACATTGGAGCATGATCAAGCATGGAGAGGATGGCGTGCACAAGGGGAACAAGAACGAAGTTTCCAGTGGAGTTTTCAGCACTTTGAAGCCACCATGATGACATACAACAACATGGACAAAATATACAAGATTATAGCTTATAATAGGTGTTGCGTCACCTTATTTTTCGGCCTGGCCAATGTATTTTCGAAATACTACTTATAGGCTATTTTCTAAAGTCCGTATTTTAGGGGAAACAATTCAGGAGGTGTTTTAGTCCCACCTTGCCAAGGCTGGACGAAATTGTTAGAAATATTCCCTAAAGGAAATAATATTTGTATTAGTATATTTCCATATTCATAATTAAATAGTTTAAATTCTATGCTATAACTGCTATGATCATGGAATATGTGATTCAGTGGATAACTCATATGCACATGTGGAATGATAGACGGTTAATTAAAAGATTCTGAGTCTTGCCTCTAGGACTAGCTCAAGTGTTGTTGGTGATCATGTTTTCCGGATCGTAGGATATCATTTAAGTGTTAAATGATAGTCCTAAAACAACATTGAGGTTATGACATTGGAAGATCGTTCATATTGAATCAACCCAAAATTGTCTGTTATGAATTGAATAATAGCGTCTGTAATCAATTGTAATAACACAGAGTGTGAACATTAAAAGAATTTGATCCTTAGACCGTGAGAGTACCGTAGTCACTTCTTACCGTATGGTGGGCTTTGGGTTTGTTCAAACGTCGCCTCTAACACGGTGATCATAACGACAACTTACGGGTTCATTGTAAAGTTTGAGTAGGGACTAGATAGCTCGAGAGTGGGATTTGCTCCTCCGATGATGGAGAGATATTCTTAGGCCATCTCGGTGTGACGACGTCCATCATCGTCTGGTTAGACACAGGTGTCTACGTCACGGGGATGCCGTAACATGACAACGAGAAAAAGGAACAAAACCGGTAACGAGGATTTCGGTATAGTGAGCATGTGTTGACTCGGGAGGATACCGATGCATCCTGAGTTTTGTAATATATCACGAAGCAAAGGGAACATTACTTGATAACCAAAGTTTCACTCGAATATTGTTCGTGCGCTCATAGGGATCGATATGGGCGTCCACGGTTCCACTATCGATCATTGAACGAAGGGGTTTCGTTCATGTCCATGAGTTACCAAACCTATGGGGTAACAAGCTTTAGTCAATCATGATCTACTAAGTGTTAGTAGTACGGGAATGATGAGAATATATTTGTGGAATTATTTAATTAATATTCGTAGTAGTTTCGAGAGGAATCCGAAAGTGATTCGGGGTCACTGGAAGGGTTTTTCTGAATATCGGGTAATACTGGGTAGTACCGATAGTTAATATATAGGTGGAAAATGTTTTCGGGGATGTTAAATGATATATAAAATTATCTGAAAATAATTTATAACACTTTTATATTTAATTTAATATCAATGGGCCTTAAAAGGCCAAGAGGTGGAAGGGAACTTGGGCCACAAGGGCCCAAGTGGGGGAGGCGCCCCTTCCCTAAAGAAGGAGGCCGAATTGGGGTTGAGTAGGAGTAAGACTCCTCCCCTCTGGCCGGTGCACCAAGGGGGAGTCCTTCTGTTGTAGGGTGGAGACCCTAAGTGGAGATATTTCACAAATTAGAGGGGATCCACGAAGAACATGAAGAACAAAAGGGGAAATAACAAGAGGAACACTCAAGAACAAGTCCAATCACACATCCACTAGACTCACAAACACATGAGATTCACAAGGTACAAGAACAATCAAAGGGAAACAAGATACATGGTAAAGTTCATCCCAAATCCTATGAAGGAGATGAGGTCTTGATGATCTAGATAGATCCTTCCCTTAAGGAAGTCTTGAATCCCTAAGGATCTTCTCCAATGGAGGTCTTGAACTCCGATGGAATGTTCTCTCTCTCTCTCTCTCAAGAGGAATCCCACAAGGGGAGGTACATGAGCTAAGCTCTAATGTCTAGATCTATACTTAGCTAACCCTAAATGGAGGAGGAAGAGGAGTATATATAGGTAAGGGATGAAGGGGTAAGGAGGGGCGAAATGGGAATACATGGGCAAAGCCTGATACGTCTCCGTCATATCTAATTTTCCTAATGCTTTTACTCTTGTTTTGGACTCTAATTTGCATGAGTTGAATGAAACTAACCCAGACTGACGCTATTTTCAGCAGAACTACCATGGTGTTGTTTTTGTGCCGAAATAAAAGTTCTCGGAATGGAACGAAACTTTTTGGAGAATTTTTATACAATAAAAGAAAAATACTGGAGCCAGGAACCACCGGAGGGGGGTCCCTGGGGGAGCACAACCCACCAGGGCGCCCCCCCCCCCCACCTGGCGCGCCCAGGTGGGTTGTACCCACCTGGTGGCCCCGCTGACCCTATCTTCGACGCCATAAAATCCTATTTTTGGAGAAAAAATAAGGGAGAAAGAATTATCGCGTTTCACAAGATGGAGCCGCTGCCACCTCATGTTCTTCATCGGGAGGCCAGATCTGGAGTCCGTTTGGGGCTTCGGAGAGGGGAATCTTCGATCTTCGTCATCACCAACCCTTCTCCATCGCGAATTCCATGATGCTCCCCACCGGGAGTGAGTAATTCCTTCGTAGGCTCGCTGGTCGGTGAGGGAGTTGGATGAGATTCATCATGTAATCGAGTTAGTTTTGATAGGGTTTGATCCCTAGTATTCATTATGTTCTAAGATTGATGTTGCTATGACTTTGCCATGCTTAATGCTTGTCACTTTGGGCCCGGGTGCTATGATTTCAGATCTGAACCGTTTATGTTATCACATTTATATCTATGTTCTAGATCCGATCTTGCAAGTTATAGTCACCTATTACGTGTTATGATCCGTAAACCCCGGAGTGACAATAGTCGGGATACTTTCCGGTGATGACCGTAGTTTGAGGAGTTCATGTATTCACTATGTGCTAATGCTTTGTTCCGGTTCTCTATTAAAAGGAGGCCTTAATATCCCTTAGTTTTCTTATGGACCCCGCTGCCACGGGAGGCTAGGACAAAAGATGTCATGCAAGTTCTTTCCATAAGCACGTATGACTATTTACGGAATGCATGCCTACATTATATTTATGAACTGGAGCTGGTGCCGTATCGCCCTAGGTTATGACTGTTATATGATGAATATCATCCAACGAATTCACCGATCCAATGCTTACGAATTTATCACATATTGTTTCTGCTAAGTTACTATTGCTATTGCTGCTGTCACGACTGCTACAAAATTATTGCTATCACTGTCACCGTTACCGTTACTGTTACCACTACTATCAAAACTATCATATTACTGTGCTACTGATCATCTTGCTGCAGATAATTAATCTCCAGGTGTGGTTGAATTGACAACTCAGCTGCTAATACTTGCAAATATTCTTTGGCTCCCCTTGTGTCGAATCTATAAATTTGGGTTGAATACTCCTCGAAAACTGTTGCGATCCCCTATACTTGTGGGTTATCAAGACCTTTTTCTGGTGTCGTTGCCTGGGAGCATAGCTATATTTATTGAGTCACTTGGGATTATTATCAATTTATCACTATGAAGAATCTGAAGGATACTAAGACTAAGATTTTTCCCTCTAAGATGAGGGGAGGTAAGGAACTGCCATCACACTCTGCACTTGATTCGCCTTCTATTTTGAGTAGACTTGCAACACCACCACATGCTATTAATCCTGATATGCCGCAAGTTATTGATGATGCTACTTCTATGAATACTACTCATGATGATGCTAGTACCTTGCTTGATGATGGTGTGCCACTAGGTGATTTTCTTGATGAACAAATTGCTAGAGCTAAAGATATCAAGAATGCTGAAATTGATGAAATTGTTGAAACTGATGAAATGCCTGAAACTGAAAATCTTGAAACACCTATTAGACCTAGATCTCCTAGATATGAATTGCCTAAGGTACCTGAAGGTTATGTTATGGATGAGGAGACAGCTAGAGATTTTCTTGCTTGCAATGATAGAGATGATCTTAAGAAATTATTATGCAAACTAAAAGAGAAATCTTTGAATGCTAGAATGAAATGTGATCCTAAGTTTGCTACTTCACCTATCTTTGTTGATGATAAGGATTATGAATTCTATGTCGACCCAGAGTTAATTACTTTGGTAGAATCTGATCCTTTTCATGGTTATGAAACTAAAACTGTTGTGGCACACCTTACTAAATTGAATGATATAGCCACCCTTTTTGCTCATGAGGATAAAATTTGCTATTACTATATTCTCAAATTATTTCCGTTCTCATTAAAGGGTGATGCTAAGATATGGTACAATACTCTTGCTCCTGGTTGTGTGCGTAGTCCCCAGGATATGATTTATTACTTCTCTGAAAAATATTTTCCTGCTCATAAGAAACAAGCTGCCTTACAGGAAATATTTAACTTTATGCAAATTGAAGAAGAGAGTCTCCCACAAGCTTGGGGGAGGCTCCTCCAATTGCTTAATGATTTGCCTGATCATCCTCTTAAGAAAAATGAAATACTTGATATCTTCTATAATGGACTAACCGATGCTTCTAGGGACTTCCTAGATAGTTGTGCTGGTTGTGTTTTCAGGGAACGAATTGTTGAACAAGCTGAGAAATTATTGAATAATATATTGAAAAATTATGATGATTGGACTCTTCCTGAACCACTGCATAAACCCACTCCAAAGAAGAGGGGTATCTTATATCTCAGTCCGGAAGATATGCAAGAGGCAAAGAAATCTATGAAAGAAAAAGGTATTAAAGTAGAGGATGTTAAAATTTTAGCTCGTATTGAAGAGATACATGGACTTGACACACCACCACCCAAGGTGGTAGAGGTAAATTCTTTAATGAAATTTAATGAAAGGGACAATCATTATAATATGCATCCTAGTCAATGCCTTTATGAGTTTGATAATTACATTAGAAAGCAAGATCACTTCAATGAAAATGTTATGAAACAATTGAAATATAATTCTGATATGATTGCTCACTTGAGTGATTTGTTATTTAGAATCTCCAATGATGTTAGAGGTGTAGGAAAACATGCCTCTATGGTTCAAACTCAACTAGAACAAGTTGCTAAATCTCAAAGAGAATTGCTTGATGAAATGAATAATAATATAAATGACTTTGTTGTTAGAGTAGCAACTTGAGGAGGTAAATGACTCAGGAACCACTTTATCCTGAAGGTCATCCTAAAAGAATTGAATAAGACTCTCAAAGAATTAACACTGATGCACCTAGCCCTTCTAGAAAGAAGAAGAAAAAGAAAAATGATAGGACTTTGCATGCCTCTAGTGAACCTGAAATAGAAAAACCTCCTGATAATGACAATGATGTTTCTATCTCTGATGCTGAAACTCAATCTGGTAATCAACATTCACCTAGTGATAATGAAAAAGATAATGATGATGTTCATGAAGACACCCAACCAGATAATGATGTTGAGATAGAACCAGCTGTTGATCTTGATAACCCACAACCTAAAAATAAAAGATATGATAAAAGAGACTTCGTTGCTAGAAAACATGGAAAAGAAAGAGAACCATGGGTTCAAAAACCCATGCCCTTTCCACCTAAATCAACTAAGAAGAAAGATGATGAAGATTTTGAACGCTTTGCTGAAATGCTTAGGCCAGTCTTTTTGCGCACTCGTTTGACTGATATATTAAAGATGGCCCCTTATGCAAAATATATGAAAGACATCATTTCTAATAAAAGAAAAATACCGGATGCTGAAATATCCACTATGCTTGCTAATTATTCTTTTAAGGTTGGAGTACCTAAAAAACTTGGAGATCCAGGAATACCAACTATACCTTGCTCCATAAAAAGAAATTATGTCAAAACTGCTTTGTGTGATTTAGGAGTTGGTGTTAGTGTTATGCCTTTCTATTTATATAAAAGACTTGATTTGAATAAACTCACACCTACTGAAATATCTTTGCAAATGGCTGACAAATCAACTGCCATACCTATCGGTATTTGTGAGGATGTGCCTGTTGTTGTTGCAAATGTTACTATCTTAACTGACTTTGTTATACTTGAGATGCCTGAGGACGACAACATGTCGATTATCCTTGGTAGACCCTTCTTGAATACTGCAGGGGCTGTTATTGATTGCAATAAAAGCAAGGTCACCTTTCATATCAATGGTAATGAGCATACGGTACACTTTCCGAAGAAACAATTCCAAGTGAATGGTATTGATGTTACTGAAAAATCTCCGACACTCACTATTGGAAGTTTTCAACTACCTCTACCTACTGCCAAAAAGAAATATCAAATGCTTATTGTTGGGGACATGCATATCCCTGTTGAGGTAACTTAGTGTTTTACGAAAGTTCTTCGGTTTCATGCTAATCGAAAGTGGTTGTTAGTAAGACTTGATCAACCTTATTAATGGATCATTTTTTAGAGGTATGAAGTTGATGAATTTAGTAAGCACAACTTTCCGTTTCCAACGTTTGTTTTCTGTTTTTCTTAGTTAAATAAAATAAAATGCCATGTTTTGTCTGTTTTCTGAATTTCCCGTGCAATAAAAAAATGACCCAAAAATAAAAGTTCTCAGAATGCCCTGAAAATTTAATATGATTTTTTTCTGAATATTTAAGAATTTTTTATGCAAATAACATCAGAGGGGGGTGCACCAGGTGGGCACAACCCACCTGGGCGGGCCAGCAGCCCCAGGCGCGCCCTGGTGGGTTGTGGTCCCCAAGTGGGCTACTCACTTATCTCTTTAGCCCATGTCATCACCTACCTCCAGAAAAAATCACCATTGCTCTCTCTCTCTCTCTCTCTCTCTCTCTTGTGTTCTTGCTCTCAAACCTGCGGATTTCGATCTCTTTGCTTGAAGCTCTGTTTTCGAAACTGTTTTGGGGGATTGTTACTTGGTATGTGAATCCTCCATTGGTCCAATTAGTTTTTGCTTTAGTGGATTATATTTTGAATAATTAGCTACTCTTGGTGCTGCTGTAGATGAGCTTGCATGTTGAATTCTTAGAGTTCTAAGTAGTTTGAATGCTCAATATGGCCTCCATGCATCCCTGTGAGTAGTTGCTATCAATCTTATGAGGTTTTGTTGACAAAATTTGTGGACTAAAATTTTCAGAATTTTGTTCATAGGAATAAGATGAGTTTCTTTAGGAAGTTTGCTTCCAAGAAGAGCTCCAAGAGAGTCATTGGGGAGTCATCGGACAATGATCTCCGCACCCGAAGAATGGCGGAGGTGCGGCCGTGCGAATGGCCGCACAACCCCTTCATGGATGGAGCCAGGATCCGTCAAGAGTTCACACAATTTGCTACTAATGTTAGTCTCACCGACTTCATCGCAGCTGAGTGTGAATAATACCATCTCCTTACAAATTCCTTTGTGCAAAGCTTTCATTTTCTGAGTAGGAATAACCCTCCTGAGGTGCAGTTTAATTTATATGCTGAAACCCGTCAGATACCACTTACTGAATTTTGTGATATATGCTTGATCCCTTCTGACGGGGAAATAAGAGAGCCTAGGCCTGCAGAGTTTGAGGACTTTTATCGTACTATGTCAGTTGGAGATGAGAGAGGGGTATCGAGTGTCACCGCCACTAGCCTGCAGTTTCCTTCTGTGCATTATTTTGCTCTATTCATTGCGAAGTGTTTACTTGCTAGAGAGAAGGTTGGTGCACTTAGTGCCCCCGATTTCACTGTCTTACGTCATGCACTTTACGGCGATAATAGCTATAGCCTTGGGGCTACCATTGCACGTCGCCTGCACCTTAACAGATCCAAGGGTAAAATTCATGGCGGTATTTATGCGACTCATTTAGCGAGTCATTTTAACATTCAGATTCGCCAGCATGATTATTGTTTAACCAAGGTTTATTTAGATCGCCGGGCTAGGCAGCTCATCAATTTATTGATGGCGAGAACACTACTATTCATATTCCTTACAACCTGGTTTTCAGTGAGAATACCCGTGATATTATCCCATTACCTGCACCTGCTTTGTCTGATTCTATTGCCAGGAGAGGATACATGATCATGCCAGAGGACATCGTCGCCTACCGGAACAACCAGGCAGCGGTTGAGGAGGAGCCTCAGGAGTGGGACGCTCCGGTGCCCGCTCCACATCACTTCAACGTGGGACCTGAGGGTTACTACGAGTGGTGATTACCAAGCTAGGCCAAAAGCCTGAGCTTGGGGGAGTATGTATGCCCACCGACATTTCCTTCATGTTCGCACATTTCATTCCAGTTGTCGGTGTTCACACTTTTTCATTGTATTATCCATGCTAGATTTATTTTCTCACTTTCTTCTTGTGTGTCTAAAAAACTTTGAGAAAATCACAAAAAAATGTTGTTTGCTTCTTTTCGGTTTTTCTTTCTAGTTTAGCTAATTGTAGTATTTAAAAGAAAACCCAAAGACATTTCCTTGTTCTTCTTTTACTTGTTGGGAGCTCTCCCGTGTAAATAGTTTTTCTCGGTTTTGTTTTTCTCTTTAATTTGCTTTGTTCAAGAAAAAGTAAAAACTCCAAAAATATTTCAGTGTGTTTCTCTGAAATTCTTTTCCTTTTATTGAGTCATACAAAGGAGAAGACCACGATGAAAATGTTGAGTGGCTCTCATATGCATTATTGTTGATCTAACAAAGAGCTCAAATTGCCTTGTCTTCTCCTCTTGAATAAAATGTCTGTAGATTCCAGCTTAGTCCACGGCACTCTTGCACTATTATTATTTTCATATCATTCGGTCGTGCAAGTGAAAGGCAATAATGACGATATTTGATGAACTGGTTGTGGCAGAGAGAAATGGGTATGAACTCAACTTGTTCTGTTTTTGTAAATATGTTTAACCTAGTATCCATGATTCAGCCTATTATGATCAAACATGTTTGCAATGACAATTAGAGATTATAGTTTCTCATGCCATGCTTAAGTAGCTAGGAGTGGATAATGATTTATCTTGGATGTCAACATGCATTAAAATGATTGTGATGTGGTATGATGATATGGTATCCTTCTCCGAATGTTCGAGTGGCTTGACTTGTCACATGTTCATGCATGTAGTTGAATCAAAACCAACATAGCCTCTATGATATTTATGTTCATGGTGTTCATATCCTACTCATGCTAGTATCCAATGTTACTTATGCATAATGCATGATCATGACCGTTTTTGCTCTCTAGCTGGCCGCTTCTCAACCTATTTGCTAGCCTTCGCCTGTACTAAGCGGAAAATTACTTGTGCATCAAAATCCTTAAACCCAAGTTATTCCAGATGAGTCCACCATATATCTACCTATATGCGGTATTACCCTGCCGTTCTAAGTAAATTTGCATGTGCCACCTCTAAAAACTTCAAATAAACATCCGTTTTTGTGTGCCTGGATTGTTCATGGAGTGACAGGAGGTAGTCAATATCTTCCATGCTAAGCGGGTTATTCTAATGATGAGTGTTTATTCACTCGTCCTTGCACGAGAGGGGCAGTAATAGGGATTCTCAGTCCCGAAATCAAATTGCAAATAATTAAACAAAACTCCCCCAGGACTGATGTTGGTATGGACGGTACCCGTGGATGCGGCTAGCCGTCGAGTGTGTTTGTTGGTGGAGGGGGAGTAAACCTTTACTTTTATCGCTTGGGAACCGCCACTAATTTGTTTAGCATGGAAGATATCGATAACTAATGGTCGCGAAGTAAACAGGAAGGGTGCATTTCTCAAAATTTCATTTATCTCTGTTTTAAAAATCTGAGCTCTGGCACCGCTGCAAATCACTGCTTCCCTCCGCGAAGGGACTATCTATTTAATTTTATGTTGTGTCATCACCTTCTCAAATAAGCGCCAGATCTGAGAGCACTATTGTCATCCTCATGCATTGTGTATAGCTAATGTTGGATGCATCATGACTGGATCTTTTCTACCATGAATTACAATGTTTAGTTGCTGCTTGAACTTTGGAGGTGCTCTGCATTTATGTTTTGCGGTCTCAGAAAGGACTAGCGAGATACCACTATTGTCATATTATATCATGATTGTTTTGACAAAGTGTTGTCATTCGAGATATCTTATTATTGCTCGCTAGTTGCTTATGCCACTGATATGAGTTAATATAATTTCTAAGAGTTATTATTGACATGGTTAGTTATAATCCTTGCTGAAAACCTGGGTGCTACTTAAGCTTATTTATGTAAAGCAGAGCAAAAGAGTTCATAAAAGTTTTTCTTTTTCACTTTCAGTTTATCAACTGAATTGCTTGAGGAGAAGCAAAGGTTTAAGCATGGGGGAGTTGATATGTCTCCGTCTTATCTACTTTTCCTAACGCTTTTACTCTTGTTTTGGACTCTAATTTGCATGATTTGAATGAAACTAACCCGGACTGACGCTGTTTTCAGCAGAACTACCATGGTGTTGTTTTTGTGCCGAAATAAAAGTTCTCGGAATCGAACGAAACTTTTTGGAGAATTTTTATACAATAAAAGAAAAATACTGGAGCCAAGAACCACCGGAGGGGGGTCCTTGGGGGAGCACAACCCACCAGGGCGCCCACCCCCCTCCTGATGCGCCCAGGTGGGTTGTGCCCACCTGGTGGCCCCGCTGACCCTATCTCCGACGCTATAAAATCCTATTTTCGGAGAAAAAATAAGGGAGAAAGAATTATCGCGTTTCACGAGACGGAGCCGCCGCCACCTCCTGTTCTTCATCGGGAGGCCAGATCTGGAGTCCGTTTGGGGCTCCGGAGAGGGGAATCTTCGATCTTCGTCATCACCAACCCTTCTCCATCGTCAATTCCATGATGCTCCCCACCGGGAGTGAGTAATTCCATCGTAGGCTCGCTGGTCGGTGAGGGAGTTGGATGAGATTCATCATGTAATCGAGTTAGTTTTCTTAGGGCTTGATCCCTAGTATCCATTACGTTCTGAGATTGATGTTGCTATGACTTTGCCATGCTTAATGCTTGTCACTTTGGGCCCGGGTGCCATGATTTCATATCTGAACCGTTTATATTATCACCTTTATATCTATGTTCTAGATCCGATCTTGCAAGTTATAGTCACCTATTACGTGTTATGATCCGTAAACCCCTGAGTGACAATAGTCGGGATACTTTCCGGTGATGACCGTAGTTTGAGGAGTTCATGTATTCACTATGTGCTAATGCTTTGTTCCGGTTCTCTATTAAAAGGAGGCCTTAATATCCCTTAGTTTCCTTATGGACCCCGCTGCCACGGGAGGGTAGGACAAAAAATGCCATGCAAGTTCTTTCCATAAGCACGTATGACTATTTACGGAATACATGCCTACATTATATTTATGAACTGGAGCTGGTGCCGTATCGCCCTAGGTTATGACTATTATATGATGAATATCATCCAATGAATTCACCGATCCAATTCCTACGAATTTTCCACATATTATTTCTGCTAAGTTACTATTGCTATTGCTGCTGTCACAACTGCTACAAAATTATTGCTATCACTGTCACCGTTACTGTTACTGTTACCACTACTATCAAAACTATCATATTACTGTGCTATTAATCATCTTGCTGCAGATAATTAATCTCCAGGTGTGGTTGAATTGACAACTCAGCTGCTAATACTTGCAAATATTCTTTGGCTCCCCTTGTGTCGAATCTATAAATTTGGGTTGGATACTCTACCCTCGAAAACTGTTGCGATCCCCTATACTTGTGGGTTATCAAAGCCCAACAGCCACACGCAGGAGGCCCCGTGCGCAAGGGGTAAGTGGAGCCCGTGTGCACAGGGTATCCAGAGACCCGGCGACTTAGCCCGTGCGCATGGGCTTGTACCGTGGTCACGGGGTCCAGGGGCCCGTGCGCACGGGGTGTCCTGAAGCTCGCAATCAGCCTTCTTGTGGATGCCCGTCGACGCATGTGGAACCTCGCCTTCTTCTTGATGGTTCCTTCTCCGCTTCCAAGCTTCCCTCTTGGATGGTGTAGTTGTTCTCTTCCGCATGAACTCCTCGTCGTGTGTGAAGCTCCGATAACACCTATGCATGCACACGCGAAGAGTGTCAAGTAGTATACCATCCTCGAAGGGGTCAAGTGAACACATGTAAAGGAGATGATTCACCTTTATGTATGTGAAGTAGATGTGACACATGTCATTTGCCAAATGGACTCTTGACATGGTGATGTCCGAAGAATGCTCCGCATCATCCCCTCCCACTTGGGAAAGATCTGACCTCGGATCGAAATCTAAATCACCATGGGAAAGAGATGACGTCGCCGTGTAGAAGTGGACGCTCACCAAGCATTCGTCATCTTGATGCTCGAAATGGGCACTCTCTAATGCCTCACCATCTTGTGATTCCTTCAAAAGGAGCAAAGACAACAAACACTTGGAAAAACAAATTTGGTTAGCGTTAGTGCAAAACCAAGTATTCAAGAGGTGATTCACCCAACAAGTGTTGTCATCAAGCATAGCAAATGGTGTGATAAAGGATTGTGACATGGCATGTATGCACATAAATTGAGCAAAACCAAGGTGATCATGGAAACAAGCATGCAAATGGGAGGTAGAGATGCTATTATGTGTGACAAGTGAACAAGCATCTACCTCAAGGTCATAGCAAACATGCACAAAACGCTCAATAGAAGGTCTGGTAGGCATAGGAATCATTCACAACACCAAAGGAAATGAAATGTCTAAACATATGGGGCAAGTCCAAGACAATCCAAGTATAACGTGCATAGGGTGTAGTGAAGATAGTGTGGCACTCAACACAATGGAAAGAACAATTGTTGATCATGTGTGAGGCAAACAAGTCAATCATGTGACAATCGAAGGGACATGGCATATGTGAAGAAATGACATTGTTGCAACCTAACATATGATAGGGGCAAATAATGAACAAGTTGGATGCAACACACAAGTCATATATATCGTGAGACATGGCAATGTGGCAATCATGAGGGAAAACAATAGCTCTAACATGTGTGCAATGTGTAATGGTGCAAGCAACACATGAAGTATGATCCACAATATCCATGCTCAAGAAATATATCACCTCAAAAGCGTGCCCTTGTGTGTCCTTCAGAATGCCGAAGTAGTAGCAACTGCAGTGTAGAAGCACGTCGGTTAAAAGTGGCTCGCTCTCAAGTGCTCGAATGGTCAACTCACGGGAAGTGGAAGTTGACACGAAGTCGAAGTATCCTACACATGCACAAAAGAAAGCAAACAACGTATGTGCATGGTAGATAAACACATCATCCATCATGATCTCTTCTCTTGCACATAACCATTAGAAGCAAAAGTGCATGAATGATATGATACAAAAATGGCAATATTCATGGCACTAGGCATATGGTGCAAAGAAGGAAGACAAGCATGCTTCACATGAAAGATGGTACAAGCTCCAAACTTATGCGAGAAAGCTATTCGGGCAATCTCATTAGCAAGACTAAAAGCATTATTACACCCAATACAAGGCAAGTCATATAGCATGAGGGAGGCAACATATGGATATGTATGACAAGAAGCAATAGCAAGCATGTGCAAAACATGGCAATAGGGGCTATCAACCGCATGAAACGAACCAGTATGAATCATCAGTGATGCACTACACAAAGCAAGCATAATAATCATGTCGTGCAAACTAGTGGAGCGAAGATGCAACACACTAGGAAAAATCATGGCAATCATGTCATGTCGAAAAATAGTAGATATAGGTAATGCACATGACATATCGCAAGATTGAAAACAAAGCAATATCAAAGTATCATCATAGGCAATGGGTACAAGTGAAACATGGCAATAACAAGCAATATCTCCACCAAGCATGCAAATACACATACAAGTACTAAAATCAAGTGTCATGTGAGATGCAAAGTATGGGTCACAAATGCATGACAACACTACTGCAGAAATGGCTAGCAGTGGCGAGTGGCAAAATGGCTATCAGTGGCGAGCTAGGGGCCCAGGCCAGCCCGCCACTAACTTCCTGCCAGTGCTAAAAGGCCAAGTAATCAGTTAGCAGTGGCGGGCGCAACATCTTGCCCGCCACTAGTATGTAAACTACCACTAGCGGTTTTACTTTCTACCTGTGGCGTGCCACTAGTCCTACCCGCCACTGCTAGTGTTTTTAGGATTTAAAAAAATACTGTACTTGTACTGTGATGTACAGAGTACAGTTTCTGTAATACATAGCATTATCAAATGTACATACACATAACATATTGGCTGCATGGAGTATACAAGTTTACATTCATCATCATTGATATACGAATTTACATAGGCTAGCATGGAGGGCACACACATATCATCAACGTTCTAATCAACAAGAAATAAAATAGGAAGATCAGAAGGGCCGCGAACAGGGTAGGCGCTGCTCCTCCTAGCAGCCTTCTCACTAGTTCTTTCCTGGTTGGATCTCACCTGCAAAAGAAATCAAATATGAAGCCATGAAGCTACGAATCCATGAACCAGATAAAAAATGAGCATCAATGGGTGAGAATCCACCTGATGTGCATCTAATAAAGAATGAATGTAGCATGTTTATCTTGTTCATTCTGGATTATTTTTAGAAGAGATGTATGCATCACTGCTAGAAGAGAAATAACTTCTAGATAAAGACAAGGTAATGTTGCACATTTAACATCTTAAGTATAGGAGGAGATATCATTTTTAGCATGTAAACTCCTACAAGGTTGAAAAGTTACTCTATGAACTACAGAATAATACATCAAGAACACTCAACATTAATTGCCTATCATACATAATACTTATTGGGTTAATAATCGGTAGCTGTGTATATTTTTAGTTACTGGACTATCCACTTGCTATTGTGAAACATCAATACTCAGCATGTTCAGAACACTTTTATCTTCTTCCATGCATAATAGGTACAAGCATCATATAATAGCAAAAATTGCAGTAGCAGCAAGCGAGCGGCACGCCTCTATCTGAAATATCAAGTAAAAAAGTAGTAGCAGCAGCATTGGATAAATAAAATCCTGCCACACCACTATCATCACAGCACTGCATATACAAGTTCATCAATGAACTTGCCTTAACCTCGACGATCCACCAAGGAATTAGCATCGGCCTTGGCAGTGAGCTCCCTTGCCATTGTTCTGCTCCTTCCTCACCTCCTTATTCTGGACAGGGGAAGCAACGAAAATTTAAAGATGGGCAATTGCACAGGGTTAAAAAGAAGAAATGAAGAAGGGGAGGAAGGACCCTTAAAATATTGCGCTCTAACATTCTAGCAAGTACCAGAACAAAGTCTATGGGGAGTTCAATATGCATACATACACATTAGTTAGGATAGGAAATTACAGAAACGTCTATTGGGAATAAAAAAGTCAATGGACAATTTTTTTCTAGAGTAGATTCCAGCATAAAACACAAAAATGTGCTCAACTTGTCATTAAGAAGATTCTACTCTTAAACTTGCATAAAGGAATGACATAAAGGTTAGATCATTTATTGTATCATACATGATCAGATGACATCGGATGATCCAGCATGCTCATGCAACATGCATACACAGCAAGCATTCAAAGGATAAACGTGCTCTCCGATGTGATGCACATATACATTTTGAGTGTGTATTTTCCGGACCAATATCAATATTTTTTTGAAAGCGAACCAATATCAATATTTGAAACAACTATACTGTTTTTCTTGTATTGTTTATAAATAAGTGTGCTACTCTTTCTTGTAATATACTCTATACATTAATTATACCTCTTTTGTACTTCTTCTGAATAAACCATACCAGTATTACATACTCTTTTGAATAAACCATACCAGTGTTACATACTCGTTTGCACACTAGTATCAATGGACAGAATAAATAACATACAAATAAGGCCATCATCTGTGTTTTCTTTTTACTAAACCACCATGATAAAAAATGGGAAATGTAGCCTACATAATGAATTACCTGGATTGTAAATCTACAATAAATATAGATTTATTACTTAGGACTCATATTGACAGAAAACATGACTTGATGAACTCTCTATTTGTTCAGAACTGCAGAAGAAGGCACATAAATACTTAGAAGAAACAAATGCTCTCAGCTCTATCCAGCATCAATAAAGAGCTCAAGAGCAGCTTGCATGAACCGCTTGCAAGCAAATCAAACAAAATATGGCACCTTCATCTGATTGAGCAAATTAATTACTTCTGCATACGTGGTCATCCGTATGGACGCGTCGAGGGAGAGATTTCCTGGGGTGCGGTGGTTGGCATGACATGCCCAGTCCTTATATGCCACAAAAAGAATTATTTAGAAACAACAATGAGCAAAGGGAGCATCTGAAACAACTTGCAGTATAGCAAAATTATTGTAAACAACTCAATCTACAACATATACATGTCTGCACACAGCTGGTAGAAATATATCCATATGCACATTTGAAAAAGAAAACTGTACGATTGTAGGCAACAGAAACTAATATACTTGTACGTTGTATCTTCCTTGGTCTTTACATGTTTGGCCAGCAAGAGGAAATTGGTCCCTAGGATGCTGTTATACCTGTTCTTTGAATCTTAACTAAACTTCGCAAGTTTGGCCAACCCTAATATAATTGCAGCAAGACACAGAGGACACTGCACCCTAGGAGGTTTCTCAGATTCATTTTAAATAGAAAAGTTTTCCTAATGGATGGATGACGACTATGTACATATACCACGGATAACATATGCATCAGATCCTGGGGATATGGAAGATAAGTAGAAGGAGAAGTTACAAGACAGGGATAGGGGGGGAAGGATTGGTATCCAACTTAGTGGAGGGTCTCGGGTTCATGGCGCTGGGAGGGGTCCTCGAGCTGCTGCTGTGGTCGAGCTCAGGTATGAGCGCCCATGGAGGGAGAGGGAGGTGCACCCCTCCTTCTCCTCCTCGAGCAGGAAGGATCCCGCGCCCTCTTGTCGTCGTCCCCGTCCCGTCCGGTCCATGGTGACCTGCAGCAGAGGAAAGCACAGGAGGAGAATGTGAGGAGGAGAGGGTGGATCGCGGTGAGGAAGGAGGGAAAGGACCTACCTGGGACACGCCGGTGCCGGATCCGGCGACCTCTGGCCTCGTCGTCGCCGACTGTGGCGGATCCCGGCGAAGAAGATGGTCAGACGCAACCGTAGCCACAGGGGAGGGTGCAGGCCGTGGGGAGCGTTGATGGGGGGCAAGGGGATCTGGCTGGAGGGGTGGGAGGAGCGGACCGAGGGGAGCGTGGAGGAGCGGCGAGGGGATCTGGGAGTTGGAGGAAGGAGGGGATCGTGGAGGCAGCTGGCTGAGATAGAGATGAACGGGAGGGTGAGGGTTAGGTGTAGGTGTTGGAACGAAAGTGGGCTCTGGTGGGCTTTTAGGCAGTGGCCGGCAAAAAACAGGCCCGACACTGCAATTTTAGTTAGCAATGGCGGGCACAAATAAGAGCCCGGCACTGGAATTTTTGCACAGATTTGGTACCGGTTCAAAAAATAACAGTGGCGGGTACGTACAATCGTCCGCCACTGTTAACTCAGCTACCAGTGGTGGGTGCAATTTTGTGCCCGCCACAGGTAACATTTGCCCCATCACAAATATGGAAAGATGTGACCAATGACGATGGAAAGATCGAGAAGAGGGGGCTAGAGGGGGGGTGATTAGACCCTTAACAAGCAAAAGTGGCAGTTTTTCATTTCTTCAAGTTAAGGTTGAATTTAGCACAAGTTAATGACATACAATACATTCAACGCAAGCATAGCATGAGTATGAGCAGCGGAAAAAGTAAATCATGCAAGTGGAAGAATGTAAAGGGATGAGATTGGAGTGTACAAACGCAATGAAGACGCGAAGAATTTTTGGCATGGTTTCGATAGGTGGTGCTATCGTACATTCACGTTGATGGAGACTTTAACCCACGAAGGGTAACAGTTGCGCGAGTCCACGGAGGGCTCCACCCACGAACGGTCCACGAAGAAGCAACCTTGTCTATCCCACCATGGCCATCGCCCATGAAAGACTTGCCGCACTCGGGAACAAGGATTTGAGTGGAAAGCAACTTGGGGAATGCTAGAAATCAAGGTTCAAATGTTAGGAATGGAATTTCTTGATCTCAATACATGAGTAGGTGGTTTTCTCTTTGAAAATGAATGGTGGAAGTGTAGGCACGTTCTGATGGCTCTCCTTAATGAGAAGAAGGGGTGGAGGGGTATATATAGCCTCTACAAAAAAATCCAATCGTTACACACTTTTGACTCATCTCGGTAGCACCGATTAGGAAACTCGGTGACACCGATTTGTTCAAAAATATGAACGTTAGAAATCTCGGTGGGACCGATTGGAACAACTCGGTGTGACCAATGTGCTAGGGCTTAGGAAAACCTCGTCTCGATGGCACCGATTGCATCAACTTGGTGAGACCGAAGTGAAGCAATAAGGCAACAGAGAATTGGCAAGCCATCTCATTGAGACCGATTGCAATTCTCGGTGAGACCGACATAATTGTAACAAGCAATAGAGAGTTGGCAAGGCCATCTCGGTGAGACCTGGATCCGTATCGGTGTGACTGAACTGTTAGGTGATGAGGACATCAATACCATTGTTACACCCACAGCCCTTGCTGCTATACATACTGGACCAATTACTAGAGCTCGCGCACGCCAATTAAATTATCAGGTACTTTCGTTTCTTGGTAATGATTCTAATGTTCATGAGAATATGATGCTGCCTAAATTGGATACATTTGTTTTGCTTACAAATGAAGGGCCTAGCTTGGACAAGAAAGAGGAACCTTGGAGTAAGTTCAAGCATGGAGATGATGGCATGCGCAAGGGGAACAAGAACGGAGTTACAAGTGATGATTTCAGGACTTTGAAGCCAGCATAATGAGTGCATGAAGCCTTGGATGAAATATACAAGATACCACTTCATAAATTTCGTCCAGAGGCTATTATAGGTGCTGCGTCACCTTATTATTGGGCCAGGCCCATGTAATTTCGAAATACTTGAGTATAGGCTGTTTTTAGAGTCCGTATGTGTGGGGAAACAAGAGTTAGGGTTGGTTTCGGACCCCTCCTCCAAGGGCAACGAAATCCCCCCCCCCCCTTTCCTCCATATATAAAGCCCTTAGGGCGCCGTTTAGACTTTGGGGGTTTTGTTTAGATTAAAAGTTCGCCATAGCTACAACTTCGCGTACTTCGTTTGTGTTCAACGACCAGACCAAGACGTCACAGAACCCCACCTTGATCAATAAAGCTTTCATCTTTTATTCGCAATATCCAGATTGCAATTTCAGTTTCTTGCTTGTTCTTCGTTTGCTTGCAGGAAATAGACCGTCGTGGTCAGGTTGATCGTTCTCCGGCGTGGTCAATAACCTCTCGGAGTTGGTTTAGCGATTGCTAAGGCGCGACGTCCTCGCACGTTCGTAGTCGGATCATCAAAGTCTACTCCACCAAAAACGATAGCCACCATCTCATCGAAGGACGGGACACCTTCGCCTCTGTCAAGTGGTATCAGATTTCCAGGTTGCTCGGTGAGATTTACAGTTTTTCGCAGTTTAGATCGAGTCTGTTCTTCATACCTACAGTTCAGGAAAAAGCCAAAAAAATTAGGGTTAGTTCATCATATCCAAACCAATCTGAGCCATTGCATAATCTTTTCTGTATTTGCTTTGTTGAATTTGCAGTTGCATCGTCGTGTCAAGTTGCTGGTCTTAGCGTCTAGTTCTTTAGAGTTTCGAGTTCTGTTCACAAGTTGTCACACCGCCGCCGCACCATCCTCATCGCCCCTACCATATACCACCACCGCACCGAGTCCATATACCACCACCAATCCGAGTTCATATACCACCATCGATCCGAGTCCATATACCACCACCAATCCGAGTTCATATACCACCATCGATCCGAGTCCATATACCACCACCAATCTGAGTCCACATATACTACCATCATATACCATCACCAGTCCGAGTTCCACCAGATTCATCTCCGCCACCAGTCCTAGTCCGAGTCCAGTATTTGTTCCTTTATTTTCGAGTTCCAGATCACGCGATACTACGA
Source organism: Thinopyrum elongatum (assembly GCA_011799875.1). Classification (NCBI taxonomy): domain Eukaryota; kingdom Viridiplantae; phylum Streptophyta; class Magnoliopsida; order Poales; family Poaceae; genus Thinopyrum; species Thinopyrum elongatum. Next base: position 182,155,588 of record CM022301.1, read on the forward strand.
GTTGGGAACAAGTCGGATTCCCCAACTTTCGTGCCACCCGCAGAAGAAAAATAGTTCCAGTTTAAAAAAAAACTAAGTCTGGAAAATTCTGGCTAGGCAGTTTTTAGACCATTTGTAGACTTTTTCGAAAAAAAATTGTTGCGGAGCAAAAAAAAAGAGGAAAAAAGTGCAAAAAATAGTGATAAAAAAAAGAAAAAAAATTCAGAGTGTGCTCCTCCCTTGTTTACGTGCAGCGCCGTTTTTTGTTAGTGTTCTAGGCTCGCGTCTCTAGCACGGTCTAGCCTAGGACCAGCACAGTACCGTCGTTGAGCGTTTATTCAACATTGCATCTCTGAATTGATTATTGCTGACCCTTTTTGCTACCATATCATAAGCCTTCCCAGCTCCACATACATCTACATCGTGCGTTTGACACCACCTGGCAATCGCTCTGTCCAAGCTTTGTGAGTTTTGACTACAAAGGTTGCCGATCACCACCTGCTGCTGGGTAAGAACTGGTAAGAATTTGAGATTTGCTTGACGGATTTGTGACACCACACCACCACCACTTTCTAGTAGTCTGTAGGATCATATTCTTGTGTGTTTCTATTGCTGCTAACCATGGCAGGATCACAAGCCGACAAGACTGACTGGGAGAACATGACGAACAAAGAGTTACATGATAAGTTTCAGCAAATGATGAGTGGACAGGTGGAAGATGTGCTAAACAGATTTGAAGAGGCCATGGAGAAGATAGATGGCATTGAGAAGGCGTTCGAAACAAAGCTCGATAACAAGTTTAATGAATTGCTCGCGCGTCTTCCACAACCACCGCCCGTTGCACCTGTCGCACCTCTACAGCAACAACAACACCAACATTGCCTTCCAAATCAAGTGGGACGAGCACTGCGTGTTCCCCTTGAGCCTGGTCAAACTTCTGGTGCCGCTGTACCTACTGTTGATGCTTCTGTTGCTCCTGCTGCTACTGCAGAGGTGGAGGACTATTACGAGGATGAGGTTGATCAAAATCAGAACTACGTGCAACCACCAGCACCACCACCAGCAGGTCGACCTCATGCATATTATCGCAATGGTAGGGCTGCAGCACCACCTCAGGTACGAGATCATGACCATATTCCTAAACTGAAATTGAATATTCCACCATTTGAGGGTAGATTTGTTTCTGATATATATCTTACTTGGGAGTTAGAAACTGAACAACGTTTTGCATGTTTACAATATCCCGAGGAGAGACAGGTTGCTGCTGCTGTTTGTGCTTTCACTAGTTTTGCATGTGTATGGTGGTCCGAACATTGTAGATTATATCCTATTCCAGCTACTTGGGCTGCTTTGAAAACTGCTATGCGTACTCGTTGGGTTCCACCATATTATCAACATGAATTACTTCAAAAATTGCAGCGTTTAAGACAAGGAAAAAATTCTAAAGAAGAATATTATCAGGAATTACAAACAGGCATGATTAGATGTGGTATTGTTGAGGATAATAAAGCTATGCTTGCACGTTTTATGGGTGGATTAAATAAAGAGATTTAGACCATTCTAGAGTATAAGGAGTATAATAATATCACTTGTTTATTCCATCTTGCTTGCAAAGCTGAACGTGAAGTGCAGGATCGATAGGCATTGGTGCGAACTAATTTTTCTGCAGGTCGATCTTCATCATGGACACCGCGTGCATCCTCTACTCCCACACGTCCTACTGCAGCGCCACTGACTTCAGCCGCCAATTCCAACCGAGATACAAGAAAACAGGCACCACCACCACCATCTGCCAGGAGTACACCTTTTGGGCCTGCCCAGAGCTCTTCTTCATCTATGGCATCAACAGGGCACACTCATGATATTATTTGTCGTCGTTGTAAGGGTAGAGGTCATTATGCGAGAGAATGCCAATCTCCGCGTGTTATGATTGCTACTGAGGATGGTGGGTATGAGTCCGCTAGTGACTATGATGAGGAGACTTTGGCTCTTATTACAAGTGAAGAACACGGTGGAGATGATTCTGATCATGAGACGCAATACATGGCTCCTGAAGACGCTGACAGGTATGAATGTTTAGTTGCTCAACGTGTTTTGAGTGTGCAGGTCACACAAGCTGAGCAAAATCAAAGACATAATTTGTTCCATACAAAGGGAGTTGTGAAGGAACGTTCTGTCCGTGTCATCATAGATGGAGGGAGCTGCAACAACTTGGCTAGCATGGAGATGGTGGAGAAGCTATCTCTCACCACAAGACCACATCCACATCCTTACTATATCCAATGGTTCAACAACAGCGGCAAGGTTAAGGTAACACGTACTGTTCGTGTGCATTTTAGTATCTCTACATATGTTGATTATGTTGATTGTGATGTGGTACCCATGCAAGCATGTTCATTATTACTTGGTAGACCATGGTAATTTGATAAAAATTATGTACACCATTGTAGAAACAATCAGTATACTCTCGTTCATAAGGATAAACATATTACTTTGCTTCCTATGACTCCTGATTCTATTTTGAAAGATGATATTAATAGAGCTAGTAAAGCAAAACAGGAGAAAAATAAGAGTGAAAATTAGATTGTGGCAAAAGAATTTGAGCAACAAATGAAGCCTAATAATAAACCATCTAGTGTTGCTTCTGAAATTAAATTGAAAAGTGCATGTTTACTTGCCACCAAATCTGATATTGATGAGCTAGAGCAGCAAATCTGTTTGCTATGCTTTTGTGTGCAAAGAGGCGTTATTTTCATTCGAGGACGTGCCTTCCTCTTTGCCTCCTGTTGTCACTAACATTTTGCAGGAGTTCGCTGATGTCTTTCCACAAGACGTGCCACCGGGATTACCACCTATTCGCGGGATTGAGCATCAGATTGACTTAATTCCCGGTGCTTCGCTGCCAAACCGTGCGCCATACCGTACCAATCCAGAGGAGACGAAGGAGATTATGCGTCAAGTACAGGAGCTGCTCGACAAAGGTTATATACGCGAATCTCTTAGTCCTTGTGTTGTTCCTATTATACTAGTGCCAAAAAAGGATGGTACATCGCGTATGTTTGTTGATTGTAGAGGCATTAATAATATTACTATTCGCTATCGTCATCCTATTCCTAGGCTAGATGATATGCTTGATGAATTGAGTGGCTCTACAATATTCTCCAAAGTTGATTTGCGTAGTGGATACCATCAAATTCGTATGAAATTGGGAGATGAATGGAAAATAGCATTTAAAACTAAGTTTGGTTTATATGAGTGGTTAGTCATGCCTTTTGGGTTATCTGATGCACCTAGTACTTTCATGAGATTAATGAACGAAGTTTTACGTGCTTTCATTGGACGATTTGTGGTAGTTTACTTTGATGATATATTGATTTATAGTAGATCTTTGGAGGAACATTTGGAACATTTACGTGTTGTTTTTCTTGCTCTACGTGATGCACGTTTGTTTGGTAACCTTGGGAAGTGCACCTTTTGCACCGACCGAGTATCTTTTCTTGGCTATGTTGTTACTCCACAGGGAATTGAAGTTGATAAAGCCAAGCTTGAAGCTATTGAGAGTTGGCTGCAGCCCAAAACGGTCACACAAGTGAGGAGTTTCCTTGGCCTCGCTGGTTTCTATAGGCGTTTTGTGATAGATTTTAGCACCATTGATGCACCTCTCAATGAGCTTACAAAGAAGGATGTGCCTTTTGTTTGGGGTACCGCACAGGAAGAAGCCTTCACCGTATTGAAAGATAAGTTGACACATGCTCCTTTACTCCAACTTCCTGATTTTAATAAGACTTTTGAGCTTGAATATGATGCTAGTGGAATTGGATTAGGAGGTGTGTTATTACAAGATGGCAAACCTGTTGCATACTTTTCTGAAAAATTGAGTGGGCCTAGTCTGAACTATTCTACCTATGATAAAGAATTATATGCTCTTGTTTGGACCTTAGAAACATGGCAACATTGTTTATGGCCCAAAGAATTTGTTATACATTCTGATCATGAATCTTTGAAACACATTAAAAGTCAAGCAAAACTGAACCATAGACATGCTAAATGGGTTGAATTCATTGAGACTTTCCCTTATGTCATTAAACACAAGAAGGGTAAAGAAAATGTTATTGCTGATGCATTGTCTCGTCATTATACTATGGTTTCACAACTTGACTTTAAAATATTTGGTTTGGAGTCCATCAAAGATCAATATGTGCATGATCCTGAATTATAGATGTATTGCAAAATTGTAAAGAAGGGAGAACATGGAACAAGTTCGTGGTTAACAATGGATTTGTGTTTCGTGCTAACAAGCTATGCATTCCAGCTAGCTCCGTTCATCTTTTGTTGTTGCAGGAGGCGCATGGAGGAGGATTAATGGGACACTTTGGCATGAAGAAGACGGAGGATGTACTTGCTACACATTTCTTTTGGCCAAAGATGAGACGGGATGTTGAGCGCTTTGTTGCTCGCTGCACTACATGTCAAAAAGCTAAGTCACGACTCAATCCTCATGGTTTATATATGCCTTTGCCTGTACCTAGTGTTCCATGGGAGGATATATCTATGGACTTTGTTTTGGGTTTACCTCGAACAAAGAAGGGGAGGGATAGCATATTTGTTGTCGTGGATAGGTTCTCGAAAATGGCACACTTTATACCATGTCATAAGAACGATGATGCTGCTAATGTTGCTGATTTGTTCTTTCGTGAAATTATTCGCTTGCATGGTGTGCCAAATACTATTGTTTCAGATCGTGATGCCAAATTTCTTAGCCACTTTTGGAGATGTTTATGGGCTAAGTTGGGGACTAAACTGCTTTTTAGTACTACTTGTCACCCCCAAACTGATGGACAAACTGAAGTAGTCCATAGAACATTGTCTACTATGCTTAGGGCTGTTTTGAAGAATAACAAGAAAATGTGGGAAGAATGCTTGCCTCATATTGAATTTGCTTATAATCGTTCGTTGCATTCTACTACTAAGATGTGCCCTTTTGAAATTGTATATGGTTTCCTACCTCGTGCACCTATTGATTTGTTGCCTCTTCCATCTTCGGAGAAGGTTAATTTTGATGCTAAACAACGTGCTGAATTGATCTTAAAAATGCATGAGTTAACTAAGGAGAATATTGAGCGTATGAATGCTAAATATAAATTTGCTGGAGATAAGGGCAGAAAACATGTTGTGTTTGCACCTGGAGATCTTGTTTGGTTACATTTGCGTAAGGATAGATTTCCTGATTTGCGCAAATCAAAGCTAATGCCACGTGTTGATGGTCCTTTTAAGGTGTTAGAGAAAATAAATGATAATGCATATAAACTTGAGCTGCCTGCAGATTTTGGGGTTAGTCCCACTTTTAACATTGCAGATTAGCAGCCTTATTTGGGTGAGGAAGATGAGCTTCCGTCGAGGACGACTACATTTCAAGAAGGGGAGGATGATGAGGACATCAATACCATTGTTACACCCACAGCCCCTGCTGCTATACATACTGGACCAATTACTAGAGCTCGCGCACGCCAATTAAATTATCAGGTACTTTCATTTCTTGGTAATGATTCTAATGTTCATGAGAATATGATGCTGCCTAAATTGGATACATTTGTTTTGCTTACAAATGAAGGGCCTAGCTTGGACAAGAAAGAGGAACCTTGGAGCAAGTTCAAGCATGGAGATGATGGCATGCGCAAGGGGAACAAGAACGGAGTTACAAGTGATGATTTCAGGACTTTGAAGCCACCATAATGAGTGCATGAAGCCTTGGACGAAATATACAAGATGCCACTTCATAAATTTCGTCCAGAGGCTATTATAGGTGTTGCGTCACCTTATTATTGGGCCAGGCCCATGTAATTTCGAAATACTTGAGTATAGGTTGTTTTTAGAGTCCGTATGTGTGGGGAAACAAGAGTTAGGGTTGGTTTCGGACCCCTCCTCCAAGGGCAACAAAATTCCCCCCCCCCCTTTCCTCCATATATACAGCCCTTAGGGCGCCGTTTAGACTTTGGGGGTTTTGTTTAGATTAAAAGTTCGCCATAGTTGCAACTTCGCGTACTTCGTTTGTGTTCAACGACCAGACCAAGACGTCACATAACCCCACCTTGATCAATAAAGCTTTCATCTTTTATTCGCAATATCCAGATTGCAACTTCAGTTTCTTGCTTGTTCTTCGTTTGCTTGCAGGAAATAGACCTTTGTGGTCAGGTTGATCGTGCTCCGGCGTGGTCAATAACCTCTCGGAGTTGGTTTAGCGATTGCTAAGGCGCGACGTCCTCGCACGTTCGTAGTCGGATCATCAAAGTCTACTCCACCAAAAATGATAGCCACCATCTCATCGAAAGACGGGACACCTTCGCCTCTATCATTAGGGTTTCTGGCAGTGGCTATGTCAAGATGAACTCGGTGGCTCCGGATGGGAATATTGGTGGGGCCAAGTTGGAGTTTAGGTTTTTGACATATTTGGATAGAGAAAGTGGCTGAGGGTTTTGGAGAAATATCACTAAGCACTTTGAGCAAGTAGACCATTATGCAACACCTCACCCCTTTTAAAAGTATTGGCTTTCCTATGGACTCAATGTGATCTTGGATCACCTAAACAAAGATGAAGAGTCTTGAGCTTTTGCCAATCCTTGTCCTTAGCATTTTGAAGGGGTTCCACATCCTCTTGTCCTTGCCACTTTACTGTTGAACTTAGATGAAATATACTGAATAAAACTATTAGTCCAACAAGAGATATGTTGACATTAATTACCAAAATCACCGAGGGAGCACTTGTGCTTTCAATCTCCCCCTTTCTAGTAATTGATGACAACATACATCAAAGCTTTAAGTAGATGATATAAAGAGTAGTAAGTAAAGCTTTGGAGAGACATGTAACTTGCATAGGCTCCCCCTGCATGTATGCATTCATGTAATGGTAGGATTGAAAGACATGTGAATGCACAGCATGACAGAGTGAGTAATTAGTTGCATGTATCTTGGCCATATGCATTCGAGCAAAAAGTGATATGAGATGTATTTCCATGTTTATGATCCTCTCTTGCAAACAATATGTGCAAAAGCAAGAGATCATCATGCACATGAGTGTGATGCATATACTTACCTTGTGGTTCTTTAGCTGACTCTTGAAGAAGTAAACTTGAGAAAACATGGTTAAATAACACAAGAGAACTCCAATCAAGAAAGGTTTAGATCCACAAGAATACCAAGACTGGGATGACATGTAATGGGTGAGTACCACTGAGTGACTACTTCATTCAAATATAGACATGTCCCCAAGGATTTAAAGATTTGCAATAAATTCTAAGGATTTTTCTCCCCTTAAGCATGGACTCTTTTCTCCCCCTGAATCTGATACTAGATAACAGGTGAAGGTAGGGTGAGATAAATCAGAGCAGAAATGAATAAGATCAAAAGCAAAAATATCTCAAATCAAATACTAACATGCTGACAAGTCATTCCCCTCTTAAAGACATGTGACTTCTCTCCTCCTATGAGAGTGCATCTCTATTCCTTTCTTAGAAGAGTTTTGTGAGAATAAGCTTTGATGTTCTCTCTCTCTCCCCCTTTGACATCAATTTCCAAGAAGGGTTGCTTTCATGGATATGAGTCAAGTGAGTGTGATCCTTGAGAGACACAAGCAAGCATGATGTATCTCAAAATGCAGATAGAGGAAAAAGAATCATTGAGTGGAGCTGAAAGAAATAGGCAATATAAGATGACAAAAAGTTTTCTCAGCAGTGACATCGGTGGCGCCAATTCATTTCAATCGGTGACTCCGAGATAGCAGAGCCACTGAAGGTGCGCATCGGTGAGACCGAGTTAGTCTGTTTCGGTAGAACTGTTGAACTGTGTACAAGTAGACGTTGTGTCTCGGTCTGTCCGATAGGCTTGGATCGGTGGAACCGAGTTCAACGTAGAGGAAATATTTTGTCAACTAAGCTCACTTGCAAAGGAAATTTCACAAAGATTTTCAAGGAATTTGATAGAATTTGCAATGAATTGACTTGAAGAATCAAAATAGAAAAGAAAGAAAGAGAATCTAGATGAAGTTTTTTTTTGGTTGTAGAAGGGAAACACAATAGCAAGAAGAAATGCAAGGGAAATGCAATGAACAAAAAGAACACTAGAGAACTTCATTTAGAGGTGGTCGGCTACATAGTCACCTATGTTAGAGTATATTGACTTTGGAGTCAAGTGATATCACTTGATCATAAGTCATACTCATCGTTAAGCTCAAAATGGGGTTGCCATTCTTCATTTAAGTGTCTTGATGTATTCTCATCTTGTTGAGTTGCTTTAACTCATGACTTGGAGCAAAGCTTCTCTAAGATGGAATGACATACCTTGGGTTGTGGTGTTGATCTTGATCATGTAGTTGAACTTATGTTGGATGCTCAAGGTTGATGTAGTCCATCAAGAGTTGGGAGCATCCTTAGGGGTTGAAGCGCATCTTCCTACATGAGTTAGTCTTGCAAGGAATAGCACTTGTGTATCCGAATTGACAATCGTGAGATTTATTGTATTGAAATTGTCAAAGGATATGTTGAGTGTGTTCATGCTTCCTTGATTTCAACAACCAAAGCATAGATACTTGGTGATGTAGAAATTGCTCAAGATGTGAGCGATTTGCAATCTCATAGAATGAGGCTCATCCAAGTACCTAGAAGGGTTAGATAACATAGAAGGGTGCAAATATATCCAAGACAAATGATCATCATCATAATAGAAATATCAAGGATTAGTCACAAAGGCTCATGCCTTGCACGTATCCAAACAGAATCTCTATTCCAAATTTGAGGCATCAATGATATTCAATTCTCCTCTCAATCGACAAAATATCTTTTCATCAAGTGGTTTAGTGAAGATATCCGCTAATTGCGTGTCGGTACGAACATGCTTAAGATTGATATCTCCTTTAGCAACATGATCACGAATGAAATGATGGCGAACTTCAATATGCTTAGTTCGAGAATGTTGCATGGGATTTTGAGCAATCTTAATAGCACTCTCATTGTCACAAAGCAATGGAACATGTTTCACATGTATCCCATAATCTTTAAGAGTTTGGGTCATCCAAAGTAATTGAGCACAACATGATCCGGCGGCAATGTATCCCGCTTCGGCGGTGGATAAGGATACCAAGTTTTGTTTCTTGGAAGACCAAGAGACAAGGGATCTACCAAGAAATTGACATGTACCCGAAGTGGACTTCCTATCAACCTTGTCACCGGCATAGTCTGAGTCGGAATAGCCAACAAGATCAAAAGATGACCTCTTAGGGTACCAAATGCCAAAGTTTGGTGTATGAATTAAATAGCTCACTATCCTTTTCACGGCCTTAAGATGACATTCTTTAGGAGCCGCTTGATATCGTGCACACATGCACACACTTAGCATAATATCGGGACGGGAGGCACAAAGATATAATAATGAACTAATCATAGATTGGTAAACCTTTTGGTCAACCGGGTTGCCATCCTTAGTCAAGTCAAGATGTCCACTAGTAGGCATGGGTGTTTTCATACCTTTGCTTTCTTGCATGTTGAACTTCTTGAAAAGATCCTTGGTATACTTTGTTTGTGAGACAAAGGTATCTTCCTTAGTTTGCTTGATTTGCAAACCAAGAAAAAATTTGAGTTCACTCATCATACACATCTCAAACTTCTCCGACATTAGCCTTCCAAACTTTTCACTAAAATGGGGGTTAGTAGAACCGAATATTATATCATCCACATAAATTTGGCACACAAATAATTCACCATTAACCCTTTTAGTAAAAAGAGTAGTATCAATTTTCCCAATTTGAAAGCCTTTTTCAGTGAGAAATTTAGTCAAGCATTTATACCAAGCTCTAGGAGCTTTTTTAAGACCATAAAGAGCTTTGTGAAGTTTGTAAACATGATTAGGTTTCTTGGGATTAACAAAGTCTGGAGGTTGTTTAACATAAACTTCCTCCTCAATTTCACCATTTAGAAAAACACTTTTAATGTCCATTTGGTATAAAGTGATATCATGGTGATTGGCATAAGCAAGTAAAATGCGAATGGACTCAAGTCTAGCAATGGGGGCATATGTCTCACCATAGTCCATACCTTGGACTTGAGTGTAGCCTTGAGCGACGAGACGGGCCTTGTTGTGTACACCTTGTCCATCCTCATCTTGCTTATTCCGAAACACCCACTTGGTTCCAATGACATTTTAATCGTCGTTGGGCTTCTCAACCAATGTCCATACTTGATTCCTCTCGAAGTTATGTAGCTCTTCGTGCATAGCGTTTATCCAATCCGGATCCTCTAGGTCTTCTTCTACCTTCATAGGTAGGTTTAACACTAGAAATGAATGCGTAGTGTTCACAAAAGTTAGCCAAACGAGTTTTAGAGCGAGTGATTCTCCCAGTTTTGATGTCATCGAAGATTTGTTCGATGGGATGATATCTTGAGACTCTTTCTCTAACTCGTGAGAGCTTTTGTTTGGGTTGAGGTGGAACATCCTCTTCCTCATCTTCTTCTTCTTCATTGTTGGTGGTGTTGTCGTTCGCTTGTGGAGGTGGAAAAGGAGGTCGAGGTGGTTCATCTTGTTGTACTTCCTCATTTCCTTCGTCTTGACGTGTTCCACTTGTGGATGCCTCCATGTCAACTTGTGGTTCACCTTGATGTGAAGTTGAGGCTTCCACTTGAATGGACGAAGTGCTCCCCTTTACCTCCGTTGGGCAAATTTTGCCAATAGACAAATCTTGAATTGCTTCCGAAGGATCTTTGTCTCCTACATCAATTGGCAATTGCTCTACTTGCAAGCCGTTAGATTCATCAAACTTCACATCTACCGTCTCTTCAACCTTTCAGGTGAAATTGTTGTAGAAACGGTAAGTGTGAGAGTTTGAGCCGTAACCGAGTAGAAAACCTTCATGTGATTTAGGAGCAAATTTCGAACGATAATGCTTGTCAAGAATACTTTGAGACAAATACTCGAAAGTATCCAACTTGGGGTTTGTTACCGGTGAGTAGCTCGTATGCCGTTTTGCCGACAAGCTTGTGAAGATATAGTCGGTTTGTAGCGTGACAAGCTGTCTCAATCGCTTCCGCCAAAAGTGTCTTGGCGTCTTGTATTCATCAAGCATCGTTCTCGCCATCTTGATAAGTGTCCGGTTCTTGCTCTCAACAACTCCATTTTGTTGAGGTGTGTATGTAGCCGAGAACTCATGTGAAATCCCTTCTTCGTTAAGAAAGGTGTCCACATTGGCGTTCTTTAACTCCGTTCCGTTATCACTCCGAACCTTCTTGATCTTCACTTAAAATTGATTTTGGGCCTTCTTAGCGAAGTTCTTGAAGATATTTTGGACCTACGATTTGTCATCAAGAAAGAATACCCACGTAAATCTTGAAAAATTATCAACAATGACCAAACCAAAAGAGTTACCACCAAGGCTCTTATAAGCATTGGGACCAAAGAGGACCATGTGAAGCAGCTCAAGTGGTCTTCTCGTGGTCATGATGTTCTTCACCGGATGACTTCCTCCAACTTGTTTTCCTGCTTGACAAGCACTATAAAGTTTATCCTTGTCAAATATAACATCTTTAACACAAAGGATATCATCACCTTTAATGAGCTTATCAAGATTTCTCATGCCAACATGACCTAACCTTCTATGCCATAACCACCCTTTAGAAGATTTAGCAATTAAACAAGTACGAGGTTGGGCTCTCTCAATGAAATCAACAATGTATAGGTCACCTTTTAGAATGCCGGTAAAGACCATATTATGATTATCTCTATGAAACACTTGGCAATACACTTCGGTAAATAAGACATTGAAACCAAAGTCGGCTAGTCTAGATACGGAAAGAAGATTGTAACCAAGAGATTCGATGAGCATAACATTTTGAATGGAGCTATCATTGGATATGGCCACCTTACCAAGGCCAAGTACCTTACCCTTGGAGTTGTCTTCAAAAGTGAGATACTTGTGTGGACCATCATTTTTGGCAAGCTCATGAAACATGTCTTTATCTCCAGTCATGTGATCGGTACAACCACTATCAAGATTCCACTCTTCTCCTCCGGCCATGTAGCCATGAAAGTTTGGCATGAGACTAAGATTTCTCATAGTCAATGTCACTCTCTTTGTCTTCATCATAATAACCATGCTCAATGTCATCATCATCATGTGTAAGATAATCACCTAGAGCAAGTGATTCATTAGATTTATGACCATGACAATGTTCAAGTTTATGAATTCTAATTGTCTCCGAGATGATGCTACTAATGATTCCAACATTACCCTTGGCACGCATAAGATCACGGAGCTCAAATAAGCATTCATCAAACTTGGGATCACTAGGCTTCATTTTTTGAAAAGCAATGGATTTTGGAAGAATCTCATCTAGATTTTTCAACGAGTAATTTGGAAAGCGTTCCTCAAGATAATTCCATATAGTATATGCACATTCAAAGGTTGGCAAGCAAACAAGCAAATTTCTAGGCAATCACTACTGCAGGATGCTGCTAACGCGACACTACAATCAAAGACCCTTTGACAAAACTATGTGCGATGCATTAATCGCAAACGGTGATGTAAAAAAACCGTCAAAAAATGCAAAATGTTTGCGATGGCGGATACATCAAACACGGTTTAGATTTTAGTTGTGTGTGCATTGCGGGGCATACAGTTTAGTTCAATGAACTGTTTGTGATGAGGCCGAACAAAAGAAACGGGCAGCCAGATGGAGGCGTGTGTGGTATACGGCATACAGTTCACTCGGATAAACTGTTTGTGATGAGGAGGAACAACAGAAATGGGCAGCCAGATGAAGGTGTGTGCGATATACGGCATACAGTTCACTCGGACGAACTGTTTGCGTTGAGCGAAGATAACAGAAACGGTTCAATTTAACAAGATGTGTGTGATACGCGGCAAACAGGTCTGTAATCAGAAATGTGTGCGAAGATCGATAATAACACAAACGATTGCTGCTAATAAGACATGTGTGTTGTGCGTTGGGATTGCATACAGAACAACAACATATATATATATACACACACTTATAAGGACACGGTTGCATAACCAAATTAAACATCCAATTACATAGGTGGCTACTACACACTTGACATTTCCACACACCAAAGTCAACTATATATTACATGCATAATTAACTAGGATAAACGATCATCTGATCATCATCTACTTCTTGTGACGCTTGCCGCTACTGCTCTGCTTGTGGCTTGATCCGGCCTTGTCGATTTCGGTAACGAGGCACTTCCTCATGTCAACGATCCGCCTGTGCATCTCGTAGCATGTGTACACGCTCTTCGCCGCGAACCTGAGGTGAGGTTCATCCAGTTGCCGCATCCAGGCCCCGTGCCAGGATACGAGACTTGTTCTCTTGGCATCCTGCTTCATCTTTTCGTAGTAGGGGTCGATGATGGCCGAGGTGAGTTCAACCAGGGAGTCCTTCTTCATGCTACCCTAGACCTTGTAGTGCTCACGGATTTTGACAAGGTTCTTGCATGCCAAGCCCGTAACCCTGAGCGCTTTTACATCATCGGGGGTTCCACCGTAGCGAACTTGTAGTCAGTGCTGTTGACAAACCTGGCGAAACGGTCGCAGGGCTCTGTGGCCATGCAGTGGTGGTAGATGAGGACATGATGGCGCAGGCACAACTGGGCAATGGCAACCTTCTGATCTTTGCCGGGAAGACCGACGGTGTACTGGAGGTAGATGCCGACCACCTTGTACTTGTCTCCAGCAAGCAACTGCTCCATGGTGTTGATGTAGTCCTCCACCACAGCCGGGTCAATGGTGTACACCACCGAGAGATCCGTCTCCTTCGCGTGGGTCTCCACTTTATGCTCGCCGAACTCCATTGGAGCGCTGTTAGATATCCTCTCTGTATGTGTCGTCGTGGGTGTGCTTGTTGTGTTATGGAGCGAGATCGAAAGGTTGAAGAGACTAAGGTTATAATGACCGCGGGAATTAATGGGGAAGCCGGATGGACTGGAATATCCGCACGCCTGGATGACAATTCTAATTTGCAGTGCGTAACTCAATCGTGCTGCACGTAACTGCATCGTGGCGACACGCGCGGTGCAACCGCATGCATATGGGCCCCCAACATGATCGTGCGCAGGACCCAACCACTGGCAGAGCGCTCGCGCAGGGACGCGAGCAGAGCGCCCCACGGCGCCTCAACGACGAGCAACCATATATATGCATATAGCAGTTGAACACGCAAGGAAAAGCTGACCAAAAGTCGAGCACAGGGAGGTACGCGAGCAGAGCGCGCCGCGGCGCCTAACGGCGAGCACAGCGCGTTGCGGCCCCTAACAGCGAGTAGAGCGCGTCGAGAGACGTGAGCACAGGCCGACACAGTGATACATGGCAAATAAGACGAACTGTGCGAGCGATGGCGGAGACATCAAGCACGAATCAGATTAGAGTTGCGTGTCCGATACATGGCATACAATAGATCCACCCGAGCTGTTTGTGATGGAATATGCCGTGTGTGTTGTGGGCAAATGCTTGCTGGTATACAACCGTCTGTGATTGATGAATTCATGACCGACGGGTTCCCTAGTGTGGTCCGTGTGCGATGTGATATGCTCTGTCTACAAAATATCAACATATATACTTATAAGAACAGCATTGCATAACCAAATTAAGAATACAATTACATAAGTGACTACACACATAACATTTCCGCACACCAAAGTAAGCAATTACATGCATACTAAACTAGGAGAAACGAGCATATCTACATCTTGTTGCGATGACGTTTGTCATTGCTCTGCTTCCGGCTGGATCCCTGGTCGTGAATGGTTAATAAAATCTAAGTCTATTGCATATTAAGGTCAAATTAGTACTACCAATATACGAGTCTCATACGATGCCATTTCAACGATTGTACCACAAAATCCTGAAATATTACAGGGTTCAAATTCCAGAGTTACATGGCTCAAATTCGAAGATTACAAGGTTCAAACTGATATTAGAAATGAAATTTAGCTCATTCGGTTGCAAACGCTCATGCTGATCAGCTGAACATGGATATAAGAGAGGTTCAAACTAAAAATAAAAATAGTAAGGCCGGTTTCGAAACCTCGTCATTTCTGCAAAGGGATCAGTCGCTGACAAGTCATGTATGGGGTTGACACAATGACTTCCAATTACTCTGTCATATGCAGTTCCAATACGAAGTTTAGTTTTTTTGGAGCCTCTTCCATTCTGCAGTAGCTGCCGGTTCTGATCAACAAACCATTCATATTTCCTATTTAAATGCATGTTCAACCTCATTACCTTCAGCACCCTTGCTCTAGCAACAAAGAACCTGGCGAATATAATCTCCGATAAGGTCCCTCGGTAGGTGTTCAAAGTAATTTTTGAGAGATGCAGATCCAGGCATTCGATGTGATTTTTGTTATAAACATTATCCACCATCGGGCCTATTATTATCTGCAAAATAAGAGAACGTGTTAGTGCCTACATGCAGTTTTGAACACTACTACAGGCCTATTTGGTTTGCAGGATTTGTAAAATGCACCAACGTGCCATGGATCTTCGATCTGACATGATTAACATGGGCATTTGATTACAATCTAGAAAAATGTAGCCTTCTTTACAAGAGGTTGGAGTGGATGAAAAATTCCCTAAGAAAACTAGTACAGATGAATCCAAAGGAGAAATGCTTATGGATTGTAACCATATGAATCAAGCAACCAATATGGGGTGGGGGTAGGGGGTGTATGTCCTGAAATCCTCCAAAATTCCTTCAGAAATCGTAGTACATTGTCATTGTAAACTTGGGAAAAGGTGCGAAAAATTGAACTCCCTTATGGTTAACATTTAACATTAAAGGAACATCACCTCGATATACAGCTTCTTCAGGCACGGAAAGCATCTCAGGAAACTGACAACTTGGTCCAGGTTGGGGCCGATAGATTCTAGTGCCAAGACCTTCACTGTGCGCAAAATCTGGGTGAAGCTTTTCTAGATGACAGACGAACATACATCTTTAAAATTAGAAATAATGTTGCTATCAAGAAGGAGAGGTAGAAGGCGACTGTTGTACCTGAAAGTAGGAGTATTTGACAGACGAGTAACCCACCACTGTCAATTTCGGCGCAGAAATGACATTGATTCTTGTTGGACCTTATTGATCAACTACAAGTAATCTCTCAAGTGAAGGTGTGTCCTCAATGACCATATTGTGGTCCACCTTTTGTGATCTCTCGTTGCAACACCAGCAACACAGATAAATAGTCCGGAGAGTCATGGAGGTGATGTGGAAGCTACTCGAGCAATTCATCACCTGAAGACGAAGGAACTCGAGTGCAGTACAGCCGCGGAGCAGGCGCTCCATGTCATCCTTTGGGATGCAGACGGCGACGAGCTCGAGGTGCTTCAGTTGTGGTAGAAAAAGAGCGGGCCGTCATTAAGGGGGGGGATGGTAGTTCATGAACTTGGCGAGGCGCAGCATGGGCACGAAGCGGAGCACGGACGTTGGCAGCGAGCGCATATGCCCATCATTAAAACTAAGCTCCTCGAGCTGATCTAGGGCAGGGATCGGACCCACTCATCAAGGTTGGCTCGGTCCTTGCCGTTGGAACGGAACTTGCCCATGATAAGGCCTCTGATTGGGCCATGGTGACTGCCGAGGATCTAGGAGAACGCATCCAAGCTTTTGCGACATGGCAGAGCTCGTGGGCGTCGAGGAGGTCGAGAGGGGTGGAAAGCCATAGGGGGCGCCACCGCCAGGAAAGGGCGGTTGTCCTTGCCCCATATTTGATTGGGAGGAGGGATATGATGACTGTCGACATATCATCGGGGAGGCTGCTGATGAAGTCTAGGCCTGCTGGAGTCACTTGCGGTTCTTTCTCGACCCGCCTCCGCTTGTTGGCAGCCTCATTCTCCACCTCGTCGGGGGCGATGGAAACCTCTGTCTCCATATTCACGCCGTGCTCTGGTGCTTCAGCAGCCCCGGTGTCGCCATTCCCTCCGATGGGGCGCTTCGGCGGCATCCTCATACACTGACGACTTTGAGGACTGAGAGCGGCGTCGAGGATGCGGGCGGAGAGAGAGGATTTTGTGTGTGGCGAGGATGGGGGGTGCGGCTACTCGGGCACGCCATTAATACGGACCAGTGGGAGCGAGGCGGGCAGCGGTCAAAGGCTGTCTCGCTTCCCGGTGAGGCTACGCGGCGGACTTCTGGCATTCCTATACCATCATTTCACACAGCTACTCGCACGCCTCCCGGTGACACTACGCAGCAAAAATGCCTCCCGTTAATTCATACGCCTGCACGCACGCCTCCCGGTCTACCTGCGCGGCGGACTGCTCGCATGTGTCTCGTCAACTCACGCCTGCTCGCACGCCACACGGGGCGTGTGGCATGTATTTTTTTTGTTTTTTGATGATTCATTCTGCCGCTTTACTGCTTAACCGAAGCATGGCACGGTCTAACGCACACGGTCTGAATAAATATTTTGTATAAGATATTGGTTGCCAGTTATTAACAATCTCCCGTTTGTAAGTAGATTATATCAAAACTTGTCTCAAATTTGATGAAAAAAATACAATATCACAGTCTACTGGTGTCCATATATGACACCATGATAAGTTTCATGAATTTCAGCTAAGTTTTGGATTTACTTAATTTTAAAAATCAATATTCTCAATGTTTTGAAATTTCTTTCACGGGGAAACATGCACCAAGGGACACACATATGATTTTGCAATCCATTTTGGTGCACATGTAGCTCAAATTTGATTTTTGCACATTAAATCCGTAGGAAATCAATCAATGTATAAAACGGGTCAAATGATCTCTATTTTTTTTTCAAACTTTAACACGACACTCCTTTGGTCACATGTTCACTGCATAAAATGTTTGACATGCCTCAGAGTGGAGGTGGTGGTGCGGGATATGTGTTTGTGTGTGTGTGTGTGTGTGTGTGTGTCATAACCTCGCTCCACGTGGGGACTTTTCGGTTCCCGAGGCAGGTGCCACATCAAAGTTGTGCATTGGTATATTCAAACACCACGCAATACCATGCAGGCGGTGGTTGCCCTATAGGAACTCACTCGCGTGCGGCGCTTCCATCTATGGGCCCGCGAGAGGTCGTCCTCCATCACTTTGACCCAACGAGAGAGAGAGAGGCACATTTGACGAACACGGAAGATTAATTCTTTTAGGGCTGTGTTAGGGTAGGAGTATATATATATAGTACGTGTCGAAGGGGAGATGGGACCAATATACTAGGTGTCACACATGAACCTCACTCTGTGTGGGGACTTTGCGGTTTTTGAGGCAAATGCCACATCAAAGGTTGTGCATTAGGTATTCAAAACATCACAACCATACACCTCTCCATATATATGTTTTGGCACTCATGCAAGCGACGGTGGTTGTCCTGTGGCACTAACTCACGTGGTTATCGGCGATGCTTCCATCTGTCGGCCCGCTTGGTCCATCACTTTCACCGACAACGAGAGAGGTTAATTATTTTGACTTAGGAGGGGATTAATTTTTTGCTTGTCTCGCGATATAGGCGAGATTACATATATAATAGCGCATGTGTACACATGAATCCATCCCGCTGGATCGAGGGGGGGGGGGGGGGGGCGAGTACACGACACGTCATGAACCTCTTGCTCTATGTGGGGACCTATGCGATTTTGAACGCATGCACCACATCAATGTTTTGCATTAGGTATTAATTCATCACATATGCATGCATCACGCACCTCCATAAATATGTTTGGGACACATGCATGCAATGGTTATCTTTGCACACTCTCACTCGCTTGGTTATATATGGGCGGCAAGCCTATATATATTTGTGGGCCCCCGTGGACGTCCATCATTTCGACTGACGACGAGAAAGGTTACCAGGGTGGATTCTTCTTCTTTGGTTCGTGTTACTGTATAGTAGTAGTTCGATCATTCTAGGCCTAATTAAGTTTGAGCGCATGCATGCTACGCATCGTGAACCCTCGATCAGTGTGGGGATTTCATGGTTCCAAAGCATGGTGCCACATCAAATTTGCGCATTGCGTATTCAAACACCACACACACCACTTCCATACATAATTGGGCCACATGCACAGAGTGGGTTTTGTCTCCAGACAGTACTCCCTCGCGAGTTTATCGGCGACAAGCTAGCCCATTTTGCGGGGCCGTGTGGACGTCCATCACTTTGACCAACAATGAGCGAGAGAGGTTGTATGATCAAGTTGGATTCTGTTTGGTCCATGTTACAGTACGTCTTGGTGAGATGCCCTCCCCTCGACACGTGTGTGTGTGGGGGGGGGGGGGGGTGAATCGATTTGCACTACCCGCAACCTCCGTGGGGTCGGGGAAGTCCGGTTATTTTGCGAGGCACACGTGCCACATCAAAGTTGCGAATGGTATAGTTAAATATCACACCACACCCTTTTCATACATATAGTATAGGGCCACCCGCAGGTGGTTCGTATGTGGTCTCACCCATCTCCCACCACAAGCACACATTTGTGGGTCGGGACACGGTCCACCTTTGTCCGGAAGCGAAAGGGGAAGTTTGACCATATATATGATGGACTCCTATAGGTTTTGTGTTACGGTAGGGTGAGATTTCAAACCTAACTATCTCGGGGCATGCATTCGTAGCTAGGATTCCCTTACCGCCGACACGAAGTGGGGTTCGTAGGGGGTGGCTGACTAGCAATACTGTGCGCTTTGTGCGACAGGTGCCACATCAAAGTTGTGCATTGGTATTCGAACATCAAACCACCCTTTTAATACATATATTTGGTCCACATGCAAGTGTGTTCATGTTCTGACCCTTTCCCGCGTTATTCTTTTTGCCAAATTTATAAACAGCACACGAGTTGGATGCAGAAATCGTCTGTCATTGGGTACGCAACACACACAGTTCGGTCAGACTACCCGTGTGCCATGCCCGTGCCCCTGTAGTCACTCACATCAGCACAGTAGATTGGGCTCCACGAGGCTTATCTCCCGCTCTCGAAAATATCTACTACCTCGTAATCTCAAAAATATCTACCCGCGTAGAGGGTTTTTCTGTTTGACAGCACACGATTCGTATGTGTGGACCGTGTGCGATGTCTGTTACTCCCGCTCTGCTTCAATCAGTTGATCCAAATTTTCAGTAGCCCCGGATTTTTTTTGAACTGGAGCCCCGGCATTTTACTCCCGCCTGCATCCCTCGCAATCTCAAAAACATCTGCTCGGCTGGAGTGGTTTTCTGTTTGATAGCACATGACTATTATGTTTTAACCGTGTGTGATGTTCGTTACTCCCGCCCCGCTCTGCTTCGATCCCTTGATCCAAATTTTCGGTAGCCCCGCCATTTTACTCCCGCCTAGTAAAATTTTCAGTACCCGCGGCATTTCCGGAAACACCACCTTGGACCCCCTCCACACACACACCCCAAATCCTTCGCTCACCCCAAATCCCCCGCTCACACACCTACACACCACCCCTCCCTCGCTCCAAACCTAGCTAGGTCGTCGCCGTCGCCGCCGCCGCCGCGCCGCCTCCATTGTCAACCTCTGCCGGTCTGCCCGTGCAGTTTACCCACCGATATACATACCCTCGCCACCCTGAGTTTCTTCGATTACGCCTGCGAAACACCCCCTTTCCCAGAGATCCCCATCCCCACCTCCCCCCACTCCAGAGCATCGCAGCCTAAGCCCGGCTACGCTTCCCGGGGAGCTCGAGGAGCGAATGGCCCAAAAGAGCTTTACTGCGGCCTCCTTGCCCGACGTCGGCGAGGTGGCCGCCGAGGAAGCTGACGATGATGACTGGACCTGGATTGAGCCTTTCAATCAGCGGGCTAGAGTATTCTGGCATGTCGCGGACGCCGGCTACAACATCGAGGTCGTCGACACCGACGGCTTGACACGGGCTATGTCACAGGTTAAGTTGCCCACCCCCAACCCTTCGGGTTCGATAGTCGTTGATCTCATCGATGGCCCTGCCGCTGATCTCCTGCGACTCGTTATAAACAATTTGCCATCCTTCATCGCCATGGAGCCCCTTTTGTCATTTCTGAAGGGCACGTTCTGCGACGCTGGCTTGGGATCCTCAGCTGGCAAGTCAGACCTCATCGACGGCGACAACGAGGAGGAGCCAATCTGTGACAAGTGAGGAAACCCATGATTTGTTTTCTCGAACCCCTTTTGTAGTGAGAACATGTCCAATATTTATTGCTATATTTGGTTGTTTACATTACGCCTTGTTTATTTCTACGGTTTATGGTTGTTCGGTTCTTTGTAGTTAGCATATGTCCAGTTTCAATTGCCATCTTTGGTTGTTCGTAGTATGCCTTGTTTATTTCAGCTATTAACAGTGTGATGTTCTATATGTGCTAGTATGAACTGTGCAGTTCAATTTCATCAATACCAATTTTAACAATAGCTCTATGAATGACTATATTTGGTTGTTGTTAAGCATGTTGAACTCCCTCCGAATCTTTTTAGTTCGCATATAAGATTTGTCTAAAGTCAAGCCTCGTAAAGTTTGACTAACTTTATAGAAAAAAATACCAACATTCACAATATGAAATCAATATCAGTACATGTGTCATGACTTAAATTTTCATATTGTATAACTTTAGCATGGTAGATGTTGATATTTTTTCATATAAATAAGGTCAAACTTTATGAAGTTTGACTTCAGACAATTCTTATATGTAGAGTAAAAAGGACTGGTGGGAGTATTTACCACGCCTTTCCATTTGATTTAACAATGGCACTGTTTGGATAATCTAACTTAGCTAGAGGTTAGAGTTAGTTTCTAGCTCATGACAGTTAAAAGGGAGAGAGAGAGATTGGTGGAATAGTTGATTGTATTGCTTGAGCCTCGTGGGCATATATATAGGAGTACATGGTCATCTTGGAGTACAAGTCAAGGTAGAATAAATCCTACGCTATCCTATGTTTCCTAAATAACAATGATACTCAACAATGACTAACCCTGAACTAAGTCTAGCCAAAGAGATGTTTGGATGACAGTGTTAGATTGACAATAAATGCACTAGGAGAATTAGCCCCAATCAGCACCTCTTGGGTGGGATAGTTGTTTTGGGTGGGTTAGACGCAACTAGCTCAAACTAGCCCTCATGTTTGGATACTTTAGGGCTATTTGAGCCCAAACTACCTCAAACTAACTCAAACCCATGGATCCAAACAGGGCCAATAACTAGTGTACTTAGACCTGCACAATACAAGTTTGAATGACTATGTTTGCTTGTTTTTTAATATTAGGCATGTTGCAGTTAATAACACACCTTTCCACTTCTTGTTTTTAAATATTAGGTTTTTAACAATTTGGTCTTGGACATGTAGGTCCTGCTGTCAGAGGTTTTGACCCACTGTTTGACCCTTTTTGCATATGTGGAAATGAGTTGTCCATGAATATTAGTCAAGTCAAGAAACTTAGAAAGATTGTTACGATAAAGAAATTAGCGACAAAAAACAACAAGATCTTTGTCTGCACAATGAAGAAGACATCAGTTCACTACAGGATGGTACTAACTGTTATACCTTGTCTTTTTAATTCCTTTGCGCCATTTCAAATCTAGAGAAGATATTTATGCATATACTTGTTTTTAGGCCTTTCCAAAGCAGTTCACTGATGATTACCTCTCAAACCACCTGTATAGTTAGGAGGCGAGGAAGGTATTCATACAACACCCACGGTTCAATATTGAAGTGTTCCTGAAGAGGACGAAGGATGGACATGCGCTGGCCTAAAGTTGCAAAGACCTTCAACATCAATGAAGGCTCAATATTCGCCTTCCGCTTCAGCAGTTTTCCAAATGAGATCCATCTGTCTATGTACCGTCTATGATGCTAATTTCGAAAGGTTATAGATGTTGCATGTGAAACTTGGTGCTGGTGCAGTTGTGTAATGGGGTAGCTGAGTGCTGAAGCTATATGATGTTGTACTCTGATGTATTTCAATTATGAAATCCTGCTTCCTTAATATGAAAATGAAATATATTGTGTGCTTAATATGAAATGTCAATTAGATTAATAAATGGATTATTAATAATAGGGCAATTAGCTTGCTAATTGGGTTTTTCTATTGCAAACGGTTATTGAGAAAACACCATGGGCGATGACCTCAGGCAACACATACAGTTTCTAGGAATAAACCGTGTTGGATCAATGAACAATCACACACGATATCCTCTTGAAAACTGTTTGCATTAGGCCACCTTGCGCAAACGTTTACCACATAAAAAGTGTGTGTGATGGACAACCTTTGCCACACAGTTTCTTCTACGCACCATGTGTGATGCATTCAATAACACAAATGATAAAATTGTTAATATCGTGTGCAATGGCAACGCTATCACAAATGATTTAATGGGGAAAATTGTGTGTGATGTACCTGCGAACGGAAACGTTTTCCTTGGAGTGATTGTGTGGGATGTATATACGAACGGAAACATACATTTTTGGATTAACTGTGTGGGATGTACATACTAACGGAAACGTATTCCTTGGATTGACTATGTCGAATGTACATACGAACGGAAAGGTTTAGCCGGAACTGACTAAGTGGGATGTACTTACGACCGGAAACGATTTGGCCTGTATAATTATATTTTTTAGCACAACTGTATGTATAACCGTATTTGATCGCTCGCGCGTCACACATGACCTCATTTTGCTGAGCGTGTGTGCCAAGAGGGCCTATCCCCGACGGTTTCTAGGTCATGTGGGAAGGACCCCCCTATCACAGTCACTCACTTGGCGACGGTTCGAAATGCCGTCGCGGAAAGGGGTTAAAAACCGTTTGTATAGCACCTCGCTGTACCAGTGAATCCTCTAATTATAAGATTGACAGTCCTAAGATTGTGAACCATGTCAAGATACTCATCGGGGGTAGGATGCAAATGATCAATGGGAGGCACATAAGGGCTAAGAATATACTTGTTCAAATTATATTCATTCAAAATCTCAAGCATCTCATTTTTCCAAGAACTATAGAACTCCCCATCAAGAATAGGCACTCTACGTCTAATACTCTCGAACGTAGACTCGTCTATCTTCCTCCAATGGTGATTAAACCAAAGCAATGGAGACCAAAGCTCTGATACCAATTGAAAGGATCAAGAAGAGGGGTCTAGAGGGGGGTGATTAGACCATTAAGAAGCAAAAGTGACAGTTTTTCATTTCTTCAAGTTAAGCTTGAGTTTAGCACAAGTTAATGACATACAATATATTCAATTCAAGCATAGCATGAGTATGAGTAGCGGAAAGAGTAAATCATGCAAGTGCAAGAATGTAAAGGGATGGGATTGGAGTGTGCAAACGCAATGGAGATGCTGCGAATTTTTGGCGTGGTTCGGATAGGTGGTGCGATCGTACATCCATGTTGATGGAGACTTCAACCCACGAAGGGTAACAATTGCGCGAGTCCTGGTACTTCTTGAACTTGCATTGGTTTTTCCCTTGAAGAGGAAAGGGTGATGTAGCAAAGTAGAGATAAGTATTTCCCTCAGTTTGACAACCAAGGTCTCAATCCAGTAGGAGGAACACACAAGTCACCAATGGTTGCACCAACACAAACAAACAAATACTTGCACCCAACGCCATAAAGGGGTTGTCAATCCCTTCACAATTACTTGCAAGGATGAGATATGATAGAGATAGGTATAAAAGATAAATAAAAGTGCAAAACTAAATAAAAGTAAATAAGTTGCATCAAGGTATTTTTCGGTTTTTGGTTTTATAGATCTGAAAATAATATGATAAAAATAGACCCCGGGGCCATAGTTTTCACTAGAGGCTTCTCTCTTGAAAGAACGCATACGGTGGGTAAACAAATTACTACTGAGCAATTGATAGAAAAGCACAAAGTTATGACGATATCTAAGGCAATGATCATGAATATAGGCATCACGTCCGCGACAAGTAGACCGACTCCTGCCTGCATCTACTACTATTACTCCACACATCGACCGCTATCCAGCATGCATATAGTGTATTAAGTTAACAAGAATGGAGTAACGCCTTAAGCAATATGACATGATGTAGAGGGATAGATCCAATCAATATGGTAAAAACCCGATCTTTTTTATCCTTAATGGCAACAATACAAATACATGCCTCGCTACCCCTTCTGTCACTGGGTGAGGACACTGCAAGATTGAACCCAAAAGAAAGCACCTCTCCCATTGCAAGATAGATCACTCTAGTTGGCCAAACCAAATCAATAGACAGAGAGAAATACAAAGCTATCTTAATCATGCATAAAAGAGTACAGAGAAGACTCAAATAATACTCATAGATAATCTGATCATAAATCCACAATTCATCGGATCTCAACAAACGCACCGCAAAAGAAGATTACATCGAATAGAACTCCAAGAACATCGAGGAGAACATTGTATTGAAGATCAAAGAGAGAGAAGAAGCCATCTAGCTACTAGCTATGGACCCATAGGTCTGTGGTAAACTACTCACACATTATCGGAAGGGTAGCAAGGTTGATGTAGAGGCCCTCCATGATCGAATCCCCCTTCGGCAGAGTACCGGAACAGGTCTCCAGATGGGATCTCACGAGGACAGAAACTTGCGGCGGCGGAAAAGTATTTTTGGTGTGCCCTCTGGTATACGGGGAATATTTGGGTATTTATGGAGCAAGGATTAGGGTTAGGAGAGCCTCGAGGGGCCCACAAGCTTGAGGGGCGCACCCCCTAGGGCGCGCCTCTCGAGCTTGTGGCTCTCTCGTGGCCCTTCTGGCCTCCTCCCGAAGCTTCCTAGGTGTCTTCTGGTCCAAGAAAAATTGTCAAAAAGTTTCGTTTCGTTTGGACTCCGTTTTGTATTGATTTTCTGTAGAAGACAAAAACAAGGAAAAAACAATAACTAGCACTGGGCACTAGGTTAATAGGTTTGTCCCAAAAATGATATAAAATAGCATAATAATGCATATAAAACGTCCAAGATGGATAATATAATAGCATGGAACAATAAAAAATTATAGATACGTTGGAGACGTATGAAGCATCCCCAAGCTTAATTCCTGCTCGTCCTCGAGTAGGTAAATGATAAAAACAGAATTTTTGATGTGGAATGCTACCTAACATGTTTATCATGTAATCTTTCTTTATTGTGGCATGAATATTCAGATCCATAAGATTCAAAACAAAAGTTTAATATCAACATAAAAACAATAATACTTCAAGCATACTACTAAAGCAATCATGTCTTCTCAAAATATTATAGCTAAAGAAAGTTATCCCTACAAAATCATATAATCTTGTCATGCTCTATCTTCATAACACAAAGTATTTATCATGTACAACCCCGATGACAAGTGATAGAGGCGAAGGTGTCCCGATGTTTCAATGAGATAGCTATCGTTTTCAGTGGGAGTCGACTTTGATGATCCGACTATGAACGTGTGAAGACGTCGCACCTTAGCAATCGCTAAACCAACTTCCGAGGGGTTATTGACCACGCTGGAGCACGATCAACCTGACCACGAGGGTCTATTTCCTGCGAGTAAACGAAGAACAAGCAAGAAACTGAGATTGCAATCTGGATATTGCGAATATAAGAGGAAAGCTTTATTGATGAAAGTGGGGTTCTGTGACGTCCTGGTCTGGTCGTTGAACACAAACGAAGTACGCGAAGTTGCAGCTATGGGGAACTTTTAATCTAAACAAAACCCAAAGTCTAAACGACGCCCTAAGGGCTATATATATGGAGGAAGAGGGGGGAATTTCGTGACCCCTTGGAGGAGGGTCCGAAACCAACCCTATCTCTTGTTTCCCCACACACACGGACTCTAACAATAGCCTATACTCAAGTATTTCAAAATTACATGGGCCTGGCCCAAAAATAAGGCGACGCAACACCTATAATAGGCTCTGGACGAAATTTAGGAAGTGGCATCTTGTATATTTCGTCCAAGCCTTCATACACTCATTATGGTGGCTTCAAAGTCCCGAAATCATCACTTGAAACTCCAGTTTTGTTCTCCTTGCGCATGCCATCATCTCCATGCTTGATCTTGCTCCAGTGTTCATCCCTCTTGTCCATGCTAGGTCCTTCATTTGTAAGCAAAACAAATGTATCCAATTTAGGCAGCATCATATTCTCATGAACATTAGAATCATTACCAAGAAACGAAAGTACCAGATAATTTAATTGGCGTGCGCGAGCTCTAGTAATTGGTCCAGTATATGTAGCAGTAGGGGTTGTGGGTGTAACAATGGTATTGATGTCCTCATCATCCTCCCCTTCTTGAAATGAAGTTGTCCTCGACGGAAGCTCATTTTCCTCACCCAAATAAGGCTTCAAATCTACAATGTTAAAAGTGGAACTAACCCCAAAATCTGCAGGCATCTCAAGTTTGTATGCATTATCATTTATTTTATCTAACACCTTAAAAGGACCATCAGCACGTGGTATTAACTTTGACTTGCGCAAATCAGGAAACCTATCCTTATGCAAATGTAACCAAACAAGATCTCCAGGTGCAAACACAACACGTTTTCTACCCTTATCTCTAGCAAGTTTATATTTAGCATTCATGCGCTCAATATTTTCCTTAGTTAACTCATGCATTTTTAAGATCAATTCAACACGTTGTTTAACATCAAAATTAACCTTCTCCGAAGATGGAAGAGGCAACAAATCAATGGGTGCACGAGGTAGGAAACCATACACAATCTCAAAAGGGCACATCTTAATAGTAGAATGCAGCGAACGATTATAAGCAAATTCAATATGAGGCAACCATTCTTCCCATGTTTTAAGGTTAGTCTTCAAAACAGCTCTAAGCATACTAGACAATGTTCTATTTACTACTTCAGTTTGTCCATCAGTTTGGGGGTGACATGTAGTACTAAAAAGCAGCTTAGTCCCCAACTTAGCCCATAAACATCTCCAAAAGTGGCTAAGAAATTTAGTATCACGATCTGAAACAAATTGTATTTGGCACACCATGCAAGCGAATAATTTCACGATAGAACAAATCAGCAACATAAGCAGCATCATCACTTTTATGACATGGTATAAAGTGTGCCATTTTCGAGAATCTATCCACGACAATAAATATGCTATCCCTCCCCTTCTTTGTTCGAGGTAAACCCAAAACAAAGTCCATAGATATATCCTCCCATGGAACACTAGGTACAGGCAAAGGCATATATAAACCATGAGGATTGAGTCGTGACTTAGCTTTTTGACATGTAGTGCAGCGAGCAACAAAGCGCTCAACATCCCGTCTCATCTTTGGCCAAAAGAAATGTGTAGCAAGTACATCCTCCGTCTTCTTCATGCCAAAGTGTCCCATTAATCCTCCTCCATGCTCCTCCTGCAACAACAAAAAACGAACAGAGCTAGCTGGAATGCATAGCTTGTTAGCACCAAACACAAATCCATCGTTAACGACGAACTTGTTCCATGTTCTCCCTTCTTTACAATTCTGCAAAACATCATTAAATTTAGGATCATGCACATATTGATCTTTGATGGTCTCCAAACCAAATATTTGACAGTCAAGTTGTGAAAGCATAGTATAACGACGAGACAATGCATCAGCAATAACATTTTCTTTACCCTTATTGTGTTTAATGACATAAGGGAAAGTCTCAATGAATTCAACCCATTTAGCATGTCTACGGTTCAGTTTTGCTTGACTTTTAGTATGTTTCAAAGATTCATGATCAGAATGAATGACAAATTCTTTGGGCCATAAATAATGTTGCTATGTTTCCAAAGTCCGAACAAGAGCATATAATTCCTTATCATAAGTAGAATAATTCAGACTAGGCCCACTCAATTTTTCAGAAAAGTATGCAACAAGTTTATAATCTTGTAGTAACACACCTCCTAATCCAATTCCACTAGCATCACATTCAAGCTCAAAAGTCTTATTAAAATCAGGAAGTTGGAGTAAAGGAGCATGTGTTAACTTATCTTTCAATACCGTGAAGGCTTCTTCCTGTGCGGTACCCCAAACAAAAGGCACATCCTTCTTTGTAGGCTCATTGAGAGGTGCAGCAATGGTGCTGAAATCTCTCACAAAACGCCTATAGAAACCAGCGAGGCCAAGGAAACTCCTCACTTGTGTGACCGTTTTGGGCTGCGGCCAACTCTCAATAGCTTCAATCTTGGCTTTATCAACTTCAATTCCCTGTGGAGTAACAACATAGCCAATAAAAGATACTCGGTCGGTGCAAAAGGTGCACTTCCCAAGGTTACCAAACAAACATGCATCACGTAGAGCAATAAAAACAGCACGTAAATGTTCCAAATGTTCCTCCAAAGATCTCCTATAAATCAATATATCATCGAAGTAAAATACCACAAATGCTCCAATGAAAGCACGTAAAACTTCGTTCATTAATCTCATGAAAGTACTAGGTGCATTAGTTAACCCAAAAGGCATGACTAACCACTCATATAATCCAAACTTTTAGTTTTAGATGCTGTTTTCCATTCATCTCCCAATTTCATACGAATTTGATGGTATCCACTACGCAAATCAACTTTGGAGAATATTGTAGAGCCACTCAATTCATCAAGCATATCATCTAGCCTAGGAATAGGATGGCGATAATGAATAGTAATATTATTAATGCCTCTACAATCAACACACATACGCAACGTACCATCCTTTTTTGGCACTAGTATAATAGGAACAACACAAGGACTAAGAGATTTGCGTATATAACCTTTGTCGAGCAGCTCCTGTACTTGACACATAATCTCCTTCGTCTCCTCTGGATTGGTACGGTATGGCGCACGGTTTGGCAGCGAAGCACTGGGAATTAAGTCAATCTGATGCTCAATCCCTCAAATAGGTGGTAATCCCGGTGGCACGTCTTGTGGAAAGACGTCAGTGAACTCCTTCAAAATGTTAGTGACAGCAGGAGGCAAAGAGGAAGGCACGTCCTCGAATGAAAATAATGCCTCTTTGCACACAAAAGAATAGCAAACAGATTTGCTGAAATCTAGATCATCAATATCAGATTTGGTGGCAAGTAAACATGCACTTTTCAATTTAATTTCAGAAGCAACACTAGATGGTTTATTATTAGGCTTCATTTGTTGCTCAAATTCTTTTGCCACAATCTGATTTTCACTCTCATTTTTCTCCTGTTTTGCTTTATTAGCTCTATGAGTATCATCTTTCAAAATGGAATTAGAAGACATAGGAAGCAAAGTAATATGTTTATCCTTATGAACAAGAGTATACTGATTGTTTCTACCATGGTGTACATATTTTTTATCAAATTGCCATGGTCTACCAAGTAATAAGGAACATGCTTGCATGGGTACCACATCACAATCAACATAATCTGCATATGTAGAGATACTAAAATGCACACGAACAGTACGTGTTACCTTAACCTTGCCGTTGTTGTTGAACCATTGGATGTAGAAAGGATGTGAATGTGGTCTTGTGGTGAGAGATAACTTCTCCACCATCTCCATGCTAGCCAAGTTGTTGCAGCTCCCTCCATCTATGATGACGCGAACAGAATGTTCCTTCACAACTCCCTTTGTATGGAACAAATTATGCCTCTGATTTTACTTAGCTTATGTGACCTGCACACTCAAAACACGTTGAGCAACTAAACTTTCATACCTGTCAGCATCTTCAGCAGCCATGTATTGCGTCTCATGATCAGAATCATCTCCACCATGTTCTTCACTTGTAATAAGAGCCAAAGTCTCCTCATCATAGTCACTAGCGGACTCATACCCACCATCCTTAGTAGCAATCATAACACGCGGAGATTGGCATTCTCTCGCATAATGACCTCTTCCCTTACAACAACGACAAATAATATCATGTGTGTGCCCTGTTGATGCCATGGATGAAGAAGAGCTCTGTGCAGGCCCGGTAGGTGTGCTCTTGGCAGATAGTGGTGGTTGTGCCTGCTTTCTTGTATCACGGTTGGAGGTGGCAGCTGATGGAGGTGCCGGTGCCGCAGAACGTGTGGAAGTAGAGGATGCACGCGGTGTCCATGATGAAGGTCGACCTGCAGAAAAGTTAGTTCGCGCCAATGCATGTCGATCCTGCACTTCACGTTCAGCTTTGCAAGCAAGATGGAATAAACGAGTGATATTGTTATACTCCTTATACTCTAAAATGGTCTGAATCTCTTTATTTAACCCACCCATAAAACATGCAAGCATAGCTTCATTATCCTCAACAATACCACATCTAATCATGCTAGTTTGTAATTCCTGATAATATTCTTCTACAGAATTTTTTCCTTGTCTTAAGCACTGCAATTTTTGAAGTAATTCACGTTGATAATATGGTGGAACCCAACGAGTACGCATAGCAGTTTTCAAAACAGCCCAAGTAGCTAGAATAGGATATAATCTACAATGTTTAGACCACCAAACATATGCAAAACTAGTGAAATCACAAACAATAGCCACAACACGTCTATCCTCGGGATATTGTAAGCATGTAAAGCGTTGTTCAGTTTCTAGCTCCCAAGTAAGATAAATATGACGAATGTATCTACCCTCGAATGGCGAGATATTCAACTTTAGTTTAGGAATGTGGTCTTGATCGTGTACCTGAAGGGGTGGTGCAGCCCTACCATTGCGATTATATGCATGAGGACGACTCGGTGGTGGTGGTGGTGCTGGTGGTTGCACATAGTTCTGATTTTGATCAACCTCATCCTCGTAATGGTCCTCCACCTATGCAGTAGCAGCAAGAGCTACAGAAGCATCAACAACAGTAGCAACGGCACCAGAAGTTTGTCCTGGCTTAATAGGGACACGCTGCGCTCGTCCTGCTAGATCGCGACGTGGAGGTGGTTGTTGTTGTTGCAACGGTGCAACAGAGGCGGCTAGTGGTTGTGGTAGACGTGCGAGTACTTCATCGAACTTGGCATCCAACTTGGTGTCAATTGTCTTCTCAACATCATCAATCCTCTCCAGTGCCTTTCCAAAGCTGGCTATCATGTCTTCCACCTGTCGACCCACCATTTGCTGAAATTTATCATGAAGCTCCTTCATTGTCATGTTCTCCCATTCAATCTTGTCGGCTTGTGATCCTGCCATGGTTAGCAGCAATAGAAACACACAAGAATATGATCCTACAGACTACTAGAAAGTGATGGGGTGTCATAAATCCATCAGGCAAATCTCAAATTCTTACCAGTTCTTACCCAGCAGCAGGTGGTGATCGGCAACCGTTGTAGTCAAAACTCTCAAAGCTTGGACAGAGCGATTGCCAGGTGGTGTCAAACGCACGATGTAGATGTATGTGGAGCTAGGTAGGCTTATGATATGGTAGCAAAAATGTCAGCAATAATCAATTCAGAGATGCAAAGTTGAATAAACGCTCGACGACAGTACTGTGCTGGTCCTAGGCTAGACCGTGCTAGAGACGCGAGCCTAGAACACTAACAAAATCACGGCGCTGCACGTAAACAAGGGAGGAGAACACTCTGAATCTCTCTTTTTTTCTCACTTTTTTTTGCACTTTTTTTTGCTTCGCAACAAATTTTTTTTGAAAAAGTCTACAAATGGCCTAAAAACTGCCTAGCCAGAATTTTCTAGACTTGTTTTTTTTTAAACTGGAACTATTTTTCTTCTGCGGGTGGCACGAAAGTTGGGGAGTCCTACTCTGTCACGACTTGGAGTATAGCGTGATCTGGAAATCGAAAACAAAGCAACAAATACTAGACTCGGACTAGTACTGGTGGTGGAG
Organism: Thinopyrum elongatum; assembly: GCA_011799875.1. Classification (NCBI taxonomy): domain Eukaryota; kingdom Viridiplantae; phylum Streptophyta; class Magnoliopsida; order Poales; family Poaceae; genus Thinopyrum; species Thinopyrum elongatum. The sequence continues at coordinate 182,188,266 of CM022301.1, forward strand.
ATGAATCTGGTGGAACTCGGACTGGTGGTGGAGATGTATCTGGTGGCAACGCGGACTGGTGGCGGAGATGTATATGGTGGCAACTCAGACTGGTGGCGATTCTGTGATGGAGGTGGACGTGGATTAGCCTGATGGCGGTGGATATGTGGTATATGGCAGCAGTGATGACGATGGTGGTATATGGCAGCGGTGACGACGGTGGTGGTATATGGCAGCGGTGATGATGATGATGGTGCGGAGACGGCGTGACAACTTGCAAACAGAACTCGAAACTCTAAAGGACTAGACGCTAAGACCAGCAACTCGACACGACGATGCAACCACAAATTCAACAAAGCAAAACCCTAAAAAGATTATGTAAAGGCTGAGATTGGTTCGGATATGATAAACTAACCCTAATTTTTTTTTGGCTTTTTTTGTGGACTGTAGGTATGAAAAACAGACTCGATCTAAACTATGAAAAACTGGAAAATCTCACCGAGCAAACTAAAAATTTGATACCACTTGATAGATGCGAAGGTGTCCTGATGTTTTGATGAGATAGCTATCGTTTTCAGTGGGAGTCAACTTTGACGATCCGACTACGAACGTGCGAAGACGTCGCGCCTTAGCAATCGCTAAACCAATTTCCGAGGGGTTATTGACCACGCCGGAGCACGATCAACCTGACCACGAGGGCCTATTTCCTGCGAGCAAACGAAGAAAAAGCAAGAAACTAAGATTGCAATCTGGATATTGCGAATATAAGAGGAAAGCTTTATTGATGAAAGTGGGGTTCTGTGACGTCTTGGTCTGGTAGTTGAACACAAACGAAGTACGCGAAGTTGCAGCTATGGCGAACTTTTAATCTAAACAAAACCCAAAGTCTAAACGATGCCCTAAAGGCTGTATGTATGGAGGAAGAGGGGGGAATTTCGTGACCCCTTGGAGGAGGGTCCGAAACCAACCCTATCTCTTGTTTTCCCACACATATGAACTCTAAAAACAGCCTATACTCAAGTATTTCGAAATTACATGGGCCTGGCCCAAAAATAAGGCGACGCAACACCTATAATAGGCTCTGGACGAAATTTAGCAAGTGGCATCTTGTATATTTCGTCCAAGCCTTCATACACTCATTATGGTGGCTTTAAAGTCCCGAAATCATCACTTGAAACTCCAGTTTTGTTCCCCTTGCGCATGTCATCATCTCCATGCTTGATCTTGCTCCAGTGTTCATCCCTCTTGTCCATGCTAGGCCCTTCATTTGTAAGCAAAACAAATGTATCCAATTTAGGCAGCATCATATTCTCATGAACATTAGAATCATTACCAAGAAACGAAAGTACCTGATAATTTAATTGGCATGCGCGAGCTCTAGTAATTGGTCCAGTATATGTAGCCGTAGGGGTTGTGGGTGTAACAATGGTATTGATGTCCTCATCAACACGTCAAGAAATTGGTTCATACTTTCAGTGTTCTCAAGCTTTTTCAACTCTCACGCAATACATGAGCGTGAGCCATGGATATAGCACTATAGGTGGAATAAAGTATGATGGTGGAGGTTGTGTAGAGAAGACAAAAAAGGAGAAAGTCTCACATTGACGAGGCTAATCAATAGGCTATGGAGATGCCCATCAATTGATGTCAATGCAAGGAGTAGGGATTGCCATGCAATGGATGCACTAGAGCTATAAGTGTATGAAAGCTCAAAAGAAAACTAAGTGGGTGTCCATCCAACTCGCTTGCTCACGAAGACCTAGGGCAATTTGAGGAAGCCCATCATTGGAATATACAAGCCAAGTTCTATAATGAAAAATTCCCACTAGTAATATATGGAAGTGACAAAATAGGAGACTCTCTATCATGAAGAACATGGTGCTACTTTGAAGCACAAGTGTGGAAAAGGATAGTAACATTGTCCCTTCTCTCTTTTTCTCTCATTTTTTTCCTTTTTATTATTTTTATTTTGGGCTCTTTGGCCTTTTTTTATATTTTGGGCTCTTTGGCCTCTTTTTTTATTTTAAGTCTGGAGTCTCATCCCGACTTGTGGGAATCATAGTCTCCATCATCCTTTCCTCACATGGGACAATGCTCTAATAATGATGATCAACACACTTTTATTTACTTACAACTCAAGAATTACAACTCGATACTAGAACAAAAATATGACTGTATATGAATGCCTCCGGCGGTGTACCAGGATGTGCCATGATCTAGCGTGACATGTATAAAAAATATGAACGGTGGCCAAGCCACAAATACTATGCTAACTATATGATCATGCAAAGCAATATGACTATAATGGTGTGCGTCATAATAAAACGGAATGGTGGAAGTTGCATGGCAATATATCTCGGAATGGCTATGGAAATGCCATAATAGGTAGGTATGGTGGCTGTTTTGAGGAAGATATAAGCTGGCTTTTGTGTGAAAGAGCGTATCATATCACGAGATTTGGATGCACCGGCGAAGTTTGCACCAACTCTCAAGGTGAGAAAGGGCAATGCACGGTACTGAAGAGGCTAGCAATGGTGGAAGGGTGAGAGTGCTTATAATCCATGGACTCAACATTAGTCATAAAGAACTCACATACTTATTGCAAAATTTTATTAGTTATTGAAGCAAAGTACTAATACGCATGCTCCTAGGGGGGTAGATTGGTAGGAAAAGACCATCGCTCGTCCCCGACCGCCACTCATAAGGAAGAAAATAAAAAATAAATCATGCTCTAACTTCATGGCATAACGAGAGACCATATGTGCATGCTTCGGGAATCACAAACCTTAACAAAAACATTCTTACTAATCCACAATTACTCACTAGCGTGACTCTAATATCACCATCTTTATATCTCAAAACAAATGCAAGGAATCAAACTTCTCATATATTCAATGATCTTCATGAAAGTTTTTATTATATCCCTCTTGAATACCCATCATATTAGGAATAAATTCATAACCTAAGCAAATTGCCATACTATTTTTAAGACTCTCAAAATAATATAAGTGAAGCATGAGAGTTCATCAATTTCTTCAAAATAAAACGACCGTCGTGCTCTAAAAGATATAAGTGAAGCACTAGAGCAACTACCTAGCTCAAAAGATATAAGTGAAGCACATAGAGTATTCTAATAAATTCATGATTAATGTGTGTCCCTCTCAAAAGGTGTGTACCGCAAGGATGATTGTGGCAAAATTAAAAGCAAAGACTCAAATAATACAAGACGCTCCAAGCAAAACACATATCATGTGGTGAATAAAAATATAGCCTCAAGTAATTTACCGATGGATTGAAGACAAAAGAGGGGATGCCATCTGGGGCATCCCCAAGCTTAGGCTCTTGCCACTCCTTATTCCGTAGTCCATCGAAACTTCACCCAAAACTTGAAAACTTCACAACACAAAACTCAACAAAAAACTCATGAGATCCGTTAGTATGATAAAACAAATCTCCACTTTTAGCTATTGTGAAGTCATTCCAATTTTATATTTGCATTATATCGACTGTATTATAACTTCTCCATGGCTCATACCCCCCGATACTACCCATAGATTCATCAAAATAAGCAAACAACACATCAAAAACAGAATATGTCAAAAACAAAACAGTCTGTAAAGACCCAAATTATAGTCATACTTCTGTAACTCAAAAAATACTAAAACAATAGGACAATAGAGGCAATTCATATGTCAATCTTGTGTAAACAATTCAGAGTTTTTCCACTTTCCAGCGAATTTTAACAATTCTGCTACTGGACGCAAAAGTTTTTCTATTTTTTAGCAAAATCAAATCAACAATCTACCAAAGCATCCCAAAGGTATTACTTAGCTCAAACACTAATTAAAACATTAAAAAACAATCATAATAGAGGTATAATTGAGTATTTATTGAAAAACAGAAGCAAAAACAAAAAACATAAAATAAAATTGGGTTGCCTCCCAACAAGCGCTATTTTTTTACGCCCCTAGCTAGGCATATTGCATAGATCTAGGTATTGTCATCTTTGGTATTCAATCCATAAGTGGCCCTCATAATAGATTCATATGGCAACTTAATTTTCTTTATTGGAAAGTGTTCCATGCCCTTCCTTAATGGAAATTGAAATCTAATCTTTCCTTCTTTCATATCAATAATTGCACCAATCGTTCTAAGGAAAGGTCTACCAAGAATAATAGGGCATGCGGGATTGCAATCTATATCAAGCACAATAAAATCTATGGGCACATAATTCCTATTTGCAACAATAAGAACATCATTAATTCTTCCCATAGGTTTCTTAATAGTGGAATCCGCTAAGTGCAAATTTAAAGAACAATCATCAAGTTTGTGGAAACCTAGAACATCACATAAAGTTTTTGGAATAGTGGAAACGCTAGCACCCAAATCACACAAAGCATTGCACCCATAATCTTTAATCTTAATTTTAATTGTAGGTTCCCATTCATCATAAAGCTTTCTAGGGATTGAAACTTCCAACTCAAGTTTTTCTTCAAAAGATTTCATCATAGCAACGATATGTTTAGTAAAAGCTTTATTTTGATTATAAGCATTAGGTGAATTAAGCATAGATTGCAACAAGGAAATACACTCAATCAAAGAACAATTATCATAATTAAAGTCCTTGAAATCCAAAAGAGTGGGTTCATCACTAGTTAAAGTTTGGACCTCGCCAATCCCACTTTTATCAATTTTTTCATTAAGATCTTCACCCTCCAAATTATTGGGACGCCTTCTAGCTAAAGTTGACTCATCTCCAATCCCTTCATTATCAATTTTTATATTAGCAAACAAAGATTCAATAGGAGTCATACCAATCACTTTAAGATCTTCATCATGCTTATCGCAAAAACTAGAAGAACATACTTTTTCTAGCCATTCTCTCTTAGCACGCATCCTATTGGTTCTCTCCCTACTTTCATTAATAGAAATTTGAACAGCTTTCAGAGACTCATTAAGCTTGGGTGGCATAGATCTAATCTTAAAAGACTAAATCTCATGAGAAATTCTATCAACGTTTCTAGCCAAATCATCAATCTTGAGCAATTTTTCTTCTACTATAGCATTGAAAATCTTTTGGGAGTTCATAAAATCTTTAATATTATTCTCAATATTAGAGGGTATCATATTATAATTTCCATAAGAATTGTTGCAGGAAGTACCATAATTATTAGAGGAATTACTAGGAAACGGCCTAGGGTTAAAATTACCTCTATACGTGTTATTACCAAAAATGTTCCTACCAACAAAATTACATCCCTAGATTCATCAGTATTTTCAATAAAAGTAGACAAAGGCATATCATTAGGATCAATAGGAGCACCCTTGCTAGCAATCAATTTCATAAGTTCATCCATCTTTCCATTGAAAGTATTAATTTCTTCAATCGCATGCACTTTTTTACTAGTAGAAGATCTTTCGGTATGCCATTGAAAGTAATTTGCCATAATATTATCTAGGAGTTTAGTAGCTTATCCTAATGTGATTTCCATAAAAGTACCACCTGCGGTGGAATCTAAAAGATTTCTAGATGCAAAATTCAATCCGGCATAAATTTTTTGCATGATCATCCATAAACTTAAACCATGAGTAGGGCAATTTCTTATCATCAATTTCATCCTCTCCCAAGATTGTGCAACAAGTTCATGATCTAGTTGCTTAAAATTCGTTATATCGTTCCTAAGGGAGATGATCTTAGCGGGAGGAAAATACTTGGAAATAAAAGCATCTTTACACTTATTCTATGAATCAATACTATTTTTAGGCAAAGATGAAAACCAAGTTTTAGCACTATATCGTAGTGAGAACGGAAATAGCTTCAATTTAACAATAGCATCATTCACATCTCTTTTTTGCATATCACACAATTCAACGAAAGTGTTTAGATGGGATGCGGCATCTTCATTAGGACTACCGGCAAATTGTTCTTTCATAACAAGATTCAACAAAGTGGCATTAATTTCATAAGATTCCGCACTAGTTGCGGGAGCAATCGGAGTACTACTAAAATCATTATTATTAGTGTTGGAAAAATCACACAACTTGGTATTTTCTTGAGACATCATGACAAAGCAAGCAATCTAGCACACAAGTAAACAAAAAGCAAATGAAAAGACAAACGAAAAGAACGCGAATAAAAAGGAAAATATTTTTGTGTTTTTCTGAAAACAAATTAGAAGTGGGGGAGAGGAAAATGAGAGGCAAATGGCGAATAATGTAATGCATGAGATGCGACTTTATGATGGGTACTTGGTAGGCTTGATGTAGATCCTCCCCGGCAACGGCGCTAGAAATTCTTCCTGCTACTTCTTGAGCTTGCGTTGGTTTTTTCCTTGAAGAGGAAAGTGCGATGCAGCAAAGTAGAGATAAGTATTTCCCTTAGTTTGAGAACCAAGGTATCAATCCAGTAGGAGGAACACACAAGTCACCAAGTGTTGCACCTACACAAATAAACAAATACTTGCACCCAACGCGATAAAGGGGTTGTCAATGCCTTCACGGTTACTTGCAAGGATGAGATCTGATAGAGATAGGTATAAAAGATAAATAAAAGTGGGTAAACAAATTACTGTTGAGAAATTGATAGAAAAGCGCAAAGTTATGATGATATCTAAGGCAATGATCATGAATATAGGCATCACGTCCGGGACAAGTAGACCGACTCCTGCCTGCATCTACTACTATTACTCCACACATCGACTGCTATCCAGCATGCATCTAGTGTATTAAGTTAACAAGAACGGACTAACGCCTTAAGCAAGATGACATGATGTAGAGGGATAGATCGAATCAATATGGTAAAAAACCCATCTTTTTATCCTTAATGGCAACAACACAAATACATGCCTTGGTACCCCTTCTGTCAATGGATGAGGACACCATAAGATTGAACCCAAAACAAAGCACCTCTCCCATTGCAAGTGTAACATCCCCAAATTTTTAATTTGGAATGTTATACATAGGTCATCCATGCATATCATATTTTTATTGCATTTCGTTTTGCGATCCTCGAAAATTCTAAGCAACTCAAGGACCCACGGAGAGAGTTGGGGATTTCACCGTTTTCATATTTGAATTTTCTCAAATATTGAAACAGGGATCAATTTGGTTTAACTATTTTTCTCTCCGAAAATATTTCATATTAAAAATATATGAGAGGAGATAATATGACTTCTCCAAAATAAATGGAATATTGGAGGAAAAATATAAAAAAAATCAAATAAATATTTTATTTGGATTTTTATTGCAATTTTATTTGGATTTAGAAAAATATGCATTTTTCAAAATTGCATTAGAGTCCCAAATAAATGTTTACCTTGTCCGGGAGATTTTTAGAGGACGGGGAAAATTTATTTCGGGAATTTTGGAGTCCGTTTAGTATTTCTTTTATTTGTTTTTCTGCGCGGAATTATTTAAAAAAAAAAAAAAAAAAACTCCGCCGGACCGAGCTGGGCCGAAGCCCAGCCGGCCCAGCAGCCTCGCCGCCGCCTTTCCTCCCCGTGGCCGACCGGGACTCCCCCGGAGTCCGCCGCCGCCGCGCCTCCGCCCCGTCGCCCCCCTCGCCCCAAGCCACCCCCTCCCCCCTTAAATAGCCGCCCCCCCCCCCCCTGGACCCCAAGCCGCGCCGCCGCCTTGCCCTCGCCGCGCTGCCTGCCGCTGCCGCCCGCCGCCTCGCTGCCGCGCCAGCCGCCGCTCCGCTCGCCGCCGACCGCTCCGCCACGCCGCCGCCGCTCGCGGCGCCGCCCCGCCGCGCCCGCCGCCGCCCCGCGCCGCACCCGCTCGTCCCCCGGAGCCTCGCCGGAATCCCGCCGCGCCGTCGGTTTCGCGAGAAAACCGATCGGTTTTGTTTAAACCCTAGATCTAGGTTCGGTTTTTTTTTTAATACCGGTTTATTCTTTTAGATCGGTTTTTCCGTCGGTTTAGTTATTTAGCGGACGTTCGTCCGTACGTTCGTTTTAACGAACGGTTTTCACCGTTTAACCGCAGACAGCGAACGTTCGTTCGTTAGCCTGTTCGTTAGTTTTCTTTTTCTCGGATTTTCCGCGATTATTTTCGATCGCGATTTCTGATCCGATTTTCGTTTTAGTATAACTTTTCGCTCGTTTGTCGGAATCAGGCGATTCAAGCGCCTAGATCTTCGTCTCGAAGCCCTCTTTCTGTTTAACCAACTTAAACAGTTTTTGCTACTGTAAAATTTGACTTTAGTCCAGATTAGTAATCGAAGCTTGTTTCTTTCGCAGTTTGAGTTTCGTTGCTCCGTTTGATTTGATTCTTTTTGCAAACCGGAGTTCTTCAGTTGAACTTTCTGGTAGGTCTTCTCATTTGGATTTTACCCGTGCATCTTCGCTTGATTGCTTATGTATGCTATTGTTTGTTTGCGATAGAGTACCCGGAGTGCGAAGCGTGCTACTACGAGTCCCTAGGATTTGCAGATCGTCAGCAAGGCAAGTAACACATTGATCATATTTTTCATTACCCAGTTTTTATGCATTAGTTTTCGACCCTCAAATATTGCATGATTAGGATGTGATTAACTGTGTGGTGTGGTAATGAATAGATGATGAGGTAGAACCTATTGCCCTTTATTATAAAACCCTTGGGAGTTACTTCTACGCTATGCTTATGTTGCCATGCTATGCTCGTAGACGTGGATTGGGTTTTGAGTGTATCCATGACAGATGTGAGATTTTTAATGAATGGTTCAACTTAAGGTGGCAACTTTAATACACATCTGGGTGGATTGCTTGTTTGGGCACCTGGGAGGATATACCATGTTGTCCTAGGAGATCCCGGGATATACCGTGCGATCCTCCTACGGTCCGCCACCCAGGCTCAAAGGATCATAAGATTATTCATGCTAGAAACTTCCGTGTGCAGCCACAGCTATTATGGGCTCTAGCATAGTTGAGTATGTTACATGACCTCTTTCAGTGGTAGGCTAGCAGATGTAGGGGAAGTAGGTGTAACTGTCTACCCAGAGTAAAGAGTAAATGTTTCTGAAAGACTGTGTCTCGGTCATCCGTTTCTCAAACACCATGTAGTGCGACGAAATCCAACGGAGGAGATCGAGTCTTGTGGGGAAAAGTGCACAAACCTCTGCAGAGTGTACAAACTAATCATGATAGCCGTGTCCCCGGTTATGGACATCTGAGTATCTGGTTCTTGGATCATCTATTGAATCCCTATCACTCTAATTAATTGTTGGATTATATATGTTTTTGATTGAGAGGGGGATTTACCTTCTCAATGTTCAACAACCACCATGATAGTTAAATAAATATATTCCTTTGTTGTAGGGAAAAATTAGCTTTTCGCAAACAGATATAACACTAGAGCTTTCCACCAGCCAAATATGCATGTAGTATTAGCAATTATTCTGTTCATTGCTCTACTGTGTATATTGCCAGCATATTCCATGTGCTGACCCGTTTCGGGCTGCAACGTATCATGTTGCAGACTTTTCAGACGAAGAGTAAGGTGTGCTAGGTCGTTGTCGTGCACTCAGCTATGCCGTTGGAGTTGATGGACTCACTTTATCTTCCAAGCCTTCCGCTGTTATCTATTTAGATGGCCTTAAGCCATATTTATTGTAATCAGTTCTCTTTTGAGACATTCGATGTAATAAGTGTGTGATTGCACTCTGTTATAAATCCTTCGAGTACTGTGTGTGTGTCAGCATTACCGATCCAGGGATGACACTTGAACACAGAGATTCGATCCATTCGGGTCGGGTCGCTACAGAGATGGTATCAGAGCACACGCTGACTGTAGGACACGACCACTAAGAAAAGCCATAGGACACTCTTCTCTACTCATTTCTGACTTCTCTCCATCTTCTATTCTCTAGGATGGCAGACTCAAGGAACAAGTTTACACAACCGGATGAAGACACACCTTTTTGGACGACACTTGAAGGAAGTCACTAGGTACCTGAACATCGGAATACCAAGCTTCACCGGGACCTACACCGCCACTGTACCAGAAGAGGAGCGTTGGATGATTCGAGTTCAAATTCCAGGAAGGACATTCACTCCAGTTACGGAGCCATAGAGTTTTCCTTTGATGCACCAACCTGGAGTCTAGAAGAGCATGCAGCCCACCTCGCCATGGGACGCATCGGCGAAGTGTATCACCAGGATCTTAAGGACACGATCTACCAGTTATGTGGGCGCCGAGATGAGCAATGGGAGATGATCAGCACCCGGAGGGACAGGCCCATTGCAGCTTTCATCCAGGAGTTAAACCAGCACATTCGTCGACAGGAGAACCAGATGTGTGCAAGCATGATAGATTGAAGAAGGTGATGACCAGGAACATGGAGCTAGAAAGGAACTCAAGTCTACAACGCGATGGATACGAGGAGGAAATCGCAATACTAGTGGAGAAGAATGACGACCTGACAAGGAAACTAGGAGTATTCATGGGAGACCCCGCGCCCGGGAGAAGAAACGATGACCTGAGGAAATTCGATCTGAAGACTACATCATCATCGACGACACCGACTCCGACCCCCGACAGTAGTGATGATGATATGAAGACGAAGCTGGAGCGGATATCATGGAGTCTCTCCACCGATCAAAATTTCTAGATGACCACCATATATCATTAGTGTTTTTCCCCATGTAAATAGTAATAGTCCGAGCACTTTTGTAACGGTAGTTAGATCGATTGTATGCTCTTGCTTGAATTGAGTGGTGTTTATGAATGTGTTTGTCTATGTGCATATGGGTAGTGCTTTCTCACTAGACCTTACTCTATTCTAATCTCTTCCCTCTAAACCCATCAGATGCTCCGAGACGCGACAACCGATTTGTTTTCCCAGGAGCTCACTCAGTTGATCAATCAAGCAGAATACCCTGATGCAGCTACTAGTTCAGAACCAAGACGACAACAACAACAACCCACCGCCACCACCACCAGTTGACAACTTAGCCCGTTTTCTGAGGTGCAGCCGCCGGTGTTTTCCAGTAGCACCGAGCCAATAGTTGCGGATGACTGGCTACGTAGATGATTGGAAGGGAGTTGACCACCGCAGGATGAAGAGCCTGAGAAGGTGCGTTTTGCCGCACATCAATTGGAGGACCCGCAGCCTCATGGTGGGAGAATTACACAGCCACATTCCCTATAGCCAATGTCACTTGGGATCAGTTTCAGCAAGCTTTCCGCACGGCACATGTCTAGCAGGAGCTATGAGCATGAAGAAGCGTGAGTTTCGCAACTTACGCCAGGGAAACCGTACCGTCGAGACGTGGAGAGTTCAGTAAATTAGCTCGCTATGCCCCGATGATGTGGCCACTGACGCCGTGAAGCAGGAGAAGTTTATGGAAGGGTTGAATGAGCTGATATGCAGTTGATGGTGGCAACATTCAACAACTACCAGGAGTTGGTAACAAAGCTCTTATGATTGAAGAAAGCAGAGCAGATTGATAGCCGCAAGAGGAAGTATGGACAAGGGAAGTTCAACTAACGGAGCTCAGCAGAAGCCCCGGTTCAACCCCCACGAAATCGAGAACAGCCTGCCACCCCCCGAAGGTGCGGGGGCGGGCGGGGGGGGGGTGGGGGGGGGGTGGGGGGGCGGGCGCCGGGGGCGTGGGGGGGGGGGGGGTGGTGGGGGGGGGGGGGGTGCGGGGGGGGGGGGCGGGGGGGGCGGGGGCGGGGGGGGGGGGGCGCGGGAGCCGGCGGGCGGCGGGCGGGGCGGGGGGGGGTAGGCGGGGGGGGGGGTTGGCGGCGGTGGACGCCGGGGGGGTGTGCGGGTGGGGGGGGGCGGGGGGGGGGGGCCCGGCGCCGGGGGGGCGGGGCGGCGGGTGGAACAAAAAAACACCTCCTGTGCTACCCTGCAAAAAAAAAAAAAAAAAAAAAAAAAAAAGATTATTTCCGTACCAAAAACACCCTCCCTTCATTCACCACTAGGCCCCACACCTCTTCAGTCGCTCCCAACCGAGTCCTCAATTCCACCTCACGAGCCTCCCTCCCCCCAGAACCCGCCCTATCGGGGTCCCGGGGGTGGCTAAGGGCCTTGCGTGGGGGGGGGCGGGGGCCGGAGAAGTCCCTACAGCCTACCTTATCTCGGTTGGCCCCCCCTCATCCCATCCCCTTACCCCGGGGGGATCGGGGGGGGGGGGGGAGGGCGCCGCGTGGCGGGGCGGGGCGGGCGGGGGGGCGTGGGGGAGGGGTGGGAGTCTGGTGCGTAGGCCGCTGGGGGGGGGGTACGGGGGATTGGCTGCAGGGGTGGGGGGTGGGTGCAAACTAAATAAAAAAAAAAAAACAAACTCATCGCTGTCCCCCATAATCCACCGTCACTCTACCCCCTACCATTTTTTCCCCACCCTCCCCCTCCAATTAACCACAACGAAACTACTACCCTATTCCATCTCTTCTCCCTACCAACCCTTCCCCGACGCTGTCCACATCATCATACCCCCCTCCCCTTTCTCTGCATTACCCGACACCCCACCACCATCTACCCCCCCCCTTCCCCCCCACTCCCCTAACAAAATCCATCATGCCCCCAACCACCCACTCCCACCTACAACACGCCCCACCCCGTTCCTCCGGTGACCCCTCGCAACGCCAAACCCCCCACACTCTCTTACTACCCTCATATTCCCCTCCCATCAAAACAATCTCACCCCACCTACCCCCAGCCCCCCCTTAATCACCCACACCACCACCCCAAACACCCCCCACCAAAAATCCTTAAAAAAAACAAAAAAAAAACAAAAAAAAAAAAAAAAAAACAAAAAAAAAAAACAAAAAACAAAAAAACACAAAAAAAAAAACCAAACAAAACAAAAAAAAAAAAAAAAAACAAACCATGGAGGTCATAACCACAATGGAGGAAGTTCACACAACCATAATGGCCACAGAACGGAAATGGACATGGAGCAGGATGCAGTAATCAGAACCGCTCTAACCCAGCCACACCCGCCAAGAAGGATCAAAGCCAAGTGTTACACGTTTCAAGTGCGGGGAAGACTGGAAATTATGCCAACGAATGTCCAGAATTGAAGAACGGCAATGGTAATGGAAGCGCTGGGAAGAAGCCCCAATCCATTCAACCGAGGACAAGTGAACCACGTGAACGTGGGAGGAGGTTGAGGAGCAGCTGATGCAGTTATCGGTAAGTTGTTGGTTAAGTCTTTACTGCAATGTTCTTTCGATACTGGTGCATCGCATTCATAATATCAAGGGGATTCGTGGATAAGTATAAGTTGCCCACTAAGGTACTTAGGACACCCTGTTAGTAAGATCACCCGGGTGCGGAGTATATGGCAAGACAAGGATGTTTTCAGATGCCATTGATCATTGGAAGTCATGTTTTCCCTCAGACCTGATAGTTTTGAAGTCACAAGGATTGGATGTGGATACTAGGCATGGATTGGCTATCGATGTATGGAGGAAGCATCGATTGTGCGAGTAAGTCGATTTCGCTTACCACCCCGGAGGGAAAAAGGATCAAGTATGATATCTAGGCATGTGCCTAGAAGGAGCCAAGTAAATTCTCTCACGGGAGTTGTTCAAGAGGAGGTGCCTATTGTGAAAGATTTCCGGATGTATTTCCAGAGGAGTTACCAGGCATGCCGCCGGATCGAGACATTGAATTCTTGATAGAGTGTTGCCAGGCACCGGACCAATATCAAAGAGACCCATACCGGAATGCCCGCAAATGATCTGGAGGAGATTAAGAAGCAGATCAGGGAATATTGAGAGAAAGGTACATTCGACGAAGTAGTCTCACCGTGGGAGCCCCAGTGCTCTAGTTGAGAAGAAGGATGGATCCTTGAGAATGGTTGTTGATTATCGCGCAGAGCGATTGAAAGAAGGGACGATAAGAACAAGACCACTGCCAATGATTAATGATTTGTTTGATCAGTTGCAAGGAGCTAAAGTGTTCTCCAAGATCGATCTGAGATCAGGGTATCACAGCTGAAGATCCGAGAACAGGATATACCTAAGACAGCCTTCACCACCCGGTATGGGCTATATGAGTACACAGTTATGTCATTGGATTGACTAATGCCCCTGCCTATTTCATGAGTAGATGAACAAGGTGTTCATGGAGTTTTTGGATAAGTTTGTCGGGTGTTCATTGATGATATCTTGGTATACTCAAAGAATGAAGAGGAGCACAAGGAGCATCTGCTTGTTTAGTTTCGAGAAGCTCAAGGAACATCAGTGTATGCCAAGTTCAGCAAATGTGAGTTTTGGTTGAAGGAAGTTGGATTTTCTGGACATGTTATATCGGGCGAAGGTTTTATAGCAGTAGACCCCCTAAGGTTCAGTCTGTCACTGAGTGGTTGGCACCCACCTCAGTAGGGGAGATCCGCAGTTTTCTGGACTTGCAGGATATTATCGGGAGATTTTATCGAGAATTTTTCCAAGATTGCGAAAGCCTATGACGGAGTTACTGAAGAAGGACACTAAGTTCAAATGGACAGATGAATTGAGGCAAGTTTCAGGAACTGAAGAAACGTTTGGTTACAGCCCCAGTTCTGATTCTGCCAGATATACGCAAGGATTCCAAGTGTATTGCGACGCTTCTCGCTTAGGACTGGGAGGAGTACTTATGCAGGAAGGAAGAGTTGTTTCATATGCCTACACGTCAGCTTCGGCCGCATGAGTTGAATTATGCCCGCATGACTTGGAGTTAGCAGTTGTAGTTCATGCACTAAGACTTGGAGACATTTTCTTATTGGGAATCGTTGTGATGTGTACACGGATCACAAGAGCTTGAAGTATATTTTCACTCAGAGGAGGAGCTGAACCTCAGGCAGAGGAGATGGTTGGAACTTATAAAGGATTATGATATGAAGTTGCATTATCATCCAGGAAAAGCCAATGTCGTAGCAGAGCAGACGCTTTGAGCCGGAAAAAAGTTATGTCAATACCCTCAACAAGCGGAGGTTTACCAAAGGGGTTTATCGAAGATCTCAGGGAGTTTCGTTTGGGGATAGTCCCTAGAGGTTTTGTTTCAAGAGTTATGGAAGTTCAGTCAACATTATTGGGAAGGATTCGAGAAGCTCAGAAAGAGGACAAAGAAATTGCCGAGATAAAGGATAGAATGCGCAAAGGAAAAGCCCAAGGTTTTCGTGAAGATGAGCGCGACACCTTATGGTTTGAGGACCGTGTGTATGTACCCAATAATGCCGAGATCAGGAAGTTGATACTACAGGAGGCTCATGACTCGCCATACTCGATACACCCCGGAAACACCAAGATGTATTTGGACTTAAAAGAGCGTTTCTGGTGGACGGGTATGAAGAGGGATATTGCTGAGTATGTAGCCGTATGTGATGTATGTCAGAGAGTGAAGGCAGAGCATCAGAAGCCCGCAGGATTGCTACAGCCTATGCCAATACCCGAATGGAAGTGGGATAAGCTTGGCATGGATTTCATCACCGGATTACCCAGGACCCGATCAGGATATGATTCTATCTGGGTAGTAGTGGATTGGTTGACCAAAGTAGCTCACTTTATCCCAGTGAAAACCACATATACGAGTGCGAACTTGGCCAAGATATATATGACCAGGATCGTATGTCTGCACGGAGTTCCGAGGACCATCGTATCAGATAGAGGAACCCAGTTTACTTCAAAGTTTTGGCGCCAACTACACCAGACATTGGGAACCAGGCTAGAGTTTAGTACAGCTTTTCATCCGCAGACAGATGGACAGACCGAGAGAGTCAATCAAATTCTGGAGGACATGTTAAGAGCTTGTGCGCTAGATTATGGATCTAGTTGGGATGACAATTTGCCCTACGCGGAGTTCTCATACAACAACAGCTACCAAGCCAGTTTGAAGATGGCACCTTTCGAGGCTTTGTATGGAAGGAGGTGCAGAACACCGTTGATGTGGGATGAAGTTGGAGACCGTCAGTTGTTTGGACCGGATTTGATTAAGGAATCCGAAGAGAAGGTTAAGCTGATTCGAGATAGACTGAAAGTAGCCCAGTCCAGACAGAAGAGTTATGCCGACCCAAAACGCAAGGAGGTAACCTATGAAGTCGGAGACAGAACATATCTACGAGTATCACCCTTACGAGGAGTGAAACGTTTTGGAGTTAAAGGAAAGTTAGCCCCGAGGTTTGTAGGACCATACCGAGTATTGGAACGTATGGGTGAAGTTGCCTACAAGTTGGAATTGCCCGAAGGACTGTCAGGAGTTCATGAGGTGTTTCACGTTTCCCAGTTGAAGAAGTGCCATGCGGAGATGGCTGATATTTCTCTAAGAGATACAGTTCCCCTAGAAGCAATTCAATTGGATAGTGATCTAACCTACGAGGAGAAACCCGTCAAGATTCTCGAGTTTGCCAGCCGAGTTACAAGCAACAAAGTTATCAAGTTTTGCAAAGTTCAGTGGAGTCATCATACCGAGGAGGAAGCTACCTGGGAGCGCGAAGAAGACCTCCGGAAGGACCACCCGCACCTGTTTTCTAGCCAACCCGAATCTCGAGGGCGAGATTCATCTTAAGGGGGGTAGGTTTGTAACATCCCCAAATTTTTAATTTGGAATGTTATACATAGGTCATCCATGCATATCATATTTTTATTGCATTTCGTTTTGCGATCCTCGAAAATTCTAAGCAACTCAAGGACCCACGGAGAGAGTTGGGGATTTCACCGTTTTCATATTTGAATTTTCTCAAATATTGAAACAGGGATCAATTTGGTTTAACTATTTTTCTCTCCGAAAATATTTCATATTAAAAATATATGAGAGGAGATAATATGACTTCTCCAAAATAAATGGAATATTGGAGGAAAAATATTAAAATCAAATAAATATTTTATTTGGATTTTTATTGCAATTTTATTTGAATTTAGAAAAATATGCATTTTTCAAAATTGCATTAGAGTCCCAAATAAATGTTTACCTTGTCCGGGAGATTTTTAGAGGACGGGGAAAATTTATTTCGGGAATTTTGGAGTCCGTTTAGTATTTCTTTTATTTGTTTTTCTGCGCGGAATTATTTAAAAAAAAAACTCCGCCGGACCGAACTGGGCCGAAGCCCAGCCGGCCCGGCAACGCCGCCGCCTCCGCTCGCGCGCGCCCCGTGCCCGAGCCGGACTCCGCCGGAGTCCGGGACGCCGCCGCCTCGTCGCCCCCTGCCCCAAGCCACCCTGCCCCAGCCCTCTTTCTGTTTAATCAACTAAAACAAGTTTTTGCTACTGTAAAATTTGACTTTAGTCCAGATTAGCAATCAAAGCTTGTTTCTTTTGCAGTTTGAGTTTCGTTGCTCCGTTTGATTTGATTCTTTTTGCAAACCGGAGTTCTTCAGTTGAACTTTCTGGTTAGGTCTTCTCATTTGGGTTTTACCCGTGCATCTTCGCTTGATTGCTTATGTATGCTATTGTTTGTTTGCGATAGAATTCCCGGAGTGCGAAGCGTGCTACTACGAGTCCCTAGGATTTGCAGATCGTCAGCAAGGCAAGTAACACATTGATCATACTTCTTCGTTACCCAGTTTTTATGCATTAGTTTCGACCCTCAAATATTGCATGATTAGGATGTGATTAACTTGTGGGTACTGGGAAGTAGATGATGAGGTAGAACCTATTGCCCTTTTTATAACAAACCCTTGGGAGTTACTTCCACGCTATGCTTATGTTGCCATGCTATGCTCGTAGACGTGGATTGGGTTTGAGTGTATCCATGACAGATGTGAGATTTTTAATTAATGGTCAACTTAAGGTGGCAACTTTAATACACATCTGGGTGGATTGCTTGTTTGGGCACCTGGGGATATACCAGTGTTGTCCTAGGAGATCCCGGGGATATACCGTGTGATCCTCCTACGGTCCGCCACCCAGGCTCAAAGGGATCATAAGATTATTCATGCTAGAAACTTCCGTGTGCAGCCACAAGCTATTATGGGCTCTAGCATAGTTGAGTATGTTACATGACCTCTTTCAGTGGTAGGCTAGCAGATGTAGGGGAAAGTAGGTGTAACTGTCTACCCAGAGTAAAGAGTAAATGTTTCTGAAAGACTGTGTCTCGGTCATCCGTTTCTCAAACACCATGTAGTGCGAGAAATCCAACGGAGGAGATCGAGTCTTGTGGGGAAAAGTGCACAAACCTCTGCAGAGTGTACAAACTAATCATGATTAGCCGTGTCCCCGGTTATGGACCTCTTGAGTATCTGGTTCTTGGATCATCATATTGAATCCCATCACTCTAAATTAATTTGTTGGGATTAATGATTACTTTTAATTGGGATTGAGAGGGGGATTTACCTTCTCAATGTTCAACAACCACCATGATAGTTAAATAAAATATATTCCTTTGTTGTAGGGAAAAATTAGCTTTTCGCAAAACAGTATAACACTAGAGCTTTCCACCAGCCAAATATGCATGTAGTATTAGCAATTATTCTGTTCATTGCTCTACTGTGTTATATTGCCAGCATATTCCATGTGCTGACCCGTTTCGGGCTGCAACGTATCATGTTGCAGACTTTTCAGACGAAGAGTAAGGTGTGCTAGGTCGTTGTCGTGCACTCAGCTATGCCGTTGGAGTTGATGGACTCACTTTATCTTCCAAGCCTTCCGCTGTTATCTTATTTAGATGGCCTTAAGCCATATTTATTGTAATCAGTTCTCTTTTGAGACATTCGATGTAATAAGTGTGTGATTGCACTCTGTTATAAATCCTTCGAGTACTGTGTGTGTCAGCATTACCGATCCAGGGATGACACTTGAACACAGAGATTCGATCCATTCGGGTCGGGTCGCTACAGCAAGATAGATCAATCTAGTTGGCCAAACCAAATCAATAGATCAGAGAGAAATACAAAGCTATCTTAATCATGCATAAGAGAGTTCAGAGAAGACTCAAATAATATTCATAGATAATCTGATCATAAATCCACAATTCATCGGATCTCAAAAAACACACCGCAAAAGAAGATTACATTGAATAGAACTCCAAGAACATCAAGGAGAACATTGTATTGAAGATCAAAGAGAGAGAAGAAGCCATCTAGCTACTAGCTATGGACCCATAGGTCTGTGGTAAACTATTCACACATCATCGGAAGGGCAGCAAAGTTGATGTAGAGGCCCTCCGTGATCAAATCCCCCTCCGACAGAGTACCGGAACAGGTCTCCAGATGGGATCTCACGAGGACAGAAACTTGCGACAGCGGAAAAGTTTTTTTGGTGTGCCCTCTGAAATACAGGGAATATTTGGGTATTTATGGAGCAAGGATTAGGGTTAGGAGAGCCTCGAGGGGCCCACAAGCTTGGGGGGCACGACCCCCCTAGGGCACGCCTGCCGAGTTTGTGGCTCTCTCATGGCCCTTCTGGCCTCCCCCCGAAGCTTCCGAGGTGTCTTCTGGTTCAAGAAAAATCGTCAAAAAGTTCCGTTCCGTTTGGACTCCGTTTGGTATTGATTTTCTGTAAAAGACAAAAACAAGGAAACAAACAGCAACTGGCACTGGGCACTAGGTTAATAGGTTAGTCCCAAAAAATGATATAAAATTGCATAATAATGTATATAAAATATCCAAGATGGATAATATAATAGCATGGAACAATAAAAAATTATAGATACGTTGGAGACGTATCAAGTCCACGGAGGGCTCCACCCACGAAGGGTCCACGAAGAAGCAACCTTGTCTATCCCACCATGGCCATCGCCCACGAAGGACTTGCCTCACTCGTGTAGATCTTCACGAAGTAGGCGATCTCCTTGCCCTTACAAACTTCTTGGTTCAACTCCACATCACGACGGAGGCTCCCAAGAGACACCTAACCAATCTAGGAGACACCTCTCTCCAAAAGGTAATAGACGGTGTGTTGATGATGAACTCCTTGCTCTTGTGCTTCAACTGATAGTATCCCCAACACTCAACTCTCTCTCACATATTTGGCTATGGTGTAAGAAAGATTTGAGTGGAAAGCAAGTTGGGGAAGGCTAGAAATCAAGGTTCAAATGGTAGGAATGGAATCTCTTGATCTCAACACATGAGTAGGTGGTTCTCTCTCAGAAAATGAATGGTGGAAGTGTAGGCACGTTCTGATGGCTCTCCTCAATGAGAAGAAGGGGTAGAGGGGTATATATAGCCTCCACACAAAATCCAACCATTACACACTTTTGACTCATCTCGGTGGCACCGATTAGGAAACTCAGTGGCACCGATCTGTTCAAAAATATGAACGTTAGGAATCTTAGTGGGACAGACTGGAACAACTCGGTGTGACCGATGTGCTAGGGCTTAGGGCAAACCTCGTCTCAGTGGCATCGATTGCATCAACTCGGTGAGACCGAAGTGAAGCAATAAGGCAACAAAGAGTTGGCAAGCCATCACGATGAGACCGATTGCAATTCTCGGTGAGACTGAAATAATTGCAACAAGAAATAGAGAGTTGGCAAGGCCATCTCGGTGATACCGAGATCCGTATTGGTGTGACCGAATTGTTAGGGTTTCTGGTAGTGGCTATGTCAAGATGAACTCGGTGGCCCGGATGGGAATATCGGTGGGGCCAAATTGGAGTTTAGGGTTCTGACATCTTTGGATAGAGAAAGTGGCTGAGGGTTTTGGAGCAATATCACTAAGCACTTTGAGCATGTAGACCATTATGCAACACCTCACCCCCTTTTAATAGTATTGGCTTTCCTATGGACTCAATGTGATCTTGGATCACTTAAACAAAGATGAAGAGACTTGAGCTTTTCCCAATCCTTGTCCTTAGCATTTTGAAGGGGCTCCACATCCTCTTATCCTTGCCACTTTACTGTTGAACTTATCTGAAATATACTGAATAAAACTATTAGTCCAACAAGAGATATTTTGATATTAATTACCAAAATCACCCTGGGAGCACTTGGGCTTTGAGACGGGAGCAAACTGACGGCCGCCGCTGGTAAGCCAATAGCAGCGGCGGGCAGATTTTGGAGCCCGCCACTGCTAATAGCAGTGGCGGGTGCTAGACTGTGCCCGCCACTGATTTGAGGTCACCTATAAGCCCTTTCCCAGTAGTGCAAAGGCATAGGAATGAGCATAGCATGCAAAGTGAACATGGCAATATGGGCAAATGATACAAAATGGACAATAACCCATAACCATGTGAGGGCCATGTAGAAGAGAGGCGTGAAGTCTTTGCATGAAGGGAGTGGTGGGAATGAAAATCCATAGGATGCCAAATCATCATTGCTCTCTAGAGCTCGTTTCGTCAACTCATGGGATTGTGAAGTTGACGAGTCTTCATGAGTACCTACACAAAAGAGACACAAATGAAAGAAGGTGTGTGTGTGTGTGGTAAATGTACACAACATCCATCCTGATGTGTATGTGAACGTGAGCGTTAGCATAAGATAAGAATCAAAGAAATTTGAGGCATGGTAGAGAAATATGTCATCCATCATGCAATGATAGTTATTGTGTTCAACATGATTGGGACGCAAATTATAGCAAGTGTGTGGCACAACAATAGCATTTTTATTCATGGGATGCATATGGTGCACAAAATCATGGGAATCATGCAAAGTATAGGATGTATCAAAATCTCCTAAAATATACGAGGAAACTATGGGGGTCTCCTCATGAGCAATAGCGGAAGCATAACATGGAGAAAATTGATAACATGGCAAACAATGCATGTTCGAAGCTAGGTGGTCATGGCATGGCATATGAGATAAATGATGCAAAGGGAGCATATCAATATCATCACAAGAAAAGCAAATGCCAATAGCCATGGGCTCGTCATCTATGTCATATGTGCAAATTGGGTTTGTTTTAATGGCATATGCATAGTCACTATGATGAGATTGCAAATATGACATATGGGTGATCTCATGCATAGCATATGACAAGTCAAGTGGATTGTCAAACAAGATGTGATCGAGAGAATTATCACAAGAAATCCTATGCAGCATGGCATCACAACTAATAGACTCCACATGACAATCATCAAACTCATCATAAATGGGTAAATCATTGCATGAGGAAGTCGCACTAGCATGAAGCATGGTAATAGGTGGATCAACATCATGCAAGCAATCAATATCAAGAATGTCCACTAGTGGGACTAGAGCATCACCATCACCTATGTTACCTTTATCATTCCACTCATGTGGTGTAGGTGAGGTGGTAAGAACCAACTCGTGGTCAACGTCATTGTCGTGATGGAACCATGTGGGGGGGGGGGTGCATCACATTCCACCATGGCCATCGTCTTGTCCAAAGGAAGGATGAAGTCGTCGTGGATCAGCGCGTCATAATATATGGGACCTAGGACCAAATGAGAAGACATAATAGAGGTAGAGGTTAAGTTGTTAGAAATCGAAATGGCCTCACAAGACCTATCAACTACCTCACTCTCTCTATGTGGTGGTGGCTCACTCACTCCCACAAGGTAGGTGCACTCAATTTCACATACGGTGGAGTCACTCAAATCACTCAAGTGGTGGTGGTGGCTCTCCTCACATGGGAATTGGGACAACTCATCATATATGGGGCTAGTGGTGAGGTCACTCTCACTCTCAATATGGTGCCACAAGTCACTCAACGCATAACTATACTCCTCCCTGGTCGAAGGGAAAATCCCATGCTCTACCATCTCGTAGTCATCGCTGTGGATGAAGACCGAAGATGGCACATCATCACTCTTGCCTCCCAAGATGGGGGCATCATCCTTGCTCGTCACCATGTCACTCGCCTCCAAATCTTGATCCTTGAGTTGCTCCGTAGTCGTAGTCGTTGCCATGCTGTCTTGAAAAAGAGTCATGGTAGACTCGGCGTCGTCTATGCCACAAAGAGGGATGGCGGTGAAGTTAAACTTTGGAGCGTCGTCTTGGAGCTCGTCGGGCTTGGTCATCTTGGTGGTGCTAGCCTCATGCTCGCCGCCTTGGAGTGTGGTCATCGTGAAGTGAGCTCGGGGTCGAGTAGACTTGGCCTTATTTGAGTTCTTGCTCCGCCTTGAGAGCACCATGTAGAGGTCGTTGAGGGACTCATAGTTGTTGAGGAAGATAGTCTTTACGATGTCGTTGTTCAATCCCATCGTGAAGTGGAACTTCATCCAAATGGGGTCATCCACACCGGCTCGTCGCAAGGCTTTCTTCATGTTCTTGAAGTACCCGTCGAGGGACTTGGGTCCTTGTATGGTGTTCTCCAATTGGCGTTGAAGATGTTCCATGTAGGTGGAAGGCACAAATTCTCACCGTATCGCTTTCTTCATCTTGGACCAACTCATGGTGAAGCTCTTCGAAGGTGTGTGAAGCCACCATGTCGATGCGTAGTCATGGAATGTACTTGTGGCGCACTTCACTTGATCTTCAGAGGGGACTTGATGTAGCTTGAGGTAGTCGTCCATCTTGCGCTCCCACTTAAGGTACTCTTCGGGGTCATGAGTCCAAAAGAATGGAATCTCAACATTGCTGGCAAAGTCGAAGTAGCTCATGGAGGTAGTGGACTTGAGCTCATGGAGTAGGTGAAGATGTCATACATCTGAAGGCAAAGATGCCTTGAAGTCACGTGGCAAAGATGCCAATGTTGTTGAAGAAGCCAAAGTGTTGATGTTGCTATTCTATATGGCCTGTGCGCATGGGGGTGCAGAAGGCCATGTGCACGGGGTCCCGTGTGCATGGGGGTTGCAGGCCCATGTGCACGGGGGTGGCAGAGAAGCCAACTCTCGTCCAGAAGTGTGCTCTTCATGGTCTTGTCGATGTTGATGCTTTTGTGTACTTGCCAGACATGGTAGCTCAAGAGTCTTTGCACTTGAGCGTCTTCTCGAAGATGATGAAGACCACTTGCGGTTGTTGATGAGGACCTTGAGCTCCTCCATGTGCTTGTCCATCTTGGCATTGATGAAGTTCTTCATGGCATCGAACTCATCGTCATTGTTGTAGACCGGAGATGATGTGCTTTTCCTATCCATCACAAGACTCGAGCAAAGGTGAGTAGGAAATGAGATAAACAATACCAAGCTACCTTTTCCCAAAGTTGAGGATATATCTCGTGCCACTCATTGTGAAATGAAAGAATAGTGGAATTGGTACCGGACTTGTTCACTCATACTGATAAAGTAAAGCTTATCGAGTGGCTTGGTTAGGACATGTGGCACAAATTCATGCAACTGAAGTCCAAGATATTGTAAATGTTGAAATAAATCCAAAGGATTCAAAATGCAAAGCAAGTGATCACAAATATAGAGGAGAGCAATCAAGAAACACGCACGGTGGGATAATGGGGCTTGTGCAACTATAGGGATGAGCAATATAAAATTACCTAACGAAGACTAAGCTCGTGTTGCACAACACAAGGAGAGCACTAGCTTGATTGCACACTTGGGCACGATTCACCACTTGGCACCAACCTATATGTATGCAAGCTAAATGTTTCCTATTCCATGTATCCTCATGCACAAGTATCTCTTTTCATGCTCAACTCTCTTTTGCTTATAAGCTTATCATCTTTCTTTCTTTTTTTTTGCTTAAAAGCTTTTTTTGTTTGTCTTTTTGGTCTTCTCTTCCTTTCCACTTTTCTTATTGAGCCTCAACCACAAAATGAGATAAGTATCACAAGATATGCACGGGAGCAAGCAATTGCACTATATGATATATAAAATGATGCAACAATATGATATCGTATCACTATGGTGCACAAGTTTTCACGAAGCCCGACATACTCGGATAGCTAGTCTCAATAGGTAGATAGTCGCAAAGATGGTGGGGATATCAAGATGTAATGGCAAGGAAGGAAAAGTTTATGACGGAATTGATACCTTCGTCACACTTAACCTTTCACGAAGTCGGGGGTAACCGGCCTTGCTTCCAGTTGAAGATGGTCTCAAAGGATGGCTGGCCGTCGTCGATACAGAATGTCGTGGTGGATGTAGTCGATGGAATCATACAAGCGTCCGGTGGTGAATGAATATGTAACCGTCCCTAAGTAGTTGAAACACCTTAGGAGACTCAAATCACAACTCAAACAACCACAAATGCAATAAGAACCAAAATGGATTAGTTGGCGGAAGTTTTGTGTGGTGGTGCGAAAGTGGCAGAGGGCCTATGCCAAGATGAAAAAATGCACAAAATTTGATGGAGTCAAAAGGTTGTAAAACCAAGATGAGCAGCTCGGGGATGTCGCTAGCTTTCCAACAAGCAAAAGTACACCCAAATCGGAGTTCGGAAGCGGGAGATATGACTAAAACTGTGAAGCGGTGGTTGCTGTTCTATAGGGGGCTGTCCGCACGGGGTCTAAGGCCCGTGGACAGGGGGTCCCATGTGCATGGTACAAGGCCATGGGCATGGGGTGTCCAGGAACTTTTCGGGGGCCCGTGGACACTGGGGTAGCGGAAATTTCGCGATTTCGAAGTCAAAATTGAAGGGGATAAAGAAAAATTAGGCTATGGGGACGCAATAGGAGGTGGATGTACTTGCTAAACACCAGATCCACGGATCAAAATCAACAAAAACTCACAAGGAACATCAAATCACAAAAAAATTGGTATGGCTCTTTTTGTGGGGAATTTTCAAAATTGGACAAGAACACACAAAATTAGGTTAGAAAACGGTGGGGAAGACTCCAAATTCGTGATCAACGTGGCTCATGATACCAAGATGGTGTAGGGTGGAGACCCTAAGTGGAGATCTTTCACGAATGGGAGGGGGATCCATGAAGAAGACAAAGAACATGAAGAACAAAAGGGGAAATCACAAGAGGAACACTCAAGAACAAGTCCAATAACACATCCACTAGACTCACAAACACATGAGATTCACAAGGTACAAGAACAATCAAAGGGAAACAAGATACATGGTAAAGTTCATCCCAAATCCTATGAAGGAGATGAGGTCTTGATGATCTAGATAGATCCTTCCCACAAGGAGGTCTTGAATCCCTAAGGATCTTCTCCAATGGAGGTCTTGAACTCCAATGGAGTGTTCTCTCTCTCAAGAGGAATCCCACAAGGGGAGGTACATGAGCTAAGCTCTAATGTCTAGATCTATTCTTAGATAACCCTAAATGGAGGAGGAAGAGGAGTATATATAGGTCCAAGGGATGAAGGGGTAAGGAGGGGCAAAATGGGAATACATGGGAAAAGTCCAATAGCCACACGCAGGAGGCCCCGTGCGCATGGGGTAAGTGGAGCCCGTGCACACGGGGTATCCAGAGATCTGGCGACTTAGCCCAAGCGCATGGGCTTGTACCGTGGGCACGGGGGTCCCGTGTGCATGAGGTCCAGGGGCTCGTGCGCACGGGGTGTCCTAAAGCTCGCAGTCAGCCTTCTTGTCGACGCCCGTCGACGCATGTGGAACCTCTCCTTCTTCTTGACGGTTCTTTCTCCGCTTCCAAGCTTCCCTCTTGGATGGTGTAGTTGTTCTCTTCCACATGAGCTCCTCCTCCTCATGTGTGAAGCTCCGATTACACCTATGCATGCACACGCGAAGAGTGTCAAGTAGTATACCATACTCGAAGGGGTCAAGTGAACACATGTAAAGGAGATGATTCACCTTTATGTATGTGAAGTAGATGTGGCACGTGGCACTTGCCAAATGGACTCTTGACATGGTGATGTACGAAGGATGCTCCGCATAATCCCCTCCCACTTGGGAAAGATCTGACCTCGGATCAAAATCTAAATCACCATGGGAAAGAGACGACGTCGCCGTGTAGAAGTGGACGCTCACCAAGCATTCGTCATCTTGATGCTCGAAATGGGCACTCTCTAATGTCTCACCATCTTGTGATTCCTTCAAAAGGAGCAAAGACAACAAACACTTGGAAAAACAAATGTGGTTAGCGTTAGTGCAAAACCAAGTATTCAAGAGGTGATTCACCCAACAAGTGTCATCATCAAGCATAGCAAATGGTGTGACAAAGGATTGTGACATGGCATGTATGCACATGAATTGAGCAAAATCAAGGTGATCATGGAAACAAGCATGCAAATGGGAGGTAGAGAAGCTAATATGTGTGACAAGTGAACAAGCATCTACCTCAAGGTCATAGCAAACATGCACAAAGCGCTCAATAAAAGGTCTATGGTAGGCATAGTAATCATTCACAACACCAAAGGAAATGAAATGTCTAAACACATGGGGCAAGTGCAAGACAATCCAAGTATAACGTGCATAGGGTGTAGTGAAGATAGTGTGGCACTCAACACAATGGAAAGAGCAATTGTTCATCATGTGTGAGGCAAACAAGTCAATCATGTGACAATCAAAGGGACATGGCATATGTGAAGAAATAACATTGTTGCAACTTAACATATGATAGGGGCAAATAATGAACAAGTTGGATGCAACACACAAGTCATATATTTGCATTTGTAGTAGAAAACAAAACGTTATTTGCGTTTTTCTCTCGAAATGAAACTTATTTGATGGAACATTTTATGAGTGTCAAAGTATAGTTTATGCAAATATTATATGAATTTTATATAAGTATTTTGGACTGGAAAATATTCACTAAGCTATATATAACTATCTTTGTTTTTGTGGATGTCCTGGTATTTCTTTTATAAAATGATGTGGATCAATTTTGGAGCCAAAATCGTTTATGTAAAAAAAATAGACTAAAACATAAACCTCGCTCGCGCACGGCGGTAGCAGCGTTCGATGGCCCAAGGCCCACTGATGTCGCTTGAACTACGTCGGTATTTCCCCAAAGAAGAAGGGATGATGCAGCACAACTATGGTGGTATTTCCCTCAGTTATGAAACCAAGGTATCAATCCAGTAGGAGAACCAAGCAACACTATGTAAATGGTACGTAAACACAAAGAACAAATACTTGCAACCCGACGATTAGGAGGGGTTGTCAATCCCTCTACGGGTAACAGTGCCAGAAATTTTCAAGTTGACGGGAAAAAAATTGTGTAGATTAAATAATAGATCTCCATAAAACGTGAAATAAAATAAGTAACAAAAAAGTGCAGCAAGGTATTTTGTTTTTTTTGGAATAATAGATCTGAAAACAAAAGCGAAAAAAAATAGATCTCAAAGCAAATATGATAAAGAATAGACCAGGGGGCCGTAGATTTCACT
Source organism: Thinopyrum elongatum (assembly GCA_011799875.1). NCBI lineage: Eukaryota > Viridiplantae > Streptophyta > Magnoliopsida > Poales > Poaceae > Thinopyrum > Thinopyrum elongatum. Next base: position 182,216,241 of record CM022301.1, read on the forward strand.
AGTGGCTTCTCTCAAGAAAATAGCACACGGTGGGTAAACAAATTATTGTTGGGCAATTGATAGAAGATCGAATAATTATGACGATATCCAATGTAATGATCAATATATAGGCATCACCTCCAAGATTAGTAGACCGACTCCTGCCTGCATCTACTACTATTACTCCACACATCGACCGCTATCCAGCATGCATCTAGTGTATTAAGTTCATGGAGAAATGGAGTAATGCAATAAGAACGATGACATGATGTAGACGAGATCTATTCATGTAGGAATAGCCCCCATGTTGTTATCCTTAATAGCAACGATACATGCGTGTCTTGCTGCCCCTTCTGTCACTGGGAAAGAACACTGCACGATCGAACCCATCACAAAGCACCTCTTCCCATGGCAAGAAAAATCGATCTAGTTGGCCTAACTAAACCAAAGATTCGAAGAAGAAATACGAGGCTATAAATAATCATGCATATAATAGATCAAAAGAAGACTCAAATAATATTCATGGATATAGATCTGATCATAAACTCAAAGTTCATCGGATCCCAACAAACACACCGCAAAAAGGAGTTACATCAAATAGATCTCCAAGAGACCATTGTATTGAGAATCAAAAGAGAGAGAGGAAGCCATCTAGCTACTGCCTACGGACACGTAGGTCTATGATGAACTACTCACGCATCATCGGAGAGGCACCAATGAGGATGATGAACCCCTCCGTGATGGTGTCTAGATTGGATCTCGTGGTTCTGGAACTTGCGGCGGCTGGAATTGTTTTTCGTCGACTCCCCTAGGGTTTCTGGCATATTTGGGTATTTATATGGCGAAGAGGCAGTGCGGGAGGTCACTGAGGGGGGCACAACCCCCCTGGGTGCGTCTGGGCCTCCAGGCGCGCCCTGGTGGGTTGTGCCCACCTCGGGCCTCCCCTTTGGTACTTCTTTGGCCCATCTGGTGTCTTCTGGTCCAAAAAAATTCTCCAAAAAGTTTCGCTGCGTTTGGACTCCATTTGGTACTGATATTCTGTGAAGTAAAAAACAAGCAAAAAACAGCAACTGACACTGGGCACTATGTCAATAGGTTAGTCCCAAAAAATGATATAAAGTTGCTATAAAATGATTGTAAAACATCCAAGAATGATAATATAACAGCATGGAACAAGCAAAAATTATAGATACGTTGGAGACGTATCAACATCCCCAAGCTTAATTCCTACTCGTCCTCGAGTAGGTAAATGATAAAAACAGAATTTTTGATCTGGAATGCTGCCTAACATGTTCATCACATATTCTTTTCTTTTGTAGCATGGACATTTGGACTTTTATATGGTTCAAAGCAATAGTCCAGTTTTGACATGAAGATTTCAATACTCAAGCATATCAACAAGCAACCATGTCTTTCAAAATATCAACACTAAAGAAAGTTGTCCCTAGCCCATCATGTTCAATCATTGATCCATTCATGAAACACACTCGCATATTAGCTACATCCAATGCTCAAGTATGATCATAGTGCCCCTTAGTTGGTGCTTTATAAGAGAAGATGGAGACTCAAATAAAAAAAATTGCATAAAGTAAATAGATAGGCCCTTTGCAGAGGGAAGTAGGGATTTGTAGAGGTGCCAGAGCTCAAAGCTTAAATTGAGAGATACTTTTTTTTGAGAGGCATACTTTTCCCATCAACGAAAATGACCGAGTAATTCCCAACACTTTCCATGCTAGATATATCATAGGCGGTTCCCAAACAGAAAATAAAGTTTATTCCTTTTTCCAGCATTCTTTCACATTCCATGGCTAGCCGTATCCACGGGTACCGTCCATACCAACACTTTCCAAGGAATTTATTATTTGACAACATAAAGTAAATTTCTTTTTCATTTCGGGACTGGGCATCCCTATTACCGCCGTACTCTTGTGCAATGACAAGTGAATAAACACTCATCTTGAGAATAACACATCTAGCATGGAAAATATTGGCCACCCCCTGCCGCTTCATGAGCGGTACATGCATACAAAAAGGAAATTTATTTTGAAAATTAGAGATGGCACATAAAAATTTGCTTAGAACGACATGGAAATACCACATATAGGTAGGTATGGTGGACTCATATGGCAAAACTGGGTTTAAAGATGTTGGATGCACAAGTAGTATTTCTACTTAGTACAAGTGGAGGCTAGCAAAAAGATTAAGAAGCAACCAACCAAGGAACGGAAAATCACATAAGCGAGCATTAAGCATAACTAACACCGAATAATGCACCACAAGTAGGATGTAATTTCATTGCACAACTATTAACTTTCATGCTTGCATAGGGAATCACAAACCTTAACACCAATATTCTTACTAAAGCATAATTACTCACCAACATGACTCACATATCACTATCATCATATCTCAAAACTATTACAAAGAATCAAGTTTATTTTGTCCAATAATCTTCATGAAAGTTTTTATTATATCCCTCTTGAATATCTATCACTTTGGGACTAGTTTCATATATTGCAATTGCTTTTGACAAGCTCAAACAAATCTAAGTGAAGAACATGAGCATAAATTTTTTCGTCTCTCAAAATAATATAAGTGAAGCATGAGAGAATTTCTTCAAAAATTTACTAACTCTCAAATTAATCTAAGTGAAGCATGAGAGCATTTCTTCAAAAATATTAAAGCACACCGTGCTCAAAAATATATAAGTGAAGTACTAGAGCAATTCCATAGCTCAAAAAATTTAAGTGAAGCATATTGAGCAATTCTCACAAATCATAGCATAATTTTGGCTCTCTTAAATAGGTGTGTCCAGCAAGGATACTTGTGACAAACTAAAAAGCAAAACAAGCAAAGACTCATATAATACAAGACGCTCCAAGCAAAACTCATGATATGTGACGAATAAAAATATAGCTCCAAGTAAAATACCGATGGCCGTTAGAAGAAAGAGGGGATGCCTTCCGGGGCATCCCCAAGCTTAGTTGCTTGGTTCTCCTTGAATATTAACTTGGGGTGCCATGGGGTATCCCCAATCTTAGGCTCTTTTCACTCCTTATTTCTTGATCCATTGCGATCTCACCCAAAACTTGAAAACTTCAATCACACAAAACTTAACAAAACCTTCGTGAGATCCGTTAGTATAAGAAAACCAATCTTTACTTTAAGTACTGTAGAAAACCCATTTAAATTTTGTTATTGCATTATATATCCTATATTATAACTTTACCATGGCTTATACCCCCCGATATAATCCATAGATTCATCAAAATAAGCACACAATGCAAAGAAAACAGAATCTGTCAAAAAACAGAACAGTCTTTAAAGATGCGAATTGTTCTCATACTTATGTAACTCCACAAATGCTGAACAATTAGCACAACGGAGGAAATTTATATATAAATCTTGTGTAAAAAATTAAGAATTTTTCGTTGCTTCTGTGAAATTAAACAATTCTGTTACTGGACGCAAAAGTTTCTGTTTTTTAACAGGATCAAATCCACTATCACCAAAGCTATCCCAAAGGCTTTACTTGGCACAAACACTAATTAAAACATAAAAACACAATAATAACCGAGGCATAATTGTGAAAACACTCAAGAACAGAAATAAAAAGGCAAAATAAATTTTATTCATTGGGTTGCCTCCCAACAAGCGCTATCATTTTATGCCCCTAGTTAGGCATAATGCATAGATTCAAGTTTTGTCATCTTTAGTTTTAGATCCATAAGATGCCCTCATGATTGATTCATATGGTGGCTTAATTATTGTTCTAGGGAAGTGTTCCATACCCTTTCTTAGTGGAAGTTGAAATTTAATATTGCCTTCTTTCATATCAATCACGGCGCCAATAGTACGTAAAAACAGTCTACCAAGTATAATTGGACAAGACCGATTGCAATCAATATCAAGAACAATAAAATATATGGGCACATAATTTCTATTTGCAAGAATAAGAACATCATTAATTCTTCCCAAAGGTTTTTTAATAGTAGAATCCGCCAAGTGCAAATTAAGAGAACATTCTTCAATATCGGTAAGACCAAGCACATCACATAAAGATTTCGGAATTGTGGAAACACTAGCACCCAAATCACATAAAGCAAAACACTCATAATTTTTAATCTTGACTTCGATAGTAGGTTCCCATTCATCATGCAATTTTCTAGGAATTGAAATCTCTAATTCCAATTTTTCTTCCAAAGCTTTCATCATGGCATCAACAATATGTTTAGTAAAAGCTTTATTTTGTTCATAAGCATGGGGTGAATTTATCATAGATTGCAACAAAGAAATACATTCAAGCAAAGAAAAATTGTCATAATTAAAGTCTTTGTAATCCAAAAGAGTGGGCACATCACTAGTTAAAGTTTTGACCTCTCCAAACCCACTTTTATCAATTTTTTCATCAAGATTTTCACCCTCCGAATTATCGGGACGCCTTATAACTAAAGTTGACTCTTCTTAAGTCCCTTTATCATCAATTTTAATTTTACTAAACAAGGAATCAATAGAAGAAACACCAATCACTTTAAGATCTTCATCATTTTTATGAAAGCAATCACTAGAAAACACTCTTTCTAAAAATTCTCGTTTAGCTCTAAGCACAGCGGTTCTTTTCTTACTTTCATCCATAGACACATATAAAGCTTGAATTGATTCATCAACCATGGGTACAAAAATTTTCAACTTGAGATTTTCTACATCGTGAGAAATCCTATCAATGCTTCTAGACATATCATCAATCTTATTCAACTTTTCTTCTATCGTAGTATTGAAAACCTTTTGAGCATTGATAAATTCTTTAATATTATTCTCAAGATCAGAGGTGTTCCTATCATTATTGTAAGAAGAACTACCATAGGAATTACCTTAATTATTAGAGGAATTTCCAGGAAAAGGCCTAGGAATAAAATTACCTCTATAAGCATTGTTATTAAAAAAAAATCGCGAGACAAAATTCACATCTACGGGATCACTATTTTGCTCAATCAAAGAAGACAAACGCACATTATTAAGATCAATAGGAGCACTTTTATTAGCAACCAATTTCATAAGAGCATCAACTTTTTCACTCAACGTACTAATTTCTTCAACCGAATTAACTTTTTTACTACTAGGTGCTCTTTCAGTATGCCATTGTGAATAATTGGCCATAATATTATCAAGCAATTTAGTAGCTTCACCCAAAGTAATTTCCATAAACGTACCACCCGCGGTGGAATCTAAAAGGTTTCTAGAAACAAAGTTCATTCCCGAATAAATTTTTTGTATGATCATCCAAAGATTTAAACCATGAGTAGGAAAATTTCTTAGCATCAACTTCATTCTTTCCCAAGATTGTGAAACATGTTCATGCTCAAGTTGCTTAAAATTCATGATTTGAGTTCTAAGGGAAATAATTTTCTCCGGCGGAAAATACTTTAGTAATAAAAGCATCTTTGCACTTATCCCAAGAATCGATACTATTGCGAGGCAAAGAAAAAAACCAAATTTTTGCACGATCCCTCAAAGAGAAAGGAAATAATTTCAACTTCACAATATCATTGTCCACATCCTTTTCTTTTGCATATCACATAATTCTAAGAATGTGTTTAGATGGGATGCGACATCCTCATTAGGAGTACCGGAAAACTGATCTTTCATAACAAGATTCAACAAATCGGCATTAATATCACAAGATTCCGCACTAGTGGTGGGAGGAGCAATCGGAGTGCTAATAAAATCATTGTTATTGGTATTAGAAAGTCACACAACTTGGTGTTTTCTTGAGTCATCGTGACTAGGCAAACAAGATTGCACACAAAAACAGATCAGACGAGAAAACGGCGAACGAAAAAGAGGGCGAATAAAACGGCAAATTTTTGTGAAGTGGGGGAGATGAAAATGAGAGGCAAATGGAAAATAATGTAAATTGCAAGGAGATGAGATTTGTGATTAGGAACCTGATAGATGTTGATGATGTCTCCCCGGCAATGGCGCCAAATATTCCTTTTGATGTCGCTTGAACTACATCGGTATTTCCCCAAAGAGGAAGGGATGATGCAGCACCGCTACGGTAGGTATTTCCCTCAGTTATGAAACCAAGGTATCAATCCAGTAGGAGAACCAAGCAACACTATGTAAACGGTACCTGCACACAAAGAACAAATACTTGCAACCCAACGATTAGGAGGGGTTGTCAATCCCTCTATGGGTAACGGTGCCAGAAATTGTCAAGTTGACGGGATAAAAATTGTGTAGATTGAATAATAGATCTCGATAAAACACGAAATAAAATAAGTAACAAAAAAGTGCAGCAAGGTATTTTTGGGTTTTTGGAATAATAGATCGGAAAACAAAAGCGAATAAAAATTGATCTCAAAGCAAATATGATAAAGAATAGACCCGGGGGCCATAGATTTCACTAATGGCTTCTCTTAAGAAAATAGCACACGGCGGGTAAACACATTACTGTTGGGCAATTGATAGAAGATCGAATAATTATGACGATATCCAAGGCAATGATCAATATATAGGCATCACGTCCAAGATTAGTAGACCGACTCCCGCCTGCATCTACTAGTATTACTCCACACATCGACCGCTATCCAGCATGCATCTAGTGTATTACGTTCATGGAGAAACAGAGTAATGCAATAAGAATGACGGCATGATGTAGACAAGAACTATTCATGTAGGAATAGCCCCCATCTTGTTATCCTTAATAGCAACGATACATGTGTGTCTTGCTGCCCCTTCTGTCACTGGGAAAGAACACTGCACGATCGAACCCATCACAAAGCACCTCTTCCCATGGCAAGAAAAATCGATCTAGTTGGCATAATTAAACCAAAGATTCGAAGAAGAAATACGAGGCTATAAATAATCATGCATATAAGAGATCAAAAGAAGACTCAAATAATATTCATGGATATAGATCTGATCATAAACTCAATGTTCATCGGATCCCAACAAACACACCGCAAAAAAGAGTTACATCAAATAGATCTCCAAGACACCATTGTATTGAGAATCAAAAGAGAGAGAGGAAGCCATCTAGCTACTGCCTACGGATCCGTAGGTCTATGATGAACTACTCACGCATCATCGGAGAGGCACCAATGAGGATGATGAACCCCTCCGTGATGGTGTCTAGATTGGATCTCGTGGTTCTGGAACTTGCGGCGGCTGGAATTGTTTTTCATCGACTCCCATAGGGTTTCTGGAATATTTGGGTATTTATAAGGCGAAGAGGTGGTGCGGGAGCTCACCGAGGGGGGCACAACCCCCCTGGGAGCGCCTGGGCCTCCAGGCGCGTCCTGGTGGGGTGTGCCCACCTCGGGCCTCCCCTCTGGTACTTCTGTGGCCCATCTGATGTCTTCTGGTCCAAAAAAATTCTCCAAAAAGTTTCGCAGCTTTTGGACTTTGTTTGGTACTGATATTCTGCAAAGTAAAAAACAAGCAAAAAAACAACAACTGGCACTGGGCACTATGTCAATAGGTTAGTCCCAAAAAATGATATAAAGTTGCTATAAAATGATTGTAAAACATCCAAGAATAATAATATAACAACATGGAACAAGCAAAAATTATAGATACGTTGGAGACGTTTCACCCACCTGTCGTCTCCTTCCCTACACGTGTTCATCCCGAAATCTATAGCACCCCGGAACCGAATCAAATCAGTTGATCAATTTGATTGATCCCGAGGGCCACGCTACAGGCCCGTTCTCGTAAAGGATCACCGATCCCTCCTCATGCAATTTTTGGAGAAACTACATCCTCCTGTGCACCAGAATCCGCCGCTAGATCACGCTAGAGTTTCGCTCCTGAAGCTTCTGCCGCCGTTGATTTCGTCACCTACAGAGATCCATGAAGATCCCCACCTGATCCTTCCTTTCCTACTCTTTGCTCCGCGTCTTCCTGGCCCTTTTTCCCCACCACAGAGCCCCTAAATGACGAGCGCGGCCATCGCCGGAGTTCATGGTCGCTGTAGCATCTTCAGCCGCACGCCCTCACTTCATGAGGACGCCAGAGTCACCACAGATGGCCCACCCGAGATCTCCATGTACCAATGTGCCTCGTCGTTGTGTTACTAACATCCAGGAGCCTCCATTTCAGCCGACAGGAGCGAAGCCGACGCCTCGCCGCCGCGCCATGGTCGCAAGAGTTCATTCCGGTGAGGAATTCCCCTCTGTCCCAAACCCTCAATCCAATAGAACCTCAACCGTTGATGGCACTTAGATCTGATGGCATGTGTTTTATCCCAGCCGAATAGGTATCAGTTGATCTCATGCTGCCACGTGTCAACTCCACGGCAACCACAGCAGCAGAACCAGAAAGGTTTTGGACAAATTTTGTTGCAATTTTCATTTTGCTATATCTTGAGATCCACACATCCAAATTGAGTGATTCTTTTTCCTACATGTTCATCATGACCTCTACTATCCTATAGAATCAATATTTCATTTTTTTCAAACTTTTAAAATTTTACCAATTCAAATTTGAATTTGAATCTTCATTCGATCATATCCCGCAAACCGTATATCCTATTCAATTGATTCTTTTTGCCTATGAACACTTGTACCAAACACTTGCTGATCATATCCTGTACACTCAATATTCGAACATTCTTTTACCTACTTTGAATTCAAATTCAATTTAAACTCCCTTTCATTATAACTTGAGTTGTAGTGCTCACATTCCATTAATTATTTTTACAATTGAATTCTCATGTCATATGAAATCTGTCGAACAACAGTTATGTTGTTCTTCATGTACTTTTGTTCATATTCAAATGCTATATCCAATATAATCTTATATAACAACAATTCATCACCCGTGAACTCTTTTGAGTTGATTCCTTTCACGTGTCACCTCATAGCACCGTAAAGGCCTATATATTATATTAAGCCTAATATTGCTGTTACTGAAGAACCTTGCCATATTTGTTTTTTTGTTCTTTTGAATCTTGTTTATGGCATGGTAATTGATTTGGATTTATTTCGTTTATGATAGATTGCTCGGAGTGTGACAAGTAGAATAACTAGGAATTGTGAGTGCGGCGATCTTCATCAAACGTACCAGGCAAGTTACACCTTGATCATCCTTCATCATATTATTTTTCTATGCATGTAGTTATATATATATCACATTACTATATTATGCATGTGCGGAATATTATGGTAGCATGTTATTGCTATTGAGTTTCAGCTTATAGCCTTATGTAGAACGTGGTAGTTGTAGTTTTGCTATGCTTTGTAGACGGGGTTGGTTCATGTATCCATTGAGCTTATGTGAGGATGATATATAATAATTTGTGTATTAACTTAAAATATAATTTACCTCTAGGTGGAAGTGGTATTGCATGGTGTTGAGGGAAGGCATCATGGGGTCTTGCACCTTTTCCAAGGCCATGCGCCCATGAGAGTGCGCCCTAAGTGGAATGCCGCCAAGGTTCAAAAAGATCAGACAGGCTTAGTGACTAGTAGCTTCCATCTACGACCACTGGCTATATGGGCTCTGGCTTAGTTGATCAGTTGTTGGAACCCTTGCCTAGACAGTGTTCACAGATGTAGCATATATAGGTGGGATGTGGCCATCAGGTGGTTAAGGGAACCTCTTCTGAAAGACTTCGTCTCAATCTTTGAATTGGGTCTAGTGGGTAAAGCGTACGAAACTCTGAAGAGTGTAAAAACTAATCATGATTAGCCGTGTCCCCAATTATGGACGAATTTGAGCAGCTAGACAATTACATTTGTTGGATGATCTTGACAAATGATACCTAAATAAAGATTGCGTGGAAACTTAATAATGGGTATAGGTATGAATTGGAGTGCCCAATTCAACCATATGTATTATTTGTAGCAAGACAAATTAAAATTTGACTATTATATTGTAGTTATCAGGGAAAAAATAGTTTTTGTGCAAAACAACCACTACAATATCCTCTTGATATACCTTGCATATAGATGTAGGTCTATTATATAATTTCCATGTGTGACTTGCCAGTACATTCAACGTACTGACCCTAGTGGCTGCAACTATATATTATATTAAGCCTAATGTTGCTGTTACTGAAGAACCTTGCCATATTTGTTTTTTTGTTCTTTTGAATATTGTTTATGACATGGTTATTGATTTGGATTTCTTTCTTTTATGATAGATTGCTCGGAGTGTGACGAGTAGAATAACCAGGAATTGTGAGTGCGACGATCATCATCAAAGGTACCAGGCAAGTTACACCTTGATCATCCTTCATCCTATTATTTTTCTATGCATGTAGTTATATATATCACATTACTATATTATGCATGTGTAGAATATTATGGTAGCATGTTATTGCTATTGAGTTTCAGCTTACAGCCTTATGTAGAACGTGGTAGTTGTAGTTTTGCTATGCTTTGTAGACGGGGTTGGTTCCTGTATGCATTGAGCTTATGTGAGGATTATATATAATAATTTGTGTATTAACTTAAAATATAATTTACCTCTAGGCGGAAGCGGTATTGCATGGTGTTGAGGGAAGGCATCATGGGGTCTTGCACCTTTTCCAAGGCCATGCGTCCATGAGAGTGCACCCTAAGTGGAATGCTGCCAAGGTTCAAAAAGATCAGACAGGCTTAGTGACTAGTAGCTTCCATCTATGACCACTAGCTATATGGGCTCTGGCTTAGTTGATCAGTTGTTGGAACCCTTGCCCAGACAGTGTTGACAGATGTAGCATATATAGGTGGGATGTGGCCATCATGCGGTTAAGGGAACCTCTTCTGGAAGACTTCATCTCAATCTTCGGATTCGGTCTAGTGGGTAAAGCATACAAAACTCTGAAGAGTGTAAAAACTAATCATGATTAGCCGTGTCCCCAGTTATGGACGAATTTGAGCAGCTAGACCATTACATTTGTTGGATGATCTTGACAAATGATACCTAAATAAAAATTGTGTGGAAACTTAATAATGGGTATATGTTTGAATTGAAGTGCCCAATTCAACCATATGTATTAATTGTAGCAAGACAAATTAAAATTTGACTATTATATTATAGTTATCAGGGAAAAATTAGCTTTTCTGCAAAATAACCACTACAATATCCTCTTGATATACCTTGCATATAGATGTAGGTCTGTCATATAATTTCCATGTGTGACTTGCCAGTACATTCAACGTACTGACCCTTGTGGCTGCAACTTATTATGTTGCAGATTTTATATGACGAGTGAGTGATACGATGTTTATACTGGACATTTGCCTGTGGTGTTGATGGATTCCATGAAGATTTTTATTTGCTTTCCGCTGTATCTTGTTTGCATGCTAGCCTTGAGCTACGCAGGTATGTATATTATTTAAATTCTGGATCTACGATGTAATATTATGACATGTGGTTTATTTTGGTATTACATCTTATACTGTGTGTGCTAGCTATTGATCCAAGGACTAGCACAGTGAGCACAGAGACTCAAATCTTATTAGGTTTGGTCATTACAGATCTGCTAATAGTTCTTTGGGCCTCAGCATAGTCAAGAATATTGAACCGTCGCATGGACAAGAGGGTGCTGCAGATGGATGATCTTCTAGGGGGTCACGTGTATTTGACGAAGTTTAGTGTGGGGCTAGATATTTTTAATTAAGTCTATTGTTTCACACACACACCTCAAAACTTAATCTAGCATCAAGAATCATCGCCTATGTTCTGGATGTAGATAGCTAGTATTATTTGTTAAAACTGGTTAACTGTGTGTCGTGGGAAACCACGGCCACCTATGGGACCATGAGCCCCTTTTGGTTCGGCGGGGGGGCTGAGCACATTGCACAAAGAGCGGAGAATGTCGCGCAGCACGGCAGAGATCACACGGGCAGTTTTTACCCAGGTTCGGGCCGCCGCGAGGCGTAAAATCCTACTCCTGCTTTGGTGGATTGATGGTGGATGGCGGTGGAAACGCAGCACTCTTGCCTGGCAGGGTTGCCTTGGGGCAAGAGCAGCTACGCGCGTATGAGTGTACAAGGGTCGGAATCCTATCTATGGTTGCCATGGGCCTCCTTTTATAGATCAAGGGGTCACCACAGTGGCAAATTAGTCATTGTGTACTGATTAGATTGCAAACAGTGCTATCATATCTACTCTGCAGACAGAGCAGAGCGCATTAAATGCGCCGCTTAGTGTCACATTATGGCCTGCCCGGCACGCCTTGCCGGCTGTTCGGCGACCTTCTCTCCTGTCTGCATGACACGTCACTGGACGGGTGTCATTTGGAGGCGATTCCTGTAGGAAATGGCTGCCATGTGGCAAAATACAACCACTTAGTCGCTTTTGGGCTTGACACCACACCGATCGATGACTTGCGTCGCTGTGAGGTGGAGCGATGGAGCCTTGGCGGGGTGTTTTGCCTTCGTAGAACCCGGCAGGCCTGCCGGGGCGGTCTTGAGGCTTGCTTCCGGGGCAACCTTGACCTTGCCAGGCTCTCCTGCTCGGCAAGGGAGGTTTTCCCTTAGTGGAGCCTTGCTCCTTGGCTTGACTTGGTCTTCTGGATCTGCATTCTGGTGCACCAAAGAGCTGATCTCTTGTGCTTGGTCTGGTCTTGGACGTTGTAATCTTGATCTTAGGCCTGTGCACAGTCTGGGCAACAGACCCAGGGTTTGTTGCACCGACAGGAGCCCCCGGGACCCAGGATTTGTTGCACAAAGGCCACTACAACCACCCCGACCGAAGCAACATTCGAGTCATGGGACAGGAGCACCTAAGTTTCGAAAGTGGCGAGGTTTTCCTATGCACAAGTTTTTTACTTACAGAACACGTATGGATAAGAGAGATAACTTATCTGTTTGGGATTGCTGGGGATCGCAATGTAGGCTTGTCTTCTCTTCTCCTCTTCGGGACCGAATCCACGGTAGGAGCCTGCAGTTTGATGCAGATGAAAATGATGCGTCATGCGATCTTATCTACATGAACATGCAATGCTCATGATATGCTTATGCATGCATGCAAGTTTTAGGGGCCCCCCAACGCTTCATTTATTTCTCTGTTGCTTAGGGTCTGCGCCTGGCTTTGTACAAGGGGTTACATGCAATAGAGGCAAGGCCTGTACAAAAGGGTAGCTGCCAGGCAGGGCCTGACAGCCGCGCCTTACGGGTAGAACTTGCGGAGATGCTCAATGTTCCATGAGTTTTGCAACTGAATGGCATCTCCGGTCTCCAGATGGATTGCACCAGGTCTGGTGACTCGTACTACCCAGTAAGGGCCTTCCCACTTCGGCGTCAACTTGTTTGCACCCTTGGCGGACTGAACGTGCCTAAGGACAAGGTCGCCTTCCTCAAAACACCGGGCATGAACCCTGCGGCTGTGATAGCGACGCAGGGCTTGCTGATAGCGTGCGGCACGCGTAGCAGCCCAGAGACGGTTCTCCTCGAGTAGCATAACATCGTCAAGCTGGTGCTGATCTTGCGCTACTTCATCATAGGCAAGCACTCGAGGTGACCCGTAAATGAGTTTCGTGGGGATAACTACTTCTGCCCCATAGACTAGTGAGAAGGGAGTCTGCCCGGTAGCTCGATTTGGTGTCATTCTGAGGGACCAAAGAACCACCGGTAGCTCGTCGATCCACCGCCTGCCGCACTTCTGCAGCCTATCAAAGGTTCTCGTCTTGAGTCTTCGCAACACTTCAGCGTTCGCCCTCTCAGCTTGCCTGTTGCTCCTTGGATGAGCCACAGAGGCGAACGAGATTTTGCTTCCGAGGGAATGAACGTATTGCATGAAGGCGCGACTCGTGAATTGGGTGCCATTGTTAGTGATGATCCGGGCAGGAACTCCAAAGCGGCACACTAATCCTTTCAAGAACTTGATAGCTGACTGAACAGTCACCTTTCTCACGGGCTCTACTTCCGGCCACTTTGTAAACTTGTCGATTGCAACAAACAAGAATTCAAAGCCCCCGGCAGCACGGGGGAAAGGGCCCAAGATGTCGAGCCCCCAGACCGAAAACGGCCATGATAAAGGGATTGTTTGAAGAGCTTGGGCAGGCAGGTGGGTATTCTTGGAATGGAACTGGCAGGCTTCACACTTGGTGACAAGCTCGACCGCATCTTGGAGGGCTGTGGGCCAATAGAATCCTTGCCGGAAAGCTTTCCCAACCAAGGCCCTTGATCCAATGTGGGAGCCCCACATACCCTGGTGTATCTCTGCCAGCAGTTCCTTTCCTCCTTCCCGGCAAATGCACTTCAATTTCACACCGTTGGGCCTCCTTCTGTATAGCGTGTCGTCAACAAACTGATACATACTGGCCCTCCGGGCTACTCTTTCAGCTTCTTCTTGCTCTTCGGGATGTTCTCCAGTTTGGAGGAAATGGACTATGTGCCGTGCCCAAGATGGAGCCTGTGGCTCGGCAATGAGGACTAGCGCCACCTCCTCATTCGTGAGAGTGCAATCCTCGACCGCGAGGACCGGTGGCCTGGCAGGAGGATGCAGCTCAGCAACTGAAGGGGAGTTGTTCCCGACAAGCTTTCTGCTGGGATCCTCGGAAGGTTCTACCGGGAGAGGCTTGCCAGAGTCCAGTTTCCTCCTTTTCCTGGCCATTGTTGCCGGGGATACAGAGGGCTGAGTCAGATGGAGAACAAAAGTTCCTGGTTCCACAGAAGCTTTTGCGCAGCGCACTTTGACAGATGATCAACAATGCTGTTTTCCGCATGGGGTACATGCTTTGTTTGCAATCCGTCAAAGCGCTCATCCAGCTTTCTCACTTCCTTGACGTATGCCTCCATCAATGGACTTTGGTAATCCTTGTTGACTTGTCTCACCACAAGCTGTGAATCTCCGCGGATGATCAGCTTCTTAATTCCCAGTTCTGTTGCAATTCTGAGGCCGACAAGGAGCCCTTCATACTCTGTAGTATTGTTGGTAGCCTTCTCCCGGGGAAAGTGCATCTGGACGACGTACTTAAGGTGCTCCCCAGTGGGAGCAACAAGAAGCACGCTAGCCCTTGCACCTTGTAGGGAGAAAGCACCATCGAAATACATGATCCAATCTTGGGGCGCTTCCTTGCCGGGAATAACTGTCTCCAATACCTCTTCGTCATGAGTTGGCGTCCATTCTGCCATGAATTCTGCTAGTGCTCTGCTCTGGATGGTTGACGTGCTTTCAAACTTCAAACCAAAGCTAGATAACTCCAAAGCCCACTCCACTATCCTGCCGGTAGCCTCAGGGTTTCGGAGTATCCGTTGCAAAGGGAAACGGGTGACAACTGTGATCTCGTGGGCTTGGAAGTAGTGGCGCAGTTTCCTTGAGGCCATGACAAGGCCAAAAATCAATTTTTGCATGCCAGAGTACCTAGATCTAGCCCCCCTGCAACAGGGAGCCAACGAAGTACACTGGGCGCTGCACCACTTTCTTCTTTGCCCTGACCAGAGAACTGCTTCCGCTGCTTTGCTCTTTTCCATCTTGATCTGCATCTAACCTTGCCGGGGTGTGCTCACTTTCCTCCTCGGAAGGGGCACCAACTGTGTCAGCTGCTTCATCTACTTCCTGCTGCGCCACCAGTGCTGCGCTAACCACTTGATTAGTTGCTGCCAAGTATAGCAGCAACGGCTCTTGTGGTTTGGGAGCGACCAAAGTGGGCACAGAGGAAAGGTAGGCCTTCAAGTCTTGTAGTGCAGTGTCTGCCTTATGGTCCACTCTACGGGTCCTACCTTCTTCAAGATTTTGAAGAACGGCAAGGCACGCTCGGCAGACTTGGAAATGAATCTGCTAAGCGCGGCAACACACCCAGTCAAACGCCTCACATCCTTAACTGTCTTGGGGTGCTTGAATCTGCTCGATAGCCATGATCTTGTCGGGGTTGGCCTCTATCCCCCGGCGGGACACAAAGAAGCCAAGTAGTTTGCCGGAAGGAACACCAAACACACACTTCTCCGGATTTAGCTTCAAGTTGATCTTGCGCAGATTAGTGAATGTCTCTTCTAAATCCTGAATGAGGGTTGATTTGTCCTTGGTCTTGACAACAATATCATCCATATAAGCTTCAATGTTTTTGTGCAACTGTGACTCAAAACCAATATGGACTGCCCTTGCGAAAGTGGACCCGACGCTCTTCAACCCGAAAGGCATCCGCATGAAGCAGTATGTGCCACATGGGGTGATGAACGCGGTCTTCTCTTCGTCTTCCTTGGACATGAAGATCTGATGATATCCAGAGTAGGCATCCAGGAAGGAATGCAGGTCACACCCGGAGGTGGAATCCACAATCTGGTCGATGCGCGGCAAGGGAAATGGGTCCTTCGGGCATGCCTTGTTCAGATCTATAAAATCTATGCACAGCCTCCACTTTCCATTAGCCTTGCGTACCACCACAGGATTCGCTAACCATATTGGATGCAACACTCCTCTGACCAGACCAGCTGCCTCAAGTTTCTTGATCTCCTCGGCAATAAACTGTTGCCGCTCCAATGCTTGCTTCCGGACCTTCTGCTTGACGGGCCGGGCATGTGGGCAGACAGCAAGGTGATGCTCGATTACCTCCCTGGGAACACCGGGGATGTCAGATGGTTGGCAAGCAAACACATTGACATTCGCCCGCAGGAAGGCAACGAGCGCGCTTTCCTATTTGTCATCAAGGGTGGCACTGATAGTGAAGGTACCATCAGTGCCAGCCAGCCCTGCCGGGATCTTCTTCACAGCAGGCGCAACAACTTTGGATCTCTTGCTATTGGAACTCTCCGGCAGGTCATCGACAGGCGCAGCGCACTCCGGAAGGGCACGCTTCCCGGATTCTTTGCTGGCATCCTTGCTAGCTCTCTTCATTTTCTTACTCTCCTTGGTGGGAACACTGGCTTCCGCAGCCTCTGCCGCGACTGCTTCCCAATACATCTTATCCACGCATATTACTGCATCTTTCTGATCTGACGGAATGGAAATGACTCCTATTGGCCCTGGCATCTTCAAGGTGTTGTAGGCATAGTGGGATGCAACCATGAATTTGGCCAGAGCTGGGTGTGACGATCCTGGCTTAATCGTGCACTAATCATTCACGCAAATGCACACGATCAAGCCTAAGGACTCACTTGAAGGAATCACAACACAACTCTAAAACATAAATAAAGTCATAGAAGCTTTATATTACAAGCCAAGGGCCTCGAGGGCTCGAATACATAAGCTCGCATACAAGCGTCAGCGGAAGCATAAGATATCTGAGTACAGACATGGAACAGAAATAGATAAGCCTTTTAGAAAGGCGGGTCAAAATAAAAGCTACGATCAAAATGCGCAGGCCTCCTGCCTGGGACCCTCCGATCCTACTCCTGGTTGTCGGCAAGCTCGTAGTAGTAACCACCCTCGGGGTGGTAGTAGTAGTCGTCGGCGGGGGCAGCTGGCTCCGGGGCTCCGTCATCTGGTTGCATCAAACGGATATGGGGAAAAAGAGGAAGCAAAGCAACCGTGAGTACTCATCCGAAGTACTTAGCAAGCAAGGATCTATACTACATATTCAACATTATCATTGAGAGGCTATATATGTGGACTGGGCTGCAGAAATGCCAGAATAGAGAGAAGACCTAGTCCTAACGAAGACTAGCATCTTCAGCGGTCTTGCAGCATTAGAAGAGTGTAGATTAGCACAGTGTAAAGTAGTAGCAGTATTAAGTATCAACCTCGGCCAGAGATCCTTCCTTGACTCCCTGCGAGAAAGCAATCCCAGAGCCCTAGTATTCATATCTCATCACAAGTATCCAGTTCTAGTTGTATTGATCGGGATACAACTCCGAGCGTCCGTTACCGAGGATCGACTATGCATAGATTAGTTCTTCCCTGCAGGGGTGCACCAACTTACCCACCACGCTCGATTAACTCCGGCCAGACACACATTTCTAGGTCATGCCTGGCCTCGGCCAAACGATATGCCGCAACCTGACCTAGGCTTAACAGAGAGGTCAGCACACCGGACTAAACCTATGCGCCCAGGGGGCTGGGCCCCTCGCCCTGAGTGCTCCTGCATGTTACGTTCACAGACAAGAGCAGACCTAGCAGCCTCCAGTACAACGGAGGGTGCTTAACGCGGTCCAACCCGGCGCGTGCCGCTCCTTGCTGACGTCTAGTAAGCTTCGGCCGATGCCACGACGCAGAGTGCCCATAACTGTTCCCACGTGATGGTTAGTGCTATCGGGCCAGAGGCCCACTCGGATAAATTTCCAAACCGTTAGTGAATTAGGAGCGCATGATAACGAGCAGAGACTCACGATCGATGTGACCCCGTTGCCCCGTCTCGAGGACTTGCGGCAAGGGCTAAGAATGCCGGCCACGCCTCGTAATTATCTCGCGGGTACTCTCTCTGGTCACCCGACTACACATCAATCGCATCACATTCTCGCATGGGTACCCTTCAGGGCCGACCCAACTTTATCATGGTTCATGGTTAAAGTCATAGTAACTGTGTGTCCAAACACCAGGGGGAAAACCTGAGGAATCACCCTCGATGGATTCCACCTAATGTAGTCGTCAAGGTGAACTCGGAGGAATCACCCTCGATGGGTTTCACACTTGAGGTGTCGCACGACGGCGTCGTTATCGGGAGTGGTGAAGGAGGAATCACCCTCAATGACCACGACCGAATAGCTACTCTACAGAGTTGACATCAGAAGTAATAAACGAGGTATCACCCTCGGCACTCGATAGTAACGCTACAGTGTCGTACAACTAAGGGGGTGATGTGCGGTGCCGAGGCCTTGTTGTCGAGTCTTCCGATAATCCAGCGGGGCAACTTGGGACAAAGTGGGGGTCTCTGGTGGGTCTCTAACCAGCCTATACTAAGCAGTTTAGGACAAGCAGGTAGGTAACAACAACAGTTACAAAAAAACAGGCTATGCATCAGAAATAGGATAAACAGTAGCAACAGTAGTTTCTAATGCAAGCATAAGAGAGAAGAGAATAGGCGATATAGGCATGTTCATAAGGAGGGTGCTTGCCTGGTTGCTCAACGGCAAAGGCAAGGTCGTCAATGGTGTAGTCAACCTCCAGAGCTTCGTCGGTCTCGGGGACTATCTCGGTATTGGGATCTACCAAGAGAGAAGAGGGGGAGGAAACAGATAAATACACAACAATCATATGCAACACAGATTATGCTATGCTAACACGTAGTGCAGGGTTGCCTAAAGACATGTCTAAATCATTTTAGTTATTTTAGAATTTGAGTTGGAATTTTTAACCGGTGTATATGCACTATTCATCTAACAGAAACAGGCTAAAAGTTACGGGTTCACCTTCGTAGAGGGTCCCGACACAGAAACAGATGGCACGGTTGGATTCGTCTCGTCGTTCTGAGCAAGTTTCATGTATAAAGTTTTTCGATCTGAGTTACGGTTTAATTTCTATGAATTTTCAAAAGATAAATCATTTTCTGGAATTATTTAAATTATCAGAAATAACCAGAAAAGGAAATATGATGTCAGCAGGACGTCAAGATGATGTCAGCAGTCAACTGCGGCTGACCAGAGTCAAACCTGACCAGTGGGACCCACTGGTCAGTGACTCAGGGCTAACCAGTGGATAATTAAAGTTAACTTAGGTTACTTAAGGGGGTGGACCCCACATGTCAGTGTCTATTAGAGTTAACTAATCAGGTTTTAATTAAAAGTGTTTAATTAACTTAACTAAATGAAGGGGGCCCACTGGTCAGTGACTGGACCAGCCTAGTCATCACGTTGACCCAAGTCAACGGGGTCGACAGGGTTGCGGGGCCCATCGGCTAGTGACCCAGACGGGTCCATGTGGCGGCCAGGTCAGCGGGCGGCATCGGAGTTGCTCCGGCGACCGTTTTCGCGGTGGTTTCTTGCCGGAGACGGGCGGGATTGGACTACGGGCCTCCAAAACGAGTGCCGTAACTTGCGTTCGATCGGCCGTGACCTCGTGCGTCTACCTATGATGTTGGAACGGGCAGAGGTGGCCGCTAAGCGTGCCGGCGATGAGCCGCGGCGGTGGCCAGCTACGGATCGGGGCGGAGGCACGGCTGTGGTTCATCCTAAGGCACGTAAATGGCTAGGCCGGCGCAGCAGCTCGCTAGAAGCACACGGGTGCCACTGGCTCGAACCGTAGAGGCTCGGGAGCACGCTAATGGCAGCGGCGGCAACGGTCAGAGCACGACACGACGGCGAGCTAGATAGAAGGGAGCAGAGCGGCTCGGGATAGAAACGAAGGGAGATGGTGGCTCACCGGGCGGCTACGAAAAGTCTGCGACAAATTAGTAGCCGCAGTGCGTCGCCTGAGACGGAGGGGATCGCCGGCGGTCAGAGATGCGGTCGGGGCCGATTGGCGGCAGCAGGGCTCTCCGGCTTCGCCTGAGGGCACCAGGAGAAGAGTCAGACCTCGGCGAGGCTGGCGGACACGACGGAGGGGGCCGACGGTGGCTATCGCCGTGGCGGAGCGAGTCGGACGGCGGCCGTTGCGCTCCGGCACGGGAAAGAAGAGGGGAGGAGAGTGGCCGACCGAGGGAGAGAGGAGAAAACTGACGAAGGACGTCCAGGGGGAAGTGCTCGGGGTCGCCCTTATCCTCTCGGCCGCTCCTGTAGCGTCGGTGGGCGTCGCGCTGTCGGCGTTTTGCCGGCGCGGCGCGCAGCGACCATGGGCGAGGCTACAAGGCAAAGGAGAGAGAGGGAGGAGGGAGGAATGGGCCGGCTGGCTGGGCCATCAGGCACTGTGCACTTAGGCCCAGTGCACAGTGGCCTTTTTCCTTTTTCTTTATTTCTTTTCTGTTTTTCTTTTAAAAGTAGCCTTTTGCATTTTCTTTTGCAATAACTATCTTTTGCAAAAATGTGCCACTGGTGAAAACAAATACTAGGGTCAGTGGTGCACTGTCACCATAAGCTTGGGATTTATTTGAATCCATTTGGAATTTTCATAATAGGAATAGCATTTAAGTATGCTGGAATTATTCTGTTTTAGTTGCTATTGTTCATCTTTGCATAAGAGTGATGTTGTATTCCTTAACAAATAAATGTTATGGAATATTTGCTATATGGTGAACATTTTTCCAGCAAACTTTGAGCAACTTTATTTTGCACTTTAAATTTGAATTGTTTTTCAGAGAGAAATTTGAATTGAGTTGAGCTAACACTGTGATCAAGCATTGCATAGATGATGACTTGGCATGTTTAACAGAGAGTCACAGTGCTAGGTTACATAGGGGCATTACAAATTCTCCTCCTCTAAAAGAAATTCTCGTCCCGAGAATTCAGGAGGTAGAAGGAAAGAGGTCGGGGTATTCCTCTCGAAGATGATCCTCGCGTTCCCAAGTGGCTTGACCTTCAGTATGATTTGACCACTGCACTTTGAGGAACTTGGTCGTCTTCTGACGGGTTCGACGTTCTGATTCATCGAGAATGCGGATCGGATGCTCCTTATAAGATAGGTCATCTTGCAATTCGAGCATCTCGTGATCCACTGCTCTGTGCGGAGACTCCTTGAAGCAATGACGAAGTTGCGACACATGGAAGACGTCGTGGATATGGGAGAATTGCGGCGGCAACTCCAATTTATATGCCACCTGACCACGTCTTTCCACAATGTGAAAAGGACCAATGTAGCGTGGAGCTAACTTACCCTTTATTCCGAAGCGGTGAGTGCCCTTCATAGGAGTGACTCGCAAATAAGCTTGATCGCCAGGTTGATAAGTCAAACCCCATCGTTTGTGATCATAGTTGCTCTTCTGGCAGTCCTGAGCCGCCTTGAGATTTTCTCGAATGATACGGACTTGTTCTTCGGCGTGTTGAATGATATCCGGACCCACGAGCGATCGTTCCCCAGTTTCTGACCAATTCAGAGGGGTTCGACACTTACGTCCATAGAGTACTTCGAAGGGGGCCATTTTCAAGCTGGCTTGATAGCTGTTGTTATATGATAATTCCGCATAAGGAAGATATTCTTCCCACTTCTTGCCGAAAGATATAACACAAGCTCGCAGCATATCTTAAAGCACTTGATTGACTCGCTCGACTTGGCCTTGGGATTGGGGGTGATAAGCTTAACTCCAGGTAATATGAGTTCCCATAGCTTCTTGGAAACTATCCCAGAACTTAGAGGTGAAAAGGCCGCCACGGTCCGAACTAATCTCTTTCGGAATGTCGTGGAGTGACACAATTCTGGAGATATACAATTCTGCTAACTGACTAGCAGTGATATTTTCTTTGACAGGCAGAAAGTGTGCAACCTTAGAAAGTTGGTCAATGACGACAAGAATAGCATTGTGACCCTTCTGTGACTTGGGAAGGCCAGTAATGAAATCCATTTCACTTTATCCCATTTCCATAAAGGAATAGGTAACGGTTGCATAATTCCAGCTGGTTTCTGATGTTCTGCTTTAATGCAACGACAAACGTCACACTCAGAAACATAACGAGCAATGTCTCGCTTCATATTAGGCCACCAGTATCTCTGACAAATGTCACGGTACATCTTTGTGCTACCAGGATGAATTGACAGAGGAGTGTCATGAGCTTCTTTCATAACGTGTTCTCTCTCATCCTTGAATTTGGGTATGAAGAGACGGCGTTGGAAGAATAGGATCCCATCATTATCAAGATGAAATTCCGATGGCTTTCCTTTTTCGAGGTATCGCTTAATCCTTTCTACTTCAGAGTCATACCTTTGCATAATCTTAATGCTGTGCTCAAGATCCGGTTCAACAACCAGGGTATTGAGATAACCCTGTGGAACAATATGGAGGTTCAATTTGCGAAGCTCTTCATAAAGAATAGGTTGTGCTTCCTGAACCATAAGGTTGCTGCAATAAGCCTTGCGACTCAAAGCATCGGCCATTATGTTAGCCTTGCCAGGGGTGTATGAGATATTCATATCATAATCGGCAATTGTCTCAAGCCATCTTTGTTGGCTAAGGTTCAGATCTGGTTGAGTATATAGATACTTCAAACTCTGATGATCCGTGTATATCTCGCAACGGTTACCGAGAAGGTAATGTCGCCATAGCTTCAGGGCATAAATAACCGCAGAAAGTTCGAGATCATGCACTGGATAATTTTCTTCGTGAGGACGCAATTGTCGAGAGCCATAAGCAATCACTTTGGGCTCTTGCATTAGGACACAGCCTAATCCTTGACGAGATGCATCACAGCATATCACGAAGTCCTTGCGAGTATCCGGGGGCTAGCACTGGGGCAGATGTCAACTTATCTTTTAGCGTCTGAAAGCTTTCTTGACATTTTTCTGTCCACTCAAACTTAACACCTTTGTGGAGCATGTCAGTCAGTGGATTTGCAATCTTGGAAAAGTTCTCAACGAACCGACGGCAATAACTAGCGAGTCCGAGAAAACTCCTGACTTGCTTAACATTCTTCGGGGGAGTCCAGTCAAGAATAGCTTGAACTCGTTCGGGGTTAACAGCAATGCATGGGCAGGTAGTCAAAGAGATTGACGATGATAACACAGATCGGCGAGAGGCAAGGATGGCATTGCTCACCATGAATTTAATTAACATCTCGGAAGAGCTCAAAATGTTGACGCTGAACACGTCACATTTGGCCAGGACATCCCAAAAGTGTCAAATGACGGTGTGCAAAGTATATGATAACTTGGAAAGAAAAGGTTAAACAAACCACCGGAAAGGAAAATGATTATCAGACTAATCAGACCAATGGTAAGGAATTAAGCACAGATATCCAGCTCTCCGGGTAGATGAGATTTACGAGATCCTAATTGTCGGCGTTAGTAAATTCATTTAACCCAAATAGAAGAGAGATCAAAGTCCCAGAGTATAGACGAGGAATAAAAGATCCTAATACCACCCAGTTGGCGACGTGGGCCCGTAAGCCACACAGCCAAGTTAGTAAAACAGTTTTGGATGACTAGACTCAACTTCGGCCAAGGAGTTGGAAAAAGGGGTTCCTACAGGCAGTCGGCTCTAATACCAACCTGTGACGACCCTAGCTTAATCATGCACTAATCATTCACGCAAATGCACACGATCAAGCCTAAGGACTCACTTGAAGGAATCACAACACAACTCTAAAACATAAATAAAGTCATACAAGCTTTATATTACAAGCCAGGGGCCTCGAGGGCTCGAATACATAAGCTCGCATACAAGCATCAGTGGAAGCATCAGATATCTGAGTACAGACATGAAACAGAAACAGATAAGCCTTTTAGAAAGGCGGGTCAAAACAAAAGCTACGATCGAAAGGCGCAGGCCTCCTGCCTGGGACCCTCCGATCCTACTCCTGGTCGTCGGCAAGCTCGTAGTAGTAACCACCCTCGGGGTGGTAGTAGTAGTCGTCAGCGGGGGCAGCTGGCTCCGGGGCTCCGTCATCTAGTTGCATCAAACGGATATGGGGAAAAAGAGGAAGCAAAGCAACCGTGAGTACTCATCCGAAGTACATAGCAAGCAAGGATCTATACTACATATGCAACATTATCATTGAGAGGCTGTATATGTGGACTGGGCTGCAGAAATGCCTGAATAGAGAGAAGACCTAGTCCTATCGAAGACTAGCATCTTCAGCGGTCTTGCAGCATTAGAAGAGTGTAGATTAGCACAGTGTAAAGTAGTAGCAGTATTAAGTGTCAACCTCGGCCAGAGATCCTTCCTTGACTCCCTGCGAGAAAGCAATCCTAGAGCCCTAGTATTCATATCCCATCTCAAGTATCCAGTTCTAGTTGTATCGATCAGGATACAACTCCGAGCGTCCGTTACCGAGGATCGACTATGCATAGATTAGTTCTTCCCTGCAGGGGTGCACCAACTTACCCACCACTCTCGATTAACTCCGGCCAGACACACTTTTCTGGGTCATGCCCGGCCTCGGCCAAACGATACGTTGCAACCCGACCTAGGCTTAACAGAGAGGTCAGCACGCCGGACTAAACCTATGCGCCCAGGGGGCTGGGCCCCTCGCCCTGGGCGCTCCTGCATGTTACGTTCACAGCCGAGAGGAGACCTAGCAACCTCCAGTACAACGGAGGGTGCTTAACGCAGTCCAACCCGGCGCGTGCCACTCCTTGCTGACGTCTAGTAAGCTTCAGCCGATGCCACGACGCAGAGTGCCCATAATTGTTCCCACGTGATGGTTAGTGCTATCGGGCCAGAGGCCCACTCGGATCAAATATCCAAACCGTTAGTGAATTAGGAGCGCACGATAACGAGCAGAGACTCATGATCGATGTGACCCCGTCGCCCCGTCTCGAGGACTTGCGGCAAGGGCTAAGAATGCCCGGCCAGGCCTCGTAATTATCTCGCGGGTACTCTCTCTGGTCACCCGACTACACATCAATCGCATCACATGCTCGCACGGGTACCCCTCAGGGCCGACCCGACTTTATCATGGTTCATGGTCAAAGTCATAGTAACTGTGTGTCCAAACACCAGGGGGGAAACCTGAGGAATCACCCTCGATGGATTCCACCTAATGTAGTCGTCAAGGTGAACTCGGAGGAATCACCCTCGATGGGTTCACACTTGAGGTGTCGCACGACGGCGTTGTTATCAGGAGTGGTGAAGGAGGAATCACCCTCGATGACCACGACCGAATAGCTACTCTATAGAGTTCACATCAGAAGTGCTAAACGAGGTATCACCCTCGGCACTCGATAGTAACGCTGCAGTGTCGTACAACTAAGGGGGTGATGTGCGGTGCCGGGGCCTGGTTGTTGAGTCTTCCGATAATCCAGCGGGGCAACTTGGGACAAAGTGGGGGTCTCTGGTGGGTCTAACCAGCCTATACTAAGCAGTTTAGGACAAGCAGGTAGGTAACAACAACAGTTACAAAAAAACAGGCTATGCATCAGAAATAGGATAAACAGTAGCAGCAGCAGTTTCTAATGCAAGCATAAGAGAGAAGAGAATAGGCGATATAGGCATGTTCAAAAGGGGGGTGCTTACCTGGTTGCTCAGCGGCAAAGGCAAGGTCGTCAATTGTGTAGTCAACCTCCAGAGCTTCGTCGGCCTCGGGGACTATCTCGGTACCGGGATCTACCGAGAGAGAAGAGGGGGAGGAAACAGATAAATACACAGCAATCATATGCAACTCAGATTATGCTATGCTAACGTGCAGTGCAGGGTTGCCTAAAGACATGTCTAAATCATTTTAGTTATTTTAGAATTTGAGTTGGAATTTTTAACCGGTGTATATGCACTGTTCATCTAACAGAAATAGGCTAAAAGTTACGGGTTCACCTCTGTAGAAGGTCCCGACACAGAAACAAATGGCACGGTTGGATTCGTCTCGTCGTTCTGAGCAAGTTTCATGTATAAAGTTTTTCGATCTGAGTTACGGTTTAATTTCTACGAATTTTCAAAAGTTAAATCATTTTCTGGAATTATTTAAATTATCAGAAATAACCAGAAAAAGAAATATGATGTCAGCAGGACGTCAAGATGATGTCAGCAGTCAACTGCGGCTAACCAGAGTCAAACCTGACCAGTGGGACCCACTGGTCAGTGACTCAGGGCTAACCAGTGGATAATTAAAGTTAACCTAGGTTACTTAAGGGGGTGGACCCCACATGTCAGTGTCTATTAGAGTTAACTAATCAGGTTTTAATGAAAAGTGTTTAATTAACTTAACTAAACGAAGGGGGCCCACTGGTCAGTGACTGGACCAGCCTAGTCAGCATGTTGACCCGAGTCAACGGGGTCAACAGGGCTGCGGGGCCCATCGGCCAGTGACCCAGAAGGGTCCACGTGGCGGCTAGGTCAGCGGACGGCGTCGGAGTTGCTCGGCGACCGTTTTCGCGGCGGTTTCTTGTCGGAGACGGGCGGGATTGCACTACGGGCCTCCAAAACGAGTGATGTAACTTGCGTTCGATCGGCTGTGACCTCGCGCGTCTACCTATGATGTTGGAACGGGCGGAGGTGGCCGCTAAGCGCGCCGGCGATGAGCCGCGGCGGCGGCGAGCTACGGATCAGGGCGGAGGCATGGCTGTGGTTCATCCTAAGGCACGCAAAATGGCTAGGCCGGCGCAGCAGCTCGCCAGAAGCACACGGGTGCCACTAGCTTGAGCCGTAGAGGCTCGGGAGCACGCTAATGGCAGCGGCGGCGACGGTCAGAGCACGGCACGGCTGCGAGCTAGATAGGAGGGAGCAGAGCGTCTCGGGAGAGAAACGGAGGGAGATGGTGGCTCACCGGGCGGCGGTTGTGCTCCGGCATGGGAGAGAAGAGGAGAGGAGAGTGGCCGACCGAGGGAGAGAGGGGGAAATTAACGGAGGACGTCCAGGGGAAGTGCTCGGGGTCGCCCTTATCCTGTCAGCCGCTCCTGTAGCGTCGGTGGGCGTCGCGCTGTCGGCGTTTCACCGGCACGGCGTGCGGCGACCATGGGCGAGGCGACACGGCGAAGGAGAGAGAGGGAGGAGGGAGGAATGGGCCGGCTGGCTGGGCCATCAGGCACTGTGCACTTAGGCCCAGTGCACAGTGGCCTTTTTCCTTTTTCTTTATTTCTTTTCTGTTTTTCTTTGAACAATAGCCTTTTGCATTTTCTTTTGCAATAACTATCTTTTGCAAAAATGTGCCACTGGTGAAAACAAATACTAGGGTCTGTGGTGCACTGCCACCATAAGCTTGGGATTTATTTGAATCCATTTGGAATTTTCATAATAGGAATAGCATTTAAATATGCTGGTATTGTTCTGTTTTAGTTGCTACTGTTCATCTTTGCATAAGAGTGATGTTGTATTCCTTAACAAATAAATGTTATGGAATATTTGCTATATGGT
Organism: Thinopyrum elongatum; assembly: GCA_011799875.1. Taxonomy (NCBI): domain Eukaryota; kingdom Viridiplantae; phylum Streptophyta; class Magnoliopsida; order Poales; family Poaceae; genus Thinopyrum; species Thinopyrum elongatum. Next base: position 182,243,896 of record CM022301.1, read on the forward strand.
GAGCATTTTTCCAGCAAACTTTGAGCAACTTTATTTTGCACTTTAAATTTGAATTGTTTTTCAGAGAGAAATTTGAATTGAGTTGAGCTAACACTGTGATCAAGCATTGCATAGATGATGACTTGGCATGTTTAACAGAGAGTCACAGTGCTAGGTTACATAGGGGTGTTACACTAGGGAACCAAGGATTCCATTGTACGGCATGGGGAGGTCAACCACGTCAAACACGATCTTCTCAGTCTGGTAGTTTAACTCCCCCCTGAACGTCACCGGCAGCGTGATCTTTCCCTCAGGACGACTCCTTCCGGGGTTGATTCCTTGGAATGTACCAGTAACCTTGAGCTCCTCATCTGCTATCTGGAGTTTGCTGAGGACCTTTGGAGATATCAGATTCAACCCAGCCCCGCCGTCAACCAACATCTTGGTGACCTTGAGGTTGCGTATTGTTGGTCAGACCAACAACGGCAAGCACCCTATCACAGTGGTGCGATCAGGGTGATCCTCTTCATCAAAGATGATGGGCATGCGGGACCATTTGAGCGGCTTCCGAGAATCTGCTACTGGATCCATGGTGTTGACTTCACGCGCCCACTATTTAAGTTGGTGGTGAGAGGAGTGCAGAGACGCACCCCCGTCAACGCACAAGGCGTCAGTGGCTTTCTGGAATTCCTGCTCGCTGGTTTCCTCTTCATCTCCGTCATCGGTCTCATCACTGCAATCCTTCTTCTCACGGCCTCTGGCGGGTTTTCCTTGACTCTAAGGAACCTTGCCGGTGCGGCTTGCCCTGCCGCCGCGACCCTTCCCGCCAGTGCCATTCTGACCTTTCTCCTTATCACGCTTCTCATATTCAGCCCTTTGCTTCTTGACAAGCTGCTCAACCTGATGACACTCCTGGAGATCGTGGCCCTTAGCCCGATGGATCTTGCAGTACGGGCCATCGCCTTTCCCAGCCTTCTCAGCAGCCGCGGCCTCCCAGCAATCAGTGCACGCGGCAACTTCCTTGCCAGGTACCTCAACCTGGGCCTTCTTGCCGGTACTAGGCATGCCAGATCCCTCAACGGTCATCACTGCCTTATCCTTGCGCCTTTTGTTATGCTTCTTGTTCTTCCTCTTCTGACTGGCGGCCTCGTCATCATCCTCAGAGTCGATGTTGATGGCATCCTCTTCTCCGGGGAGCTTCCTCCCCTCCTCTATTCGAGCACACTTATCCACCAGAGTGTAAAGCTCCTTCACAGTCTTGCGCAATCGAATGTTCATCTTGGAACGTATCCGACGATTGCGCACGTTGGACTGGAATGCAGTTATCACGGCCGTCGGGTGGATGTCTGGAATATTCCTGTGGACTCGGCTGAACCTCTACATGTACTTCCGCAGATTCTCTCCTTCTTTCTGCGGGAGGAGCTGCAAGTCGCTTGGCCGCCCTGGTTCTTGATGGCCGCCCGTGAAGGCGCCAACGAACTCATGGCATAGGTCAGCCCAGGTTGAAATGGAGTTCTCCGGCAAGTGCATCAGCCAAGACCTCACATTTGGCTTGAGTGCCAAAGGGAAGTAGTTGGCGAATACCTTCTCATCTCTTCCCCCGGCAGCTTGAACAGCGATGGTGTAGATGCTCAAGAACTCTGCCGGGTTCAGTCGCCCGTCATACTTCTCTGGTATCACTGGCTTGAACGTGCGGGTGGACGACCAATGGACTTGCCGCAACTCACGGGTGAAGGCGGGGCACCTAGCCTCAAAAGGCAGGTACACGCCTTCAGCGAGTGCCGGCTCATCAACGTCGGGGCCACCACGCCTGTTAGACTGGCGGTGGGCGTCGTGGCATTGCTCGATGGTGATACGCGTGCCTTCCCTTTGCCTGTCCTCCAGGGCTCGCCGTTGGCCTTGATGCGCTCGATGGTCGGATGAAGCCATTGAGATGCTGTCCAGTTCTTGGTCGCGCAACTCCCGCGCTGGCTGCCGCGGAGGGGACTGCACTGTGGGGGTGGCCCTTCCCGCATGGCCAGCAGCGAGGGCTGTTGTCGTTCCCTGGGGAGGCCGTGGCGGGCCAGCCCACTGCAATCCTCCCGCCTCGGCGAAGCCAATCAGACTCTGAATGGCGGCTCTCCACTCATCCATCTGATCGGTTGCCGGCGGAAATTTCAACAGCAGCAGGGCTCGCGCCATGGCCTCCGAAGCGGTGCTTGGCATGGATGTCGATGAAGATCGTAACATCGCCTGGATCCTGGTGGTGCCGGCAGTGGTTGCGCCGAGCTCCCGCTGTTGTGAGCCAGTCGCTAAGATGGCACGGTGATGAGGCGGAGGCGCTTGTGGACCAGCGGTTCCATTTGGTGCATTGGCTGGGTCAGCCTGCTCCGGGGGTGGAGTATGCCCTGCGGTCGCGCCCGTGGTGGGGGGCGGCCGGAGGATTGCGATTCGCCCTAGAGCAAGCGCCATCGCTCCGGCTGTGCCCTTCGGCCGGGCGGAGAGGTGCGGGCGGAATGAGCTCTCTACCCGTACCTCGTAAAGCATGACCGCTGGGATGCTGTTGGTGCTGTCCTCCTTCAGTGCCTCCTACTCCTGTTTCGGCCGCAAGGGACATGGTGGCGACGGCGCCCGCGTCGACCACATCCCCCATAGCGTCCACATCCTCGGGCGTCCCCATGGCCCCCGCAACATCGATGGTCGCGGGCGGCGGGGCCTTCGAGGAGGACGGCTGGGCGGCGGCACCAGGTTTCTTCTTGGGCGCCATAGACGATGGAGCCATTATTGAAGGGAACGATGATGAAGATGACGCGCTACGCACGCTTCTCGGGTTCGCGCAAGCGCTGCCCCCTACCTGGAGCGCCAAAGATGTCGTGGGAAACCACGTCCACCTATGGGACCATGAGCCCTTTTGGTTCGGCAGGGAGCTGAGCACATTGCACAAAGAGAAGAGAACGTCACGCAGCATGGCAGAGATCATACGGGCAGTTTTTACCCAGGTTCGGGCCATCGCGAGGCGTAAAACCCTACTCCTGCTTTGGTGGATTGATGGTGGATGGTGGTGGAAACGCAGCGCTCTTGCCCGGCAGGGTTGCCTCGGGGCGAGAGCAGCTACGCGCGTATGAGTGTACAAGGGTCTGAATCCTATCTATGGTTGCCATGGGCCTCCTTTTATAGATCAAGGGGTCACCACAGTGGCAAATCAGTCATTGTGTACTGATTAGATAGCAAACAGTGCTATCATATCTACTCTGCAGATAGAGCAGAGCGCATTAAATGCGCCGCTTAGTGTCACATCATGGCCTGCCCGGCAAGCCTTGCCGGGCTGTTCGGCCACCTTCTCTCCTGTCTGCATGACACGTCGCTGGACGGGTGTCATTTGGAGGCGATTCCTGTAGGAAATGGCTGCCATGTGGCAAAAGACAGCCACTTAGTCGCTTTGGGGCTTGACACCGCACCAATCGATGACTTGCGTCGCTGTGAGGTGGAGCGGTGGAGCCTTGGCGGGGTGTTTTGCCTTCGTAGAACCCGGCAGGCCTGCTGGGGCGGTCTTGAGGCTTGCTTCTGGGGCAACCTTGACCTCGCCAGGCTCTCCTGCCCGGCAAGGGAGGTTTTCCCTTAGTGGAGCCTTTCTCCTTGGCTTGACTTGTTCCTCTGGATCTGCATTCTGGTTCACCAAAGAGCTGATCTCTTGTGCTTGGTCTGGTCTTGGACGTTGTAATCTTGATCTTAGGCCTGTGCACAGTCTGGGCAATAGACCCAGGGTTTGTTGCACCGACACCGTGTAACTAATTTGTTTCTTAAACCAATTAGAGGACGTCTAACTTGGTTTTGCACAGTATGCCTATGATGTGGTATAGCCTTCGTCATGATAATGAGTTTATGTATGAGATGGTTATATGTTGTAATGTTAAGTGGCCTGCGCATCACGGCATGATGGCTGGAGCCACAAGATTTCCATGTTAATGTAAATATCATAGACATAGCCTATAGGTTACAAGAGACCATGGCAAGTGTACACGGAGGACCTCGACGAGGAGAAGGTCTACATGGCGTGGGACAAGGAGCTATAATTTTGTGCCACGATAGAATTTCTGAATTTGGTGTCATGGCAACATTTTCTGAAATGGTCGCCATGACAACATTTTTTGAAATTGCCGCTACCACAACAATTTTGAAACGGTTGCCACGACAACGAAATATTGGGCGTCACATCGCTTCAACAGAAAATTCAAGACAATCATGGAATATTCCCGGCGCCCAGGGCTATACCATATCAAGCTTTTTATGAATTGCTTGAGATGTTTATCCCTTTGTTTTTTGCACCCTTTGATTGCACAGTAGTCAATTATTAGGGTGATCTCTCACAGTAAATATCAAGTTAAAAGGTGCTCTCCTAGTGTTGCAACCGCTTATAACATGTGTTACGTCATGTCCACATGAGTACAAACGGATCGTGAAGTGTATGATGGGTGAGGTCAGACCGAGCAAGCAGATAACACTCGGTTGTCTTGAAGTTCTGCCAGAATCATTTTGAGCTCGAAGCACAAAGCATCGAATGATGAAAAAGAGTCATATGGTGTTATGATTGACAAAAGATTGTCTATCGGTCAAAATTTATGTCATCAGTGATGTCCACATCAATGACTATGAACGAGATCAGGGTCTTGAATCACTCACTTTCGATTATGAGAGATATTGATTTGAGTGGGAGTGCACTTTACATTAAATTTGTTTAAACACTAGTGCAACATTAATTATGAATAAATGTCTAAATGAATTTGGTGTCTATCGTTGTAGATCAATGGCTCGCAACACGTTCAACTTAGCCCCTATGTTAGAGAAAGAAAAGTTGGTTGCTAATGGTGGAAACTATGCGGATTGGATCCGGAATCCGAGATTTGTACTCAAGAGTGCTAAGAAGGAGTATGTGCTGGCTCAGCCCCTAGGTGATGCTCCTGCAAAGGATGCAACACCAGAAGAAGTTGCTGCTTACGCTTCTCATAGTGATGACTATGATTTAGTCTAGTTCCTCATGTTAACTTGCATGGATCCTGAACTACAGAAGCGTTTTGAACGATCTGATACTCAGTTTATAATTGGGTCGCTAGAAGTTATGTACAAGAAGCATGCAAGGACCAAACATTTTGCATTAACCAAGGCCTTGATTGAATGCAAGATGAAAGCTTGTTGGTTATGTCGATAGACTGGCTTCTCTGGAATATGGAATTCCTCCGGCACTCGGTACAGACATTGTGCTTGCTTCACCCCCCCATCTTATGATGGTTTTATCATGAATTACAACATGAATAGGATGGAGAAAAATGCAAATGAGTTGTTTGCTATGCTCAATACCGCGGAAGCTGGAATGCAGAAGAACACAACAGTTTTGATGGTCAATAAGACCACTAGTTTCAAGAAGAAGGGCAAGTCCAAGAAGAAGAAATCTACTGAAGCCAGTAAGATCGAGTCGTAGAAGAAGAACAAGTGTGGGGCCTCTAAAGAGACTAAATGTTTCTATTGCAAGCAGAAGGGACACTGGAAGCATAACTGCAAGAAGTATTTGGCAGATAAGGAGAACAGTTCTTCCGGTAAATGTATAATCGTTACACAAAGTTAATGTTATTCTACTTGTAAATTTCTGTATGTCATGAGTATTTGATACTAATCGGTTGCTCTCATTTTGCAAACTGATACAGGGACTACAGAGAGCTCACAAGGAGAGAAGAAATGAAGTCGCGATACAAGTCGGGAATGGTGATGGGATCTCTGCTCGGAGACCATCAAAGTCATGTCTTTAGTTTATCTTCAAGATTTATCTTAGAAGTAAAATAATAGTTATTTTTCTTTGGATTTATGTATTGCATTATCCTATGGGTTGTGCGATGGATATTCTTATAAGTCATTAAACAATAGTTGTTTGGATAATAACAAGACTATGGTTTTTTATTAAACCTCTATTTTGTTATGGTTTATTCATGATGAATCTTGAAGTTTATGATCTATGACATTAAAGCTAAACATCTTAAGAAGACTGATAAAACCACTTGTGTGTGGCACTGCTTGGTTATATCGGATAACTAAAAGTATAAATGGATTACAGTGGTAAGTGTTATGTATTATTAATATATATAACAGATGAGTAACAAAACTATTTTGAAAGGATTTCAAAAGGTTATATATAAGATACAACCAGAAGGTTTTGTTAAGAATACCAAAATGATACAATTATTTCAAGCCATAAATATGATTTGAAATAAAATATCAAGTAGCTGGGATTTGATGAAGTAACTAGAGAATTTCAACTTTATCAAAGAAGCTTGTAGATACAAATACTTTAGTGGGAGCTCTATAACATTCATGATCTTACATATGCTTGACATATCACTTGATCAGAAATAATATATAGCACATAAAATTAAAATCATGTTTCTAAAAGGGACTTAGAATAATTGGATGAAATTCTATATAGATAGATTGAAACATTAGATTATACTAACACATGTACTGTTACAAAGTTTTAAAGATGTTTAAAAGGAGAAAATGCATTCTCAAAATGTCACATAGCTTAACACTATGCAGAAATCAATAGTTGATGGGCATGTGTGGATGAATAGAGTTCAATTTAATTGAAAATTTGAACTCGCCATATGTGCTATCAAATGTACAAAGCCATATGTTTCGTGTGATTTAATCAACGGTAGTAAGTACCATGGTGATCCTAGAGAGGTTCATTGAGGTAATTACTTAAAGATTAAGTACCTCAATTGGACAAAGATTTTGCTTCTTGTTCATAGAGGAGATGAAGGGATTGTTGTAAATAGTTACAAAAATTGCTTGTGGTAAAAGTTACAGAAGACAGCTTCATGATTGATATAAACTATCGGGCTGTAATTTTGAAATAGTTTGAGGAAACAAACATAATCGTGAATATTATAAATGATAGAGATTGAGTCTTAAGAAGTCCACACTAGAATATAATTGGGATCAATAAAATTTTATTGATAAACTACAGTGTAATTCCAAATATATGGAGATATAGTAAATGTACTATATGGAGACATAGTGTTACTATAAAATGGACTATATAGAGATATAGTGTTACAATTAATGTAACATAAGAATTACACAGAGTAAAACTAGATATTACAGACACAAATAACATGAAGATTTGAAGAGTATCAAATCCAGTGATGAAGGCTCTACCACTAGCAAAGCATGAGCAACGCCGGATAGCCATGAGTGTTAGAAAAACATGCAACTAGATTATTGAATCTACTGCAAGTGGGAGACTATAGGAAATATACCCTAGAGGCAATAATATTTGTATTATTATATTTTCATATTCATGATTAAAGAGTTTATATTCCATGCTATAACTGCTATGATACTGGAATATGTGATTCAGTGGAAAACTCATATGCATGTGTGGAATGATAAATGGTTAAATAAAAGATTCCTAGTCTTGCCTTTAGGGCTATCTCAAGTGTTGTTGGTGATCATGTTTTCTAGATCTTAGGGTATTGTTTAAGGGTTAAATTATAGTCACAAAAATAACATTCAGATTAAGACATTGGAAGAACGTTCATATTGAATCAACCAAAATTTGTCTATTATGAATTGAATAATATCGTCTATAATCAATTGTAAAAACATGGAGTGTTAACGTGTGATTTTGCTCCCTAGAACATGAGAGTATCATAGTCACCTCTTACTATACGGTGGGCTTTGGGGTTGCTCAAACGTCACCTGTAACACAATGATCATAACGACAACTTATGGGTTCATCGGAAAGTTTGACAAGGGACTACATAGCTCGAGTGGGATTTGCTCCTCCGACAATGGAGAGATATTCTTAGGGCCCTATCAGTGTGATGACATCCATCATCGTCTAGACATACATAGGTAACTACCTCACGGGGATGCCGGAACACGACAACGAGAAAAAGAAACAAAATCGGTAATGAGGATTTCGGTATAGTGAGCATATGTTGACTCATGAGGGTACCAATGCATCCCGGGTTTTGTAAAATACCACGAAGCAAATGTAACATCACATGATAACCAAAGGTTCACTCGAATATCATTTGTGTGATCATAGGGATCGATATGGACGTCCGCGGTTCCGATATCGGTCATTGAACAAAGGGGTTTCGTTCATGTTCATGAGTTACCGAACATACGGGGTCACAAGCTTTAGGGAATCACGATATGCTGAGTGTTAGTAGGACATGAATTATGAGAATATATTTTTGGAATTATTTCATTAATATTCGGACTAGTACCAAGAGGATCCGGAAGCTTTTCGGGGTCACCTAAAAGGTTTCGGTGAATATCGGCTAATATCGGGTATTACCGATAATTAATATATAGGTGGAATTTTTTTCGGGGATGTTATATTATATATAAAGTTTTCTAAAAAATATTTAGAACATTTGTATATTTAATTTATTATCAATGGGCCTTAAAAGGCCAAGAGGTGGAAGGCAACTTGGGCAAGAAGAGCCCAAGTGGGGGAGGCGCCCCTTCCCTAAGGAAGGAGGCCGAATTGGGGTGGAGGAGGAGTCAGACTCCTTCCCCCTAGGTGGTGCATGAAGGGGGACTCCTTCCCCCTTGGTGGCAGCCCTCCCTCTCCCATCTGACCTATATATACTTGATGATTGGTGCTCTTTTGAATACACAAGTTTTGGATCCTCCTGTAGTTCTTCTAGTTCTAGTTGGTCCTAGTTGACTAATTAAAGATAGAATAATCCTCTAATACTCATAATTGGAAGCCCCGGGTGGTTCTAATCCCCTCCCTCTAGTTCTCCAATGATGATTAGCTTTGGAGGTGAAGCCCTACCGGATCATGAAAGCTGCACGCTTGCTACTAAGTAGAGAGGCCGTGCTTTCAGTCTTGAGTTCGAGGGACTGTTAATGGGCGGTTCGCGGGATCGTTCATTGATGGTTCAAGGGACTCCAAGTATGATCTACACTGGCACGTTCTTCTTCTGCTGCAACTCGGTGACGATAATGATCATGATCCCAACCCGTCATGCATCTTCACACTACTGCAGGATGCTGCTAACGCGACACTACAATCAGGGACCCTTCAACGAAACTATGTGCAATGCATTAATCGCAAACGGTGATGTAAAAAATCCGTCAAAAAAGATACAAAACATTTGCGATGGCGGATACATCAAACAAGGTTTAGATTGTAGTTGCGTGTGCGATGGGTGGCATACGGTTCAGTTCAATAACTTTTTGCGATGAGGCGGAACAACAAAAATGGGCAGCCAGATGAAGGTGTGTGCGATATACAACATACAGTTCACTCGGATGAACTATTTGTGATTAGGCAACACAAAAGACATGGTCAGCCAGATAAAGGTGTGTGCGATATATGGCATATGGTTCACTCGGATGAACTGTTTCCGATTAGGCAACGCAACAGAAATGGTTCAACTGAACAAGATGTGTGTGATATGCGGCACACAGGTTCCTAATCAGAAATGTGTGCGAAGACCCATAATAACATAGACAATTTCTGCTAATAAGTCATGTGTGTTGTGGGCAAACGCTTGCTGGTATACAATTGTTAGCGATTGATGAATTCATCACCGACGGGTTTCCTAGTATGGTCCGTGTGCGTTGTCATTGGATACAAAACAATAATATATGTACTTATAAGGACTTGACTCCATAACCAAATTGAACATCCAATTACATAGGTGGCTAGTACACACATGACCTTGGCACACACCAAAGTATGTTCCAAAATGCCTAGAAAACTCAAATAATGTATAAAAAAGCAAAACAAAAGCTGAATAATTTCATATTTTTTAGGACGACACTCCTATAGTTGCATGTTGCCTCTGAAAATAAATCAAGGTGGGAAGAGACAACGTATGTCATTTCGCACACATAGGTGACAAGTTCCCTCTTGGAACCATGAGGCTTCTTGAGAGAAGCTCCGTTTGTAAGAAGTTTATACCAAAACTTGTCCCAAATTGGACTATTTTTTTACCACAACATGTTGGTGCCATGTCATAACACCATGACATGTTTCATGATTTTGAGGCGAGTTTTGGATTTACAGTAATTTTAAAACCAGGTTTCTCAACGTTTACTGTCGAGTCGGCACCTCCCTAGATAGGTTTTTTCCTCGTGGGTCCCAAATGTCAGAATCCAAATCTGTCACTACCATGCAGCTTTTATTATTAAGAATTACATCCCATTTGGTGCGCTAGCTGAAAATAAGTTTGGTGGGTGCTGGCGGGCACTAAGAATGTGCGGGTTCTGTAATGAACAAAGATCAAAGGCTGGTATGAAAGAAAATATGGGTCAAAGCCGAGTTGAAAAGGGCAACAATATCTAACTCCAGCTTACAAAAGGTACAAAAGCATGAGGATTAATTGTTCATCAGGTTTACACATAACCCAGATTGAACAGGGCAATAACATCTAACTCAACCAAAGTTTTCGGCAGTCACAATCAAATGGATCGGTCTAATCCATAAAATCAAGATCCCGGTACAAAAGATCTACTGGTCCATGATGATGACAAGTTGTTGTAAATAGAAGCCAAGCATGATCAGAAGCCCTTTGGTCCACTGGAAACTTCTTTTTATGTTGTTTAACATACAGTTTCGTGAGAAATTTCTTCTTGAAAAACTTAATCCTCACAGATAATAGTGCCCTCGCATTCCTCATGAAGAATGTGACAAAGCTAGTGTTTACATGGTTGGATGCATATCCTTCCACCGTTATTGTCTTCAAACGAATGTCATGAGATCTGAGAAAATCCTTGTGCTTCCTCTGCCATCGATTGGTTAGACCTTTTTCTCGAAGTCCTAGTACCTAAATAGACATGAAGATTGAAGACATTTAATGTCTAAAATAGAGTATGTCGAAGGAGTGACAGCTGAACGGTTAATTCTAGTACATTATATATGGGCTTTCAATGTGTGTGAAATCATCACCTCTATATACAAATTCTCCAGACATGGAAAGCATCGCAACAAGCCAATAGTGGTGTTCAGATCAAGACACCCTATATGAATATATAAGGTCTTGACAGAATCCAGCACCCCTGATAGGCCATCCATGGACAAGCTCTTCATTCAGCATTTAACATAATATTAGCACCAAAAGTGTACTCCAAGATGATATTTAACTTATGTGCACAAATGAAAAAGCAGATTACAAAAGTGTACATGGATAACTTACAGTACCTGAATAAGTGTGGAGCCAACCACCATCTTGTAACCTTTAAACGGATCACGAATTTCACCCAAGGTCTCCAGTTTAGGCGCGGAGACCACAGTTATTTGCGAAGGTCTATAACAAGAATCACGGAGCAACCTTTGAAGTGAAGGGGCATGTTCGATGATGAGCTCCTGTCCTTCAAAATGAATTCCAATGCTTACAAGGTGAGGCGACTTTATTTTCAGACAAGGGGTATGTAATCCATTTCCAAAAACAAGCACCAAACGCTCCAGGGCAAGGCAGCTGGAGTGGATGATGCTGTGCAGTGAGGCCACCGATAGATCAACCAACACAAGCGCAAGTATTATCAGCAGTGGGAGTCGAAGCATTTGTACCAGATTGTCTGCTAGATGGCACCGGGTCAAGGTGGCGGTGTGGAGAGAGGAGGAAAACCATGAGATGGGCATCGGTGGTGAGGGCACAGATGCAGCAATTGGTGGTAACCTATCGCTGTAGTAATGGTAGAACTCAAGCTGCTAGAGTTTTTCGAATTGACGGGATGTCAGCTAGGCTGCCACCATGCAGGGTATGTCTAGCAGGTAGCATGCTGGGATGCAGATGCGTTGAACGGAGCCCTGGTGGGAGGAAACGATGGCTCTGGGCAGTTCAGAATCATCATCGACAGAGAGCTGACGACAGTCGAGATTAAGAGGTGCGGCGCGCCACTGAGTGCGCCACCGAGATGCGAGGACTTGTGTGTGGCAGCCATCCTTGGTGGGGAGAAGGGAGATGATCTCCCCGAGGATGGCGTACGAGAGATCGATGTTGCGGTCCGCCAGATATTCTACTGGTTCCTCAGGTCCAGGGGGGCGTGGCCGCTTCTGGCTGCACAGCCGTGTCTAAGATCTACATCCGACAGCGGCGCTGACTGGAGCCTCATGTGTACATACCAATCTGAAAGAAAAAAATGGCAGAAACATACATGTAGGACATTCAAAATCAATTCTCAAGATCTGGAAGAAAAAAGCCATAAACATATATGTAGGACATTCAAAATCAATTCTCAAGATCTGGCCATGAATTATTAGCACGCACGCTAACCCTAGTCGGATTATTAGCAATAATCATTTGTACAGAACAAACAATTAATCACTAACCCTATACGGATAGCATTCAAACAATCAATACACTACATGCATCTAACGGATCTTAATTACTCTGATTTCATGGACTGAGAGAACATAACCATAGGATTTGTATTCCAAAAAAATTAGAGAGGGGGGTAGTACCAAGAGAAAAGACATGATATGTTTGCCACACAAATGGGTATATAGATGACTAACCGGTTTCCGTTGGAGTCGCAGTCGTTGCCGGAGTTGCTGTTGACATCCGACTCCGGCTGGGGAGGGGGAGGGGGCACGACGGCTCCGACGAAGTCAACGCCGTGCTGCTGCCCGCACGAGACCTCATCGGCGGCGACGGCAACCTCCGTGGCTAGCTTCATGTGTTGCGCGGGTGCTTCACCAGCCCCAGCGTCGCCACTCCCTCCAATGGTGCGCTTCGGCGGCATCCTCATACACTCCAGAGTCCAGACGTTGGTCACCACTGTGGACCGGGGGTGCGGACGCTTATTATGGCCGGCGGCTCGGGCATGCCATTAATACGGACCAATGGGAGCGAGGCGGGTGGCGGTCAAAGGCTGTCTCGCCTCCTGGTGAGCCTGCGCGGCGGACTTCTGGCATTCCTACCATCATTTCACACAGCTACTCGCACGTCTCGCGGCGACACTACGCAGCGAAAACGCCTCCCATGAATTCACACACCTGCAAGCACGCCTCCCGGTCTGCCTGCGCGGTGGACTGCTCGCATGCGTCCTGTCAACTCACGCCTGCTCGCACGACACACGGGGCGCGTGGCAGCACGTATTTTTTTTGATGATTCATTCTACTGATTTACTACTTAACCGAAGCATGGCACGGTCTAATGCACACGGTCCGAATAAATAATCCATATGAGATATTGGTTGCCAGTTATTAACAATCTCCCATTTGTAAGAATATTATATCAAAACATGTCTCAAATTTGACGAAAAAATACAATATCAAAGTCTACTGGTGTCCATATATGACACCACGATAAGTTTCATGAATTTCAACTAAGTTTTGGATTTACTGAATTTTAAAAATCAATATTCTCAATGTTTTGAAATCTCTTGCATGGGGAAACATGCACCCAGGGACACACATATGATTTTGCTATCCATTTTGGTGCACATGTAGCTCAAATTTGATTTTTGCACATTAAATCCCTAGGAAATCAATCAATGTATAAAAACGGTCGAATGATCTCTTTTTTTTTAAATTTTAACACGACACTCCTATGGTCACATGTTCACTGCAGAAAAAGTTTGACATGCCTCAGAGTGGCCCTGGTAGTGCAGGATGTGTGGTGTGTGGGGGGGGGGGGGGGTCCGGCAGTACACTATGAGTCGTGAGCCTCCGTGTGGGATTATTGATCATTTTGTGAGTCATATATGCCACATCAAAGTCGTGAATTGGTTATTTAAAGCATTACACAACCCTTTCATACATACATGTTCGAGCCACATGCATGCATTGGTGGTCCTCTCGGACACTCCCTCGTGCGTTTATCAGCGATGTGCCCATTCGTTAGCCCGCAAAGGTTTTCAGTTTCCACCGACAATGAGAGGCATTTGACCAAAGGTGGATTCATCTTGGCATGTGTGTTACGGTGTGGATCATGGTGAGATTCCATATCGAAGTTCGGGCACGTGCGTACACATGAGTCCCTCCCACCGGCTTGAAGTGAGGGGGCTACGCATCGTGGTGTAGTGCGTTTCCGGTTTGCGAAGCATGTGCCACGTCAAAGTCGTGCATTGGGTATTCAAACATCACATAACACACAGGCACATGCACGCGGTGGTTGTCCTATATGACACTCACTCGCGTGTGACTCTCTCTGTGGGCTCGTGAGGTTGTCGTCGATCAGTTGAACATACAGTGAGAGAGAGGTTAATTTGACCAACAAGGATGGTTCTTTTTTGGTTTGTGTTACGTATATGCACGGTAGGAGTATGTAGTACATGTCAAAGAGGGGGCAACATGAACACTCTATATATATGCGTATGTCATAACCTCGCTCCATGTGGGGACTTTCCAGTTCCCGAGGCAGGTGCCACATCAAAGTTGTGCATTGGTATGCAAACATCACGCAATACCCTGCAGTCGGTGGTTGCCCTATAGGAACTCACTCGCGTGTGGTGGTTCCATCTGTGGGCCTGCGAGGTTGTGCTCCATCACTTTGACCCAACGAGAGAGAGGTTAATTTGACCATCAAGGAATGATTCTTTTTTGGTTTGTGCTATACAGTAGAAGTACATATATACCACGCGTCGAATGGGGGCGTACGTATAGCACACATATGCCACGCATCATGAACCTCGCTCTTTGTGGGGACTTTTCGGTTTTCGAGGTATATATATATATATATATGTGTGTGTGTGTGTGTGTGTGTGTGTGTGTGGTGCCACATCAAAGTTGCGCATTGCGTATTCAAACATCACACAAACACCTCTTTGGGCACATGCAGACGGTGGTACGTAGTCCTATATAGGATGCTCACTCATGTGCGACGTACGCTTCACTTCTGTGGGCCCACGAGTTCGTCGTCCATCACTTTGACCCAACGAGAGAGAGGTACGTTTGATGAACAAGGAGGATTAATTCTTTTAGGGCTGTGTTACTAGGTGTATAGTACGTGTTGAGGGGGGGGGGGGGGGGGTGGGACCAACATATACTAGGTGTCACATGAACCTCACTCTGTGTGGGGACTTTGCGGTTTTTGAGGCAAATGCCACATCAAAGTTGTGCATTAGGTATTCAAAACATCACAACTATACACCTCTCCATATATATGTTTTGGCACACATGCAAGCGATGGTTGTTGTCCTCTGGCACTCACTCACGTGATTATCGGCGATGCTTCCATCTGTCGGCCCGCTTGGTCCATCACTTTCACCGACAACGAGAGAGGTTAATTAATTTGACTTAGGAGGGGATTAATTTTTTGTTTGTCTCACGATATAGGTCATGATGTGAGATTACATATATATAATAGCGCATGTGTACACATGAATCCATCCCGCTGGATTGAAGGGGGGGGGGGGCGAGCACATGACACATCATGAACATCTTGCTCTGTGTGGGGACCTTTGCGATTTTCAACGCATGCACCACATCAATGTTGTGCATTGGGTATTCAACACATATGCATGCATCACACACCTCCATAAATATGTTCGGGACACACGCTCACTCGCTTCGTTATGGGCGGCAAGCCTATATATATTCATGGGCCCGCGTGGACGTCCATTATTTCGACCAACAACGAGAAAGTATACCAGGGTGGATTCTTCTTCTTTGGTTCGAGTTACCATATAGTAGATCGATCATTCCAGGCCTAATTAAGTTTGAGCGCATGCTACGCGTCGTGAACCCTCGCTCAGTGTGGGGATTTTACGGTTCCAAAGCATGGTGCCACAT
This sequence comes from Thinopyrum elongatum, assembly GCA_011799875.1. Classification (NCBI taxonomy): domain Eukaryota; kingdom Viridiplantae; phylum Streptophyta; class Magnoliopsida; order Poales; family Poaceae; genus Thinopyrum; species Thinopyrum elongatum. Next base: position 182,259,605 of record CM022301.1, read on the forward strand.
CAAATTTGCGCATTGGGTATTCAAACACCACACACACCACTTCCATATACATACTTGGGCCACATGCACAGAGTGGGTTTGTCTTCAGACAGTACTCCCTCGCGAGGTTATCGGCGACAAGCTAGCCCATTTTGCGGGGCCGTGTGGACGTCCATCACTTTGACCAATAACGAGCGAGAGAGGTTGTACGACCAAGTTGGATTCTACTTGGTCCGTGTTACAATATGTCTTGGTGAGATGCCCTCCCCCCCGACGTGTGTGTGTGTGTGTGGGGGGGGGGGGTGCTACTTCGCACTACCTGCAACCTCCGTGTGGTCAGGGAAGTCCGGTTAATTTGCGAGGCACACGTGCCACATCAAAGTTGTGAATGGTAGTTAAATATCACACCACACCCTTTTCATACATATAGTAGGGCCACCCGCAGGTGGTTCGTATGTGGTCTCACCCATCTCGCGCCACAAGCACACATTTGGTCGGCACACGGTCCACCTTTGTCGGGAAGCGAAAGGGGAAGTTTGACCATATATATGATGGACTCCTATAGGTTTTGTGTTACGGTAGGGTGAGATTTCAGACCTAGCTATTTGGGGGCATGCATTCGTAGCTAGGATTCCCTTACCGCCGACACGAAGTGGGGTTCGTAGGCGGTGGCTGACTAGCAATACTGTGCTTTTGTGCGACAGGTGCCACATCAGAGTTGTGCATTGGGTATTCGAACATCAAACCTCCCTTTTCATACATATATTTGGTCCACATGCAAGTGTGTTCGTGTTCTGACCCTTTCCCGCGTTATTCTTTTTGCCAAATTTATAAATAGCAGATGAGTTGGATGCAGAAACCATCTGCGATTCGGGACGCAACAGACATGGTTTGGTTAGATTACCCGTGTGCCACGCCCGTGCCCCTACAGTCACTCACATCAGCATAGTAGATTTGGCTCCACGAGGCTTGCCTCCCGCTCTCGAAAATATCTACTGCCTCGTAATCTCAAAAATATCTACCGCCTAGAAGGTTTTTATGTTTGATAGCACACGGTTAGTATGTGCGGACCGTGTGCGATGTCTGTTACTCCTGCTCTGCTTCAATCCCTTGATTCAAATTTTTAGTAGCCCCGGCATTTTACTCCCGCCTCTGCAACCCTCGCAATCTCAAAAATATCTGCTCGCCCTTGATTCAAATTTTCAGTAGCCCCGCCTTGTTACCCCTGCCTCTACATCCCTCGCAATCTCAAAAATATCTGCTCTCCCTTGATCCAAATTTTTAGTAGCCCCGGCATTTTACTCCCGCCTCTGCATCCCTCGCAATCTCAAAAATATCTGCTCGCCCTTGATCCAAATTTTCAGTAGCCCGGCATTTTACTCCCGCCTAGTAAAATTTTCAGTTGCCGCGGTATTTCCTCAAACACCACCTTGGCCCCCCCTCCACACACACCACACAAACCCGAAAACCTCCGCTCACACAAACACACACCGCCCCTCCCTCGCTCGAAACCATTGGTAGGTCACCGCCATAGCCGCCGCCGCCTCCATCCTCAACCTCTGCCTGTGTGCCGGGGAGCTCGAGGAGCCAATGGCCCAGAAGAGGTTTATCGCGGCCTCTTTGCCCGACGCCGGCGAGGTGGCCGGCAAGGTGTCCCTGTCGTCCTCCATGGGCTCTTTATCAATTCGCCATCGTTGGTCGCCCGATCCGCCCGCCGCTGCGCCCCAACACCGGTTCGAGGACTTCCTCGTCCTCCCTCGGGCCCGGCCGCTAATGAGGTCCTACCTCGGGGTCCGGCAGTGGCGGTGGAGGATGTGGGTCGCCGAGATTACAGACCGCGAGACCCACACCCGCCGGTGGCTCAGTAGCTTCCACACGGCCGAGCTCGCGGCCATGGAGTAGGACCGCTGGCAGGTCCGCTACCACGGCGCGGTGGCTAGGCTCAATTTCCCCTTCGGCACACGTCCGGTCGACCTCGTCCCCCCAGAGCCAGGGGTAGTGAGCTCGGCTATGGCGTGGGAGGACCGCGAGGCGTGGGAACGCCTCGAGGCCGAGGCCGCCGACGAGGCCTACATGTAAGAGCTCCGCCGGCAGCACCCGGAGCTCGTGGAGGCGGGGTGGATGATCTTTGCCGGCACGGAGGGTGGCGAGGTTATCGTGCTCTCCTCCGATGATGAGGTCGAAGGTGGCGAGGACGGCGGCGTGGAGGGTGTCGAGGTGGGCGGCGAGGACGAGGAGATCGATGTCGATGAGTGGAGGAGTGTCTTCCCCAATGACCCCGACGACGGCACCGGCCCGGACCCGACTCGCAACACACCGTACCTGACGAGGAAGGATTGACTCGACCTCCACTTCGACAGAAAGTAGTTTAGTTTAGTTAAAATTTATGTTTTATGTTCGGTTATGCAAAACTATCTATGTTTATGTTTGAATGCATGCTACTTTCGATTGAACCTGCTTTGAACTTGATCTAATTGAAGTTTACAACGTTAAGTTTAGGGGATCGACTAGGAAGGGCCAAAAATTGCTGGAGTATATATATACTCCACTAAGGGTTTTAGTCCATTAACTTTTAGGGGATCGGCTAGAGATGGCCTTATGCCTTGTTTATTTCAGTTCTTCATAATGTGATGCTCTATATGTGCAACTATTTGCCGTGCAGTTCAATTTCATCAATAACAGTTTCAACAATACCACTATGAATTACGATATTTGGTTGCTGTTAAGGATGTTGCAGTTAACACACCTTTTCATTTTTTTAACAATAACTAGTGTACTTTAGACCTGCACAATACCAGTTTGAATGACTATATTTGCTTGTTTTTAAATGTTATGCCTATTGCAGTTAACACACCTTTCCACTTCTTGTTTTGCTTAACTAGCGTGCTTAAACCTACACACTGAAGCTATCGTTTGGAGATTATTTTGTCTGCCATGGATATATTTGGTTGATGTTTAGCCTGTTGTGCTTAACATTCCTCTCGATGTACTTACACAGGACAATTTTGGGAACGACTGCTGTTTTCCATCGAGGTTAGTTTCACCCCATGGCTTATATATACTCACTGTTCGGGATATCGGTAGCTGGTACCATAGAGCCTGGGGGTTGATAAGGGATTAATCGTCAAATCGGACATTTCATTGAATATATCTGTAACCCATTTATCGATAGGTTAACTAGAGCCATATTTAATATATCTGAGGCTACATAGCAACATGCATTGTACTGAATGACTAAATATGCAATCCCAGGCTACATAGCAACAAGGAAGAGTGTTACCTTAATGTTCTGATGATGTCTTGATATACATGCAATAAGATCTTATATAATGGGATGGAGGGAGTGTTGTACTACATCATTTTGCAATTGTTGTTTAGTACCTCCGTCCTGGTGTATTGGTCCCCTTTGTAATTTGTGCCAAATTTTGACCAAAATATTTAACTAGCAAAATGTCAATGCATGTCAACAAAAATTATATCATTGGATTCGTATTTGAATATAGTTTTCAAGGATATAACTTTTGGTGACATGCATGAACATTTTGTTAGTTAAATCTATGGTCAAAATTTGACACAAAATACAATGGGGACCAATAAACCAGGACGGAGGTAGTAGCTTCTAATATTAACTTGGTGCTTTTAGGTACATATGTCATTGCCAAAGATCCACACTTCGACCCTTTCTGCATATGGGTAAATGAGATATTCATGAACCAGCATCAAGTGAGGAAACTGATAAAGATTGTTATTAAAATGGGTCAAAAGATGTCAATCGAACTATTTGTTTACACTTTATGCAAGACAACAGTGAACTGCAGGATGGTAAGTAAGAACTCTGTAGCCTTCTTTTTAATGCCCGTAATGAGTTGTGTTAGATGACAATGTCTGAATCTTTTTCCTTTGTAGTGGATCCTAAAGCAGTTTACTCAAGATTACCTCTCAAACTACATGATTGGTGGCTGGCCATCACAAGGGGTTGGACTAGAGTTGTGCGTGCCTTCTGCATCGAGGAGAGCACAATAGGGCCATTCCGCTTCACCTTGTTCAGCAACCAGAATGTCTCTCGCCTCTTTCTTTACCATCTCTAATAGTACAAGTATACAACCCTGGTTCATCATTCTTTATTTGGTGCTTATGTAATTCTTGAACATATGTACCTATGAATCGAATAATGCATTGGTTGTTTGAACCTGATGGATATGAATAAAGCTATAGCCTACTTTCAAATTCAAATCAGGTACAATTTTAAATAGCAGCAATTAAATTAGGGTGAAATTACGCTCTGCAGGTCAATATGGCGCACACGGTCTATAAAGCACAGGGTGTGTGATATACATCATAATCCGACACGGTTCACGGAGAGGAAATGTGTGTAACCATGCACATAGTTGCCATTTGCAAAGCGTGTGTGATGTCAGACAATATCACAAACGGTGCGGGGAAACTAAATGTGTGTGATTGTCGACCTATCATACACGGTTTACAATCATGAACTATTTTTGATGTGCCGAGCATCGTAAACGTAGAGCCAGTTTGGTACGTGCCTGGAAAAATCCCGTGCCTGGAATGTGCCTGGTTTTAGGTAAAACCACAGAAGTCCGACTGCGATGGCAATGCGAGCCCAAATGAGTTGCAAGGATGAAGTGTTTGGGATATTCGAGATATCAGAAACAGTTTTATAGGGACAACTGTATGCACCAAGGCTCCCTATCCCCAACAGTTTCTGGGTCGTGTTGGAAGGACCCCCCTATCGCACACACTCACTTGGCGATAGTTCAAAATGCCGTCGCGGAAAGGGGTTAAAAACCGTTTGTATAGCACCTTGCTGTACCAGTGTCATATTGATCTTGGGTGTGCGTAGGCGCCATTTTTTCTACTATGTTTTCCAACAGAAATCCTCTCTCTTTTTCCCTATAAATACAACCCTTAAGGCACCAATTAGACTTGAGTTTTGTTTGGATTAATGTTTGCCAGAGCGGTAACTCGCGTCCTTCATTTGTGTTCAACGACCAGACCAAGACGTCACAGAACCCCACTTGATTAATAGAGCTATCCTTTTATATTCGCAATATCCTGATTGCACTCTCAGTTTCTTGCTTGTTCTTCATTTGCGAGTAGGAAATAGACCCTCGTGGTCAGGTTTCTCGTGCTTTGGCATGGTCAATAACCTCTCAGAGTTGGTTTAGCGATTGCTAAGCTGTGATGTCTTTGCATGTTCGTAGTCGGATTGTCAACGTCGACTTCCACCAAAACGATAGGTACCTCTGATAGAAAGTAAATACACCTTTGCCTCTATCAAGTGGTATCAGATTTCTAGGTTGCTCCGTGAGATTTTAGTAGTTTTGATATTTTAGATCGCATCTATTCTTCATACCTATAGTCCTCGAAAAAGCCAAAAAACATAGGGTTAGTTCATCGTATCCAAACCAATCTGAGCCATTGCATAATCTTTTCTGTATTTGCTTTGTTGAATTTCGGGTTGCATCATCGTGTCGAGTTGCTGGTCTTAGCATCTAATCCCTTAGAGTTTTGAGTTCTGTTCATAGGTTGTTAGGCTGTTGCTGCACTATCGTCATTGCCGCCGCCGCACCATCGTCATCACCGCTGCCATATACACCACCACATAGCCGCCACCATCCCGCCAATTAGAGTCCACCTCCAACTCATAGTCGCCACCATCATGCCAATTGAAGTCCACCTCCAGCACAGATTCTCCACTAGTCTGTGTTCCACCACCCCTACATATATCCGCCACTAGTCCGAGTTCCATCTGATTCATCTCCGCCACCAATCCTAGTCCGAGTCCAGTATCCGCTTCTCTGTTATTGATTTCCCTATCACACCCTAGTACGTGTCGGGACCAGGTCGGACTCCCCCAATTTCGTGCCACCCGTAGAAGAAAAATAGTTCCAAACTAAAAAAAACGAAGTCTAGAAAATTCTGGCTAGGCAGTTTTTAGACCTTCTGTAAAATTGTCCAAAAAAATTGTTGGTTAGCAAAAAAAAAGAGCGGAAGAATTTTTAAAATGTGATTTTGCCTTTCTTATGTGCCGCGCCATGATTTTTCTAGTGTTTAGGCTTGCGTCTCTAGTACGGTCTAACCTAGGACCAGCACAGTACCATTATTGCGTGTTTATTCAATTTTGCATCTCTGAATTGATTATTGCTGACCCTTTTTCTACCATATTATAAGATTTCCTAGCTCCACATACATCAACGTCGTGCATTTGACACCACATGGCAATCACTTTATCATAGCTTTGAGAGTTTTAACTACGACGGTTGGTGATCACCGCCTGCTGCTTGGTAAGAATGGGTAAGAATTTGTGATTACCTTGACGGATTTGTGATTGTCCACCACACCACATCCTATTAGTAGTCTGTAGGGCATATTCTTGTGTGTTTGTTTCTATTGCTTCTAACCATGCCAGGATCACAAGCGGATGAGCTGGACTAGGAGAACATGACGAAGAAGGAGTTACATGACAAATTTCAACAGATGCTGGGTGAATAGTTGCAAGACGTGCTGGACAGCTTTGGATAGGCTATGGAGAGGATATATGGCATTGAGAAGATGATTGACACCAAGTTGGAGGCCAAGTTCAATGAAGTGCTCGCGCGTCTACCACAACCACCGACCGCACATGTTGCACCATTGCAACAACAACAACAACCACCTTCACGTCACTCCAATCAAGTAGGACGAGTGAAGTGTGTTCCCCTTGAGCATGACAAATAGTCTAGTGTCGCTGCTAGCTCCTACTGCTACTGTTGAGGAGTATGACAAATACAAGGGTGATTATGAGGGTGAGGTTAATCCAAATCAGAACTACGTGTAACTACCAGCACAAGCGCCAGATTGTCCACATGCATACAATCGGAATGGTAGGGATGCACCACCCCCTTAGGTACAGGATCACGACCTGTTCCTGAATTGAAATTGAATATTTCGCTGTTTGTGGGTAGATGCATTCTTGATGTTCATCTTACTTGGGAGTTAGAAACTCAACAATGTTTTATATGCTTACAATAACTTGAGGATAGACGTGTTGCTGCTGCTGTTTGTAAATTCGCTTGTTTTGCTTCTGTTTGGTGGTCTGAACATTGTAGATTATATCATGATAATATCCCAACTACTTGGGCTGCTTTGAAACCTACTATGTGTACTCATTGGGTTCCGCCATATTATCAACCTGAATTACCTCAAAATTTGCACCATTTAAGACACAGAAAAAATTCTGTAGAGGAATATTACTAGGAATTACAAATTGGCATGATTAGATGTGGTATTGTTGAGGATAATGAAACTATGCTTGCACATTTTATGGGTAGGTTGAACAGAGAAATTCAAACCATCTTAGAGTATAAGTATTATAAAAATATCACTTGTTTATTCCATCTTGCTTGCAAAGTTGAACATGAAGTGCATGATCGACATGCATTGGCTCGAACTAATTTTTTTGTAGGTCGATCTTCACCATGAACACCATGTACATCATCTACTTCCACATGTCCTGCTGCAGCACCGCCTACTTCAGCCGCCAACTCTAACCGAGATACAAGAAAACAGGCACCACCACCATCTGCCAAGAGCACCCTTCCAGTCCCCCAGAGAGCTCTTCTTCATCCATGGCATCAACAAGGCAAACACATGATGTTATATGTCGTTGTTGCAAGGGTGGATGTCACTATGCGAGCCAATGCCCATCCAAGAGTGTGATGATTGTTACTGAGGATGGTGGATATGAGTCCGCTAGTGATTATGATGAGGAGACTTTGGCTCTTATTGCAAGTGAAGAACATGGTGGTGATGATTCTGAACAGGAGACACAATACATGGCTGCTGAAGACGCTGAAAGGTATGAAAGTTTAGCTGCTGAACATGTTTTGAGTGTGTAGGTAACACAGGTTGAGAAAAATCAGAGGCATGGTTTGTTCCATACAAAGGGGGTTGTGAAGGAACGTTCTATCCGCGTCATCATAGATGGAGGGTGCCGTGGTTTTGTCACATCAGATTCCCTCCTGAAAGGACTAAGTTTGGGCCATCGCAACTAGGTGGTCGCTTGAGTGGGTTGATCGAGAACGAATGACACGGGTTTACCCAGGTTTGACCTCTCACGGTGGAGGTAAAGACCTACTTCATGCTTGATTGATATTGCTGGAGATCTTGATTACAAGGACGCGAATTCGCTAACCTAGCTCTCGAGAGATTGCAACTTAGTCTTTTGGTCCTCATTCTGGGCTCTAGGCCCTTCTTGTCACCTTATGTTTGACTTGGAAACTAAGGTGACCCATGGAGCCTCTAAGCTCCTGGCCAGATCATACCTTTAGCCGGGTCTTAACCGTGGGAAACATACCCAACATAAGACAAGGAAACAAAAAAGTGAACGATTAAGTTCCCGGTCTATTTCTTGAGCCGGCATCTTCTCATCCTTTTGATCTTTGTCATTTCCATTCTTAAGAGGTGTCTGGCCGGGTCAGTCCATTTGGCGGTTCACGTAGCTCGCTCCATACTTAGTATCTCGGTACTACTTTATACCGTGACATCACCTTGCTATCTTTCCAAAATTCACGCGTGACATCACAATGCATCTTTTAGGTGTATATGTTTCGTCCCATCAGGCACGAGAATCGAGGAGTCTTTTTAGCCACAATTGATAACGCCCCCTGGATTTTCACATAGCAGATCCCTGGGCTTCAGTTTTACCCTCTCTGCTTCTTTGCCCTCCTTCTTCCTCATGCTTCCGACGCCACTGCACTGCTCCAAGCTCGTCGGCCTCAAAGACAACAACCACATCCACAAAGATGCCATCGTTGGGACCGAAGAAACAAACACTATGGCCGCGCTCATGAATCTTGAATCCCGCAAGTTCTTCTTCACAGATCTGTAAGTATCTCACTCATTGGTGTGTTCTTCCTCCATAGACTTTCTTGTTCATCAACATTCTTCCAAGAAACACAAATGTAGATCTAGGTTCACCCATGAAACCTTGCCTGCAAGTAAAAACACTTCCGCAATGTAGTCATTCCCCTTGTAGATCCTTTCGGGCACTCCAATGAACTCAATTATCCTTTTGTAGCAAACCATGTTGCCAACTTAGGTCATTTATTTTCCTCTTTTGGAGTCATTTTCTAGATCTATGCTGATGTTGAATCTGTAAAAAAAACTTGTTTGTGACTCTCTTGACCCGGAAATTGCTTCATAACCTTACCCGGGTCATAAACCGTAGTGACATGTCATAGGTGTCTTTAGCTACTAGTCTTTATATAATCTTGAACAGTTGCTGCCATGACCCGGTAAATTTGCCCTTGTACTTGCCATTTATCAAACTATAAACTGCACTTATTCTGCTTTTGCCTTCTTGAATTATCGCCGGCTCATAATTTTTATAGCAATCCACAAACCACACACTAGAATTTTGATTGTCTTCAATAGACATAAACTGGGTACTTTTCCGGCTTACAACTTGATTCTTAATTGTCTCAACCCGGAATATTTCCATAATTTGCCAACTTATACTTGTTTTGCATATCTTGTAGTTTCGAATCTTTGCTACATCTGAAACAATGGCTCCTAAAACCAACAAGGCGGTCAACTGGACCAAATCAACCATGTCTGCGCTTAGGTTACAAACTTTAGTAGACTCCTGGTTGCTTATAGCCCAAGGTGAAATAGAATGGCGCATGCCTGAAGAGGAAATCCACCCTCAGACGGGTCAAAACGAGATCATCATTTTTGGTGACTACTTGGAAAGAGGCTTTCGCCCTCCCGGCTCAAAATTGTCTGTGATGTACTTCATCATTTTGGCATCAGGCCTCAAGACCTTGGTCCCAACTCGATCCTGAATCTGTGTCAGTTTCAAGTATTATGTGAGGTATATCTCCAGATTGAGCCAACCGTCAGTTTTTGCAGGAATTTTTCTATCTTAATCATCAGACAGAACACAAAGTAGGACCCATCATAGAACTTGGAGGGGTCACTATCCAAAGAAGGAAAAACTCAGCCTTCCCTTGAGTTAAGCCGGCAAGCCATCCTAAATCTTGGCACAAGACTTGGTTTTACTGCAAGGATACCTCTGCAGTAGACTAGGGTCAACTGTGGGTTATGGATTGGACCGGTTTAAAAATAAAATAAAATAAAAATATTCTATGGACATATTATATATCAAAATGATCAGAAAAAGATTTCCTAAAACATGAACTATTTTTCAAGGTTAAATAAAATCCCTAAAAAATTCAAATAATGCAAATAGTGCTACTTTTGCATTTAAAATAATAAAAATATTTTTTTAAATATGAAAGTGATTTCAAATTTATTTTTCACCATTTTTATGTTGAAGGGAATCATTTTACCCTTATTTCCGCATATTTATTTTCAGGAGGAAAATAAATTGAATAAGAACCAAATAACTCCTAATTGGTTTTGAATTTGAGTTTCAAACCAATTCCAAATCTTTTCTGTTTTTCCTTATTCAAATATATTTCAAATGCCTTTGACTTTTGAAGTGTCATATTACTTGTCTCATTTTGAATAACTTTTAGAGGATTTGAATTTTGGAAATTAAAATAACTTCAAATGGAAAGTGAGTTTCAAATAACTTCAAATTGACTTTCAAAATGATTCTTTGAAACTCCCTACTCTGTTTCTTATAATTTGAAGAAGTCATTTTATCTTCTCTCAAGAAAATCCTTGAGTTGCATAAAGTTTCTAAATTTGAAATATTTTCAATTGGAATTCAAATATTTTCAAAACCCTTTTTCATTTCTTTGATGGAAGAAGTCATGTCATCTTCACTCTAGGGTTTTGTGTTTCAATGGAATTTGAATTCATGGAACCAAATGCAAAAATGAAAGTTTGGGAAAGTCCTTTTATTCCCTGCCATTCAACTTTTGAAAAGTTTCAAATTTCACTCAATTTCACACAACAATCAAACAAACAACCATAATTATTTATTTAATATAACATTCCAAATTTAGAATTTTGGGATGTTACAAACTACCACCCTTAAAATGAATCTTGTCCTCGAGATTCGGAGAGGCTAGACAGAAAGGTTAGGTTCGGGGGGTCTTCTCGAAAGTCCATTGTTTGTCACAAGGGTTGGGGTGCTACCACCCTTAGAAGCAAGGTTATGGTTCCATCAAAACTCATGTACTCCATCCTTTGGTTTGGCAATGTCGGTCTTCTCAGATCTTCGGAATAACTCCAACACCGAGGCCCTTCCTGTAGGGGCATAACCTTTTCCTCAAAATCTTGTGTCCTTTCATCAAAATAAAACCCTTTCGAGATTGGGTCTTCTTAGCTGACAGATCTATTGCCAATACTAAACAACTATCGATATCACATGGTGGTCAACAATTTATGGTTTCTCCTGCAGGAATAATAGGTCTGGGTTGAATCTTACCGTATAACCTACAATTGGCAATAGCTTCCCGTACATGGATGAATCGTCATCTCTCCACTATGGGTAAATCACTCTAGATTTACCATCCCAAATAGCAAGAGCGAATGATAAGGGTAAGTCGGTATGGTGATCAATCCATTCCGCACCGAGATCATTACACTGTATAAGGTTTAGCGAATCTCGCAATTCTAACACTCGGGCATTCTCACAAGCATTGCAGAATTTCTCTTGTCCTCGAACTGGGTTCGGGTATATCCATTGATTCTGCAAGCTGAACAAACCATCCATCATTTCTTCACAACTATCAGGTTTTTGTGTCCTTCTATGAAACGTCTGCTGATCAAATCACAACTTCTCCCAAGTTTTCTTCCTTCAACAAGGTAGTGCTTACTCCTTATTAACTCCTAGGCCTGTGGGTTATGGGTCCACTTCAATACTTGCATAGCTTTAACTCATCCTTAGAGTTACTCTTGTTCCATATTCCAATATTACACCTCCCTTAAATCAATTATTACTTCATTCCTTCATACTCTTGATGTAACCAACATATCAAAATAAAATTCCAAAGTTATCTTGTCCAAACTCTACTCTATGAAATACATTTTCCTTTCCATTGGTCAAGTGTTCACACAAAAAGTATCACCATTAAAATGAAAAGCCTTGGTTCATCCATAAATCATATTCTTTTCATATCAAATCCTTTATTACATCCTTAACAAATTCTCAAAACTCCAAATTCAAAAGTACTTTATTACAAGTGCTACCATCCACATGGTTTGGTATGGTCAAGCATTACTTCCATCTTTATTCATTTGTCCCTCTTGAAGCTTCAGTCCCACTGAAATTGTGCGATATGCTCCTTGAAATCCTCAATATTTTGTTTCATCATGGTGGCCATGAGCTTTATCTCCATCATCTCTGCATGCACCTCTCTTAGGGTTTAGTATGGTCTACTTTAGCTTAAGAGATGGTGGATTTTCGTGGCGACGCAGCAATTAGTTCAACATCAGATCAGCAGTTGAAATAATTTCCAATAGTCGAAGGGATATTTTGTGTCCGTTGGATATAAGATCCTTTGGGTAAGAAGTAAACCTCAATATAAGCCGCTTATATGCTTGTTTGTTGAGGAAGTGTTGCATACTTCTGTGGGTTGACGCGACACATCAAAGTAGTACTACTAGTAATACTCACTCGACTGCGCACCAGGCGTACCAAGCTTGTGTCATGTTGGTGCCGTGTGCGGCATGCACATTAACCAAAACCTCGCGCCTCCAACTGAGCATCCTTGTTTTGAACTTTTCAATCTTAAGGCCATGGAGCAACGTGAACCTTTGATAGAGCCAATTGGATGGTTGAGAACACTACAATTCGTAGCTATAGCTGCATGTGTGAGAGCGGATGAGTGCGTGTGTGCACCTCTTCTCTTCATGTACAATGTACTAAACGTAGATTACAAGTGTAGGAGGGTGGAATCAACCTAGAGAGCTAGAGGTGGTGTGTGCGAGAAGTCCCGAGGGACTCATGAGCGTAGGTGTGTGCGTGGGAAAGAGGGAGAGAGATGATATGTGTCGATGTAATGCGTGTGGAAAAAAGACTAGTCAATAGCTCGCCACGAGGCTATTCCTGGTGAACGCCCCAATAACCATAAGATCTGCATCCGACAATGCCAATTATTAGACGAAAATAGCAGTAAAAAAAGAAGTGCCATGGCATTTTACAAAACTTCCACATCACACCCTCCCCTACCCATGAAACTGCTACACGAGCGTTCGCAACTGCCATGGTCTGCTCCTTTGAATGATCTACATTTTTTTGAAAGGGATCTACAATATAATTAAAATAAAAGGATGGGCTTTTGGCATGCGGTAGGCAGGGGAGCTTAGCCTGTCGGTTTTCTACTGCTCACATGCAGTCAAACATAAGTGATGTACAAAGCCGATGCACATCTCTTCGATGTGCGGCGGGCTGGACATACCGTCTCTTCATGCTACTGCTCACATGCGGTCACACATGTCAGTGATGTACCAAGCCAATGCGCGTCCCTTTGGTGAGCGGCGAGCTGGACCGCCCGTGTGTTGGTGCTACTGCTTACATGCGGTCGCACATGTCAGTGATGCACCAAGCCGATGCACGTTCCTTCGGTGAGCGGCGGGCCGGACCGACCGTGTGTTGGGGCAACACAAATGCGACGGGCTGTAAGTTTAGCACCTAACTTAATTTGTAAAGTGTGACACTTGCTTTGGCTCCTTAACAAGATCGGTCGAGATAAATCCCCATTAGAAAGGCGAGGGCGGTGTTTTTCCAGTGCGAGAAGCGAGGGAGTTTTTTTCTTTCTTTCTGAGTGTAGCGGGGGCGTGGAAGTTTGCCCGACGGTTTACATACATTTCTCAGGCGTGTACGTGGGCCCGCATTCTCAGAGGCGATCGTGGCGAAGCCAGACACCCGCAACCTCTCGGAGCAAAAAATTAGTAGCCCGCTGCTGGCTATTTCTATAATCAGTTTAGAAATTATCAATTTCACATGTGACACGATATTAGCCGTTCATTGATGTTGATCCAATGGTCTAAGTGCCTGGGATTCATGTGTACAGTAAGTTCATTGTACCCAGCAGTGTTTACGTTCTTCTGGAACCATCGGTACATTAGTGTGATCAATCCACACAAGAAGCTGGCAAACAACACCTCCACACGTGCCACGTGGCTTCATTGTGTTTCCTACTTGCTTTGCATACTTACCGGAAGTACTAGTGCCACATCATCTAAAAATTCTTTCTACATGCGCCTAATTATCACATGGGCTACCTCTCCTTAGAGAAATGTGCTCCACCGTGTATCTGCGTGTGTGTATGAGGGAGGCAGTGCGTGCGTGTGTGCACCTCTTCTCTTCATACATGTCCTCCACCTAGTAGGTGTGATTGAGAGAGAGAGAGGGCGATGGTGTGTGCGGCATGCCTCTATACATATGTTTGTGTCAAAGAGAGGCCTGAATACATAGTATATGTATGTGCAGGGGGGTGATATATGAGAAGAGAGGGGAGCGATCATTTACGCGACATATCGATAGAAATGGATAGAGGGAAGAACTTTACGAGCATACAAGCGCTAGGAAAGAGGGGGGTGCATGCTGGAAGATGATGCGATAGGCCAAATAGACGAAGACAGGGAAGGAGTACAAGTGCGAGAACGATAATTAAAGAGAGGGGATGATAATGTGTGTGTGCACGTGTGTCTGGTCGATAGATAAAGTGGAAGGCATGGATGATGAGACGGGGAGGGACAATTAATGTCTGTGTGGTAGGCGGTCCTATGTAGAGAGGTCGTGGTTCGGTTCATGTGTACGTGGGTAAAGAGGGGGAGACTTAACTAGAGATATAGATCGGTCGGTTTGTGTGGGGAAATAGCGAGAGACCTGGCTACACATAAAGGGAACTTGATTGGTGCACATGCATGCATGTGTCAGAGATAAAGAACACCCGGAGTGACGAAGAGAGGGAGAGGTGTGTGTGGTGGGGGGGGGGGGGAAGGGGGGTGCAGCTAGCTTGTGGCACTATACGAGTGCAAGATGGATAACAATAGAGGGGGCAATAGTGCTCGCGTGTCTCAGAGTTAGGACGGTAGGCATGGATGGTGAGAGGAGGGAGGGACTATGTGTGTACATGTTTGTGTGTGGTAGGCATGCCTGGCTAACTAGAGGGGTATATCGATTGGTGTGTGTGGGAAAGTGGGAGATGGAGAGACCTACGGAGATCACGGGAGACCGACCTAAACAACAAGAACGTGTGTGCGCAATGTAGAGGATCCCGAGTGGTGGAGAGTGTGTGTGCATATATGCATGCGTGATAGGGAAGTTAGTGGTATCCACAAAGGAAGGAGGAGTGTGTGTGTGTGCGTGCATGTAAAAGACTCACAAAGATGATAATCAATATAAAAGTGGATTCAAATATTTGAATAAGAGATCATGATGTTTGTAACTCATGCATGCATGAAGATAATGGAGATATGCGTGGTGTGGTTTTGAATCAAACATGCTATATACTATATACACATTGAACAAGCCCAAACCGATTTGAATTTGAGATAACGATGGCAGGCATCGTTTGTGGCACACGGGTAGTGTGAGTGAACCGTGTCTGTTGCATCATCCGACTTGTCTAATGTTTATAAATTTGGCGAAAACAATGCGGGAAAGGGTCACAACACGAACACACTTGCATGTGGACCAAAAATATGAATGAAAATGGTGGTTTGATGTTCAAATACCAAATGCACAACTTCGATG
Organism: Thinopyrum elongatum; assembly: GCA_011799875.1. Taxonomy (NCBI): domain Eukaryota; kingdom Viridiplantae; phylum Streptophyta; class Magnoliopsida; order Poales; family Poaceae; genus Thinopyrum; species Thinopyrum elongatum. The sequence continues at coordinate 182,275,263 of CM022301.1, forward strand.
TGGCACTTGTCTCACAAAGCGCATGGTATTGTTTGTCCCCCCCTCGTGTTGGTAGGAGGGGAATCCTAGCTATGAACGCATGCCCCTAATCGCTAGGTCTAACATATCACCCTACCGTAACACTAAACCTATGGGAGTCCATCATGGTCAAACCATGCCCCCCTTTCGTTTCCAGTGAAAGGTGGACCGTGTGCGGGCCCAGAAATGTGTGCTTCTGGCGCGAGATGGGGTGAGACCACATACGAACCACCTGCGGGTAGCCCAACTATATGTATGAAAAAGGTGGTGTGATATTTAAATACCCAATTCACAACTTTGATGCGGCAGATGCCTCGCAAATTAACCGAACATCCCTGACCCCACGAAGGTTCACCTATCAAAGTGCGAAGTAGCAGTCCCCCCTTCACACACACACACACACACACACACACACACACTTAGAGCATGACCTATATACCGTAATATAAACCAAAAAATAGTCCCCACCTAAGTCAAATTAACCTCTCTCGCTATCGATCAAAGTAGTGATGGTCCAAGCGGGCCCATAGATGGAAAGCATCGATATCACTGATAACCGTGTGAGTGGGTGCCAAAGGACAACCGCCATCGCTTTGAATGCAGGCCAAACATATGTATGGAGGTGTGTGTGGTTGTGATGTTTGAATACCCAAAATGCACAACTTTGATGTGGCACATGCCTCGATAACCGTAAAGTCCCCACACAGAGCGAGGTTCATGAAGCGTAGTATATATGTTGGTCCCCTCCCCCCTCTTCGACGCATACTATATGCTCCTACCGTAATACAAACCAAAAAGAACCCTCCTTGATGGTGAAATTCATTAACCTCTCCCGATGTAGGTCAAAGTGATCCATGCATATGGACGACGACATCATGGGCCCACAGATGGAAGCGTCACACATGATCGTCCTAGGATAACCACAGCCTGCACATGCATGTGGCCCAAAGAGGTGTTGTGTGATGTTTGAATAGCCAATGCACAACTTTGATGTGGCACGTGCCTCGAAAACTGAAAAGTCCCCACACTGAGTGAGGTGTGTTCATGGACGCGTACGTAGTATATATATACTGGTCCCCTCCCACATCTTCGACGCGTACTATATAATCCCACCGTAACACAAACAAAAAAGAATTAACCTTGCTGGTCAAATTAACCTCTCTGTCGGCTGTAGGTCGAAGTGATGGACAACGACCTTGTGGGCCCACAGAAAGCGTCACACGCGAGTGAGTGTCGTGTAGGACAACCACCGACTGCATGTGGCCCAAACATGTATGTATGAAAGGGTTGTGTAATGTTTTAAATAACGAATTCATGACTTTGATGTGGCTCCTGCCTCACAAAATGGCCAATCCCACACGGTGGGTCACGATTCGTAGTGTACTGCCAGACACCCCCTAGACGCACACACACAACTACGGTGCATGTTAAAAATTTCCGCGGTGAACATATGCTACCAAAGGAGGGACGTTTTAATTTTGAAAAAAAAACCCAGAGATCATTAAGATGTTTTGGTATATTGATTGATTTTATAGGGGTATAATGTGCAAAAATCAAATTTGAGCTACATGCACACGTGACAGTGCACCTAAATGGATTGAAAAAACACATGTGTGTCACTGGGTGCATGCTTACTCCCCGCGTAAGAAATTTCAAACATTGAGAGTCTTGAATTTTAAAATCTAGTAGCACATCCAAAACTTAGTTGAAATTCGTGAAACTTATCGTGTTGTCATATCGAGAGCAATACACAGTGGTATTGTACTTTTTTGTCAAATTTGAGACAAGTTTTGATGTAATTTTTATCTTCTTACAAACGGGAGATTATTAATAATTGGCAACCAATATCGCAAACGGATTATTTATTCAAGCCGTGGGTGTTAGACCAACAATGGATACGTGCCATGCTTCGGTTAAGCAATAAAGTGGCAACATTAATCATCAAAATAAAAAAACAATATACGTGCCGCCACGCGTCCCGTGTGCCGTGCGAGTAGGCATGAGTTGACAGGACGCATGCGAGCAGTCCGCCATGCAGGCAAACCGGGAGGCGTGCATGAAAGTGTGTGAATCGACGGGAGGCGTGCTCGCTGTGTAGTGTCATCAGGAGGCGTGTGAGTATCTGTGTGAAATGACGGTAGGCATGCTAGCAGTCCGCTGCGCAAGATCACCGGGAGGCGAGCCAACGGTTTGACCGCCGCCCGCCTCTCTCCCACTAATACTTATTAATGGCGCGCCCGAGCAGCCGCACCCCCCATCCTCGCCACACACACAATCCTCTCTCTCCGCCTACATCCTCGATGCCGCTCTCAGTCCTCAAAGCCGTCAGTGTATGAGGATGCCGCCAAAGCGCCCCATCAGAGGGAGTGGCGACACCGGGGCTGCTGAAGCACTGGAGCACGGCATGAAGATGGAGACAGAGGTTGCCGTCGCCGCCGACGAGGTATCGCTGCACCTTGACATCGTCTACGGCATCGTGATTCCACAGCCGGAGCCGGAGTGCACACCGACTCAGGCGACGACTTCGGTGATGACTACGGCGATGACTCCGACAACCACTCCGGCGATGACGGACAACCGGTTAGTCATCTATACCCATTTATGTGTCAAATACATCCTAGGGTTTCTCTGGTTACTCCTGCCTCCCCCTTTTTGAATCGAAATCCTATGGTTATGTTCTCTCAATCCATGAAATCTGAGTAAGTTTCGTTAGATCCATGTAGTGTATTGATTGTTTGAAAGGTACAAATGATAAGTGATTAGTTGTTTCATCTGTGCAAATGATTTCTGCTAATAATTCAACTAGGGCTAGTGTTCGTTCTAATAATTCCTAGCCAGGTCTTGACAATGGATTTTGAATGACCTACATATATGTTTGTGCCATTTTTTTTCAAGATTAGTATGTACATAGACAATTGTGCTTAAAAATTTAACCATAATCTTTGGATATGGCTAAAAAATAGCCATAAACTCCTAATCCTACTTTACGGCATGTAAAAATTGATCTGATGCCAAATTTTGGCAACTACCAAATGTTCGCTAGAGATTAGTTTGTATTCCAAATTTGACGCCACATTTTTTTACTATATGTATAGGTGCTATCTGACGATGTCGACAACGAGGATGAAGATGGCCAGAGGAGGTACAAGAGGCAAATCCTCAGGGAGCTTTATGCCGGAATGCATAACAAGCGTATTAGGACCTGGAACTGGGGCTTTCGATGCCCATTTTGCAAACAAAAGCTTCATGACACGTATGAAAGTGTTCTGGCGCATGCAAGAGGACGAGCCGTTGGATCCTTCAGGTAGAAGTATTCTTGCAGGGTGGCGCACGCCACGTACGCTGAGTACCTGGGGAAGCTTCACGATCGTGCCGGCAGATGAGATGAGATGTGGGATTGAACTATGTATAAAGCTTCCCCTCGTGCACAAACTCTCGGCATGTCAAATAGCCTTGATGTTCATGGCATTATCTGTAATAGCACGTCTTGATTTATTAATCATGGTATAAAGGAAACATTTGATCGCCAACTTTTGTTCGGTATTGATTTATTTTTCCATGTGTGATCCCTCCTTGCTTCAGATTGCCACATATGCTTTGTTCCGGCCTAAATGCCGGGGGCTCTATCCGGCCATGTATATTTTCAAAAGTCCGAACACCTATAAGGTACTCTTCAGCGTCCCAAATATTGCATTATATGCATCAGCTCTGAATCATGTCTTTGGTCTATAGTTGGGTTGCCCGGCTCCTGTGATTACCACCTTACGTTCCGCTAGTTCGGCTAAGGTAGTAAAGGGAGAACTACTGCGATTGTGTTTCTAGTTCGTCCGGTCAAATACCTCAGTAGAGAAAGCCGAAAACTGACTGTCATGATACGGCGAGAGCTGGTCGGCAATTCGGTGACTTAATACAAATCCTTAGTGATTTACCCCGTGTTATACGAAGGGCTAGATTTCGCCCAGTCATGCGACAAAGGCACCCTAGTTCGGATTGCCGCATACGCACTAGGGGCTGGTACTTAGCCCCACTGTCAAACTCCTATGGCTAAGTGAAACTAATAAAGCCGCATAGTCTGATTGCCTGGTTCATTGCGCGAACACCTCCTTTACGGACCAAGACGTTGGATAAAGTGTGATCGCGCGCTCCACCGAACACCCCCGTAGCATCTACGAGGGGGCTGAAGCCGACGACTGGCAAACTTTCAGAATTAAAACGGTCGCACCAGAGGAAAATAACTCAGGATAAAAGGCATAAATATATGACAAGCCTTGGTTCACAAAATAAAGTTTTTACAGCCCGGATACGTTTACTCAAACATCATGTCCTTTGAGCATTGGCCCTCTACTATTCGGGCACCCGCTAGGACATCTTCAAAGTATCTTTCCGGCTTGCGGTGGTCCTTGCCTTCGGGCGGGCCTGCGGTGGCGACGTTGGTGGCCTTCATCTTTGCCTAGTGCATCTTGACATGAGCAAAGGCCATCCGCGCACCCTCTATGCACGCCGAGCGCTTCACAACATCAACTCGAGGTAGCGCATCGACGAGTCGCCTCACCAAACTGAAGTAGCTGCTAGGAATTGGTTTGGCTGGCCAAAGCTGGACTATGAGATCTTTCATGACCAAGCCGGACACCCTATGCAGCTCCGTCAGCTGCTTCACCTGGTCGTTCGGGGGTGTCGGATGCTCCGGCGCCAGGAACTGTGACCAGAACAGCATCTCGGTTGAGTTCCCCTCTTGGGCTCGGAAGAACTGGGCGTTAGCGGCACTCCTTGGAAGATCCGCAAAGGCGTCTCGAAAACTCCACAGTCGAGTGAGCAAAGCATATCTTTGACCTCCAAATACACTCTGCAAAAGAAAAGGCTTACCGGCCGCTATATGTTTGGCCTGGCGGATCTCTTCACGAGCACTCCGGGACTCGACCCGCGCCTCTTTAGCCTCCTGGAGGGCTTTGGCGAGTTCGGTCACTTGGTCCGAAGTCTTCTCCTCCAAGGCCTCGCACTTGCGAATGGCGTCCTTCAGCTCTTGCTCCACTTCGGCCACCCTATCTTCGTGCTGGCGTTGGGCGTCCTGTTCGCTCTTTAGTTCCGCAGCCGCTTTGTCAGCGACTGCTTTATTCACCTTCGCCTCCTCCTTGGCCTGAGCAAGGGCGCTTTTAAGGGTCTCGACCTCGGCCGCGCCAACTGCGCGCATAATCACAGCAGTACATGAGTTAAACTCTGAATTTACATATCAGCTATATGCTAAAACTCTTTAAAATACACGCATACCTTGTGTCTCGTTGAATCCCTTGTTGATGCGATCTATTTCATCATCAGCCAGCTTCAGTTTCCGATTAAGTTCAGAAACTTCAGTGGCCTGGGCGGTTGCCGCCAACAAGGAAGCCTGTTATACAATAGAAAAGTACGTCACCTCTTCCGAATACTATGTGATCCTCTGTCCGGCTTTTTCAAACCCAGACAGAGTCTCAGGGGCTACTATCTATGCACAGGTATATCCCTTTATAAAAAGCGTTTAGAGCATTACGTTGCATACCTCGAAGCCTGTCAGTAGGCTGGTGAAGGCTTCATTCAGCCCGCTCTTGGCGGACTAAACCTTCTCTACCACCACACCCATCAGGGTGCGGTGCTCCTCCACGATGGAAGCACGTTGTAGTGCTTCCACAAGAGTATTCGGCACCTCCGAATTAGTGGAGGCCGCCGTCAGAGCTGATGCTCCCCCCTCCTTCGAAGGGGGCTGCTCGCCTGACTCCAGAGCCACATTGGTCACCGGAATGATGTCCGGCTGGGGGCCGGATTGATCAGGGCCCCTGCCATCTGTCGCCATGGGGGTCGCCCCCCATGTCTTCGGCAGCCGAGGTATCACCCTTGGGCGCCTTCTCGGCAGCCTCGCTCGCCCCTCCGCGGCCAGGAGAGGTCCTTCGGGACAACACCTCGATGTCATCCGCAGTGATTGGCGAAGGGGCTCGCGGTGGCGCCTCGCTCTCTGCCATCTCGGGCGGCAGAGAGCTCCCTTCAGATAGTGAAGGTTGGGGAGGTCGCGAGTAGGACTGAAAGACACACAGTGTAATATGTTATATTATAAAAACATAAGAGACCAAAGACAAATAATAGAACCTTTTGGTACTTACGATTCGGCCAGGGGCTTCACCCTGGGAAGTCTCTTGGGGCCTGGTTCGGCCTCCGAATCCGAGCCATCCGAGAGGGCTATCTTCCCCCTCTTGGGCACCTCCTCTTCCGGGTCTGTGGAGGCCGCCCTCTTCTTCTTCTTCCCCCTAGGAGGGGAGTCGCTTTCTGCTTCCTCCTCTTCTTCCTCATCTCCCTCGTCGGAGGAGAGGACTTCTGTTTCTTCGGACACTGCGTCCGAAGGGCCCTTGTGGCGAAGGCCGCCTTTGGCTTCCTTGCCCTTTTTCTTCTTGACCTTCTTCTTCGGCGCCTGATAGGGTGCCGGGACCAGCATCGCTGTCAGCTGGGGTATGGCCGGGTCTTCAGGCAGTGGTGCCGGACACTTAATCCACTCCACCTTTGCTATCCAACTCTGTACGAAGGACAGAAAATTCATTATGTCTAAAACTTATTGACCGAATAGACATTGGGGTAAATCATACTTACCGGTGTGGCCGGATTCTCAATGTCAAGACCGATGTCTTCGGTCTTCTTCGGCCACGTTTTTTGGGCCTTGAAGAGCAGCTTCCAGATGTCTTCGTGCGTTGTGCCAAAGAAGCGCTTCAAGGTTCGTGGATCTTCCAGATTGAACTCCCACATGGGAGAGGGCCGGAGTTGGCAGGGAAGAATCCGGCGGAAGAGCATCACCTGAATCACGTTAGTGAGACTGGTGTTCTTGCCTATCATATTGGTGATGCACTTTTGCAGCATCAACACTTCCGCCGTGGATCCCCAATCCAGACCCTTAGCGGTCCATGAGGTAAGCCGCGTAGGGGGTCCGGATCTAAACTCAGGAGTAGCCGCCCACTTGGCGTCGCGGGGTTCGGTGATGTAGAACCACTCCTGTTGCCACACCTTGACGGTCTCCACGAAGGCCCCTTTGGGCCACACGGCGTTGTGGAGCTTGCTTACCATGGTGCCGCCGCAGTCCGCATGATGCCCGTTGACCACCTTCGGCTTCAGATTGAAGACCTTGAGCCATAGGCTGAAGTGTGGGGGGATGCGGAGTAGCGCCTCGCACACGACGATGAACGCCGAGATGTGGAGGAAAGAATTCGGGGCTAGATCATGGAAATCTATCCCGTAATAGAACATCCCCGGAGGAAGGGATGGAGGGGAAACCCTAGTCCGCGGAGGAAATGGGGAATGAATACAACCCTTTCGCCGGGCTCTGGAGTGGGGATGACTTGATCCTTGGCAGGGAGCCTGTGCGCGATCTCCGTGAACAGATATCTCGCCCCTGGAGCTCCTTGACGTCCTTCTCGGTGACGAAGGAGGCCTCCCACTTGCCCTTTGAACCGGATCCCGACATGGCTGGGGAAGCTGGTTGCGGTGGGAAAGATTGAAGTTTGGGCGCTGGAGCTTGAAGATGGGAAGGCAGGAGAAGAAGGCGTGGGGAAAAAAGAGGGATCTTTATCCTCTTATATAAGCGGTGAATGTCAAGCGCCCCCCCTTTAAGCCTTAAAACTCGCCTGTTCCCAAGGGGTCGTGCGAATGGCATGGTTGGATTACCCAAAACCGTATTGATGAGGATCCCGTAATGGGCGGGCACGATCTCTGTTTTGACAAGACATGCCAATGGAGGCTGTGCCTTGAAACACGAAGCGGGAGGCGTGAAAACGGTTCTAAATGTTAAGAGGCCAGACATGACGTTTCGCCAAAAAAGTTGTCAGTAAAAAGACACTGTTCTATTTGATATCTTGCCTTCGCGACTAAGGGTTATAATAATTATACAGAGCCGGATATAGTTCTTTTGTTCAGAAGATTGCTTTGAAGTATTCAGGAGGAGGAACCCGCCTTGCAATGCCGAAGACAATCCGTGTGCCGAACATATCGTCATTGAAGACTGGTTCATGGGCTACTGAGGGAGTCCTAGATTAGGGGGTCCTCGGGTGTCCGGGCTATTTGATATGGGCCGGACTGATGGGCCGTGAAGATACAAAGCGGAAGACTTTCCCCCGTGTCTGGGTAGGACTCCCCTATGCGTGGATGGCAAGATTTGTGTCCGGATATGTAATTTCCTTCCTCTATGAACCGACTCTGTATAACCCTAGGCCCCTCCGGTGTGTATATAAACGGGAGGGTTGAGTCCATAAAGACAATCAGAATTCTCATAGGCTAGACAGCTAGGGTTTAGACATTGCGATCTCGAGGTAGATCAACTCTTGTAACCCCTATACTCATCAAATACAATCAAGAAGGACGTAGGGTTTTACCTCCATTAAGAGGGCCCGAACCAGGGTAAACATCGTGTCCCCCTTTGTCCCTTGTTACCTTTGATCCTTAGATGCACAGTTTGGGACCCCCTACCCGAGATTGGCCGGTTTTGACACCGACAATAGCCATACATCATTGGGAAGTAATATATAGCGTTGAGCACCATGTTTAAGTAGAGAGTACAACAGGGAGAAGTGGCGTTACACCACTGCATAGAGGGGGAGAGAGTTGGTGATGACGGCGGCGAAGTTGTTGGTGTAGATCGTCGTCACGATTATTGCCCCGGCGGCGTTCCGACGCCACCGGGAGAGAGGGGGAGAGAGAGCCCCCCTCCTCCTCCTTCTTCCTTGACCTCCCCCCATGATGGGAGGAGGGTTTCCCCTCTGGTGCTTGGCCTCCATGGCAGCGGAGGGGCGGGAGCCCCTCCGAGATTGGATCTATCTCTCTGTTTCTCTTCTATTTCTGCATTCCTATTTTCTAGCTTTTCACCATTCTTAAATTCCTAGAGATCCGTAACTCCGATTGGGCTGAAATTTTAACACAATTTTTATCCGAATATTATCTTTCTTGCGGTGAAAGAAGGGCAGAAACCGCCTTATAGGGGACCCACAAGCCCTCTAAGTGCGCCCAGGGTAGGGGGCACGCCCCTCGAGCTTGTGCCCCCCTTGGGCATCATCTTGTGTTGACCCTTTTTCCCAAAAAGCACAAATATTCTAAAATAAATCTCCGTAAATTTTTATCATGTTTGGACTTCGTTTGCTACGGATATTCTGTGAAAAAAAAACATGCAACAAACAGGGAACTGGCACTGGGCACTGGATCAATATGTTAGTCCCAAAAATAATATGAAATGTTGCCAAAAGTATATTAAAGTTGTAGAATATTGGCATGAAACAATAAAAAATTATAGATACGACGGAGACGTACCAGCATCCCCAAGCTTAATTCATGCTCGTCCTCGAGTAGGTAAATGATAAAAAGGATAATTTTTGATGTGGAATGCTACCTAGCATAATCTTGATCATGTAATCTAATTATGGCATGAATATTAAGACACGAGTGATTCAAAGCAATAGTCTATAATTTGACATAAAGACATCAATACTCAGGCATCCCAACAAACAATCTTGTCTTTCAAAATATCAATGCTAAAGAACGTTATCCCTACAAAATCATATAGCCTTGTCATGCTCCGTTTTTTTAACACAAAGTATTTATCATGCACAGCCCCGATGACAAGCCGAGCAATTGGTTCATACTTTTTAACGCGCTTCAGCTTTTTCAACCCCCACGCAATACATGAGCGCAAGCCATGGATATAGCACTATGGGTGGAATAGAATATGATGTTGGAGGTTGTGTGAAGAAGACAAAAAAGGAGAAAGTCTCACATCGACGAGGCTAATCAACGTGCTATGGAGATGCCCATCAATTTATGTCAATGCGAGGAGTAGGGATTGCCATGCAACGGATGCACTAAGAGCTATAAGTGCATGAAAGCTCAAACTGAAAACTAAGTGGGTGTGTGCTTACTCATGATGACCTCGGGCATTTGAGGAAGCCTATCATCGAAATATACAAGCCAAGTTCTATAATGAAAAATTCTCACTAGTATATGAAAGTGACAACATAGGAGACTCTCTATATGAACAACATGGTGCTACTCTTAAGCACAAGTGTGGTAAAAGGATAGTAACATTGCCCCTTCTCTCTTTTTCTCTCATTTTTTTGTTTTCTTCTTCTTTTCTTTTTTTCTTTTTTTGTTGGGCTCTTTTTGGCCTCTTTTTTTCTTTTTTATATTTCCATCCGGAGTCTCATCCCGACTTGTGGGGGAATCATAGTCTCCATCATCCTTTCCTCACTGGGGTAATGCTCTAATAATGATGATCATCACACTTTTATTTACTTACAACTCGATACAACTAATATATGCTGACTCTATATGAATGCCTCTGGCAGTGTACCAGGATGTGCAATGATGTAGTGTAGCAAAGATATTAAAAAATGGACAAGCCATGAAAATATCATGCTAGCTATCTTACGATCATGGAAAGCAATATGACAATGAATGCTTGATACGTCTCCAAAGTATCTATAATTTTTTATTGTTCCATGCTATTATATTATCTATTTTGGATGTTTTATATGCATTAATATGCTATTTTATATTATTTTGGGGTCTAACTTATTAACCTAGAGCCCAGTGCCAGTTTCTGTATTTCCTTGTTTTTGACTTTTACAGAAAAGGAATATCAAATGGAGTCCAAACGGAATAAAATTTATGGTGATTTTTCTTGGACCAGAAGAAACCCATGAGACTTGGAGAGGAGGCCAGAAGCCCTACGGGGTGGCCACAAGTGGTAGGGGCGCGCCCCCAGTGCTTGTGAGCCCCCCGTATACCTTCCAACCCTATAAATCCTCAAATATCTCACCTACACCAGAGCGCACACCAAAAATACTTTTCCGCCGCCGCAAGCCTCTGTTCCCGTGAGATCCCATCTTGGGGCCTTTTCCGGCACTCCGTCGGAGGGGGATCGATCATGGAGGACCTCTACACCAACCTTGCTGCCCTTCCTATGATGTGTGAGTAGTTTACCACAGACCTACGGGTCCATAGATAGTAGCTAGATGGCTTCTTCTCTCTCTTTGATCTTCAATACAATGTTCTCCTTGATGTTCTTAGAGATCTATTCTATGTAATCTTCTTTTGCGGTGTGTTTGTTGAGATCCGATGAATTGTGGATTTATGATCAGATGATCTATGCATATTATTTGAGTCTTCTCTGAACTCTTTTATGCATGATTAAGATATCTTTGTATTTCTCTTTGAACTATCGGTTTGGTTTGGCTAACTAGATTGGTTTTTCTTGCAATGGGAGAGGTGCTTAGTTTTGGGTTCAATCTTGCGGTGTCCTCACCCAGTGACAGAAGGGGTAGCGAGGCACGTATTGTATTGTTGCCACCAAGGATAAAAAGATGGGGTTTATGTCATATTGCTTGATTTTATCCCTCTACATCATGTCATCTTACTTAAAGCGTTGCTCTGTTCTTATGAACTTAATACTCTAGATGCATGCAGGAGTCGGTCGATGTGTGGAGTAATAGTAGTAGATGCAGAATCGTTTCGGTCTACTTGTTACGGATGTGATGCCTATATTCATGATCATTGCCTTAGATGTCTTCATAATTATGCGCTTTTCTATCAATTGCTCAACAATAATTTGTTTACCCACCATATGTTTTCTTCAAGAGAGAAGCCTCTAGTGAAACCTATGGCCCTGGGGTCTATTTTCCATCATATATTTTCAGATCTATAAACCAAAAAAAACCAAAAATACCTTGCTGCAATTTATTTATATTTACTTTATCTTGCTCTTTTATTTATATTTTATACCTATCTCTATTAGATCTCACTCTTGTTCGTGACCGTGAAGGGATTGACAACCCCTTTTTCGCGTTGTGTGCAAGTGTTTGTTAGTGTGTGTAGGTGCATATATTAGGGACTTGCTTGTGCCTCCTACTGGATTGATACCTTGGTTCTTAACTTAGGTAAATACTTATCTCTACTTTGTTGCATCACCCTTTCCTCTTGAAGGAAAAAATCAACGCAAGCTCAAGAAGTAGCAGGAAGAATTTCTGGCACCGTTGCCGAGGAGGTTCTACATCAAGCCTACCAAGTACCCATCATAAACTCTCATCTCTTGCACTTACATTATTTTACATTTTCCTCTCGTTTTCCTCTCCCCCACTTCTAAAACGTTTTCATGAAAACAAAAAATATTTGCCTTTTTATTCGCCCTTCCTTCGTTCGCCTTTTCGTTTGCTTTTTGTTTGCTTTTTGTTTGCTTGTGTGCGAGATTGCTTGCTTGCCTTGATGGCTCAACCTAAGAGCCTTGATTTTTATTATAGAAAGTTGGAAGAAATTGTATTATGAGGGCTACTTATGGATTGCATACCAAAGATGACAACACCTAGCTAGGGGCGTTAAACAATAGCGCTTGTTGGGAGGCAACCCAATTTTGTTTTTTGTTTTTGGTTCTGTTTTTAAATAAATACACATTATTACCTCTGTAGTAATTGTGTTTTGGTGTTTTATTTAGTGTTTGAGCCAAGTAAGACCTTTGGGATGGTCTATGGTGATAGATGATTTGATCTTGCTGAAAAACAGAAACTTTTGCGCTCATTGCCAGAAATTTAGAAAATCACAGAAACGTGCTTTTGATCTGAATTTTTTACATAAGATTGATATACAAATTTCCCAGGTTTTCCTAATTTTTAAGAATATTTGGGGTTACATAAGTATACGAAATTTCCAGATTACTACAGACTGTTCTGTTTTTGACAGATTCTGTTTTCTATGTGTTGTTTGTTTATTTTGATGAATCTATGGGTAGTATCGGGGGGTATGAACCATGGAGAAGTTGGAATACCATAGATATAACACCAATATTAATTTAGAATGAGTTCACAACAGTACCTAAAGTGGTTATTTATTTTATTATACTAACGGATCTTACGAGTTTTCTGTTGAGTTTTGTGTTGTGAAGTTTTCAAGTTTTGGGTAAAGTTTTGATGGACAACGGAATAAGGAGTGGAAAGAGCATAAGATTGGGGAAGCCCAAGGCACCCCAAGGTAATATTCAAGGACAACCAAGCATCTAAGCTTGGGGATGCCCCGGATGGCATCCCCTCTTTTGTCTTCAATCCATCGGTAAATTTACTTGAGGCTATATTTTTATTCACCACATGATATGTGTTTTGCTTGGAGCGACTTGGATGATATGAGTCTTTGCTTTTTAGTTTGCCACAATCATCCTTGCTATACACACCTTTTGAGAGGGACACACATTAATCGTGAATTTACTAGAATACTCTATGTGCTTCACTTATATCTTTTGAGCTAGGTAGTTGCTCTAGTGCTTCACTTATATCTTTTTAGAGCACGGCGGTGGTTTTATTTTATAGAAATTGATGAACTCTCATGCTTCACTTATATTATTTTGAGAGTCTTTAAACAGCATGGTAATTTTCTTAGGTTATGAATTTAGTCCTAATATGATGGGCATCCAACAGGGATATAATAAAAACTTTCATATAAAGAGCATTGAATAATATGAGAAGTTTGATTCCTTGCATTTGTTTTGAGATATAAAGATGGTGATATTAAAGTCATGCTAGTGAGTAACTATGGATTAGTAGAAATACTTGTGTTAAAGTTTGTGATTCCCGTAGCATGCACGTATGGTGAACCGTTATGTGATGAAGTCGGAGCATGATTTATTTTTTGATTGTCTTCCTTATGAGTGGCGACCAGGGACGAGCGATGGTCTTTTCCTACAAATATATCCCCCTAGGATCATGCATATTAGTACTTTGCTTTGATGGCTAATAAATTTTTTCAATAAGTATGTGAGTTCTTTATGACTAATGTTGAGTCCATGGATTATACGCACTCTCACCCTTCCACCATTGCTAGCCTCTCTAGTAACGCGCAACTTTCACCGGTGCATTAAACCCACCATATACTCTTCCTCAAAACAGCCACCATACCTACCTATTATAGCATTTCCATAGACATTCCGAGATATATTGCTAGGCAACTTCCACCGTTCCGTTTATTATGACACATACCATAATTGTCATATTGCTTTGCATGATCATGTAGTTGGCATAGTATTTGTGGCTTGGCCACCATTCATATTTTTTATACATGTCACTCTTAATCATCGCACATCCCGGTACACCACCGGAGGCATTCATATAGAGTCATATTTTGTTCTAGCATCGATTTGTAATTCTTGAGTTGTAAGTAAATAAAAGTGTGATGATCATTATTAGAGCATTGTCCTCTGTGAGGAAAGGATGATGGAAGCTATGATTCCCTCACAAGTTGGGATGAGACTCCGGACTTAAAAATAAAAGAGGCCAAAGAAGCCCAAAATAAAATAAAAGAGGCCAAAGAAGCCCAAACAAAAAAATGAGAGAAAAGTGAGAAGGGACAATGTTACTGTCCTTTTTCCACACTTGTGCTTCAAAGTAGCACCATGTTGTTCATGATAGAGAGTCTCCTATTTTGTCACTTTCATATACTACTGGGAATTTTTCATTATAGAACTTGGCTTGTATATTCCAATGATGGGCTTACTCAAAATTTCCCTAGGTCTTCATGAGCAAGCAAGTTGGATGCACACCCACTTAGTTTCTTTTTGAGCTTTCATACACTTTATAGCTCTAGTGCATCCGGTGCATGGCAATCCCTACTCACTTTCATCGATATCAATTGATGGCCATCTCCTTAGCCCATTATTTTGCCTAGTTGATGTGAGACTTTCTCCTTTTTTGTCTTCTCCTCACAACCTCCACCATATTCTATTCCACCTATAGTGCTATATCCGTGGCTCACGCTCATGTATTGCGTGAAAGTTGAAAAAGCTTGAGAACATTAAAAGTATGAAACAATTGCTTGGCTTGTCATCGGGGTTGTGCATGATGAAATATTTTGTGTGATGAAGATAGAGCATAGCCAGACTATATGATTTTGTAGGGATAGCTTTCTTTGGCCATGTTATTTTGAGAAGACATGATTGCTTTATTAGTATGCTTGAAGTATTTTTTTTATGTCACTATTAAACTTTATTTTGAATCTTATGGACATGAATATTCTTGCCACAATAAAGAAAATTGCATTGATAAATATGTTAGGTAGCATGTCACGTCAAAAATTCTGTTTTTATCATTTACCTACTCGAGGACGAGCAGGAATTAAGCTTGGGGGTGCTTGATACGTCTCGAACGTATCTATAATT
Organism: Thinopyrum elongatum; assembly: GCA_011799875.1. NCBI lineage: Eukaryota > Viridiplantae > Streptophyta > Magnoliopsida > Poales > Poaceae > Thinopyrum > Thinopyrum elongatum. The sequence goes on from CM022301.1 coordinate 182,290,462, forward strand.
TTTAATTGTTCCATGCTATTATATTATCTGTTTTGGATGTTTTATATGCATTAATATGCTATTCTATATTATTTTTGGGACTAACTTATTAACCTAGAGCCCAGTGCCAGTTTATGTTTTTTCCTTGTTTTTTACTTTTACAGAAAAGGAATATCAAATGGAGTCCAAACGGAATAAAACTTAACGGTGATTTTTCTTGGACCAGAAGAAACCCACGAGACATGGAGAGGAGGCTAGAAGCCCTATGGGGTGTCCACAAGCCGTAGGGGCGCGCCCTCGGAGGGGGGGTGCCCCCAGCGCTTGTGGGCCCCCCATAGACCTTCCAACCCTAATGTTCGCACTATAAATCCTCAAATATTCCCCAACACTAGAGGGCACACCAAAAATACTTTTCCGCCGCCATAAGCCTCTGTTCCCGTGAGATCCCATCTTGGGGCCTTTTCTGGCACTCTGCCGGAGGGGCATTTGATCACGGAGGACCTCTACACCAACCTTGCTGCCCTTCCGATGATGTGTGAGTAGTTTACCATAGACCTACGGGTCCATAACTAGTAGCTAGATGGCTTCTTCTCTCTCTTTGATCTTTAATACAATGTTCTCCTTGATGTTCTCGGAGATTTATTCGATGTAATCTTCTTTTGCTGTGCGTTTGTTGAGATCAATTGACTTGTGGATTTATTATCAGATTATCCATGAATATTATTTGTGTCTTCTCTAAACTCTTTTATGCATGATTAAGATATCTTTGTATTTCTCTTCAAACTATCGGTTTGGTTTGGCCAACTAGATTGGTTTTTCTTGCAATGGGAGAGGTGCTAAGTTTTGGGTTCAATCTTGCGGTGTCCTCACCCAGTGACAGAAGGGGTAGCGAGGCACGTATTGTATTGTTGCCATCAAGGATAAAAAGTTGGGGTTTATGTCATATTGCTTGAGTTTATCCATCTACGTCATGTCATCTTACTTAAAGCGTTGCTCTGTTCTTATGAACTTAATACTCTAGATGCAGGCAGGAGTCGGTTGACGTGTGGAGTAATAGTAGTAGATGTAGAATCATTTCGGTCTACTTGTCACATATGTGATGCCTATATTCATGATCATTGCCTTAGATGTCTTCATAATTATGCGCTTTTCTATCAATTGCTCAACAATAATTTGTTTACCCACTGTATATTTTCTTCAAGAGAGAAGCCTCTAGTGAAACCTATGCCCCCCGGGTCTATTTTCCTTCATATATTTTAAGATCTATAAACCAAAAAAACAAAAAATACCTTGCTGCAATTTATTTATATTTACTTTAGTTTGCTCTGTTCTTTATCTTTTATACCTATCTCTATTAGATCTCACTCTTGTTCGTGACCGTGAAGGGATTGACAACCCCTTTTTCGCGTTGTGTGCAAGTGTTTGTTAGTTTGTGCAGGTGCATATATTGGGGATTTGCTTGTGCCTCCTACTGGATTGATACCTTAGTTCTTAACTGAGGGAAATACTTATCTCTACTTTGCTGCATCACCCTTTCCTCTTCAAGGGAAAAATCAACGCAAGCTCAAGAAGTAGCAATGCTCAAGTCATGTATATGATGATGATGGAAGTTGCATAGTAATATATCTCGGAATGGCTATGGAAATTCCATAATAGGTAGGTATGGTGGCTGTTTTGAGGTAGATATAATGGGGCATATGTGTGATAGAGCATATCATATCACGGGGTTTGGATGCACCGGCGAAGTTTGCACCAACTCTCAAGGTGAGAAAGGGCAATGAACGGTACCGAAGAGGCTAGCAAATTGCGGAAAGGTGAGAGTGCGTATAATCCATGGACTCACATTAGTCATAAAGAACTCACATACTTACACCAAAGTTTATTAGCCCTCGAAGCAAAGTACTACTACGCATGCCCCTGGGGGATAGATTGGTAGGAAAAGACCATCGCTCATCCCCGACCGCCACTCTTAAGGAAGACAATCAATAATAAATCATTCTCCAATATCATAGCATAATGAGATACTATACGTGCATGCTTCGGGAATCACAAACCTTAACACCAATATTCTTACTAAACCACAATCATTCACTAGTACCTCACACATATTATCATCTCTATATCGCAAAACTATTGCAAGGAATCAGACATATCATATTCAGTGATCTACAAGTTTTATGTAGGATTTTATGACTAACCACGTGAATGACCAATTCCCGTTGACTCTCTAAATAGATATAAGTGAAGCATGATAGTTTAATTCTTTCTATAAAAGATTTGCCCACGCTCTAACAAATATAATTGGAGCAAAAGAGCATTCTATAAATGGCGGTTTTCTATGTGAAGAGGAACAGGCAATCCAAACTTCAAATGATATAAGTGAAGCACATGAAGCATTCTATAAAGCCATACTCAAAAGATATAAGTGAAGTGTGTGAAGCATTCTATAAATCAACCAAGGACTATCTCATACCAGCATGGTGCATAAAAGAAAAAGGAAAAATAAACACAAAAGACGCTCCAAGAATTTGCGCATATCTTGTGACGAATAAAATATAGCTCCAAGTAAAATTACCGATGGTCGTTAGAAGAAAGAGGGGATGCCTTCCAGGGCATCCCCAAGCTTCGGCTCTTTCCACTCCGTATTCCTTCATCCATCGTGATCTGACCCAAAACTTGAAAACTTCAATCATACAAAACTTAACAAAACCCTCGTGAGATCCATTAGTACAATAAAAGCAAATCACTACTTTAAGTACTGTTGCAAACCCATTCATATTTTATTTTTGAATTATAAATACTATACTCTAAATTCACCATAACTTATATCACCGATACAATCCATAGATTCATCAAAACACGCAAAACAATGCATCAAAAACAGAATCCATCAAAAACAGAACAGTCTATAGCAATCTGAACATTGACCATACTTCTGTAACTCCAAAAATTCTGAAACATTAGGAAAAAATAAAAAATTTGCATAGAAGTACCGTGTAATTTTTTTAGAAACTTTTAACATTCCAGTAAAAAATATAAATTCACGGACTACAGCTAAAGTTTCTATTTTTTGCACCGCACATACCAAACAAGCAATCTAAACATCCTAAAGGAAAATCTTGGCACATTATTTTTATAATACAATGGATTTGTACAAGGGGACAATTATTTTTGTTGAAAAGTTTCTGTAATTCAAGATTTGCAAAGTTTCCATGGGCATGAACAAAGTTCAAGGAGCTCCCCCACTTCAACGGTGCTCATCTTTCTTACTTTCACAATTCTTTTTGAAAGGTTTTAGGTTCCCCTCTATATTTTTTGTTTTTGAACTATTTTAAAAGCACACCACAGAAGTAAATGACTCTCTAAAACTTCCGAGTTGTCTCCCTGGCATCACTTTCTTTAAAGCCATTAAGCTAGGCATATAGTGCTCAAGTAATGTATCCACCCGGATCCCAAGGTATATCAAAGCCAATTTTAATTAACAATGATTTGTATTTTAGTAGTGAGCACAAAGTAATATATATCATGCAACAACGAAGTCTAACTCTCTTCCTATGCATTGTCATGTCATAAAAGAATAATTCATGTACACAATGTAAAGGCCAATGCATAGTATAAACAGTTTCTTGCAATTTTATCGTATTGGAAACATAGAGAGGCGGAGATGTGGTTCCTCTCCCATAATAATGGCAAGTAGGAGCAGCAAGCACATGCATATTATATCTATCAAAATCATCATGTCTAACAGTAAAATGCAACCCGTCAATATAATCCTTAATAAGCGCAAACTTCTCTGGTATAGTGTAGTTGGGAGAATTCAGAAAGATAATAGGACTATCATGTGTGGGTGCAATAGCAGCAATTTAATTCTTAACATAAGGAACTCTAGCAAGTTCATCTCCATAAGCATAATTCATATTGGCATCATGGCCACAAGCATAGCAAGCATCAATTTCATCAAAAAAGGATATTTCAAATGAATCCAAGGGATCATAGCATTCATCCTTCGGTAAGCATGAAGGGAAATTAAACAATGTATGAGTTGAAGAGTTACTCTCATTAGAAGGTGGGCATGGGTAGCTAATCCACTCTTCCTCCTTTTGTTGTTCGCTCCTCGTCATCTTTTTCATCTAATGAGCTCATAGTGTCATCAATTTCTTCTTCCATAGATTCCTGCAAAATATTAGTCTCTTCTTGGACAGCGGAGACTTTCTCAATGAACTCATTAATATTGGCATTATATTCATAATTATCATAGCAATATTAAAGTATAGCATAATTTTCAGGTCTGTAAACAACATCATCATAATTTTCACACTTTCAAACAAAGATTCAATTTCATAAGCACCCTTAAAAGCAACAAATTCTTCTTTTCATTCCACATCATAGTAATCATATATACCATTAGCATAAGAAGCCAAGGTTTCATTATCATTAAATTCACAGGAAAACGGAAGGTGTGGAGCCTTCATCCTAGAGCAACAAGTATAATCATATCTCAAGCATAAATTCCAAGCATACCATTGCAAAATTTCAATTTGATCCCATAAGAGTTTCCCTTTTTGAGTCAAGTGATAATCCCTAAAGTATTCACATTGATCCAATGTGTTTCCCATTATCAAGTTGAATGGGGTTTTCTCAGGATTATCAAAGTAGTGTTTAATATTTTTCACATAACGAGCATCGAGGGTTTTAGGAGGTTCCCCATCTCCATGAGTAGCAAGTACACCTAATTTTTTTGGTATTTCGTGTTCCATATCCATAACTAAAGATAGAGAACAAATTAGAACAGAAAATAAAATCTACTTAGTGATAAAGCAAACAAGCACACACGAGAATATTCACCCGACGCTATTGCTCCCCGGCGGCTCTAGAAAAAGGTCTTGATAACCCACAAGTATAGGGGATCAATTGTAGCCTTTCTCGATAAGTAAGAGTGTCGAACCCAACGAGGAGCTAAAGGTAGAACAAATATTCCCTCAAGTTTTATCGACCACCGATAAAACTATACGCACACTTAACATTCGCTTTACCTAGAACAGGTATGAAACTAGAAGTACTTTGTAGGTGTAAAGGGATAGGTTTGCAAGATAATAAAGAACATATAAATAAAAGCTAGGGGTTGTTTAGATAAAGAAACAATTAAGTTAGTTTTAGTAGAGTGCTTTTTGTCACAAGAAAGTTATTTGTCCGTAGGCAATCGATAACTAGACCGGTAATCATTATTGCAATTTTATATGAGGGAGAGGCATTAGCTAACATACTTTCTCTACTTGGATCATATGCACATATGATTGGAACTCTAGCAAGCATCCACAACTACTAAAGATCATTAAGGTAAAACCCAACCATAACATTAAAGTATCAAGTCCTCTTTACTCCCACACGCAAACAACCTACTTACAAGGGTCTGTGCTTCTGTCACTCACGCCACCCACCATAAGCTAATCATGAACATATTGCAAACCCTACAGCGGGGATCCCTCACGCTTGCGCGATACTAAGAGCTCCATAGGATAGCACCAATAATAAAATAGACAACTCAAACCAATCACGAACATCAATCAACCCATAGGACAAAACAGATCTACTCAAACATCATAGGATAGTCATACATCATTGGGAAATAATATATAGCGTTGAGCACCATGTTTAAGTAGAGAGTACAGCAGGGAGAAGAGGCATTACACCTCTGCATAGAGGGGGAGTGAGTTGGTGATGACGGCGGCGAAGTTGTTGGTGTAGATCGCCATCACGATTATTGCCCCGGCGGCATTCCGGCGCCACCGAGAGAGAGGGGGACAGAGCCCCCCTCCTTCTTCTTCTTCCTTGACCTCCCCCAAGATGGGAGGAGGGTTTCCCCTCTGGTGCTTGGCCTCCATGGCGGCGGAGGGGCGGGAGCCCCTCTGAGATTGGATCCATCTCAATGTTTCTCTTCTGTTTCTGCGTTCCCGTTTTCTGTCCTTTCACCTTTTCTTAAAATCCCGGAGATCCGTAACTCCGATTGGGCTGAAATTTTAACACAATTTTTATCCAGATATTATCTTCCTTTCGGTGAAAGAAGGGCACAAACCTCCTTACAGGGGACCCATAAGCCCTCTAGGCGCGCCTAGGGTAGGGGGCGCGCCCCTCGAGCTTGTGGACCCCTCGGGCATCGTCTCGCATTGATTCTTTTTCCCAAAAATCACAAATATTCCAAAATAAAAAAAATGCAACAAACAGGAACTGACACTGGGCACTGGATCAATATGTTAGTCCCAAAAATAATATAAAATGTTGCCAAAAGTACATGAAAGTTGTAGAATATTGGCATGAAACAATAAAAAATTATAGATACGACGGAGACGTATTAGCGGTTCCGATCCCCCACCCTAGATCAGCTTGTGGAGCTTAGTTTTAATGATGAGCATATGCGCTCGCTGCCAACGCCCGCCATCCGCCTCGCGCCCACGCTGCGCCTCGCCAAGTTCATGAACTGCCATCCCCCTTAATGACGCGCCCACTCTTTTTCTACCAAAACTGAAGCACCTCGAACTCATCGCCGTCTGCATCCCAAAGGATGACATGGAGCACCTGCTCCGCAGCTGTACTACACTTGAGTACCTTCGTCTTCAGGCGATCAATGGGTTCAGTAGCTTCCACATCACCTTCATGACTCTCCGGACTATTTATGTGTGTTGCTGGTGCTGCAACAAGACATCACAAAAGGTGTACCACAGTATGGTCATTGAAGACACACCTTCACTTGAGAGATTACTTGTAGTTGATCAAGAAGGTCCAACAAGAATCAATGTCATTTCTGCGCTGAAATTGACAGTGGTGGGCTACTCGTCTGTCAAATACTCCGAACTTGTTATTGGATCCACACCCGTTCAGGTACAACAGTCGCCATCTACCTCTCCTTCTTGAAATTAACATTATTTCTAATTTTGAAGATGTATGTTCGTCTGTCATCCAGAAAATGATTCAGACAAGCTTGACCCCGAATCTGTGCACAATGAAAGTCTTGGCACTAGAATCTATCGGCCCCAACCTGGACCAAGTTGTCAGTTTCCTGAGATGCTTTCTGCGCCTGGAGAAGCTATATATCGAGGTGATGTTCCTTTCCTGTTAAATGTTAACCATAAGGGAGTTCAATTTTTGACACCTTTTCCCAAGTTTACAATGACAGTGTACTATGATTTCTGAAGGAATTTTGGAGGATTTCAATAAATACATGTTTCCCCCCCCATATTGGTTGCTTGATTCATATGGTTACAATCCATAAGCATCTCTCCTTTGGATTCATCTGTACTAGTTTTCTTAGGGAATTTTTCATCCACTCCAACCTCTTGTGAAGAAGGCTACATTTTTCTATATTATAATCAAATGCCCATGTTAATCAGGTCAGGTCGAATATGGCACGTTAGTGTATTTTACAAATCCTGCAAAACAAATAGGCATGTAGTAGTGTTCAAAACTGCATGTAGGCACTAACACATTTTCTTCTTTTGCAGATAAGATTAGGCCCGGTGGTGGATAATGTGATACAATATAACAATCACATCGAATGCCTAGATCTGCGTCTCTCAGAAATTACTTTGAACTTCTACTGAGGGACCTTACCAGAGATTATATTCGCCAGGTTCTTTGTTGTTAGAGTAAGGGTGCTGAAGGTAATGAGGTTTGCCCTACATTTATTTCACGAAAATGAATGGTTTGTTGATCAGCGCCGGCGGCTGCGACAGAATGGAAAAGGCTTCGAAAAAGCTGAATTTCATTTTGGAACTTCAGCTGATAGAGTAATCGGAAGTCATTGTGTCAACCCCTTACATGACTTGTCAGTGCGTGATCCCTTTGCAGAAATGATGAGGTTTCAAAACCAGCCTTACAAGTGGTAATATTAGTTTGAACCTCTCTTATATCCATGTCCAGCTGATCAACGTGGGCGTTTGTAGCTGAATGAGCTGAATTTCATTTCTAATATCAGTTTGAACCTTGTAATCTTCGAATTTGAGCCATATAACTCTGGAATTTGAACCTTGTAATATTTTGGGCTTTTTGGTACAATCGTTGAAATGGCATCGTATGAGACTCGTATATTGGTAGTACTATTTGACCTTAATATGCAATAGACTTAGATTTAATTAACCATTCTCGAATGTGTTTCCCTTGTCAATCTCATAGCAAATGATCTGTATAGCTAACTCAACTGCGATCTTTGACATTATTGCACACAGTTGGTTTCTTCAACCGTGTGCCCTGTAGAGGGCAGAATTAATTATCACACTCTAGTGTCCATCATCACCCTTCTGTGTAACTTTGACCTCATCACCCACGGGTAAACTTATGATCAAAGTCGTTTCACACACTTTATTTTTGCAAAGCTTTTTGCCAATAAATGCCCATAATTTGCCCCTCAGCTAGCCGACGCGTGGCCAAACTAGGCGGGCGGGAAGCTTGCGCAGTTGCACGCGGTAAACTGTGCGGTTGCGCAGGAGCAGGCTCACCAATGATACATTTGGTGCCTCTTCAAGCCCACATGTGGCCAAACAAAACACGTGTGGGGTGCTCAAGAGTGCACTGGAAACCTCCGCTATGAACGCGGTGACAAGACATGACGATTACAGGATGGCCGGCCCCCATTTATTACAGCGGCCATTTAACCCTTGTGTCTCTTCAACCTTTCGATTGCGCCCTAGTATTGCAAGAAAGCACACCCACCACGACAAATTCTGAGAGGGTATCCTGCGTGGCTCCAATGGCGCTCCAAGTAGCTGCCGACGACGAGCAGCAGTTCACCATGCATGCCATGGTGGACACCCACAGAAGGTTCATGGAGCTCTCAGTGGTGTACACCAACAACCCGATCTGGGTGGAGCACTCCATCCACATCATGGAGCTGTTGCTTGCTGAGGAGAAGTACAAGGTGGTCAGGTTCGACCTCGAGTACACCCGCGCTCGTGCTGGGTCTCATCGCAAGGTCGCTGTCACCCAGATGTGCATGCGCAATCACATCCTCGTCTACCACTATTGCCTGGTTACAAGGCCTTGTGAGTGTTTCACCAGGTTTGTCAACAGCCCCCACTACATGTTCGCTACGGTGGACTTCACCAATGATGCAAAGGTGCTCAAGAATTCGGGCATCGCCTGCCAGAATCTTGTTGACATCCAGGGCCAATACAAGATCTGGGGCAACAAGGAGCATGAGAAGGACTCACTGGTTCACCTCGCCGAGGCCATCATCGACCCCTACTAATGAGACATGAAGGATTCCTACAACAAGGACAAGCACGCCTGGTACTCGGCCTGGATGGAGAAACTCAACAAAGCTCATGTTATGTACGCGGCCAAGGAGGCATACATGAGCTACGAGATGTACATGCGGATAGTTGACATGAGGAAGTGCCTCCTTCCCCAAAACGACCAGGGATCCAGCCAGAAGCAGAGCAATGGCAAGCGTCATCACAACAAGATGTAGATGATTAGATGCTCGTTTCTCCTAGTTTAGTGTGCATGTAATTTCTTACTTTGGTGTGTGGAAATGTTATGTGTGTAGTCACTTATGTAATTGTATGTTTAATTTGGTTATGCAATGCTGTTCTTATAAGTATATATGTTGATGATCTGTAGACAGAGCAAATCACATAGCACACGGACTAAATAATGGAACCCGTCGATGATGATTTCATCAATCACTCACAATTGTATACCAGCAATCGTTTGCTCACAACACACATGACTTGTTAACAGGAATCGTCTGTGTTGTTATCGGTCTTCCCACACATTTGTTATTACTGACTTGTTTGCCGCATATCACACACATCTTGTTAAGTTGAACCGTTTCTGTTGTGTTGGCTAATCGCAAACAGTTCATCCAAGTGAGATGTATGTCGTATATGGCACACACCTTGATCTGGCTGACTATTTCAGTTGTGTTCCCTAATCACAAACAGTTCATCCGAGTGAAGTGTATGCCGTATATCGCACACACCTTCATCTGTCTGACCGTTTCTGCTGTTATGCTCATCGTAAATAGTTCATTCGAGTGAACTGTATGCCACACATCGCACATGCAACTACAATCTGAATCATGTTTGATGTCTCCGCCATTGCAAATGTTTTGTATCTTTTTTGACGGTTTAATTACATCACCGTTTGCGATTAATGCATCGCACACAGTTTCGTCGAAGGGTCTCCGATTGTAGTGTCGTGTTAGCAGCATCCTGCAGTAGTGTTGGATCTATCCATTGGTTGCTCCCATCTGTTTGAATTTCTACATGCACCCCTTAGGCCCTGCATAATCCGACTATGTTTTTTTATTACGCAAGTCAGTTATTGTACACAATCGTACTGAACATGTAGAGAAAAAGAGAAGAGCATTGCATGGGAATGTAATGTCTTGCAGACGTCGCTCCATGGTGGGCGCAGTGGCAGGCCCCCTTCCCCCATGCCAGATTGTATTCCATAGGAAGATAACTATTCAGAGGGGGATTAAGAGGGAGCAAACCACTCCTATTTACCCCCTGAGGTGTTTGCTCTTTAGCTGGCATGCTGATGTTGGTCATATCATGCATATGGCGCCCTGCATTGCTTACTTTATACATCATATATGTCTTCAGCTTAGTTTAGACATGCTTTGTGTGAATGCCACCTATTTGGTTTCTATATCATATATGTTAATTATGCAATACCATCTTGTTTAGCCAAACATCATATATGTGAGTCATGCAATGCCATGCTGTTTAGCCAAATTGTATCATGCCATACTATTTTTCCATCATGTATTCCATTTGTCAACAATGTTTGTACATTCATCTACTCTTACTGTGCATCAGCCTTTTGAGTCGGTGATGGAAAAATCTGGAGTGAAAACAAGGTCTTTAGATCAGTAAGTGCTAACGGTCAAAGAAGATATCTTGCTGGTTCCAGATAGCTCCTCAGAGGAGGATTTAGAGACAGATGACTTGTCCTATTCCCCCCGCCCCCTGAGGTGTATGCTCTAACTTGGCAGGGTTATATTGCTCATATCGTGCATATGGTGTCTTGCACTGCTATGTCATCTGGTTAGATTAGACATGCTTTGTGTGAGTGCCACTTGTTTAGTTTCTATATCATATATGTGAATTATGTAATGCCATCTTTTTAGCCAGGCATGATATATGTGAATTATGCAATGATATCCTATGTAGTGAGGCATCATATATGTGAATTATGTCATGACATCATTTTTCTTCATTACGTATTCTATCTGTCGACAATGTTTCTATATTCAACTACTCTTCCTGTGCATCAGCCATTTGAGTCGGTTATGGAAAACTCTGGAGTGAAAAAAAGGTCTTCAGAGCAGACAATGCTACCTGTTGAAGCATGTATCTCGCTGGTTACAGGTAGCTCCTCATAGGGGATTCAGAGACAGATGACCAGTCCTATATCCCACCTAAGGTGTATGCCCTAACTTGCGATGGTTATATTTCGCATATCATGCATATGGTGTCTTGCATTGCTAAGTTTAGACATCATATACACAATATTCAATGCGATCTTCTTAGTTTAGAGATCATATATGCGAGTGCCAGCTACTTAGTATGTCAATCATATATGTGAATTATATCATGCTATTCTATATACTTTGACAACATGCATGTGAATTATTTCATGCCAACCTATATTATAAAGACATCATATAGTTATGTCATGTCATCCTGTTTAGATAGTCATCATATGTTCAATTATGTCATTCTATCATGTTTAATTATCCATCATGTTTAATTATCCATCATATATCTAAAACTGTGTCATGCTATGTTGTGTAGTTAGCAATCATATATGTGAAATTGTGTCATGCTGTCCTGTTTCGTTACACAACATATATGTGAATTACTGCATCTGTCTATCATACAATGTCTGTACATTCAATTTATTTTCTTGTTTATCAGCCATTTGAATTAGAGGGGTTGATGGCAGTATCTAAGGGAGTAAAAACACGGTCTTCACAAAAGACGGTGGTACCCATCGATGCAGATAGAACCATGGTTGTACTTGCCCAAGAACTAGCCCCACCACACATAACCGGCACTCTTGCAGATTGTACCCCAACCCCAACAGATAGTAACCCACTTCCAGTTGAGACAACACCTTCTCCACCATAGAGCACCCACACACAAGCAGTTAGTAAGGCAACTGTAGTGCCCAAAGCACGAGGACCACCCCAGCGAACCCAAACTCCACGCTTTAAAGCAGAAGGGCAACTGTTCTCAGGTCAGATTCCGTAGCTATGGTGTATACTCCTTTGCTCTTACATCACTGTATTTACATATACCAACTAATTTCGAATTTGACGGATCCAATGGAAACTCCAATTGCGCAACAGGTATGTTTTAAACCTATTTCTTTAACTGGATTGTTGTTGTAAATTCTTTCTCTATGTTGATTGTTGATTTCAGTTTCAATTGTATAAATAGTTATGTTCTCATGTCATGCACATTACAAGTGTTGTTAGTGCTATGTAGTTTTCCACACTTATACTTTATATGCTGCTTTGTCTTAAACATATATGATTTGAACTGTGTCTCTATCTTGATTTGGCAACATAAGCAAGGATGATATAGACAATACAATGACCATAGTACATAGATATATGTTTGTTTCATGCTGTTATTATGTACTCCCACATTTCCTAAATATAAGACCTTTTAGGGATTCCACTATAGTCTATGTATGGAGCAAAATGAGTGAATCTCCACTCTGAAGTATGTCTATATACACCCATATATAATTCATAGTGGAATCTTCAAAAGGTCTTATATTTAGGAACAAAGCGAGTACTACCTTACAATAGAAGAAAAATTAGTATAATCCTGTCAACATTACTATTGAATTAGATTACCAAAATGAGTTTCATTTACTACATGCTAAACCTATGATGTGTCTGCTTGTTCCTCTTTTAGAATGCCGGCAAAATATTGGAGCATTATGCAATGGTAAAGCAAGTAATGCAGATAAGGTTCAAGATAGTGAGACAAACCTGTTAGTCTCCAAGAAAGCTGATAAAAACTATCCTGAAGACAGTGAGACAAACCCAAAGTCCTGCCTTGATGTAGTGTTTGAGTTACTGGCCACTACCGGTGGCTCAAGTTCTTCGAACTCGCTGCCTGAATCAGTTCGTCTTCTTGAGTCTCAACTACAAGATCAAAGACAACGATCAGCTGTGCTGCGACAAGAAGCCGAAGGAACTGAGGAAGTCCCTACAGAATTCAGATGCATACTTTTTGGTGCAGCAGCAAGAGTTGGAGGATTTTAGCGCCAAACAAGAGAAAGCTAATAAGCTTGCTAATCTTCTTGCCAGCATGGTGGGTGCCCAGGATATCATTTCTTGAGCTCTTCTGAAGTGGTTTCAGTTATGGACTTGTTTTGCTGCGGCATTTATTTGCATTGGTGGCCAACTTTGACGCCAAGTGTATGTTATATGCTGCTTTGTTCCCTATATTTGCACTGGTGGAGAACTTTCATGCCCAATGGATGTAATCTGTGTAATCGCCGTAATATCCTAGCATTAGTTGCTTGCTTATTTATTTTCTTATAGTCTTGTTTATTTGTTTGCTTGTAGTACTGTAGTTCTTTTTCCTCGGTTTCCTAGTGGCCGCAATAACAATGGTCCACATATGGGCCATTGTATCCATGGCCCTCCTATGGGCCATAGCATCCATGGTCCTCCTACGGGCTATACGATCCATGGGCCTCCTATGAGCCGTACGATCCATGGGCCTCCTACGGGCCTTATGATCCACGGGCCTCTTACGGGCCATAGGATCCATGGGCCGTACTGATCGTGGACCAAAGCTGGAACACAATTTGGGCCATAAACGGGAAGAATTGGAACCGCTGTTTATGTGCTCAGGCCATAATGGGTCGTTAACAGGCCGTAAGACAACACATGCGTAATTCTATCAACAGCCATAGCAGCTTGTTAATGGGCCGTAATACATGATGGGATGAATAAGGACCAAAATGGTTAATGGGCCACAGATGGGCTGACTATAACGACGGGATGAATTTGGCCCATTAGCGGAATAGGCCAGTAACAGACTGTAAGTAATCAAGGGCCGAAATTTTCCCATGAATATATGGGCCTTCGAATGCCGAAATGTAACACGGGTTGTAAACGGTCGAACTAAATCATGGGCCGTTAATGGGTATAAAGCAATTTACTATCTATTATGAACTAGAGTCACCATGGGCCGTTAAAGGGCCCAAAGATAAAAAATGCCTCAGATGAGCCAAAAGACGTCATGGGCCATACATGGGCCGAAAGTGACAACGGGCTGAAATTATATTGGACGGCCCACATGAAGCTACTGTGTCAAATTCGGAAAGGCTATAACGGGGCGTGAGTTAACATGCCGTAAATGGGATATACGCCAACAGGCCATTAACATGCTTTCCATTGGCCGGCTCGTTAACTTTTGACCAAGTCAAATGGGCCGGCGTTTTTAACCTAAATGGGACACTATTGGGCCATGACATGTGTCAGCATATCATAGGTGCCTCTTATCCATTGGACGGTTGACATCTGTCTCAATGCGGAGCTGACACGTGGTTCCTTCGGCCAATGTGAATTTTACACATGGAAAATCGCCATTGGTTGTGGCTGTTAATGGGTTTTCGGATCCAACACTAGACCCGATAGCTTAACGGTGACCCATTACGGTCGATGCCATGTGTCGGTTACCCTTAACGAAAGCACTTCCATGACGCACCATTTATCATCATGGAAGTGGACACTTCCCTGATGATATTTTGAGTATTGTCATGGAACACTTCTGCAACATCACAGGTATGACTATCTTGATTCTGTCATAAAATTGTCGTGGATGTACATGCATGACAAAAAACGTGACCTATTGTGACAAACACGTATCATCACGAAAGTGTTTTTTTTGTAGTGCAACAACCCGGCACTTGGGGGCTACATCAGTCAGTTCTGCTAACTCATAGCAAGTCCCATGAAGATACCAACATTCAACATGGCACTTGCGGGCTAATGCATTGTCATTTTTTCTACTACTATGCTTGAAGACCCAGCCCTTGGGGGCTACCATTGCTCAAATTTCATCTGTACGAACTCAAAAAAAAACCCGAAGACCCAGTTCATTATTACATAATGACCCGGCCCTTGGGGGCTACATCCAAGTAGTGCAAATATATTTCTATCAAGGATGGGCCAGGGTGTTAACCCGGATTGTTGCCTATGAAGTTTTTGATTAAGTCAAGTCTCAAGTATTTCACTACCTTCTCTACTTAAGACTTAAGGGCTACATAACTATATCTAAGGAAGGACAAGAGTAGGGCATACGTCATATTTTTGCTTTAGAGTGTTGACCATGGTGATCTCAAGATCCCGGCTTTCAGACAGCCGGGTTAAATACCCTCGATGAAGGGACTTTACGTAAAGATCCTCCAAAGATGGAAGTTCAAGCTTATTCTTTCCTTTCTCCTTCATTGGCGATTCATCCTTGGCTATGATTCTTGCCAAGATGTTTGATGTTTCTGGAGCACTATGTCTCTCTCCAGTAACCATCACATTAGCATAAGTCATCTCCAGAGGCGACTCACTAGTTGGATCTTCTTTCTCCTCCACTATAGGAGTGGAGGCGCAGGCAGGGCTCATCGATTTATCTTGGTGAGCCGACTCCTCACCAGCCGGCTCAGTTTCATCGGTTGTTTCAATCTTGCCAACCGGCTTATTCTGGGTTTCCAGGTCGACCCTTGAGTCATCTTGAGGGGTGTTTTCAGACTCTGGAGCAGCAATAGCCGTCTCACCAACTTTCTTCCTGGTAAAAGCTTTAGGTCTAGAATAACATACAAGAGTTGGTAATAAAGAAAAGATGATGCAGGAAAAAATAAAAAAAATAGATGCCTTGTAAATACTTGCCCACGGTTATGGTAAAAGCCGACACCTGAGTCACGCTGGATTCATATAGCGGTGGCCATATTCTCTCTCTGCTCACTGCTAGTCACAGATCCAGCTGGATCACCTCAGCCGGGGTGTAGGGGAGTAGGTGCATCCTTCACGTGGTTATCGGCCGCGAGGGAGGAAACCCCCAGCTGTCGGCGCGTCCCAATCGGCTGCCCGTGTCGTTCTCTCTGACACATCACCGGCTCGGGAGGTCCTCGGACCCTTCTTCCTTCCTGTCATATTGTGGCCAGATCCGCCCTCCTGCCACCATCCTTGCCACATCCCGATGACCCTCAGGTATAACTTCCTTCGAAAATGACCTTGCTCTACTGCTCCAGCTCCACACGTGGCTGCATGTGGATCTTTTTCTACTTCCATCAGCTCTTCCAAACCCACCTAAATTTTTAGTATTATTAGAGGTAAAGCTACTTCATGCAGTCGAATATAGGACTTGGTTCAAACAGTGAAGAAAGGGGGGAAAGTTGTAACATGAATCTAGGACTTGATTCAGAGAGGAAATAATAGGGGGAAAGTAGTAGAGACTGGATAATCTCTTGGTTGAAAAGGGAAATAAAGGGAAAACGCAGTACAAACTAGATAAGGAACATATTTATTATTGGATAAAAGATGAAAGAAAGTGGCATCTAGGGGACAAGTCAACAGAGTATGTCCAGGATTAGATTTGTTGCCCTCACATAATAAAAGGTGGCTAAAGAGAACTAAATTTGGGACCAGCCCAGATCTTGATTGGATGTTGGCATCACCACTTTATGCCTGCCTGTATTTACATGGTGTTGATGCATCCACTGTCGCATGCCCTTATACCAACCTTTTGCTGTTGTTAATGTAAGGGCGCTGGGAAAATGAAGCAATCCCACTGTTACAGTAAGGACATGTCTAACCAATGTTATTGTTAATCTAATTCCTCCAGTTATATGATGCAGTTAAACTATTTTACAAATGGTACTCTCCTACTATTTTTCCCATTATGATAAGTAAGTTGCTTCTTTACGCTGGTGAATGTCCTAGTGTCCCATGCCCTTATACCAACTCTTTAGCTGCGGTTAATCTAATGTATCTGGTAAAATAAGCAATGCCACCATTAAAGTAATGCCATATTTGACCAATGTCATTGTTGATCGTAATGCTTCCGGTAATATGAAGCAATGCTGCCATTTTAAAATTTCTATTGTCCTTGCGTGATTGCCATGAAGATAATGAAGATGCTTCTTTTCATTTCATGTATGTTTCATATCTTGTTATTGAGCAGTATGCTACTTCTTGAGCTTGCGTTGGTTTTTCCCTTGAAGAGGAAAGGGTGATGCAGCAAAGTAGAGATAAGTATTTCCCTCAGTTAAGAACCAAGGTATCAATCCAGTAGGAGAAACACGCAAGTCCCTGATATATGCACCTACACAAACAATCAAACACTTGCACCCAACGCGATAAAGGGGCTGTCAATCCCTTCACGGTCACTTGCAAAGGTGAGATATGATAGAGATAGATATAAAAGATTACTAAAACATAAAACAAAATAAAAGTAAATAAATTGCAGCAAGGTATTTTTGGTATATAGATCTGAAAATATATTATGGAAACCTGGGGGCCATAGGTTTCACTAGAGGCTTCTCTCTTGAAGGCAAATAATATGGTGGGTGAACAAATTACTGTCAAGCAATTGATAGAAAAGCGCAAAGTTATGACGATATCCAAGGCAATGATTATGAATATAGGCATCACGTCCGTGTCAAGTAGACCGACTCTTGCCTGCATCTACTACTATTACTCCACACACCGACCGCTATCCAGCATGCATCTAGAGTATTAAGTTCATAAAGAACGGAGTAACGCCTTAAGGAAGATGACATGATGTAGAGGGATAAACTCAAGCAATATGATGAAAACCCCATCTTTTTACCCTTGATGGTAACAATACAAATATGTGCCTCGCTACCCCTACTTTGTCACTTGGTGAGGACACCACAAGATTGAACCCAAAACTAGGCACCTCACTCATTGCAAGAAAAACCAATCAAGTTGGCCAAACCAAACCGGTAATTTGAAGAGAAATACAAAGATATTAAATCATGCATATAAGAATTCAGAGAAGATTCAAATAATATTCATAGATAAGCTGATCATAAATCCACAATTCATCGATCTCGACAAACACACCACAAAAGAAGATTACATCAGATAGATCTCCAAGAACATCGAGGAGAACATGGTATTGAGAATCAAAGAGAGAGAAGAAGCCATCTAGCTACTAGCTATGGACCCGTAGGTCTGTGGTAAACTACTCACACTTCATCAGAGGGGCAATAGAGTTGATGTAGATGCCCTCCGTGATCGAATCCCCCTCCAGCAGGATGCCGGAAAAGGCCCCAAGATGGGATCTCACGGGAATAGAAGGTTATGGTGGCGGAAAAGTATTTTGGTGGACGCTTCTGGTGATATTGGAACATTTGTGAATTTATAGAGCTGAGAGGGAGGTTGGTGGATTCCCGGGGGGCCCACAAGCCAGGGGGCGTGCCCCCCCTAGGGCGCGCCCTGGAGGCTTGTGGAGTCCTTGGGACTCTTCTAACTTGGCCTCCATGCTCCGTGGGTGTCTTCTGGTCCAAGAAAAATCATCGTAAAGTTTTATTCCGTTTGGACTCCGTTTGATATTCCTTTTCTGTAAAACTCAAAAACAAGGAAAAAACAGAAACTGGCACTAGGCTCTGGGTTAATAAGTTAGTCCAAAAAATAATATAAAATAGCATATTAATGCATATAAAACATCCAAAATAGATAATATAATAGCATGGAACAATAAAAAATTATAGATACGTTGGAGACGTATCACAGTAACTGTTTTATTTCTATATTTTTGTTCAAATCGGGATATCCATTTCACCTCGTTGCTATTGTGAGCTTTTGGTGAACTACACAAAACACTTTTTTACAGAGTGTCTTGTGCAGTTCTACTAAAATGTCACATGGGCAACATCTCTCGATTTTAGTGGAACTGCACAAAGGGTGATTGGAGTTCCTAACCTCTTCGGCTAACTCTACCAGTAATCTCGTGCAATAGTTTATTAGCCTATTTAAGATTAGCTGCCATCGTCACCATAATGGCACTTGATTTTAGTGGAACTGCACAAAAGGATAAGCAAATTATAGTTGCATCTTGCATGAGGATAGCAGCCAACCTTAATGTTGCTCAATTTTGGTGCAACTAATAAAGAAGAAGTTGCCAGCTCATGAGACCAAGTCTTCTTGCTAGCTACATGATGCAAACATTGCTTCATTTGAGGTGAACTGCACAAAAAGGTGGCATGAATTGAATCATCCAAGTGAATCTGTAGATTCACCACTTGCAGAAGCCGTATACAGGAGAATCGAGCCGTAAACTGGCTGAGTCCATCAGACCTACCGTCATGGCGGCGTAGGGCCCCTCTCTCAGTTATGGTTCCCATGACTGGGTATGTTCCTTTTTGGTTGATTTTGACTCTGCATCTAGCTTGTGATCTTGTGCTACTGTTTTGGCACTGCTATGAGAAACTAATAATGATATTGTTTTTGCATCTTAATATAATGCCACTAATAATTTGAGGCAATGTTTTGGCACAACTACTGATGAGGACAACAATACCATTATTACAACCACAGCCCCTGCTGCTATACATACTGGACCAATTACTAGAGCTCACGCACGCCAATTGAATTACCAGGTACTTTCGTTTCTTGGTGACATTTCTAATGTTCATGAGAATATGATGCTGCCTCGTGCACCTATTGATTTGTTGCCTCTTCCATCTTCAGAGAAGGTTAATTTTGATGCTAAACAACGTGCTGAATTGATCTTAAAAATGCATGAGTTAACTAAGGAAAACATTGAGCGTATGAATGCTAAATATAAACTTGCTAGAGATAAAGGTAGAAAACATGTTGTCTTTGCACCTGGAGATCTTCTTTGGTTACATTTGCGTAAGGATAGGTTTCCTGATTTGCACAAATCAAAGCTAATGCCGCATGCTGATGGTCCTTTTAAGGTGTTAGAGAAAATAAATGATAATGCATATAAACTTGAGCTGCCTGCAGATTTTGGGGTTAGTCCCACTTTTAACATTGCAGATTTGAAGCCTTATTAGGGTGAGGAAGATGAGCTTCCATCGAGGATGACTTCATTTCAAGAAGGGGAGGATGATGAGGACATCAATACCATTGTTACACCCACAGCCCCTGCTGCTATACATACTAGACCAATTACTAGAGCTCGCGCACGCCAATTGAATTACCAGATACTTTCGTTTCTTGGTGACAATTCTAATGTTCATGAGATTATGATGCTGCCTAAATTGGATACATTTGTGTTGATTACTAATGAAGGGCCTAGAAAGGACAAGAGGGATGAACACTGGAGCAGGATCAAGCATGCATGGAGATGAAGGCACGCGCGAAGGGGTCCAGAATGGCGTTTCTAGTGCATATTTGAGCACTTTGAAGCCTCCGTGATGACCTACAAGGACATGGACGAAAATATACAAGATGCCCCTTCATAAATTTCGTCCATAGCTTATTTTAGGTGCTGCGCCACCTTATTTTTGGGCCAGGCCCATGTAATTTCGAAATACTTAAGTATAGGCTGTTTTTTGGGTCCGTATGTGTGGGGAAACAAAGTTAGGGTTGGTTTCAGACCCCTCCTACAAGGGGCCACGAAGTTCCCCCTACTCCTCCATATATACAGCCCTTAGGGCGTCGTTTAGACTTTGAGTTTTGTTTAGATTAAAATTTCGCCATAGCTACAACTTTGCGTACTTCGTTTGTGTTCAACGACCAGACCAAGATGTCACAGAACCCCACCTTGATCAATAAAGCTTTCATCTTTTATTCGCAATATCCAGATTACAATTTCAGTTTCTTGCTTGTTCTTCGTTTGCTTGCAGGAAATAGACCTTCACGGTCAGGTTGATCGTGCTTCGGCGTGGTCAATAACCTCTTGGAGTTGGTTTAGCGATTGCTAAGGCGCGACGTCCTCGCACGTTCGTAGTCGGATCATCAAAGTCTACTCCACCAAAAATGATAGCCACCATCTCATCGAAAGACGGGACACCTTTGCCTCTATCAAGTGGTATCAGATTTCCACGTTGCTCGGTGAGATTTTACAGTTTTTCATAGTTTAGATCAAGTCTGTCCTTCAGACCTACAGTCCACGAAAAAGCCAAAAAAAATTCGGGTTAGTTCATCATATCCAAACCAATCTGAGCCTTTGCATAATCTTTTTAGGGTTTTCTGCTTTGTTGAATTTTCGGATGCATCATCGTGTCGAGTTGCTGGTCTTAGCGTCTAGTCCTTTAGAGTTTCGAGTTCTGTTCACAAGTTGTCACGCCGCCACCGCACCATCGTCATCACCGCTGCCATGTACCACCATCATCGTCACCGCTGCAATATACCACCATCGTCATCACCGCTGTTATATACCACATATCCACCGCCATCACGCTAATCCGAGTCCACCTCCCTCATAGATTCGCCACCAGTCCGTGTTCCACCGCCCTACATATATCCGCCACCAGTCCAAGTTTCCACCAGATTCATCTCCGCCATCAGTCCTAGTCCGAGTCCAGTATTTGTTCCTTTGTTTTTGATTTCCAGATCACGCCATACTCCGAGTCGTGACCAAGTCAGACTCCCCAACTTTCGTGCTACCACAGTAGAAAAATAGTTCCAGTTTAAAAAAAAACTAAGTCTGGAAAATTCTGGCTAGGCAGTTTTTAGAACATTTGTAGACTTTTTCGAAAAAAAATTGTTGCAGAGCAAAAAAAAAGAGGAAAAAAGTGCAAAAAAAGGTGAAAAAAAAGAAAAAAAAATTCAGAGTGTGCTCCTCCTTTGTTTACGTGTAGCATCGTGATTTTTGTTAGTGTTCTAGGCTTGCGTCTCCAGTACGGTCTAGCCTAGGACCAGCACAGTACCGTCGTTGAGCGTTTATTCAACTTTGCATCTCTGAATTGATTATTGCTGACCCTTTTTGCTACCATATTATAAGCCATCCCAGCTCCACATACATCTACATCGTGCATTTGACTCTCCCGGGTAATCGCTCTATCCATGCTTTGAGAGTTTTGACTACAACGATTGCCGATCACCGCCTGCTGCTTGGTAAGAACTGGTAAGACTTTGAGATTCGCTTAACGGATTTGTGACACCCCACCACTTTCTAGTAGTCTGTAGGATCATATTCTTGTGTGTTTCTATTGCTGCTAACCATGGCAGGATCACAAGCCGACGAGATTGACTGGGAGAACATGACAATGAAGGAGCTTCATGATAAATTTCAACAAATGGTGGGTCAACAGGTGGAAGACGTGATGGCCAGTCATGGAGAAGATAGATGGCATTGAGAAGGCGTTCGAAACAAAGCTCGATAACAAGTTTAATGAATTGCTCACGCATCTTCCACAACCACCGCCCGCTGCACCTGTCGCACCTCTACAGCAACAACAACAACAACAACATCATCTTCCAAATCAAGTGGGACAAGCACTGCGCGTTCCCCTTGAGCCTGGTCAAATTTTTGGTGCCGTTGTACCTACTGTTGATGCTTCTGTTGCTCCTGCTGCTAATGCAGAGGTGGAGGACCATTACGAGGATGAGGTTGATCAAAATCAGAACTACGTGCAACCACCAGCACCACCACCACCAGGTCGTCCTCAAGCATATCATCGCAACGGTAGGGCTGCACCACCACCTGAGGTACGAGATCATGACCATCTTGCTAAACTAAAATTGAATATTCCACCACTTGAGGGTAGATATGTTCCTGATATATATCTTACTTGGGAGTTAGAAACTGAACAATGTTTTACATGTTTACAATATCCTGAGGAGAGACGTGTTCCTGCTGCTGTTTGTGCTTTCACTAGTTTTGCATGTGTTTGGTGGTCTGAACATTGTAGATTATATCCTATTCCAGCTACATGGGCTGCTTTGAAAACTGCTATGCGTACTCGTTGGGTTCCACCATTATCAACGCGAATTACTTCAAAAATTGCAGCGTTTAAGACAAGGAAAAAATTCTGTAGAAGAATATTATCAGGAATTACAAACTGGCATGATTAGATGTGGTATTGTTGAGGATAATGAAGCTATGCTTGCATGTTTTATGGGTGGATTAAATAAAGAGATTCAAACCATTCTAGAGTATAAGGAGTATAATAATATCACTCGTTTATTCCATCTTGCTTGCAAAGCTGAACATGAAGTGCAGGATCGACAGGCATTGGCGCGAACTAATTTTTCTGCAGGTCTAACTTCATCATGGACACCGCGTGCCTCCTCTACTCCCACACGTCCTACTGCAGCACCATTGACTTCAGCCGCCAATTCCAACCGAGATACAAGAGAACAGGCACCACCACCACCATCTGCCAGGAGTACACCTTCTGGGCCTGCCTAGAGCTCTTCTTCATCTATGGCATCAACAGGGCACACACATGATATTATTTGTCGTCGTTGTAAGGGTAGAGGTCATTATGCGAGAGAATGCCAATCTCCGCGTGTTATGATTGCTAGTGAGGATGGTGGGTATGAGTCCGCTAGTGACTATGATAAGGATACTTTGGGTCTTATTACAAGTGAAGAGCACGGTGGAGATGATTCTGATCATGAGACGCAATACATGGCTCCTGAAGACGCTGACAGGTATGAATGTTTAGTTGCTCAACGTGTTTTGAGTGTGCAGGTCACACAAGCTGAGCAAAATCAGAGACATAATTTGTTCCATACAAATGGAGTTGTGAAGGAACGTTATGTTCGCGTCATCATAGATGGAGGGAGCTGCAACAACTTGGCTAGCATGGAGATGGTGGAGAAGCTATCTCTCACCACAAGACCACATCCACATCCTTACTATATCCAATGGTTCAACAACAGCGGCAAGGTTAAGGTAACACGTACTGTTCGTGTGAATTTTAGTATCTCTACATATGTTGATTGTGATGTGGTACCCATGCAAGCATGTTCCTTATTACTTGGTAGACCATGGCAATTTGATGAAAATTCTGTACACCATGGTAGAAACAATCAGTATACTCTTATTCATAAGGACAAAAATATTACTTTGCTTCCTATGACTCTTGATTCTATTTTGAAAGATGATATTAATAGAGCTAATAAAGCAAAACAGGAGAAAAATAAGAGTGAAAATCAGATTGTGGCAAAAGAATTTGAGCAACAAATGAAGCCTGATAATAAACCATCTTGTGTTGCTTCTGAAATTAAATTGAAAAGTGCATGTTTACTTACCACCAAATCTGATATTGATGAGCTAGATTTAAGCAAATCTGTTTGCTATGCTTTTGTGTGCAAAGAGGCATTATTTTCATTCGTGGACGTGCCTTCCTCTTTGCCTCCTGCTGTCACTAAGATTTTGCAGGAGTTCGCTGACATCTTTCCACAAGACGTGCCACCGGGATTACCACCTATTCGCGTGATTGAGCATCAGATTGACTTAATTCCCGGTGCTTCGCTGCCAAACCATGCGCCATACCATACCAATCTAGAGGAGACGAAGGAGATTATGCGTCAAGTAAGGAGCTGCTCGACAAAGGTTATATACGTGAATCTCTTAGTCCTTATGCTGTTCCTATTATACTAGTGCCAAAAAAGGATGGTACGTCGCGTATGTGTGTTGATTGTAGAGGCATTAATAATATTACTATTCATTATCGTCATCCTATTCCTAGGCTAGATGATATGCTTGATGAATTGAGTGGCTCTACAATATTCTCCAAAGTTGATTTGCATAGTGGATACCATCAAATTCGTATGAAATTGGGAGATGAATGGAAAACAACATTTAAAACTAAGTTTGGATTATATGAGTGGTTAGTCATGCCTTTTGGGTTAACTAATGCACCTAGTACTTTCATGAGATTAATGAACGAAGTTTTACGTGCTTTTATTGGACGATTTGTGGTAGTTTACTTTGATGATATATTGATTTATAGCAGATCTTTGGAGGAACAGTTGGAACATTTACGTGCTGTTTTTATTGCTCTAAGTGATGCACGTTTGTTTGGTAACCTTAGGAAGTGCATCTTTTGCACCAACCGAGTATCTTTTCTTGGCTATGTTGTTACTCCACAGGGTATTGAAGTTGATAAAGCCAAGATTGAAGCTATTGAGAGTTGGCCGCAGCCCAAAATGGTCACCCAAGTGAGGAGTTTTCTTGGCCTCGCTGGTTTCTATAGGCGTTTTGTGAGAGATTTCAGCACCATTGCTGCACCTCTCAATGCGCTTACAAAGAAGGATGTGCCTTTTGTTTGGGGTACCGCATAGGAAGAAGCCTTCACAGTATTGAACGATAAGTTTACACATGCTCCTTTACTCCAACTTCCTGATTTTAATAAGACTTTTGAGCTTGAATGTGTGATGAGGACATGACTACCTTGGATACGACCAAAAATATTGCATACATGTATATTTGTGAGGTGATTTCTAATGCAAACTATGCAATAATTTATTTGTGTCATCCACGACAAAAATACTTCACAAACTTTTGTGCCATGTCTAATTGCAGGTGTATGGGACATTTGTACAATTCACATATGAAGATAAGGGAAAAAGAGAAGTTTAGTTGCTGTTCAAAAAGTCCTCTCACGTCACTTTTGGGCCAAGAGAAGATAGAGTCCAAGTCTCTCACGTTCTGGATTCAGATTCGGACTGCACAGACATACCTGACTCAAAATGTCAAGAACTTTTTCATACGGACTCCGAATTGGGTGATCCTTTTTTTGTTGGAAAGTAGATTTCGTGCTCTTTCCAACCCAATTGGATTCACCTTAAAATTCGTCCGGAGCGTTGAGTTATCAATGAAACAATCTGACGCTGCAGCAGAATCCGAGTCAAACTATAAGTCCAAAGGTGTTGCATCACCTCCACTTGGGCCCATGAGCCTTGTACGACCTAGGGTTAGTTTTAGGCTGCCTTGGGACGTCCTCCCACCTCCTTGGCCGCCACCCCTTACTCCTATATAAGTAGATCCATCTAGTAGCTTTTTCCTTGGGGGTTTTGTTTAGATTAAAAGTTCGCCATAGCTGCAACTTCGCGTACTTCGTTTGTGTTCAACGACCAGACCAAGACGTCATAGAACCCCACCTTGATCAATAAAGCTTTCATCTTATATTCGCAATATCCAGATTGAAAATCTTAGTTTCTTGCTTGTTCTTCGTTTGCTTGCAGGAGATAGACCCTCGTGGTCAGGTTGATTGTGCTCCGGCGTGGTCAATAACCTCTCGGAGTTGGTTTAGCGATTGCTAAGGCGCGACGTCCTCGCACGTTCATAGTCGGATCGTCAAAGTCTACTCCACCAAAAACGATAGCTATCATCTCATCGAAAGATTGGGACACCCTCGCCTCTATCATCCGCCCTCGGCATCCCCAGCAAGCCTGCCGAGGCAATCTTGAGAGTTGTCTTCGGGGTAACCTCGACCTCACCGGGCTCGCCTGCCCGGCAAGGGAGGTTATTCCTTAGTGATATCTTGCTCCTTTGGTTGGTCTTGGTCTTCTTGATCTGCCCTTTGATTTCTCAAAGAGCTGATCTCTTCTGCTTGGTCTGGTCTTGAATGCTGCAACCTTGTTCTTTAGCCTATGTACAGTCTGGGCAACACACCTGGGGTTGTTGCACCGACAGGAGCCCCCGGGCCTGGCCTGAACGTACTGCCGAGCGTCGTCGGGGTAGGACCTGTCCAGTGCACAGGAGAGGAGGCTGCGGTAGCTCACCCTTTGAGATCTTCTTTGCTTCTTCATTAATCTGAGCTTGAGTCAGTTTCTGGTTTCTCTGTGCGTCGCGTAATGCCAATTGTAGTGGGGCCATCTCTGTAATGGCCCGTGAATGACTTTAACGCACGGGGGAGTAACTGCCAATTCACTCTTCCCACCACGTTCTTATCCCTTGCCACGTATGCTGCATGCATTGAGTGGGATAGGTAACGGAGGCGCGTGGTGCGGGAGAGAGCGTCATGGCAGGGGCCCGGTCTTCTTGGGTTGGTGGAGAGGGAAGGCGGTTACCCGCCGAGGGATCAGCCCCCCAGCCCCAGCTCGCCTATAAAAGAGGGGTGAGGAGGAGCGGAAGTGCTCATCCACGCACCTATTCTCCCCACTCCCTGCCTTCTGGTGTCGTGTCCTCGTCATGGTGAGGGGAGGGGAAGAAGGGCGCGGCCGCGCCTTTGTTGAGATAGGGTCCCCTTCCCGTCCCCGCACAAAGCGTCTGGCTTGGAGTGGCAGCCCGATGCTTAGTGCGGGTGAAGGAGGCCTTAAGTGGGCATGCGGGCGGCGCGGCGGTAGCGCCGGGGGTAGCGACTCCGGCGTGCTTGCCACCGGGCCGTTCGCGGTCCCAATCTTAGTAAGGGGCCACGTGGGTGACACCACGCCGAAGTCCATAATAGACACAAAACGTGGTAGTCGACCGTGGCCTATCCTCCCTTCGCCCGCAATGTTAAAGGGAGACCGTGGAAGCAGTTCACCATTGGTTACGGCAGATCCCCCCTTTTGGGGTACTGCTTATCTTGCGTACGGGCGGGTTCCTTGTACCCGTGCATGCTTCTTCAGGGGATAGCATCTTTCTAGCTTTGGGTCGATGGAGACGACCATGCTCTCTGTGGAAACTCCTGGGGCGTTTGGTGCCTGCCCCGGCCGCCGTGACGGGGGCTCGAGCAATGGCAGGCGTGCCCCTTCGAGCGACAGTGATGAGGAGGGTGGAGGCAACCCACGACGCCTCAAGAGCGAGGACGACCGCTCCGACGTGGCGTGATTGCTGGCAGCACCATCATCACCGGCTGGGCCTTGGCAGCGCCACCATCTGCACCTACCCTCCGGTTTCTTCCTCCTAGCCCGGGAACGGCGCCCTCCTGATCCTGGTGAGGCATCGAATCCCAGCCAGACCTTCCCTCCATCTTCTTCATCTCCCCTGCGATTTTGAGGAGGAGAGGGACAGAGCAAAGGCATCATGGGGCACTTATCTTTTTTTTAGTTTAAAGTATGTAGGCATTTGCCAAACTTTAGTCTAAATAATGTAAACTTCTTTATCCATGTTTGTGTTCTGTAAGATCTGTACTTGCTTATTAGCATATTAATGAAAAATACAAGCCTTGCCGGGTACTTGTGCATGTATCATATCCATGCAGAGGTGAAATGCCTCTATACATTCAAGTAAACAAGTTTTCCCCGACAAGCTATCCTGCCGGTGCCCTCAGTTTGTTGCCGCGGGGCTAGGCCTGCCGGGCACAAAACCATAAGAAGGGACCACCGGGATTACCACCTATTCGCGTGATTGAGCATCAGATTGACTTAATTCCCGGTGCTTCGCTGCCGAACCATGCGCCATACCATACCAATCTAGAGGAGACGAAGGAGATTATGCGTCAAGTAAGGAGCTGCTCGACAAAGGTTATATACGTGAATCTCTTAGTCCTTATGCTGTTCCTATTATACTAGTGCCAAAAAAGGATGGTACGTCGCGTATGTGTGTTGATTGTAGAGGCATTAATAATATTACTATTCATTATCGTCATCCTATTCCTAGGCTAGATGATATGCTTGATGAATTGAGTGGCTCTACAATATTCTCCAAAGTTGATTTGCATAGTGGATACCATCAAATTCGTATGAAATTGGGAGATGAATGGAAAACAACATTTAAAACTAAGTTTGGATTATATGAGTGGTTAGTCATGCCTTTTGGGTTAACTAATGCACCTAGTACTTTCATGAGATTAATGAACGAAGTTTTACGTGCTTTTATTGGACGATTTGTGGTAGTTTACTTTGATGATATATTGATTTATAGCAGATCTTTGGAGGAACAGTTGGAACATTTACGTGCTGTTTTTATTGCTCTAAGTGATGCACGTTTGTTTGGTAACCTTAGGAAGTGCATCTTTTGCACCAACCGAGTATCTTTTCTTGGCTATGTTGTTACTCCACAGGGTATTGAAGTTGATAAAGCCAAGATTGAAGCTATTGAGAGTTGGCCGCAGCCCAAAATGGTCACCCAAGTGAGGAGTTTTCTTGGCCTCGCTGGTTTCTATAGGCGTTTTGTGAGAGATTTCAGCACCATTGCTGCACCTCTCAATGCGCTTACAAAGAAGGATGTGCCTTTTGTTTGGGGTACCGCATAGGAAGAAGCCTTCACAGTATTGAACGATAAGTTTACACATGCTCCTTTACTCCAACTTCCTGATTTTAATAAGACTTTTGAGCTTGAATGTGTGATGAGGACATGACTACCTTGGATACGACCAAAAATATTGCATACATGTATATTTGTGAGGTGATTTCTAATGCAAACTATGCAATAATTTATTTATGTCATCCAAGATAAAAATACTTCACAAACTTTTATGCCATGTCTAATTGCAGGTGTATGAGACATTTGTACAATCCACATATGAACATAAGGGAAAAAGAAAAATTTATGTGCTGTTCAAAAAGTCCTCTCACGTCATTTTTGGGCCAAGAGAAGATAGAGTCCAAGTCTCTCACGTTCTGGATTCAGATTCGGACTGCACAGACATACCTGACTCAAAACGCCAAGAACTATTTCATACGGACTCCGAATTGGGTGATTCTTTTTTTGTTGGAAAGTAGATTTCGTGCTCTTTCTAAACCAATTGGTTTCACCTTCAAATTCATCCGGAGTGTTGAGTTGTCGTCGAAACAATCTGCCGCTGTAGCAGAATCCGAGTCAAACTACAAGTCCAAAGGTGTTGCATCACCTCCACTTGGGCCCATTGGCCTTGCACAACCTAGGGTTAGTTTTAGGCTTCCTTGGGACGTCCTCCCACCTCCTTGGCCGCCACCCCTTGCTCCTATATAAGTAGATCCATCTAGTAGCTTTTTGCTTGGGATTTGTTTAGTTAAAAGTTAGCCATTGCACCTTCGTGTACTTCGTTTGTGGCCAACGATCAGACCAAGACCGCTTTCGGATCCCTACCTTTATCAATACTTCATCTATATTCGCAATATTCAGATTGCATTATCATATTCTTGCTTGTTCTTCGATTGCGTGCAGGAATAGACCTTTGTGGTCAGGCTGATCGTGCTTTCAGCATCGTCAGTAACCTCGGGAGATTGGTTTAGCGATTGCTAAGGCGCAACGTCGTGCACGTTTGTAGTCGGATAGTCAAAGTTGACTCCACCAAATCGATAGCTATCATCTCATCGAAAGATCGGGACACCCCCGCCTCTATCAAGTGGTATCAGTTTTCAGGTTGCTCGGTGAGAATTTTCAGTTATCCCTAGATTAGATTTATTTTCTTACCTATTATCCAAAGAAAAAGCCACAAAAAAAAGTTAGATCTATTCATCCTTTATCCAAGCCAGTCTGAGCCTTCGCAATTTTCTTTTTAGTGCTTGTATAGTTGAATTATCGGTTGCATTATCGTGTCGAGTTGCTGGTCTTAGTGTCTAGTTCGTTTAGAGTTTCGAGTTCTGTTCACATTATTCACGCCACCACTGCATCATTATTCCTTTCGCTATCCACCACCTCCCATCCATCAATTTCCACTACGTGCTACCCACCGTTCATTGTCATAATCATAGCTGACGCCGTTCATATCTTCGCTTGATCCAATCTGCATCTTATCTAGTTTGTTTTGGAAAGAGAGAAAAAAAAAGTCAGAAAAAAAACACAAAATTCGGATCTATCTAGACTCACTCTCGTACCTGAATTCGGATTTGAATCTGTTTTGCATACTGTTCAGTAAAACAGGCATATCTTTCTCACACGAAGTCCATTTTGGCTCCGTGAGTACTCAAATTAAAGCTAGCGACGAGCCGCATCTAAATAATTGCAGAAGCTGGTTCAATATTTGACACTTCAAAATCGGCTTCTAAATAGGTCTCTTTGCCCTCTGAAGTTCGTGAACACAGCTTGTTCCAGTTTTTCAGGCCAGTTTTAGAATTTTTTGACTCCTCATATCAACTCGGAATTGAGTGATTCTTTTTGCATTTGAAGGCTTGAGTCAGTGCCATTCTTGAGAAAAATTATCAGAAAATTGGCAAAAAAAAATTCCAGAGGAAAGTTGGAGAGAAAGTTGTTGGTATATCCTGCTTGGCAGTTATTTCACATCATTATCTTTACTGCTATTGTGGTATTCACTTTTATCTTACTGTCCAGAGCTACTTCATATCCTTTATTGATGCTAGTTGTGCTACGCCGTGACGTCATTAGTGTTCTAGGCTCGCGTCTCTAGTCCGGTCTAGCCTAGGACCAGCATAGTACCGTCGTTGAGCGTTTATTCAACATTGCATCTCTGAATTGATTGTTGCTAATCTTTTGCTACCAAATATTTAAGCCTTCCAAGCTCCACATATTTCTACACCGTGTATACGTATGTTCCCCTGGCAATCGCTTTACTCAATCTTTGGAGTTATTTGACACCGCTGGTTGCCTGTCACCACCTGCTGCATGGTAAGAACTTGTAAGATATTGATATTTGCTATACTGTGAGCGTTTTACCACCACATCCTAGTAGTTCATAGGAACATTATTCTTGGATTTTGTTTCTTGTTTTCTACTAACTATGGCAGGTTCCAGAGTTGTTAGTTCTTGGGCTTCATCGATCGTGGGAGATTTGCCATCACCTAAGAAAATACAACAACCGTCACAAGAGGAGCAACAACATCAGAATGCACATAATCAGGTTAATGTTTCGATGCCACCATTTACTGGTCGTTTTAGGCCTGATTTATATATTGAATGGGAGTACGAAATTAATGCTATATTTGCTTCCCATAATTTTGATGAGTGTGGAAAATTTCAAGCTGCGGTTAGTACTTTCAGTAGCTTTGCTTTAGTTTGGTGGAGTGAATACTGTCGGTTAAACCCTGATTATATACCTACTACTTGGGATGGTTTAAAACATGTCATGAGAGATAGATTCGTAGATGTTCATTATACTCGTGGCATGATTAAAAAACTACAACATTTAAAACAAGGTAGTGACACCGTAACAAAATATTATGATGATTTACAAACTACCTTGTTGCAATCATTTTTAGAAGAAAGTGAAGAAGATTTTATGGATAGATTTTGGGGAGGATTAAACAGTGATATTCAGGAGATACTAATTCCTGAAGAGTGTTATCCTATGAACTGTTTGTTTAGTCTTGCTTGCAAAGCTGAACAGAGAATAAAACGACGTGTTGCCCACGAGGAGAACAAGCGCAAGGTGCACATTCCAAGTGTTGATACAGATGTTTCTTCAACTGCTAGGCGTACTATGACAACCACATCCGTTGTTGCGAGGACTACATCATCTCCATCATGTGACACATCACCTCCAAGAGTGCCTACATCGTCTGAGTTGAGCATAAGAGGTAATGACAAAGGTACATATTTTCAACTTTCACATGAGAATGATGCATGTCTAGTTAACTTGAATACATCATGTGTTGTGTTACCTATTGATTTGAGCACACCAGCTATTTTAGAGAATCGTGTTACTGTCATGAATGCGTCATGTGATCAAAGAGTTGAAGTATCAACAATTTTGAGTGCACCCAATGAATTAACTGTTGATGCAAAAGAAACAATGTTTAATCATTTTGATATGACCTCTAATCTTGGTGACGATTTTGTGTCAAATGACTTATTGCATGTTTGCTTATTTAAGCATGTTGTAGAATGTAAATTTGATGCAAGTAAGGTTTATTCACCAATGTTGGGATGGTTTAATGATGAACATTGTCAATCCTTTGATATGAATAAGAGCTTCACTTATATGTGCAAATTGAGTTGCAATATTTTCATGTCTTCTAATACTTGTGATAATATTTTGGCTTTACATTTTATGAACTATGAAAGTTACTCATGTATACATGTGTCATATGTGCAAATTTCAAGGGAAGTAAAAATGGATGACATATACATATACAACATGTACACCTTGTCTCTTTTGTTAGCCACATTTCAGATTAAGCAATGCCGAGGACGGCTTTGTTTTCAAGAAGGGGAGGATGATAAGGACATGACTACCTTGGATACGACCAAAAATATTGCGTACATGTATATTTGTGAGGTGATTTCGAATGCAAACTATGCAATAATTTATTTATGTCATCCAAGACAAAAATACTTCACAAACATTTATGCCATGTCTAATTGCAGGTGTATGGGACATTTGTACAATCCACATATGAACATAAGGGAAAAAGAGAAATTTATGTGCTGTTCAAAAAGTCCTCTCACGTCATTTTTGGGCCAAGAGAAGATAGAGTCCAAGTCTCTCATGTTCTGGATTCAGATTCGGACTGCACAGACATACCTGACTCAAAACGCCAAGAACTATTTCATACGGACTCCGAATTGGGTAATTCTTTTTTTGTTGGAAAGTAGATTTCGTGCTCTTTTAACCCAATTGGTTTCACCTTCAAATTCATCCAGAGCGTTGAGTTGTCGTCGAAACAATCTGACGCTGTAGCAGAATCCGAGTCAAACTACAAGTCCAAAGGTGTTGCATCACCTCCACTTGGGCCCATTGGCCTTGTACAACCTAGGGTTAGTTTTAGGCTGCCTTGGGACGTCCTCCCACCTCCTTGGCCGCCACCCCTTGCTCCTATATAAGTAGATCCATCTAGTAGCTTTTTGCTTGGGATTTGTTTAGTTAAAAGTTAGCCATTGCAACTTCGTGTACTTCGTTTGTGTCCAACGACCAGACCAAGACCGCTTTCGGATCCCTACCTTTATCAATACTTCATCTATATTCGCAATATTCAGATTGCATTATCATATTCTTGCTTGTTCTTCGATTGCGTGTAGGAATAGACCTTCATGGTCAGGCTGATCGTGCTTTCAGCATCGTCAGTAACCTCGGGAGATTGGTTTAGCGATTGCTAAGGCGCAACGTCATGCACGTTTGTAGTCGGATCGTCAAAGTCGACTCCACCAAATCGATAGTTATCATCTCATCGAAAGATCGGGACACCCCCGCCTCTATCAATGTGATGCTAGTGGAATTGGATTAGGAGGTGTGTTATTACAAGATGGTAAACCTGTTGCATACTTTTCTGAAAAATTGAGTGGCCTAGTCTGAACTATTCTACTTACGATAAAGAATTATATGCTCTTGTTCAGACATTGGAAACATGGCAACATTATTTATGGCCCAAAGAATTTGTTATACATTCTGATCATGAATCTTTGAAACATATTAACAGTCAAGCAAAACTGAACCGTAGACATGCTAAATGGGTTGAATTCATTGAGACTTTTTCTTATGTCATAAAACACAAGAAGGGTAAAGAAAATATTATTGCTGATGCATTGTCTCGTCGTTATACTATGCTTTCACAACTTGACTTTAAAATATTTGGTTTGGAGACCATCAAAGATCAATATGTGCATGATGCTGATTTTAAAGATGCAATGCAGAATTGTAAAGAAGGAAGAACATGGAACAAATTCGTCCTGAATGATGGATTTGTGTTCCGTGCTAACAAGCTATGCATTCCAGCTAGCTCCGTTTGTCTTTTGTTGTTGCAGGAGGTGCATGGAGGAGGATTTATGGGACACTTTGGTGTGAAGAAGATGGAGGATGTACTCGCTACACATTTCTTTTGGCCAAAGATGAGACGGGATGTTGAGCATTTTGTTGCTCGCTGCACTACATGTCAAAAAGCTAAGTCACGACTCAATCCTCATGGTTTATATATGCCTTTGCCTGTACCTAGTGTTCCTTGGGAGGATATATCTATGGATTTTGTTTTAGGATTATGTCGGTGCAACAAACCCTGGGTCTGTTGCCCTGACTGTGCACAGGCACGAGAACAAGATTACAACACCAAGGCCGTGTCAAGATACAAGAGACCAAGATCTTCGAAGAACTAGCATGCTGATTAAGAAGGCCAAGATCAAGACAGAGAAGCGAGACACCACCAGGAGAAAAGCCTCCCTTGCCAGCAGGCAGACCCAGCAAGGACAAGGGCTCCCCCGGAAGAAAGCATTCAAGACATCCCGGCAGGGCCTGCCGGGACTCACGAGGGCAAAGATACCTCACCAAGCCATCTCACCACGACCCATGTCGTTGATCAATGCGGTGTCAAGCCGCAAAGTGACTAAGTGGCAGCCATTCGCCACATGGAGGCCTCTTTCTACAGGAAATACCTACAGATGACACCCATCCTATGACTTGCCAAGCAAGCAGGCATGGAGCTGGCAAGACGAGCCCGGCAAGGCTTGCCGGGCGAGCAATGATGTGACGTTGAGCGGTGCATTTAATGCACTCTGTCAGCCTGCAGAATTAGGTATGATAGCACTGTTTGCTATCTTATCAGTGCATAATGACTGTTTTTGCCACTGTGGTGACCCCTTAACCTATAAAAGGAGGCCCATGGCATCCGTAGCAAGGGTTGGAAAGTTGAACACCCCCACGCTCGTACGCGCGTAGTCACTGCCTCCACAGGGCGAGCCTGCCGGGCAAGTGTACTACGCTCCACCACCACTTTTCCACCATCAATCCACCAAAGCAGGAGTAGGGTTTTACGGCTCGCGGCAGCCCGAACCTGGGTAAAATTGCCCGTGTGATCTCTGCCGTGCTGCCCCACATTCTTCTGCTCTTTGTGCAACGCAACATCCCCCCTGCCGAACCAGCAAGGGGCCCCTTGGCCCCATTGGTGGCCGTGTTTTCCCGCGACATCTTTGGCGCGCCAGGTAGGGGGATCGCTTGCGCGAACCTGAAAGCGTGTGCAGCGCGTCATCTTCATTACCATCTTCGTCTTTGACGGCGCCGTCAGCAATGGTGCCCAAGAAGAAGCCCGATGCTGCTGCTCACCCATCCACCTCGAAGGAGCCGCCGCCCGCAGCCACCAATGCTGCGGGGGACGCGGAGGCGCACGAGAGTGTGGACGCCGCTGGGACTGTGGTCGGGGCAGGCGGCACCGTCACCACTTCCCCTACAGTCGAAGCAGGAGCAGGAGACGCCGGAGGAGAGCAACATCAGCAACACCTCGATGGCCACACTCCGCGAGGTACGGGTGAAGGGGCTACTCTATCCACACTCCTTCCCCTCGCCGACGGGCACAACCGCAGCGATGGCGCTCGGTCCGGGGCGAATCGCCGCCCTCCGGCCACCCTCACCACAGGGGCGGCCGCAGCGCGTACACCTCTCCCGGGACGAGTCGACCAGGTTGCTGTGCCTAGTGGAGCTGCTGACCCTCAAGCACCATCACCGCGCCACCATGCCATCCAGGTGGCCACCCCGTAACAGCGAGGACGTGCTACGGTCACTGCTGGCCCCGTCAGGAGCCGAGTGAGGTGCGATTTGCGTCATCATCGCCCATACCAAGTACTGCTACGGAGGCCATGGCGCGGGCCCAACTGCTGCTGAGGTTTCCGCCAGCGGCCGAGCAGATGGATGAATGGCGTGCCACCATCCAGAGCCTGCTCAACTTCGCCGAGGCTGGGGGCTCGCAGCGAGCTGGCCCGCCACGGCCTCCCCAAGCGACGACAACGGCCCGTGCTGCTGGTCGTACGAAAGGGGCCACCCACGGTACAATCCCCGCCATGGCAGCCAGCGCAAGCGCAGCGGAATCAAGAACCTGATGGCGTCTCGATGGCCTCTTCTGACACTTGAGCACGTCCAGGCTGGCAGCGTGCCCCAGAGGATAGGCAGAGGGGAGGTGCGCGCGTTGTCGTTGAGCAACGCCGCGATGCCCATCACCGGGCCAATGGGTGTGACGGTCCCGACATCGACGAGCCTGCACTCGATACTGGCGGGTACCTACCTTTCAAGGTTGGGTGCCCTGCATTTACTCATGAGCTGTGGCAAGTCCGTTGGCCGTCCGTCCGCATGTTCAAGCCAGATATACCCGAGAAGTACGATGGGAGGCTGAACCCGGCAGAGTTTCTGAGCATCTACACCATAGCTGTTCAAGCTGCCGGGGGAAGAGATGAGAAGGTATTTGCCAACTACTTCCCTTTGGCTCTCAAGTCCAATGTGAGGTCTTGGCTGATGCACCTGCCAGAGAACTCCATTTCGTCATGGGCTGATTTGTGCCATGAGTTCATTAGTGCCTTCACTGGCGGCCATCAAGAACCAGGTCGGCCTAGCGATCTGCAGCTTCTTCAGCAGAAAGAAGGAGAGATTCTCTGAAAGTATTTGCACAGATTTAGCAGAGTCCATAGAAACATCCCAAATATCCATCCAACAGCTGTGATAGCCGCCTTCCAGTCCAATGTGCGCAACCGGAAGATTCGTTCCAAGATGAATGTACGATTGCCCAAGACCGTGAAGGAACTTTACACCTTGGTGGATAAGTGTGCTCAGATGGAGGAGGGAAGAAAACTGCCCGGAGAGGAGGATTGCATTAATGTTGATTCAGAGGAAGATGATGAGTCCACCAGTCAGAAGAAGAGCAAGAAGCGCAATAAGAAGCACAAGGATAAGACGGTAATGTCTGTTGAAGGGTCAGGTATCCCTATTTTCGGCAACAAGGTTAAGGCCGAAACCCCCAGCAAGGAAGCTGCCGTGTGCTCTGACTGCCGGGAGGCCGCGGCCGTCAAAAAGGCCGGGAAAGGTGATGGACTGTACTGCAAGATCCATCGGACCAAGGGCCACGACCTTCAAGAGTGTTACCAGGTTGAGCAGCTTGTCAAGAGACAGAAAGCAGAATATGAGAAGCGTGACAAGGAAAAGGGACAGAATGTTGTTGGCGGTAAGGGTCATGGCGGTGAAGTAAATCACCCCGGCAGACCTCTTCAGAACAAAGGGAAACCCGCCAAGGATCAAGAGAAGGAAGCCTGCGGTGATGAGAGTGATGAAGGGGATGAAGAGGAAACTAGTGAGCAGGAGTTCCAGAAGGCCACTGACGCCCTGTGCATTGACGGGGGTGCGTCCCTACACGCCTCTCACAGCCAACTCAAGCAGTGGGCGTGTGAGGTTAATGCCG
The DNA here is from genome assembly GCA_011799875.1 of Thinopyrum elongatum. Taxonomy (NCBI): domain Eukaryota; kingdom Viridiplantae; phylum Streptophyta; class Magnoliopsida; order Poales; family Poaceae; genus Thinopyrum; species Thinopyrum elongatum. Next base: position 182,328,308 of record CM022301.1, read on the forward strand.
TGGAACCAGCGCCAGGGGCCCGGGAACCACTCAGATGGTCACGCACGCCCATCATTTTTGACGAAGAGGATCATCCTGACCGCACCACCGCGGTAGGATGTTTGCCATTGTTGGTCTCCCCAACAATCCGCAACCTCAAGGTCACAAAGATGTTGGTGGACGGCGGGGCCGGGTTGAATCTGATTTCCCCAAAGGTTATCAGCAAGCTTCAGATAGCAGAGGATGAGTTAAAAGTCACCGGCACATTTCAAGGAGTTAATCCCGGCAGGAGTCATCCTAAGGGAAAGATCATGTTGCCTGTGACGTTTGGGGGAGAGCTGAACTACCGGACTGAAAAGATTGTGTTTGATGTGGTTGACCTCCCCTTGCCGTACAATGGAATCCTTGGATGCTCAGCCCTGGCTAAGTTCATGGCGGCATCCCACTATGCCTACAACATCTTGAAGATGCCAGGGCCAGTTGGAGTAATTTCCGTCCCATCAGATGAGAAACACGCAATCATTTGTGTGGACAAGATGTATCGGGACACAGTCGCGGCAGAGGCAGCAGCAGCGACAGTTCCTGTCAAGGAGAACAGAGGGAAGAAGAAGGATAGTAAGAGCTCTGGCAAGGAATTCGGGAAGCGCGCCTCTTCGGAGTGCGCTGCGCCTGTTGATGACTTGCCAGAGAGTTCCAACAGCAAGAGATCCAAGGTTGCAACTCCACAAGTGAAGAAGGTCCCGGCAGGGCTGGCTGGCATTGAAGGTACTTTCATCGTCAGCGCCACCCTCGATGACAAATAGGAAAGCGCGCTCGTTGCCTTCCTGCGGGCGAATATCGATGTGTTTGCCTGGCAACCATCTGATATCCCCGGTGTTCCCAGGGAGGTAATCGAGCACCACCTTGCTGTCTGCCCACATGCCCGACCTGTCAAGCAGAAAGTCCGGAAGCAGGCCTTGGAGAGGCAGCAGTTCATTACAGAGGAGATCAAGAAACTTGAGGCAGCTGGTTTGGTTAGAGGAGTGTTGCATCCAACATGGTTAGCAAATCCAGTGGTTGTCCGGAAGGCCAATGGGAAATGGAGACTTTGCATAGACTTCACAGATCTCAACAAGGCTTGCCCGAAAGACCCATTTCCCTTGCCGCGCATCGACCAGATCGTGGACTCCACTTCAGGCTGCGATTTGCTCTCCTTTTTGGATGCATACTCTGGGTATCATCAAATCTTCATGTCCAAGGAAGACGAAGAGAAGACCTCGTTCATCACCCCGTGTGGTACATAGTGTTTTATCCGCATGCCTTTCGAATTAAAGAGTGCTGGGTCTACTTTTGCAAGGGCAGTCCAGATTGGTTTTGGGCCACAGCTGCACAGAAACATTGAGGCTTATATGGATGGTATTGTGGTCAAAACCAATGACAGATCAATCCTTATCCAGGATTTGGAGGAGACATTTGCCAATTTGCGCAAGATCAACTTGAAGCTCAACCCGGAGAAGTGTGTATTTGGTGTTCCCTCTAGCAAGCTGCTCGGGTAGTTTGTACCCCATCGGGGGATCGAAGCCAACCCCGATAAGATCCAAGCCATCGAACAGATCCAAGCACCAAAGATGGTCAAAGATGTAAGGCGTCTGACAGGGTGCATTGCTGCGCTAAGCAGATTCATTTCCAAGTCTGCCGAGCGCGCCTTGCCGTTCTTCAAAATCTTGAAGAAGGCAGGGCCCATGAAGTGGACTCCAGAAGCAGATACGGCTTTGCAAGGGTTGAAGGCCTACCTATCTTCCGTGCCCACCTTGGTTGCTCCCAAACCGCAAGAGCCATTGCTGTTATACTTGGCGGCAACCAATCAAGTGGTTAGTGCAGCCTTGGTGGTGCAGTGGGAAGTGGATGAAACAGAGAGTGAGCAAAGACCGGCAGAGTCAGATAGGGATCAGGACAGAGATAAGCACGTCAGCAAAGACAACCCCAAGGACATGGCAAGGAAGAAAGTGGTGCAGTGCCCAGTGTACTTCATCAGTTCCCTGCTACAGGGCGCTAGATCGAGGTATTCTGGCATGCAAAAGTTGATCTTTGGCCTCATCATGGCCTCAAGAAAACTGCGCCACTACTTCCAAGCCCATGAGATCACGGTTTTCACTCGCCTCCCATTACAAAGGATACTCTGGAACCCTGAGGCTACTGGCAGAATAGTGGAGTGGGCTTTGGAGTTATCCAGTTTTGGTTTGAAGTTTGAGAGCACAACAACAATCCAGGGCAGGGCATTGGCAGAGTTTATTGCAGAATGGACGCCAACCCCTGACGAGGAAGTGCCAGAAACAGTTATCTCCAGCAAGGAGGCGCCCCAAGAATGGATTATGTATTTTGATGGTGCTTTTTCCCTACAAGGTGCAGGGGCTGGCGTGCTTCTCGTCGCTCCCTCCGGGGAACACTTGAAGTATGTCGTCCAGATGCATTTTGCCCGGGAAGAGACAACCAAAAATACAACAGAGTATGAAGGGCTCCTTGCCGGGCTCAGGATTGCCCCAGAATTGGGAATCAAGAAGCTGATCATTCGAGGAGACTCACAGCTTGTGGTGAGACAAGTCAACAAGGATTACCAAAGTCCATTGATGGAGGCATACGTTGAGGAAGTGAGAAGATTGGAGGAGCGCTTTGACGGGTTGCAAACAGAGCGCATACCTCGTGCGGAAAACAACATAGCTAATCACCTGTCAAAGTGTGCTACCCAAAAGCTTCCTGTGGAACCAGGAACTTTTGTTCTCCATCTTACTCAGCCCTCCGTATCCCCAGCAACAATGGCCCGGAAAAGGAGAAAGCTGGACTCTGGTAAGCCTCTCCCGGTAGAGCCATCCGCTCCTGGAAGGGACCCTGCCGGAAACAACTCCTCACAACCTGCCGGACCGCACCCTCCAGATGGACCCATGGTCCCTGCGAATGAGGAATGTGCCCTCGCAGTTGAGGAGGTGCCGCTAGTCCTTGTTGCCAAGCCCGAGGCTCCAACTTGGGCGAGGCACATAGTCCACTTTCTCCAAACCGGAGAACTCCCCAATGACCAAGATGAGGTTGAAAGAGTAGCCCGGAGGGCCAGTATGTACCAGTTTGTCGATGACACTCTGTACAGAAGGAGGCCCAATGGTGTGAAATTGAAGTGCATCTGCCGGGAAGAAGGGAAGGAACTGCTGGCTGAGATACACAAAGGCATATGCGGCTCCCACATTGGATCAAGGGCGCTGGTTGGGAAAGCATTCCGGCAAGGATTCTATTGGCCCACAGCCCTCCAAGATGCGTTTGAGCTAGTCACCAAATGTGAAGCCTGTCAGTTCCATTCCAAGAAAATCCACCTGCCTGCCCAAGCTCTTCAGACAATCCCTTTATCATGGCCATTTTCGGTCTGGGGGCTCGATATCCTCGGCCCTTTCCCCCGAGCGATCGGAGGCTTTGAATTCTTGTTCGTTGCTATCGACAAGTTTACAAAGTGACCGGAAGTTGCCGCTGTGAGAAAGGTGACTGCTCAATCAACTATCAAGTTCTTGAAAGATTTGGTGTGTCGTTTTGGAATCCCGGCAAGGATCATTACCGATAACGGCACCCAATTCACGAGCCGCGCCTTCATGCAATATTTTCATGCCCTCGGAAGCAAGATCTCGTTTGCTTCTGTCGCACATCCCAGAAGCAACGGGCAAGCTGAGAGGGCGAACGCTGAAGTGCTGCGGGGACTCAAAACAAGAACCTTTGATACGCTGCAGAAGCACGGCAGGCGGTGGATCGATGAGCTACTGGTAGTTCTATGGTCCCTCAGAACGACACCAAATCGAGCTACCAGGCAGACTCCCTTTTCCCTGGTCTATGGGGCGGAAGTAGTTATCCCCACGGAACTCATTTATGGGTCGCCTCGAGTGCTTGCCTACGACGAAGTAGCGCAAGATCAGCACCGGCGTGACGATGCTGTGCTACTCGAGGAGAACCGGCTCCGGGCTGCTACGTGTGCTGCACGCTATCAGCAAGCCCTGCGTCGCTATCATAGCCGCAGGGTTCATGCCCGGTGTTTTGAGGAAGGCGACCTTGTCCTTAGACGCGTTCAGTCCACGAAGGGTACAAACAAGTTGACGCTGAAGTGGGAAGGCCCTTACCGGGTAGTACGAGTCACCAGACCTGGCACAGTCCGTCTGGAGACCGGAGATGGCATTCAATTGCAAAACTCATGGAATATTGAGCATCTCCGCAAGTACTACCCGTAAGGCGCGGCTGTCGGGCCCTGCCCGGCAGCCACCCTTTTGTACATGCCTTGCCTCAGTTGCATGTAACCCCTTGTACAAAGCCAAGCGATGACCCTGAGCACCAGAGAAATAAACGAAGCGCTGGGGCGCCCCCGACCAAGTTGCATGCATGCATAAGCATTCCAAGAGCATTTGCATAAGAATTTCATGAGCTTTTGCTTATGCATATAGATAGGATCGCATCCTGCATCATTCTCCTATGCATAAAGCTACAGGTTCCTGCCAAGAACTCGGTTTCTGCAAGAAGTTGGGAAGATGAACCAACGCTGCGATCCCCGGCGAACCAAACAGATAAGTTCTACCTCTTGTCCATAAGTGTTCTGTAAGCTAAAACTTGTGCATAAGAAAACCCGGCCACTCTTTGAAACTTAGGTGCTCCCGTCCCTGGCTCGAATGTTGCTTCAGCCTGGATGGTCATAGTGGCCTTTGATGAAAAGAAGTTGGCGGGGGGCTGGTCCCTCTATTTCTTGCCGGTAGGCTTAGTTCCCCGGCAACGAAGAAAGGGTACCGGCAGGATAGCCTGCCGAGGAAAACTCGTTTATTTCAAATAAAGAGGCATTTCACCTCTACGTGGACATATACATGCACGAGTTCCCGATAAGGTTCATCTTTTTTATTAATATGCTGGTCATACAAGTACAAACCTTACAGAACACATATATGGACTCGAGAGATTACATTATTTGAACTAAATTTTGGCAAATGCCTACGAGTTTAAGATTGAAAAAAGATAAATGCTCCATAAACTCCTCTCCCTGTCCCTCTTATCCCAGGTAGTGCCGTGGGAAGAGAAGAGGATAGGGAACACATCGACACAACGCCACCCCGATCCCCATCAAGGGCTGCCGAGCACAGCCTGACAAGATCGGGAGTGGCGAGGCTGCGAAGGAGGAAGATGTACGGAGCACCTCAGCGGCTCCCTGGTCACCACTTCTAGAACCAGGTAGAAGGCTCCAGCATAGGCGCCGACAGAGAGGGGCGCCGGGGGTCGGGCAGGAGACCACTGGAGGAAGCGGAAGCGCCAGGGGAGCAACCCTTTCCACGGCCACCAAGAAAACGGTGATGACGGTGCCGGGGAAGGGGAAGGGAGGACGGAGGGATAAGGCAGCAGGTCGCCAGTACAAGACGAACGCGTCGATGCATTCGTGCTCCTACTAGACGGCCTGCCTCCCGCCTGCTCCGTCTTCCCCAGCTTCATCTTCATCAACACCGCTCCAGGGGAGCGCCAGGACTCCAGTCCGATGCCTTCGCCAGAGAGACGACGAGCGACCAATACGGCCAAGGGGCTCGGGACACGCCACTCCCCGCCTTGGCGGGCAGGAAGGCGTGCCTCTTGTCGACATCATCCCCACGGCTCCCGGATGGGGCAGTGCTGGGTTTACCGACGTTTCCCAGCCCTGCCTCCCGGGCATGCCCTAGAGACGCCAAGGACCCGATCGCCAAGTGATGAGGACATGACTACCTTGGATACGACCAAAAATATTGCATACATGTATATTTGTGAGGTGATTTCTAATGCAAACTATGCAATAATTTATTTATGTCATCCAAGACAAAAATACTTCACAAACTTTTGTGCCATGTCTAATTGCAGGTGTATGGAAGATTTGTACAATCCACATATGAACATAAGGGAAAAAGAGAAGTTTATGTGCTGTTCAAAAAGTCCTCTCACGTCACTTTTGGGCCAGGAGAAGATAGAGTCCAAGTCTCTCACGTTCTGGATTCAGATTCGGACTGCACAGACATACCTGACTCAAAACGCCAAGAACTATTTCATACGGACTCCGAATTGGGTGATTCTTTTTTTGTTGGAAAGTAGATTTCGTGCTCTTTCTAACCCAATTAGTTTCACCTTCAAATTCATCCGGAGCATTGAGTTGTCGTCGAAACAATCTGACGCTGTAGCAGATTCCGAGTCGAACTACAAGTCCAAAGGTGTTGCATCACCTCCACTTGGGCCCATTGGCCTTGTACGACCTAGGGTTAGTTTTACGCTGCCTTGGGACGTCCTCCCACCTCCTTGGCCGCCACCCCTTGCTCCTATATAAGTAGATCCATCTAGTAGCTTTTTGCTTGGGATTTATTTAGTTAAAAGTTAGCCATTGCAACTTCGTGTACTTCGTTTCTGTCCAACGACCAGACCAAGACCGCTTTCGGATCCCCACCTTTATCAATACTTCATCTATATTCGCAATATTCAGATTGCATTATCATATTCTTGCTTGTTCTTCGATTGCGTGCAGGAATAGACCTTCGTGGTCAGGCTGATTGTGCTTTCAGCATCGTCAGTAACCTCGGGAGATTGGTTTAGCGATTGCTAAGGCGCAACGTCGTGCACGTTTATAGTCGGATCGTCAAAGTCGACTCCACCAAATCGATAGCTATCATCTCATCGAAAGATCGGGACACCCCCGCCTCTATCAAGTGGTATCAGTTTTCAGGTTGCTCGGTGAGAATTTCCAGTTTTCCCTAGGTTAGATTTATTTTCTTACCTATTGTCCAGGAAAAAGCCACAAAAAAAAAGTTAGATCTATTCATCCTTTGTCCAAGCCAGTCTGAGCCTTTGCAATTTTCTTTTCATTGTTTGCATTATTGAATTATTGGTTGCATCATCGTGTCGAGTTGCTGGTCTTAGTGTCTAGTTCCTTTAGAGTTTCGAGTTCTGTTCACATTAGTCACGCCGCCGCTGCATCATTATCCCTTCCGCTGTCCACAACCTCTCATCTATCAAATTCCACCACGTGCTACCCACCGTTCATTGTCATAATCATAGTTGACGCCGTTCATATCTTTGCTTGATCCAATCTGCATCTTATCTAGTTTGTTTTGGAAAGAGAGAAAAAAAGGTCAAAAAAAAGAGAAAAAAAGTGAGATAAAAAAAAGAGAGAAGAAAAAAAAGCACAAAATTCGGATCTATCTAGACTCACTCTCGTACCTGAATTCGGATTCGAATCTGTTTTGCGCACTGTTCAGTAAAACAGGTGTATCTTCCTGATACGAATACCGTTTTGGCTCCGTGAGTACTCAAATTAAAGCTAGCGATGAGCCGCATCTAAATAGTTGCAGAAGCAAGTTCAATATTTGACACCTCAAAATCGGCTTCTAAATAGGTCTTTTTGCCCTCCGAAGTTCATGAACACAGCTTGTTCCAGTTTTTCAGGCTAGTTTTAGAATTTTTTGACTCCTCATATCAACTCGGAATTGAGTGATTATTTTTGCATTTGAAAGCTTGAGTCAGTGCCATTCTTGAGAAAAAATTATCAGAAAATTGGCAAAAACTTTTCCAGAGGAAAGTTGGAGAGAAAGTTGTTGGTATATCCTACTTGGTAGTTGTTTCTCATCATTATCTTTACTGCCATTGTGCTCTTCATTTATATCTTGCTGTCCAGAGCTACTTCATATCCTTTATTGATGCTAGTTGTGCAACGCCGTGACCTCATTAGTGTTCTAGGCTCGCGTCTTTAGTCCGGTCTAGCCTAGGACCAGCACAGTACCGTCATTGAGCGTTTATTCAACATTGCATCTCTGAATTGATTATTGCTAATCTTTTGCTACCAAATATTTAAGCCTTCCAAGCTCCACATATTTCTACACCGTGTATACGTACGTTCCCCTGGCAATCGTTTTACTCAATCTTCAGAGTTATTTGACACCGCTGGTTGCCTGTCACCACCTGCTGCATGGTAAGAACTTGTAAGATACTGATATTTGCTACACTGTGAGCGTTTTACCACCACATCCTAGTAGTTCATAGGAACATTATTCTTGGATTTTGTTTCTTGTTTTCTACTAACTATGGCAGGTTCCGGAGTTGTTAGTTCTTGGGCTTCATCGATCGTGGGAGATTTGCCATCACCTAAGAAAAAACAACAACCGTCACAAGAGGAGCAACAACATCAGAATGCACATAATCAGGTTAATGTTTCCATGCCACCATTTACTGGTCGTTTTAGGCCTGATTTATATATTGAATGGGAGTACGAAATTAATGCTATATTTGCTTCTCATAATTTTGATGAGCGTGGAAAATTTCAAGCTGCGGTTAGTACTTTCAGTAGCTTTGCTTTAGTTTGGTGGAGTGAATACTGTCGGTTAAACCCTGATTATATACCTACTACTTGGGATGGTTTAAAACATGTCATGAGAGATAGATTCGTAGATGTTCATTATACTCGTGGCATGATTAAAAAACTACAACATTTAAAACAAGGTAGTGACACCGTAACAAAATATTATGATGATTTAAAAACTACCTTGTTGCACTCATTTTTAGAAGAAAGTGAAGAAGATTTTATGGATAGATTTTGGGGAGGATTAAACAGTGATATTCAGGAGATACTAATTCATGAAGAGTGTTATCCTATGAACCTTTTGTTTAGTCTTGCTTGCAAAGCTGAACAGAGAATAAAACGACGTGTTGCCCACGAGGAGAACAAGCGCAAGGTGCACATTCCAAGTGTTAATACAGATGTTTCTTCAGCTACTAGGCATACTATGACAACCACATCCGTTGTTGCAAGGACTACATCATCTCCACCATGTGACACATCACCACCGAGAGTGCCTACATCATCTGAGTTGATCATAAGAGGTAAGGACAAATGTACAGATTTTCTAGTTTCACATGAGAATGATGCATGCCTAGTTAACTTGAATACATCATGTGTTGAGTTACCTATTGATTTGAATATTTTAGAGAATCGTGTTACTGTCATGAATGCATCATGTGATCAAACAGCTGAAATACCAACAATTTTGAGTGCACCCATTGAATTAACTGTTGATGCAAAAGAACCAGTGTTTAATCATTTTGATATGACCTCTAATATTGGTGATGATTCTGTGTCAAATGACTTATTGCATGTTTGCTTATTTAAGCATGTTGTAGCATGTAAATTTGATGCAAATAAGGTTTATTCACCAATGTTGGGATGGTTTAATGATGAACATTGTCAATCTTTTGATATGAATAAGAGCTTCACTTATTTGTGCAAACTGAGTTGCAATATTTTCATGCCTTCTACATCTTGTGATAATATTTTGGCTTTAGATTTTATGAACTATGAAGGTTACTCACGTATACATGTGTCATATATGCAAAAACTAAGGGAAGTAAAACTGGATGACATATACATATACAACATGTACACCTTGTCTCTTTTGTTAGCCACATTTCAGCTTAAGCAACGCCGAGGACGGCTTTGTTTTCAAGAAGGGGAGGATGATGAGGACATGACTACCTTGGATACGACCAAAAATATTGCATACATGTATATTTGTGAGGTGATTTCTAATGCAAACTATGCAATAATTTATTTATGTCATCCAAGACAAAAATACTTCACAAACTTTTGTGCCATGTCTAATTGCAGGTGTATGGAAGATTTGTACAATCCACATATGAACATAAGGGAAAAAGAGAAGTTTATGTGCTGTTCAAAAAGTCCTCTCACGTCACTTTTGGGCCAAGAGAAGATAGAGTCCAAGTCTCTCACGTTCTGGATTCAGATTCGGACTACACAGACATACCTGACTCAAAACGCCAAGAACTATTTCATACGGACTCCGAATTGGGTGATTCTTTTTTTGTTGGAAAGTAGATTTCGTGCTCTTTCTAACCCAATTAGTTTCACCTTCAAATTCATCCGGAGCGTTGAGTTGTCGTCGAAACAAATCTGACGCTGTAGCAGATTCCGAGTCAAACTACAAGTCCAAAGGTGTTGCATCACCTCCACTTGGGCCCATTGGCCTTGTACGACCTAGGGTTAGTTTTACGCTGCCTTGGGACGTCCTCCCACCTCCTTGGCCGCCACCCCTTGCTCCTATATAAGTAGATCCATCTAGTAGCTTTTTGCTTGGGATTTATTTAGTTAAAAGTTAGCCATTGCAACTTCGTGTACTTCGTTTGTGTCCAACGACCAGACCAAGACCGCTTTCGGATCCCCACCGTTATCAATACTTCATCTATATTCGCAATATTCAGATTGCATTATCATATTCTTGCTTGTTCTTCGATTGCGTGCAGGAATAGACCTTCGTGGTCAGGCTGATCGTGCTTTCAGCATCGTCAGTAACCTCGGGAGATTGGTTTAGCGATTGCTAAGGCGCAACGTCGTGCACGTTTATAGTCGGATCGTCAAAGTCGACTCCACCAAATCGATAGCTATCATTTCATCGAAAGATCGGGACACCCCCGCCTCTATCACCAAGACCACGAGCGGCGGTGACCCGAGGCTGGACACCGGGCTACCCAACGGGCAGACGGCTATGGCAAAAGGAGCAAGCATTCCCTCACAACGGGAGAGCTTGGTATCTCCCGCACTACGAGCAGCCCGTCCACGACGCCTTCTCCGAGCATGGACCAGGCTCACTCCCCGAACGCCAACATTCAACAACTGTAGGCACAAGCTAAAGCCCAGAGCTTGGTCCCGGGCCCTTCTCTCCAACATGACCAACGAAAGGCAGAAACAGGGGAAGAAACGATCCGGAGATGGATGGCTCGGCTCTCCCTCCGCCCCTCCTTTTATAGGCGGAGCAAGAAAGGGAGCCGATCCCTCAACAAGCAATCGCCGCCCCTTTCCGCCAAATCAAGAAGACCGGGCCCCCGCCTTGATGCTCTCCCGCGCCACGCGCCTTCGTTACCTACCCCGCGCGATGCATGCCGCATACGTGGCTAAGGATAAGGGCGTGGTGGGAAGAGAGAATTGGCAGTTTCTACCCCGTGCGTTAAAGTCATTCACGGGCCATTGCAAAGATGGCCCCACCATGATAGGTTTTACACGACACGCGAGAAAACTGGAAACTGGCCCAGAGTCGAGATTAATGAAGAAGCAAAGAAGACTCCAAGAGATCAGCCTCTTCAGCGCCCCTACCTATGCACTTATTAGGACCTACCCCGACGACGCCCGGCAGCGCGATCGGGGCAGGCCCGGGGGCTTCTGTCAGTGCAACATACCCTGGGTCTGTTGCCCTGTCTGTGCACAGGCACGAGAACAAGATTACAATGCCAAGGCCGTGTCAAGATACAAGAGACCAAGATCTTCGAAGAACCAGCATGCTGATTAAGAAGGCCAAGACCAAGACAGAGAAGCGAGCCACCACCAGGAGAAAAGCCTCCCTTGCCGACAGGACAAGGGCTCCCCCGGAAGAAAGCATTCAAGACGTCCCGGCAGGGCCTGCCGGGACTCACGAGGGCAAAGACACCTCACCAAGCCATCTCACCACGACCCACGTCGTTGATCAATGCGGTGTCAAGCCGCAAAGTGACTAAGTGGCAGCCATTCGCCACATGGCGGCCTCTTTGTACAGGAAATACCTACAAATGACACCCGTCCTGCGACGTGCCAAGCAAGCAGGCATGGATCTGGCAAGACGAGCTCGGCAAGGCTTGCCGGGCGAGCAACGATGTGACGTTGAGCGGTGCATTTAATGCACTCTGTCAGCCTGCAGAATTAGGTATGATAGCACTGTTTGCTATCTTATCAGTGCATAATGACTGTTTTGCCACTGTGGTGACCCCTTAACCTATAAAAGGAGGCCCATGGCATCCGTAGCAAGGGTTGGAAAGTTGAACACCCCCACACTCGTACACGCGTAGCACTGCCTCCTCAGGGCGAGCCTGCCGGGCAAGTGTACTATGCTCCACCACCACTTTTCCACCATCAATCCACGAAAGCAGGAGTAGGGTTTTACGCCTCGCGGCGGCCCGAACCTGGGTAAAATTGCCCGTGTGATCTCTGTCGTGCTGCCCCACGTTCTTCTGCTCTTTGTGTAATGCGACATCCCCCATGCCGAACCAGCAAGGGGCCCCTTGACCCCATAGGTGGCCGTGGTTTCCCGCGACAGATTACCTCGAACAAAGAAGGGGAGGGATAGCATATTTGTTGTCGTGGATAGATTTTCGAAGATGGCACACTTTATACCATGTCATAAAAGCGATGCTGCTGCTAATGTTGCTGATTTGTTCTTTCGTAAAATTATTTGCTTGCATGGTGTGCCAAATACTATTGTTTCAGATCATGATACTAAATTTCTTAGCCACTTTTGGAGATGTTTATGGGCTAAGTTAGGGACTAAATTGCCTTTTAGTAGTACTTGTCACCCCCAAACTGATGGACAACCTGAAGTAGTCAATAGAACTTTGTCTACTATGCTTAGGGAAATTTTGAAGAATAATAAGAAAATTTGGGAAGAATGCTTGCCTCATATTGAATTTGCTTATAATCGTTCATTGCATTCTACTACTAAGATGTGCCCTTTTGAGATTGTGTATGGTTTTCTACCTCGTGCACCTATTGATTTGTTACTTCTTCCATCTTCAGAGAAGGTTAATTTTGATGCTAAACAATGTGCTGAATTGATCTTAAAAATGCATGAGTTAACTAAGGAAAACATTGAGCGTATGAATGCTAAATATAAACTTGCTGGAGATAAAGGTAGAAAACATGTTGTCTTTGCACCTGGAGATCTTGTTTGGTTACATTTGCGTAAGGATAGGTTTCCTGATTTGCGCAAATCAAAGCTAATGCCACGTGCTGATGGTCCTTTTAAGGTGTTAGAGAAAATAAATGATAATGCATATAAACTTGAGCTGCCTGCAGATTTTGGGGTTAGTCCGACTTTTAACATTGCAGATTTGAACCCTTATTTGGGTAAGGAAGATGAGCTTCCGTCGAGGACGACTTCATTTCAAGAAGGGGAGGATGATGAGGACATCAATACCATTGTTACACCCACAGCCCCTGCTACTATACATACTGGACCAATTACTAGAGCTCGCGCATGCCAATTGAATTACCAGATACTTTCGTTTCTTGGTGACAATTCTAATGTTCATGAGAATATGATGCTGCCTAAATTGGATACATTTGTGTTCATTACTAATGAAGGGCCTAGCAAGGACAAGAGGGATGAACACTGGAGCAGGATCAAGCATGGAGATGAAGGCACGCGTGAAGGGGTCCAGAATGGCGTTTCTAGTGCATATTTGAGCACTTTGAAGCCTCCGTTATGACCTACAAGGACATGGACGAAATATACAAGATGCCCCGTCATAAATTTCGTCCATAACTTATTTTAGGTGCTGCGCCACCTTATTTTTGGGCCAGGCCCATGTAATTTCGAAATACTTAAGTATAGGCTGTTTTTTGGGTCCGTATGTGTGGGGAAACAAAGTTAGGGTTGGTTTCGGACCCCTCCTACAAGGGGCCACGAAATTCCCCCCTACTCCTCCATATATACAGCCCTTAGGGCGTCGTTTAGACTTTGGGTTTTGTTTAGATTAAAAGTTCACCATAGCTGCAACTTTGGGTTTGTGTTCAACGATCAGACCAAGACGTCACAGAACCCCACCTTGATCAACAAAGCTTTCATCTTTTATTCGCAATATCCAGATTGCAATTTCAGTTTCTTGCTTGTTCTTCATTTGCTTGCAGGAAATAGACCTTCATGGTCAGGTTGATCGTGCTCCAGCGTGGTCAATAACCTCTCGGAGTTGGTTTAGCGATTGCTAAGGCGCGATGTCCTCGCACGTTCATAGTCGGATTGTCAAAGTCTACTCCACCAAAAATGATAGCCACCATCTCATCGAAAGACGGGACACCTTTGCCTCTATCAACTACTTCCACCGATAAAATGAAGTAATAATACATTTGAAATAGAGCTACTGTCTTAGCTACCATTTCATTTCCAATGTAGATAACTTTGCAGAAGGCGTATCTGGCAGAATCAAGTCCATGTGCACCGCATCAATCACATAGCATGTGCACTGAGCTAGTTGAGTCCATCAGGCCTACCGTCGAGGTGGTGCGGGCCCCCTCTCTCTCTCACGGCATGATGGGCGCCATAATTTTAGTTGAACTACACCAAAAAAAGATTGGAATGAGTCGACGCTCCTCCTTCTACTACCACACTGATGTTGTTAATAGAGGTCAATGAATCGCATTCATGGCAAGATACGGGGACCTGAAGAATAACTTGATCTCCCAAAGTCATCTCACACAGGTCAGTACTGTCCTTTATCCACATGATCATGCTTTGTCATACTGTGCTAACGTTGTATTTTTTAATAGAGCTATTCTATCGCAATCTTTTCACGTTTTGAAAATGAAGTTGCTTCAACTAGTGCCACTATTTGTCGATGCAACAAACATATGCATTTGTTGTCCTGACTTATGCACCGGCAGACAACAAGACATACATCCAATATCATGGCTTGACATAAGATGAGCCAGAGAAATTGCTCTTCATGAGATCAAGGAGAGCATTAAGAAGAGTAAGGTGACAAGAAGACTCCCTGGGAATGCCTCCCCTACCGGGCAGGCGAGCCCGGCAGGGTCGAGGCTACAGCTAGGGATCCAACCAGAGCTGCCCCAACAAGGTTCTCGGGGCCACCAAGACTCCAAGGCATGAGCCCGGCAGGCTCCGTGCAGGCAGGCCTCCGCCAAGACACCACCACTCCACCTCATCGAACACAAATCATTAATCAATGCGGTGTCGAGCTCTCAAGTGGCTAGGTGGATCCTGTTGGGTACGTGTGAACCTGCTGGAGAAGGGATTAGCTTTATTGACACCCATCCAGATGGCATGTCACGCTAATAAGGAGAGGATGGATAAGTGGCGCGGCAGGCTTGCCGGGCTTCAACATCAGCATGACACCTAGCAGTGCATTTAATGCACTTTGTCCATATGCACTTCCCCAGGGAAGAGGCAACCAATAACATAGCAGAATATGAAGGGCTACTTGCCGGTACCAAGATTGCAATAGAATTGGGAATAAAGAAGTTGGTTATTCATGGTGATTCTTAGCTCGTTGTGAAGCAGGTGAATAAGGATTACCAGAGCCCACTGATGGAGGCATATGTGGATGAAGTGAGAAAGTTGGAAGAGTACTTTGACGGATTACAAGCAGAGCACGTGCCTCGTGCATAAAACAGCATTGTGATCACCTATCAAAGTGCGCTGCTCAGAAGCTTCCTGTGGAACCAGGAACTTTTTTATACTCCATCTGACTCAACCATCAGTTTCCCCATCAACGCTGGCCAGAAAAAGGAGAAAACTCAACACCGGCACTCATTTCCCGGTAGAGCTCCCTGGAGCCGCTGGTGAGAAGGCTGCCGGAGGAAGCTCTACGCTAGTTGGCGAGTTGCATTCTCCGGCAGAGCCCCGAGCTCTTGCTGTTGAGATTGGAGCTCCCACAACAGAAGAGATGCCTTTAGTCCTCGACGTTGAGCCACAAGCTCCGGCATGGGCCCAGCATATAGTCCAATTCCTTCAAATAGGAGAACTTCTCGATAGCCCAGAAGAATCTGAGAAAGTTGCCCGCCAATCGAGTATGTATCAGTTTGTGGATAACACTCTATACAGAAAGAGGCCAAATGGTGTGAGGCTGAAATGCATAAATCGGGAAGATGGACTAGAGCTGTTGGCAGAGATACATGGAGGTGTATGTGGCTCGCATATAGGATTAAGAGTGCTTGTCGGGAAAGCTTTCCGGCAGGGATTCTACTAGCCCACTGCCCGCCGAGATGCGACTGAGCTCGTGACCAAGTGTGAAGCATGCTAGTTCCATTCTAAGAACGTTCACCAACCACCTCAAGCCCTTCAAACCATCCCTTTATCCTGGCCTTTCACGGTCTGTGGGCTTGACATCTTGGGCCCCTTTCCCTGTGCCACTGGGGGCTTTGAATTATTGTACGTTGCAATCGACAAGTTTACAAAGTGCCCTGAGGTGGAGCCAGGGAGAAAGGTGATGGCACAATCAGCTATCAAGTTCTTCAAGGGATTGGTGTGCCGCTTTGGAGTGCCCAACAGGGTAATCACACACAATAGCACCCAATTCACAAGCCGCGCCTTCATGCAGTACATCCAAAGCCTTGGAAGCAAGGTTTCTTTCGCTTCTGTTACCCACCCTATGAGCAACAGACATGCCGAAAGGATTAACGCTAAAGTGTTGTGAGGGCTCATGAAAAGAACTTTCGATAAGTTGCGGAAATGCAGCAAGCACTGGGTTGATGAGCTACCGATGGTTCTTTGGTTAATCAGAACGACACCAAATTGAGCTACTGGCTAGACTCCCTTCTCCCTGGTATATGGTGCAGAAGCGGTGCTCCCCATGGAACTCATATACGGGTCACCTCAAGTACTTGCCTACGATGAAATAGCGTAGGAGCAGCTGCAGCATGACGATGTCACGCTCCTCAAGGAAGATCATCTCCGGGCAGCTATACGTGCTGCACAATACTAGCAAGCCCTGCGCCGCTATCATAGCCACATGGTTCAGGCCTGGAGCCTTGAGAAAGGTGACCTTGTCCTTAGACCCGTTCAGTCCGCCAAGGGTGCAAACAAGTTGACACCGAAGTGGGAAGGCCCTTACCGGGTAGTACGTGTCACCAGACCTGGCACAGTCCGTCCGGAGACCAAAAATGGCATTCCTTTGCAAAACTCATGGAATATTGAGCATCTTCGCATGTTCTACCCGTAAGGATTACATAATTTTGATTAAAGTTTGGCAAGTGCCTACTTCTTTTGATATGAAAAAAGATAAGTACCTCATAATGCCTTTCTTGTCCCTCTTCTCCTAGGAGTCGCATCGAGAAGGAAAGAGGGCAAAAGGAGCGCCTGGACAGAAGCCCAGCCTAACCCCGTCAGGACCAGCGGGACGTAGCCTGACAAGATTGGGAGGGCGCCTCCCCGACAAGGAAGAAGAGGCCAGGGATGGAGAGAGTGGCTACGATGCCCTGGTCACCCCCACCAGGACCAGAGGAACGTGGCAGAAGGGACACTGGCAGGGAAGACGAAGCCGGAGTCCAAGAGGATGCCTGCCGGGTTCTAGCTGGAGGTGGTAGTGACGTCCCAGCCAGGCACCCCAGGCAAATCGCTCTGCTGGGGTCCAGGTGCAGATGATGGTGCTGCCGGCGCCTAGTTGACGATGACGGTGCGTCTGGTGCTCAGCCGGAGTCCGAGTCGTCGTCTTCATTTTTGACGACCGGGGACTCATCGTCGCCGTCTTCGCCGACGGTGTCCTCTTCATCGATGTCGCTCGAGGAGGAGCTTTCGTCACCACTCGAGCTTTTCGCGCAGCACCCTAAGAGAGCACCTGAACACCCGAAGACCTTGATGAAGAGCAGATCGGCCTCCACCAACTTGAAGCGGAGGACGTGCCCTTCCACCAGATAATGGGTGCGAGTGAAGGTTTTCCAACCACGACTTAGGAACATGATGTGCGGTGCGGGAAACTCAACATCCGCCCACACCGCGCCATTGCAGCAGTCGCTCATGCACAACCCCAGCCTGAGCGGCTGCTCGACCTCCTTCATCCTGGTGAAGGGGCGAGGCAGCCGTAGTCGACTGCGTGGAGGATCACGCAGCTTGACGATGAACTCCTGCGTGGTGTCCCTCGCATGGCCTTCCGTCGGTGTTGGTGTGGCTGGCAAGGGAGCGGCACGTGAGCCGCCTTGTTAGCCCTGACCACGGGAGCTGCGTCGACCATGACCACGCCCCACGGCTTCACCTTGCGCACTAGACTCTGCCCCAACCACTGCAGTGGAATCAGGAGCTAGATGCCAAGAAGAAGCTCTCATCGCTACCGCTGGAGCACGGGCTCGGCCCCTTCCCCTCGCCATGTTGGAAACGGAAGCAAAAAGAAAAGAAGGAGGACATGGATGAGCATCACTACCCCCTCGCATCTCCCTTTTATAGCTAAGCGGAGGGGGAGGCTAGCTCTCATCCACCCTGGGGCAACCGCCCCACTCCTCCAATCCAACCCTCTACGCCCCTAACGGCGTCCTAATCCATCGGCCACCCCACTCCGCCAATCAGAGCACTGTGCATTCTGCTAATGGCACACGTTCCCGCGCCCTACGCGTCCACTACCAACCCCACGCAATGCATGCGATGCATGTGGCGGAAATAGCAAGAGCAGTAGGTGAGGTAAAGGTAAAATGGCAGTTAACCTAGTTCCCACACAGACGCCCTAATGGGCTCCCTTGGACGTATGCACCCCTGGTCTACAACACGAATGGGATGCACCGTTCAAATGATTAAGATGCCACGGAAGCTTGGAAGCCAGACCAGTTGATGAAGAAGCAAAGAAGATCTCAAAAAGAACCGTACTAACCCCGACAAGGTCAACATGTACACCTGTGCATCTGTTGGGCCTACCTCAAAGATGCCTTGAACGCACGTGTGGGCTAGGCACGGGGGCTCCTGTCGGTGCAATGAACATACACGTTCGTTATCCTGACTTATGCACCGGCGTACAACAAGACATACATCCAATATCATGGCTTGACATAAGATGAGCTAGAGAAACCGCTCTTCGTGAGATCAAGGAGAGCATTAAGAAGACTAAGGTGACAAGAAGACTCCCTGGGAAGGCCTCCCCTGCCGGGCGGGCAAGCTCGACAGGGTCAAGGCCACGGCTAGGGATCCAACCAGAGCTACCCCGACAAGGTTCTCGGGGCCACCAAGACTCCAAGGTATGAGCCAGGCAGGCTCCGTACCGGCAGGCCTCCGCCAAGACGCCACCGCTCCACCTCATTGAACACAAATCATTAATCGATGCGGTGTCGATCTCTCAAGTGGCTAGATGGATCCTGTTGGGTATGTGGCAACCTGCTGGAGAAGGGATTAGCTTTATTGGCACTCGTCCAGATGGCGTTGATACGTCTCCGTCGTTTCTACTTTTTCTAATGCTTTTGCTCTTGTTTTGGACTCTAATTTGCATGGTTTGAATGAAACTAACCCGGACTGATGTTGTTTTTAGCAGAACTACTATGGTGTTGTTTTTGTGCAGAAATAAAAGTTCTCGAATTCAGGCGAAACTTTTTGGAGAATTATTTCAGAATAAATTAAAAATACTGGAACCAAGAACCACTGCACGGGGTCCCCTGGCTGACCACAAGACACCAGGGGGCGCCCTAGTGGGTTGTGGGGCCCTCAGGGCTCCGTAGACCCTAACTCCAGCACTTTAAATTCCTATTTTCGGAGAAGAAAATAGGAGAGGAAGTTTCATCGTGTTTCACGATATGGAGCCACCGCCACCTCCTGTTCTTCATCGGGAGGCCAGATCTGGAGCCCGTTTGGGGCTCCAGAGAGGGGAATCTTCGGTCTTTGTCATCACCAACCCTCCTTCATCACCAATTCCATGATGCTCCCCATCGAGAGTGAGTAATTCCTTCGTAGGCTCGCTGGTCGGTGAGGAGTTGGATGAGATTCATCATGTAATCAAGTTAGTTTTGGTAGGGCTTGATCCCTAGTATCCACTATGTTCTGAGATTGATATTGTTATGACTTTGCTATGCTTAATGCTTGTCACTAGGGACCAAGTGCCATGATTACAGATCTGAACCGTTTATGTTTCACCATTATATCTATGTTCTAGATCCGATCTTGCAAGTTATATTCACCTATTACATGTTATCATCCGTAAACCCTAGTGTGACAGTAATTGGGATACTTTCCAGTGATAACCGTAGTTTGAGGACTTCATCTATTCACTATGTGTTAATGCTTTGTTCCGGTTCTCTATTAAAAGGAGGCCTTAATATCCCTTAGTTTCCTTATGGACCCCGCTGCCACGGGAGGGTAGGACAAAAGATGTCATGCAAGTTCTTTTCCATAAGCACGTATGACTATTTATGGAATATATGCCTACATTATATTTATGAACTGGAGCTAGTTTTGCATCGCCCTAGGTTATGACTGTTATATGATGAATATCATCCAACGAATTCACCGATCCAATGCCTACGAGTTTTCCACATATTGTTCTTGCTAAGTTACTACTGATGCTGTTACCGTTACACTTGCTACAGAACCATTGCTATCACCGTTACCGTTACTATTGGTACTGTTATCACTACTATCAAAACTATCATATTACTGTGCTACTGATCACCTTGCTACAGATATTTAATCTCCAGGTGTGGTTGAATTGACAACTCAACTGCTAATACTTACAAATATTCTTTGGCTCCCCTTGTGTCGAATCTATAAATTTGGGTTGAATACTTTACCCTCGAAAACTGTTGCGATCCCCTATACTTGTGGGTTATCAAGACCTTTTTCTTGCACCGTTGCCGGGGAGCATAGGTATATTTGTTGAGTCACTTGGGATTATTATCTATTTATCACTACGAAGAATTTGAAGGATACCAAAACAAAGATTTTTCCCTCTAAGACGAGGGGAGGTAATGAACTGCCATCTAGCTCTGCACTTGATTCACCTTCTATTTTGAGTAAACTCGCAACACCACCACATGCTATTAATCATGATATGTCTCAAGTTATTAATGATGCTACTTCTGCTATGAATGATACTCATGATGATGCTAGTACCTTGCTTGATATAATGTGCCACTAGGTGAATTTCTTGATGAACAAATTGCTAGAGCTAAAGATATTGAGAATGCTGAAACTGATGAAATTATTGAAACTGATGAAGTACTTGAAACTGAAAATCATGAAACACCAATTAGACCTAGGTCTCCTAGATTTGAAATGCCTAAGATACCTAAGGGTTATGTTATGGATGAGGAGATAGCTAGAGACTTCCTTGCTTGCAATGATAGGGATGATCTTAAGAAAATATTATGCAAACTGAAAGAAAAATATTTGAATGCTAGAATGAAATGTGATCCAAAGTTTGCTACTTCACCTCTCTTTGTTACCGATAAGGATTATGAATTCTCTGTCGAACCAGAGTTAATTACTTTGGTTGAATCTGATCCTTTTCATGGCTATGAAACTAAAATTGTAGTGGCACATCTTACTAAATTAAATGATATAGCCACCCTTTTTGCCAATGGTGAGAAAATTCGCTACTATTATATTCCCAAATTATTTCCCTTCTCATTAAAGGGTGATGCTAAGATATGGTACAATACTCTTGCTCCTGGTTGTGTGCGTAGTCCCCAGGATATGATTTAATACTTCTCTGAAAAATATTTTCCTGCTCATAAGAAACAAGCTGCCTTACAGGAAATATTTAACTTTGCACAAATTGAAGAAGAGAGTCTCCCACAAGCTTGGGGGAGGATTCTCCAATTGCTTAGTGATTTTCCTGATCATCCTCTTAAGAAAAATGAAATACTTGATATCTTCTATAATGGACTAACCGATGCTTCTAGGGACTTCCTAGATAGTTGTGCTAGTTGTGTTTTCAGGGAACGAACTGTTGAACAAGCTGAGGAGTTATTGAACAACATATTGAAAAATTATGATGATTGGACTCTTCCTAAACCACCGCCTAAACCAACTCCGAAGAAGAGGGGCATCTTATATCTCAGTCCCGAAGATATGCAAGAGGTAAAGAAATGTACGAAGGAAAAAGGTATTAGAGCTGAAGATGTTAAGAATTTACCACCTATCGAAGAAATACATGGACTTGATACGCCACCTCCACAGGTGGTAGAGGTAAATTCTTTTACAAAGTTTGATGAAAGTGACATCCCTTATAATAAACATCCTAGTCAATGGCTATATAGATTTGATAGGTACATCATCAAACAAGAACACTTCAATGCAAATGTTATGAAATAATTGAAATATAATTCTGATATTATTTCTCGCTTGAGTGACTTTTATCTAGAATTACCAATGATGTTAGGGGTGTAGGAAAACATGCTTCTATGGTTCAAACCCAATTAGAACAAGTTGCTAAATCTCAAAGAGAATTGCTTAGTGAAATGAACAATAATATAAATGATTTTGCTGTTAGAGTAGCAACTTGAGGAGGCAAAATGACTCAGGAACCACTTTTTCCTGAGGGACACCCTAAAAGAATTGAACAAGACTCTCAAAGAATTAAAACTGATTCACGAAGTCCTTCTAAAAAGAAAAAGAAAAATGATAGGACTTTGCACACCTCTAGTGAACCTGAAATAGAAAAACCTCCTGAAGATAGTAATGATGTCTCTATCTCTGATGCTGAAACTCAATCTGGTAATGAACATTCATCCAGTGATAATGAAAAACATAATGATGACGTTCATGAAGATACTCAACCAAACAATGATAAACAACGAGATAATGATGTTGAGATAGAACCTGCTATTGATCTTGATAACCCACAACCTAAAAATAAAATATATGATAAAAGAGACTTTGTTGCTAGAAAACATGGTAAAGAAAGAGAACCATGGGTTCAGAAACCCATGCCCTTTCCACCTAAACCATCTAAGAAAAATGATGATGAAGAATTTGAACGCTTTGCTGAAATGCTTGGGCCAGTCTTTTTGCGCACCCGCTTGACTGATATTTTAAAGATGGCCCCTTATGCAAAATACATGAAAGAAATCATCACTAATAAGAGAAAGATACCTGAAGCTGAAATCTCCACCATGCTTGTTAATTATTCTTTTAAGGATGGAGTACCTAAAAAACTCGGAGATCCAGGGATACCAACTATACCTTGCTCCATCAAAAGAAATTATGTCAAAACTGCTTTGTGTGATTTAGGAGCTGGTGTTAGTGTTATGCCCTTCTCTTTATATAAAAGACTTGATTTGAATAAACTCGCACCTACTGAAATATCTTTGCAAATGGCTGATAAATCAACTGCCGTACCTATCGGTATTTGTGAGGATGTGCCCGTTGTTGTTACAAATGTTACTATCTTAACAGACTTTGTTATACTTGAGATGCCCGAGGACGACAACATGTCGATTATCCTTGGTAGACCCTTTTTGAATACTGCAGGAGCTATTATTGATTGCAATAAAATCAGGGTCACTTTTCATATCAATGGTAATGAGCATACGGTGCACTTTCCGAAGAAACAATTCCAAGTGAAAGGTATTAATGTTATTGAAAAATCTCTGACACTCACTATTGGAAGTTTTCAACTACCTCTTCCTTCTGCCAAAAAGAAATATGACATACTTATTGTTGGGGATATTCATATCCCCGTTGAGGTAACTTAGTGTTTTACGAAAGTTCTTCGGTTTCATGCTAATCGAAAGTGGTCGATGAATTTAGTGAGCACAACTTTCTGTCCCTGCCTTTTGTTTTTCTGTTTTTCTTAGTTAAATAAAATAAAATGCCATGTTTAGTCTGTTTTCTGAATTTTCGGTGCAATAAAAAAGTGCCCAAAAATAAAAGTGCTCAGAATGCCCAGAAATATTAACATGATTTTTTTTCTGAATATTTCTGAATTTTTGGTGCAAATAACATCAGAGGTGGGTGCACCTGGTGTCCACAAGACACCAGGGCACGCCAGCAGCTCTAGGCGCGCCCTGGTGGGTTGTGGTCCCCACGTGGGTCCCCTCACTTACCTTTTTAGCCCATGTCATCTCCTACCTCCAGAAAAAAAATCACCATAGCTCTATCTCTCTCTCGTGTTCTTGCTCTCAAACCCATGGATTTCGATTTCTTTGCTCGAAGCTCCGTTTCCGAAACTGTTTTGGGGGATTGCTACTTGGTATGTGACTCCTCCATTGCTCTAATTAGTTTTTGCTTTAGTTGTTTATATTTTGAATAATTAGCTACTCTTGGTGGTCCTGTAGATGGGCTTGCATGTTGAATTCTTAGAGTTCTAAGTAGTTTGAATGCTTAATATAGCCTCTATGCATCCTTATGAGTAGTTGCTATCAATCTTGTGAAGTTTTGTTGACAAAAATTTCGTGTCCCGAAATTTTTCAGAAATTGTTCGCAAATAAAAATGCAATTCTGTAGGAGTTCTTTGAGGAGGAGGTCTTCGGAGGCATCATCGAGTAGTGGCTCGATACTTCGGTCTTATGTTGAACCAAGTGCAAGCTCAATGCGGGATGCCACTACCAAATCATGTCTATGGCTGTGTAACAATTTCATGGTAAGCGTAGGAATTAAGGAAGAATTTGAGCAATATGTTCATAACACCGATCTTGGCCCCTACATCGAAGATAAGTGCATCCAGCATCTCAACCTCACAGAAACGTTCACTAAGAAATTTAAATTTCACCCTTGTGAGTCTAGAGTTTCATTTAGTCTTTATAATCATCCATTTACCATGACTCTAGAGGTGTTTTGTGATGCCTGTAAAATTCCATATTGGTGTTTGCTGGACGAACCGCTAAAATCTAAGTATGAGTCATTTCTGATTAATCTTTGCTACGGAGAGGATAAAGGAGTGACACAAGGTAGAATAAAAATTATTCATTTCCCATCAATTCACTACTTTGAACTCTTTAATGGCAAATGCATCATGGGCAAGCAAGATTGTAGCACACTATGTGCTCCTGACTTGAGCCTCATACACACAGCTTTGACCAGAATTAAACACTATAATCTTGGAGCAATCATTGCACGGTGGTTGCAACGTAATGCTGAGAGTGGTCACTTTAAAGGTGGGATTTATGCCTCTCGTTTAGCTAAAGAGGTTGGTGTGACAGCTCTGCCTAATGATCCCATCCTACCCACTCAGTACTTAGACTTTGGTGCCATGAAATGTCATAAGTTCCTTACAAGTAGAGTCGACAATTATACTTATAACTTGAGGTTTAATACAGATCCCATTGTACCTGTTGTCCTGCCTGCACCTGCTCTCTTTGATTATCACAGCAAAAGAAGATATTACGTTCTCGAGAGCGAGGCCCGTTCGTACAATGCAAAGGTCGAGGCTACTCGCCGGGCTAAGGAGGCTACACCAAGAGCCTCCGTGGGCTATCACTCAGATTATTATCCAGGCCGCGGATGGTGATTACAAAGCTAGGCCAAAAGCCTAAGCTTGGGGGAGTACGTATTTCCACCGACCTTACATTCATGTTCACACATTTCATTCCAGTTGTCGGTGATCACACTTTTTCATTGTATTATCCATGCTAGATTTATTTTCTCGCTTTCTTCTTGTGTGTTTGAAAAACTTTGAGAAAACCCAAAAATATTTCTTGCTTCTTTTCGGTTTTTCTTTCTAGCTTAAATTAGTTATAGTGTTAAAATAAAACCCAAAAGATTTCCATGTTCTTCATTTTCTTGTTGGGAGCTTTCCCATGTAAATAGTTTTTCTCGTTGTTGTTTTTCCTTCTTTAATTTGTTTTCGTCAAGAAAAAACTAAAAACTCCAAAAATATTTTAGTGTGTTTCTCTGAAATTCTTTTCTTTTTATTGAGTCGTACCAAGGAGAAGACCACGATGAAAATGTTGAGTGGCTCTCGTATGTATTATTGTTGATCTAACAAAGAGCCCAAATTACCTTGTCTTCTCCTTTTGAATAAAATGTTTGCAGATTCCAACTTAGTCCACGGCACTCTTGCACTATTATTACTTTCATATCATTCGGTCATGCAAGTGAAAGGCAATAATGACGATATTGGATGAATTGACTGTTGCAGAGAGAAGCGGGTATGAACTCAACTTGTTTTGTTTATGTAAATATGTTTAACCTAGTATCCATGATTCAGCATATTATGATCAAACATGTTTGCAATGACAATTAGAGATTATAGTTTGTCATGCCATGCTTAAGTAGCTAGGAGTGGATAATGATTTATCTTAGGTGTCAACATGCATTAAAGTGATTGTGATGTAGTATGATGATATGGTATCCTCCTCTGAATGTTTCAAGTGGCTTGACTTGGCACATGTTCATGCATGTAGTTGAATCAAAACCGACGTTGCCTGTACGATATTTATGTTCATGGTGTACTCATGCTAGTATTCAATGTTGATTATGCATAACGGATGTTCATGACCGTTTTCGCTCTCTAGCTGGCCGCTTCTCAACCTATTTGCTAGCCTACGTATGTACTAAGCGGGAATACTGCTTGTGCATCAAAATCCTTAAACCAAAGTTATTCCAGATGAGTCCACCGTATCTACCTATATGCAGTATTACCCTGTCGTTCCTAGTAAACTTGCATGTGCCACCTCTAAAATTTCAAATGAACATCTGTTTTGTGTGCCTGGACCGCTCATAGAGCGACAGGGGGCGGTCAATATCTTCCATGCTAAGCGGGTTATTCTCATGATGAGTGTTTATTCACTCGTCCTTACACAAGAGGGGCGGTAATAGGGATGCCCACTCCCGAAATAAAAAATTGCAAATAATTAAATAAAACTCCCTTAGGATTGTTGTTGGTATGGACGGTACCCGTGGATTCGGCTAGCCGTGGAGTGTGTTTGTTGGTGGAGGGGGAGTAAACCTTTACATGTAGCGCTTGGGAACCGCGGCTAATGTGTTTAGCATGGAAGATATTGATAACTCTTGGTCGTAACATTGACAGGAAGGGTGCACCTCCCAAAATTATATTTATCTCTCATTTAAGCTTTGAGCTCTGGCACCTCTGCAAATCCCTGCTTCCCTCTGCGAAGGGACTGTCTATTTAATTTTATGTTGAGTCATCACCTTCTTAAACAAGCCCCAGATCTGAGAGCACTATTGTCATCCTAATGCATTGTGTCTAGTTAATGTTGGATGCATCATGACTGGATCTTTTCTACCATGAATTACAATGTTTAGTCGCTGCTTGAACTTCGAGATACCACTGTTGTCATATTATATCATGATCGTTTTGACAAAGTGTTGTCATTTAAGATATCTTATTATTGCTCTCTAGTTGATTATGCTATTGATATGAGTTAATATAATTTCTAAGATTTATTGTTGACATGGTTAGTCATGATCTTTGCTGAAAACCTGGGTACTACTTAAGCTTATTTATTTAAACAAGAACAAAAGAGTTCGTAAAAGTTTTTCTTTGTCACTTTCAGTATGTCAACTGAATTGCTTGAGGACAAGCAAACGTTTAAGCTTGGGGGAGTTGATAAGTCTCCATCGTATCTACTTTTCCTAACGCTTTTGCTCTTGTTTTGGACTTTAATTTGCATGATTTGAATGAAACTAACCCGGACTGACGCTGTTTTCAGTAGAACTACTATGGTGTTGTTTTTGTGCAGAAATAGAAGTTCTCAGATTCGGACAAACTTTTTGGAGAATTATTTCAGAATAAATAAAAAATACTAGAACCAAGAACCATCGGAGGGGGCCCCTGGCTGACCACAAAACACCAGGGCGCGCCCCCCTCCAGGCACGCCCTGGTAGGTTGTGGGGCCCTCGGGGCTCCGTAGACCCTAACTCCAGCACTATAAATTCCTATTTTTAGAGAAAAAAATAGGAGAGGAAGTTTCATCACGTTTCACGATACAGAGCTGCCGCCACCTCCTGTTCTTCATCCGGAGGCCATATCTGGAGCCCGTTTGGGGCTCCGGAGAGGGGAATCTTCGGTCTTAGTCATCACCAACCCTCCTTCATCACCAATTCCATGATGCTCCCCATCGAGAGTGAGTAATTCCTTCGTAGGCTTGCTGGTCTGTGAGGAGTTGGATGAGATTCATCATGTAATCGAGTTAGTTTTGTTAGGGTTTGATCCCTAGTATCCACTATGTTCTGAGATTGATGTTGTTATGACTTTGCTATGCTTAATGCTTGTCACTAGGGCCCGAGTGCCATGATTTCAGATCTGAACCATTTAGGTTTTCACCATTATATCTTTGTTCTAGATCCGATCTTGCAAGTCATATTCACCTATTACGTGTTATGATCCGTAAATTGATAGTAATTGGGATACTTTCCGGTGATGACCATAGTTTGAGGAGTTCATGTATTCACTATGTGTTAATGCTTTGTTCCGATTCTCTATTAAAAGGAGGCCTTAATATCCCTTAGTTTCCTTATGGACCCTGCTGCCACGGGAGGGTAGGACAAAAGATGTCATGCAAGTTCTTTTCCATAAGCACATATGACTATTTATGGAATACATGCCTACATTATATTTATGAACTAGAGCTAGTTTTGTATCGTCCTAGGTTATGACTGTTATATGATGAATATCATCCAACGAATTCACCTATCCAATGCCTACGAGTTTTCCACATATTGTTCTTGCTAAGTGACTACAACTTCTGTTACCGTTACACTTGCTACAAAACCATTGCTATCACTGTTACCGTTACTATTGCTACTATTATCACTGCTATCAAAACTATCATATTACTGTGCTACTGATCACCTTGCTACAGATGTTTAATCTCCAGGTGTGGTTGAATTGACAACTCAACTGCTAATACTTACAAATATTCTTTGGCTCCCCTTGTGTCGAATCTATAAATTTTGGTTGAATACTCTACCCTCGAAAACTGTTGCGATCTCCTATACTTGCGGGTTATCAAGCGTGTCACGCTAATAAGGAGAGGATGGATAAGCGGCACGGCAGGCTTCCCGGGCTTCAACATCAGCATGACACTAAGCAGTGCATTTAATGCACTTTGTCCTAACTGCCAGAGTTAGGTATGATTACACTGTTAGCTATCTAATCATGCTTAAATGACTATTTTGCCACTGTGGTCACCCCTTAACCTATAAAAGGAGGCCCGTGGCAACCTATCAAAGGGTTCAAAACCTTGATCCCCCAACACTTGTACGGGCGTAGCTGCTCCCCGAGGCACACTTGCCTGTCTTGAGCACTCTGCGCCTTCGTGTTCCTCCAAATCAATCCACCATAGCAGGAGTAGGGTTTTACGCTGCAAAGCAGCCCGAACCTGGGTAAAATAGAGTTGCCCACTGTTGTGCTGCCTTGTTGGTTCTGCTCTTTGTGCAATGTGACCGTCCCCTTGCCGAACTACAAAGGGGCAGCCCTGCCACATAGGTGATCGTGCTCCTAGCCGACACTATTGTAGAAATCATGCTCTTTCTTTATCTGTGCTAACAGGAATACTCAACTATAGACGTTGGGATAGTCAAAAGCATTCGCCAAGTTCTTGGGTTGTATGACACGTCTAGCCAAGATGGATTTAATCCCAAGTTTCACTTTAGCCAAAGGCTCTAAGTGCCATGCATGTGTGCAAGCTAAGTAACCTCTTAAGCCTCAAAGCCTATGAAGGAGAGACACCTGGCACCACTAGAGCTCATACGTTCAGATCTGTGCGAGATGAATGGTGTGTTGACTAAAGGTGGAAATAAATATTTTGTGACATTGATTGATGATTCCACTAGATTGGGCTATGTATATTTGTTAAATACTAAGGATGAAGCTCTACACTACTTCAAAATCTATAAGGCAGAAGTTGAGAACCATCTTGAAAAGAAAATAAAACGAGTTCGATATGATCATGGTGGAGAGTAGCGATCCGCTTATACATATATGGGAAGTGGTAGTGCCATCAGTGATGAAGAACATTTCATCGGCCAACGTTTGACCTATGTGGCCGTAAATAGGATTGGTTTCAGTGTTTCAGCAAATCCTTGAATCAAATTGCTTACATGAAGAATCGATCGATTTTTATTTATCTGTTCACATTCTCACAACATTTTTGTTGTACAGTAACTGTTGGCTCTGATATGGGAATCATTGAGATGTGTAGGCACATTTGTTGTACTTATTATTTGAATCTTATGGGTTGGTTGTGAATCTTGCAAACTGGGAAACACGGCATGATGGTACAAAGGACAGCAACCATAACAAGTTTTTCAAACTTGGTAGTATTGTTAGTGTGAAAGTGCGGCAAATGAGCTGATCGTGTGCGTCCTATGTATAATAATTCTAATTGTTTCGCATGTTGATCCTAAGGCACTGATAGAGCTAGCCAATGCTTAGCTTGTTTTAGGAATAAAATTTAATTAAAGCGAATAAAATTTAAGTAAAGTTACCCGCTCGTGAATGGGCGTGTGGCCGGAATAGGTTTCTCGGCTTCCAGGCCGGTTTAATGGAGCCGTTTAAATGCGTCGAGGAGGCGTGTTCTTCCGGGCATATAGCGGACGAGGGAGGAGGGGTAGTAACTGCTGCCGCCTATACCCACTCCGTTTACTGGCGATTGTAGTTCCCCAAGAATTGAAAAGCAAACTGCTATCGCCGCCTACCCACTATGTTCGCAGTTCCCCAAGATTGAATGTCGGTGTACTAAGTATTGGGCCATTAGTACCCCGTACTTGTGCACGGGCAGTTGTAGCCATACTCGCGGCCAGGCTTGTCGGGGAACAGTTGGAGGTTAATTCAAGTTATCGAAGAAACACCCAAGTCAAGGATCTGAGGATCAGCAGATAAGAAAAGCTGGAGACCGAAAGCCAGCCTCCCCGGCAAGATCTTGCCGGGGTGGCCTGTGAAGCCCGGCAAGATTTCACGCCCGGCAAGATTCCGCACCCGGCGAGATTCAACGCCCAGAAAGATTCTGCCACTGTGCCACCACTTCGGCATAGCAACAAGCCTGGCATTCTGGGTCCTTCTCTGGATGCGTGGCAATGCTCCAGTGGAGGAGAGTTTAAGCGGTGCTGATGGGATGGCCCCTTTTTCCATCCCCAAGAAAATGAGGACACCTAAACGGACACCTCATGGTGCATTGAATGCATTCGTCCTAATCTGTCAGTGGTTAGGTATGATGACCCTGTAGCTACTTTACACCTCAATGTATGTACATTCTGCCACTGTGGTGACCCCTTTGAGTGTATAAAAGGAGGCCCAAGGCAACTGCTACAGGGGAGGAGGATCTTCTGGCCCATTCTGCATGCGTAGCTGCTCTTTGAACGTACTGTTCATCGCAAGCGCTCCTGGAGCCTGGGCTCAAGAACACTCTTAATAAAACAAGGCAGGAGTAGGGTTTTACGCTGATTAGCGGCCTGAACCTGGGTAAAATCACCCTGCATCGATCGTTGGTTCTGCTCTTTGTGCATACCTCTCTCCCTGCCGAATCGTAAAGGGGTCCCTTGGGATCCCATAGGTGTCACACACCGACATCGTTGGTGCGCCAGGTAGGGGATTGAAGGTTGCGCGAACCTGATCCAGTGATCGGCGCCTTAGTTTCTTCATCATCCTCATCATCATGCCACCCAAGAAGAAGAGTGCCACAACGGCGCTACCATCTACGTCTGTTTTGCCTGTGCCCTCGCGTACGGGTGATGGCGTGGATGCAGAGTGAAGAGGTTTGGAGCCTCCACGACGTTCCGGTGATCCAAGCCAGGCGAGCGGCGTCGTTCGCAGCGGCAACGGCAACCCACACGCCGCCGGATCCAGAGATGGGGCTGTGCTGCCTACGAGCGGCACAACGAATTCCAGAGATTGGAGGACGCCTTCTAGGACTCCCGCGCCGGCGCAAGTGTCACGGCCTTCCCAGGTCGTGTGCGATGAGCAGCATCATGGCGCTGGTGGTTCAGGGCGTACCCATGAAAAGGCTTCTGCGCATCGATCCCAAGGTGCGCAGGCCAAGCATGCATGTCAAACTGCCGGTGGAAGTGGCGCACGGTCGCGTGATCGTGACGGTGCTCCTTCTAACATTGTTAGGAGTCAGAGCACCTCACGTACCTCGCACCTGTCGCCGCCGCCTATGCCAGCGGAAGCTTTGGCATGTGCGTAGCTGCTCCTCGATTTCCCTCCTGCTCCGGAGAAGATGGAGGAGTGGCGGTCTACTATCAAGAGCCTCATTGGCTTCGTCAACAAAGATGGGCCGCAGTAGGCAGGGCCATCGCAACGGCAGTCCATCGATCCGGCGCGAGCTGATGTGGAGAAGACTGGAGGTGGTACGACCACGGTGCACTGCCCTCCATGACACCAGCAGTGGTTGACAACCCGGCGGACTGATGGCAGTGATGATGATTCCACGGCGTCGTCCGATCCATGGATGCACCACGACCAGCGTCAAGTTCTCCAGGAACGAAGCAAAGAGGACGCTCGAACTACCATCGAGCGGCGACGGGAAGCGCGCCATCAATCTGATAAGCGCGCAGGGCCCGCTGTCGACAAGCCTGCGCCAGGGGACATAGGCGACTTGCCTTACAGGGTAGGTTGTCCAGCGTTTACCCGTGAGCTGCGGCGAGTCCAGTGGCCCAACTCCCGAACCTTCAAGCCAGAGGTCCCGGAGAAATATGACGGCAAGACCCACCCGTCGGAGTTCCTAAGCATCTACACCATTGCGGTGCAGGCTGCCGGGGGCCGAGACGACAAGATACTTGCCAACTACTTCCCGTTGGTGCTCAAACCCAACGTTCGGTCGTGGTTGATGCATCTGCCAGAGAATTCCATTTCTTCTTGGTCAGATCTGTGCCATCAGTTTGTTGGCGCCTGTTGGTGTACTAAGTATTGGGCCACTAGTACCCCTTACTTGTGCACGGGCAGTTGTAGCCGTCCTCGCGGCAAGGCTTGCCGGGATCAGCTCGAGGTCGATTTAAGTCATCAAGGAAATCATCAAGTCAGAGATCTGAGAATCAGCAAATAAGCAAAGCTGGTAATCGAAGGCCAGCCTCCCCGGCAAGATCCTTGCCGGGATGGCCCGTGGAGCCCGGCAAGCCTCGGCGCCCGACAAGGCTTGGTTCCCAGCAAAGCTCGGCGCCCGGCAAGCCCTGGCGCCCGGCAAGGATTGGTGCCCAGCAAGGATCGGCGCCTGGCGAGATTCTGCCACTGTGCCACTGCTTCGGCACAGTGACGAGTCTGACATTCTGGCTCCTTCCATGGATGCGTGGCGGCATGCCAGTGGAGGAGAGCTTAAGCGGTGCTGATGGGATGGCCCCTTTTTCCATCCCCAAGAAAGTGAGGACACCTAAATGGACACCTCACGGTGCATTAAATGCGCTTGTCCTAATCCGTCAGGGGTTATGTATGATACCCTGTAGCTACTTTACACCTCAATGTATGTACATTTTGCCACTGTGGAGACCCCTTTGAGCATATAAAAGGAGGCCCAAGGCAGCTGCTACAGAGGAGGAGAACTTCTGGCCCATTCTGCATGCGTAGCTGCTCTTTGAACGTACTGTTCATTGCGAGCGCTCCTGAAGGCTGGGCTCAAGAACATCAATAAGAACGCAAAGCAGGAGTAGGGTTTTACGCAGATCTGCGGCCCAAACCTGGGTAAAAACTTCCCGTGTCGATCACTGGTTCTGCTCTTTGCGCATACCTCTCCCCCCGCCGAATCGTAAAGGGATCTCTCGGGGTCCCATAGGTATCGTGCCCCGACATCTTTGGCGTGCCAGGTAGGGGGATTGAGGTTTGCGTGAACCTGATCTGGTGGTTGACGCCCTAGTTCCTTCATCATCTTCATCATCATGCCACCCAAGAAGAAGAACATTGCGGCAGCACAACCGTCCGGGTCCGTTTGGCCTGCACCTTCGCAGACAGGCGATGGTGTGGGTGCAGAAGGAAGAGGACTGGAACCCCCGCGGCGTTCTGGTGACCCAAGCCAAGCGAGCGGTATCGTTCGCAGTGGTAGTGGTAACTTGCGCGCCGCTGGATCTAGAGATGGCGTTGTGTTGCCTATGGGTGGCACAACAAACTCTAGAGATCGAAGAGCACCTGCCGGAGCTCCCGCGCCGGCGCGAGCCTCTCAACCTGCTCAGGTCGTGCGAGATGAGCGACATCATGGCGCTGGTGGTTCGGGGCGTCCTCACGAAAAAGTTTCTGCGCATAGATCCCAAGATGCGCGGGACCAGCATGCACACCGAGCTGCCGGCGAAGGTGGCACGCGGTCGCGTGACCGTGGCGGTGCTCCTTCTAACTTGGTTAGGAGTCAGAGCACCTCACGCACCTCGCACTTGTCGCCGCCACCTACGCCAGCGGAAGCCTTGGCACGTGCACAGCTGCTCCTCGATTTTCCTCCTGCTCCGGAGAAGATGGAGGAGTGGCGAGCTACTATCCAAAGCCTTATCGGCTTCGCTAACAAGGATGGACCGCAAGAGGCAGGGCCCTCTCAGCGGAGGCCCATCGATCCGACGCGAGCCGGTGCAGAGAAAACCGGAGGTGGTGCAACTACCGTGCACTCTCCTCCGCGGCGTCAGCAGCGGCCGACGACTCAGCAAGTCGACCGCCATGAAGAAGTTTCCACGGCGTCGTCCGATCCACGGATGCGCCGTGATCAGCGTCTGGTTCTCCAGGAACGAGGCAAGGAGGACGCTCGAACAACCATCGAGCGGCGACGGGAAGCGCACTATCAGTCCGATAAGCGCGCGGGGCCAGTTGTCGACGAGCCCGCGCCAGGGAACGTAGGAGACTTGCCTTACGAGGTAGGACCTCCAGCGTTTACCCGTGAGCTGCGGCAAGTCCAGTGGCCCAATCTCCGAACCTTCAAGCCAGAGGTCCCGGAGAAATACGACGGCAAGACTCATCCCTCAGAATTCCTGAGCATCTACACCATTGCGGTGCAGGCTGCCGGGGGCCGAGATGACAAGATACTTGCCAACTACTTCTCGTTGGTGCTCAAACCCAACGTCAGGTCGTGGTTGATGCATCTGCCGGAGGATTCTATTTCTTGCTGGTCAGATCTGTGCCATCAGTTTGTTGGCGCCTTTGTTGGAGGCCACCAAGCTCCTGGCCAAGAAAGTGATTTGCACATCATCCCTCAGAGGGAGGGCGAGTCCCTGCGCAAGTTTATGCAGAGATTCAGCCGGGTGCAGTACAATATTCCTGATGTTCATCCTGCCGCTGTCATTAGCGCGTTCCATCAGAACGTGCGTAACCGCAGGATGCAGGAAGAGCTGGCAATGAACAAAGTCAGGAGTATTGCTGAGCTTTACACTTTGGCCGACAAGTGTGCTCGAGCTGAAGAGGGGAGAAAACTCCCCGGTGAAGCTGTTGGTGCGACAGGCGACTCAGAAGAAGAAGATGCCGCGGCTCCGTCAAGGAAAGGCCGGCGGCGGAATAGGAAGCGCGGAGGCAAGGCCGTGCTTGCTGTCGAGGAATCTGGCAACCCTGGCGCCGCCAAGAAGGCCAAGGTTGGCGACCCCGGCAAGAATCTTGCCGGGTGCACTTGCTGTCAGGCCTTGGCGACTGCCGACAAATCAGAGAACTCCGGCAAGCAGTACTGCAAGATCCATCGCACTAAGGGCCACGATCTCCAGGACTGCCGGCAAGTTGAGCAGCTTGCCGAGAAGCAGAAGGCCGAATACGAGAGGCGAGACAAGGAGAAGGCCCAAGATGGTGCTGAGGGGTCCGGCAAGAAACGCGGTGGCCGAGGGGGTCGCCGCGGCAAGGCCAAACAGCAGAAGGATCGGCCCGCTCGGGGCCGAGATAAAGAAGGAGATGATGAAGAAGATGACGAGTCCAGTGAGCAGGAATTCCAGAAGGCTACGGAGGCTATGTGCATTGATGGGGGTGCCTCGCTGCATTCTTCCCACCGCCAACTTAAACAGTGGATGCGGGAGGTTAATGCAGCAGAGCCATCCCCCGATGCATGTAGGCCTCTGAAGTGGTCCAGCACGCCTATCATCTTTGACGCCGAGGATCACCCTGATCGCACAACTGCGGTCGGGTGCTTGCCATTGTTGGTTTCCCCAACAATTCGCAACCTCAAGGTGACGAAGATGTTAGTTGACGGCGGGGCCGGCCTAAACTTAATCTCACCAGATGTGCTCACAAAGCTTCAGATTCCCGACGAAGACCTCGAGGAAACGGGTACGTTTCAAGGGGTCAACCCGGGAAGAACCCAGCCTAAGGGCAAGATCACGCTGCCGGTAACATTTGGCAGCGAGCTTAACTTCAGGACCGAAAAGGTGGTGTTTGATGTCGCCAAGATCCCCATGTCATACAATGGGATCCTTGGTCGGCCAGCGCTAGCTAAGTTTATGGCGGCATCACACTACGCATACAACGTCTTGAAGATGCCTGGGCCGTTGAGCGTCATCACTATCCATTCCGATAAGAAGGATGCGCTCATCTGTGCCGACCAACTTTACCGGGAAGCAATTGCAGCACCTGCCATCAAGGCATCTGCTCCTGCCGCTGGAACTCCCGGGGGGAAGAAGAAGACCGGCAGGAACCTTGGCGCCAACTCCGGCAAGCGCACCTCCTCGGAGTGCTGCGCTTCCGTCAAAGACATGCCAGAGAGTTCCACCGGCAAGAACAAGAAGTCCAAGGCTGCCCCGCCGGAAACCAAGAAGGTGCCTGCCAGGGAGGACGGAACGGGGGGATCTTTCACCATAAGTTCCACCCTAGATGACAAATAGGAAAGCGCGCTCGTTGCTTTCCTGCGGGTGAATGTCGACGTGTTTGCATGGCAACCGTCTGACATCCCCGGCGTTCCCAGGAAAGTAATTGAGCACCACCTTGCTATCTGTCCTCATGCGCGGCCTGTCAAGCAAAGGGTGAGGAAACAGGCTTTGGAGCGGCAAGAGTTCATCGCCGAAGAAATTAAGAAGCTGGAGGCGGCAGGACTGGTCAAAGGAGTGCTTCATCCAACCTGGTTGGCCAATCCGGTTGTAGTGCGGAAAGCGAACGGGAAATGGAGGCTTTGTATCGATTATACAGATATCAATAAAGCTTGTCCAAAAGATCCTTTTCCCTTGCCGCGCATCGACCAGATTGTGGATGCCACCGCTGGTTGTGATCTCCTGTCCTTCCTTGATGCCTATTCAGGGTATCATCAGATTTTTATGGCAAAGGAAGATGAAGAGAAGACCGCCTTTATCACCCCATGTGGTACGTATTGTTTTATACGAATGCCTTTCGGGTTGAAAAGTGCTGGTTCAACATTTGCCAGAGCAATCCAGATTGGTTTTGAGCCACAACTCCATAGAAATATGGAGGCGTATATGGATGATATAGTGGTCAAAACTAAGGATAAAGCAACGCTCATTCAAGACTTAGAAGAAACATTTGCGAACTTGCACAAGATCAACTTGAAGCTCAATCCTAAGAAGTGCGTGTTCGGTGTTCCTTCCGGCAAGCTCCTCGGATTCTTTGTATCTTGCCGGGGAATCGAAGCTAACCCCGACAAGATCAGAGCCATTGAGCAAATTGAAGCGCCGAGACGCGTCAAGGATGTGCGTCGTCTTGCCGGCTGTGTTGCTGCTCTAAGCAGGTTTATTTCCAAATCTGCTGAGCGTGCCCTGCCCTTCTTCAAAATTTTGAAGAAGGCAGGTCCAATGAAATGGACTCCAAAAGCGGAGGCGGCGCTGCAAGATTTGAAGAAATATCTTTCTTCTCCGCCGACGCTAGTCGCACCTAAACCACAAGAGCCGTTGCTGCTGTATCTGGCGGCATCAAATCAAGTGGTTAGTGCTGCGCTGGTGGCGCAGAGAGAAGCTGATGAGGAAGCAACACCAGCGGCAAGACCGCCAAGTGACGCGGCAAGATCTTCCCCGGCAAGGGTTGATCCCGGCAAGACAGGATCTGCGCAAACAGAAGAGCCCGTGCAAAAGAAAAAAGGTGGTGCAGCGCCCAGTTTATTTTGTTAGCTCCCTCTTACAAGGGGCTAGGTTAAGATATTCTGGTGTGTAGAAATTGCTTTTCGGCCTCCTTATGGCCTCAAGAAAGCTGCGCCATTATTTTCAAGCACATGAGATCACCGTCGTCACTCGCTTTCCGTTGCAACGGATTTTGCAAAATCCGGAGGCAACCGGCAGGATCGTGGAGTGGGCGTTGGAGCTGTCCAGCTTTGGTCTTAAGTTTGAAAGTACTTCCACAATTCAGAGCAGGGCCTTGGCGGAGTTCATTGCAGAATGGACCCCGACGCCAGACGAAGAAGTTCAAGAAACAAGTCTCCCCGGCAAGGAAATCGATCAGCAATGGGTTATGTACTTTGACGGGGCTTTTTCGCTGCAAGGCGCCGGTGCGGGTGTGCTGCTTGTCGCACCCACCGGAGAGCACCTCAAGTATGTAGTCCAAATGCATTTTCCCCGGGAGAGTTCAACCAACAACACTGCAGAGTATGAAGGTTTGCTTGCCGGTCTTAGGATCGCGGCAGACCTTGGTATTAAAAACCTCATTATCAAAGGTGATTCACAGCTTGTCGTCAGGCAGGTCAACAAGAACTATCAAAGCCCATTGATGCAGGCCTACATAGATGAAGTGAGGAAATTGGAAGAGCGCTTTGACGGTCTCCAAATGGAGCATGTCCCTTGTGTCGAGAACAGCGTTGCTCACGACCTGTCAAAGCGTGCTGCCCTCAAGTTGCCTGTGGAACCAGGAACTTTTGTGCTCCAATTGACTCAACCATCCGTGGCGCCATCGATGCGGCAAGAAAAGAGAAGAAAGTTGAACTCTGGCCAGTACTTCCCGGCAGAGCTCCCCGGAGCCGCCGGCAAGGAAGTTGCCGGGATCGACACGCCTGCCGGGGAACAACAGGCTCCGGCAGGGCCTCAGGCCCATGCTGTCGAGACAAATGTCCCCCCGGCAGAGGGGATGCCTTTAGTCCTAGCTGTCAAGCCTCAGGCTCTAGCATGGGCGCAGCCCATCGTCCATTTCCTTCAGACAGGTGAACTCCCTGAGGAACAGGAAGAAGCGGAGAGAGTAGCCCGTCGGTCTGTTATGTACAAGTTCGTCGATGACGTCCTGTACAGAAAGAGACCAAACGGTGTGAAATTGAAGTGCATTCCTCGGGAGGATGGACTAGAGCTGTTGGCAGAGATACATGGGGGCATGTGTGGCTCTCACATAGGGTCAAGAGCGCTTGCCGGGAAAGCATTCCGGCAAGGTTTCTTTTGGCCCACCACCCTCCAGGATGCGACTGCACTAGTAACCAGGTGTGAAGCGTGCCAGTTTCATTCGAAGAAATTACATCAGCCAGCTCAAGCTCTTCAAACAATCCCTCTCTCCTGGCCATTTTCGGTCTGGGGGCTCGACATACTGGGCCCCTTCCCCCGTGCTGCCGGGGGCTTTGAGTACTTGTACATTGCTATCGACAAGTTCACAAAGTGGCCGGAGGTGGAAGCAGTGAGGAAGGTGACAGCGCAGTCGGCTGTCAAGTTCTTCAAAGGAATTGTTTGCCGTTTCGGTGTGCCTAACAGGATCATCACCGACAACGGCACGCAGTTCACAAGTCGCACCTTCATGCAGTACGTCCAAGACCTTGGCGGCAAGATTTGTTTTGCATCTGTTGCTCACCCGAGAAGCAACGGCCAAGCGGAGAGGGCCAATGCTGAAGTGCTGCGCGGTCTCAGGACAAGAACTTTTGACAGGCTGAAAAAGTGCGGAAGACGCTGGATTGATGAGTTGCTGGAGGTTCTTTGGTCAATCAGAACGACACCAAATCGAGCCACCGGCCAGACGCCCTTCGCTCTAGTGTATGGAGCGGAAGCAGTTCTCCCCACGAAACTCATATACGGATCTCCTCGAGTGCTCGCTTATGATGAGCTTGAGCAAGAGCAACTGCGGCAAGATAACGCTGTGCTCCTTGAGGAGAATCGTCTTCAGGCTGCTGTGCGAGCTGCACGCTACCAGCAAGCTTTGCGCCGCTATCATAGCCGCAAAGTTCATGCCCGAAGCCTTGAGGAAGGCGACCTTGTTCTTCGACGGATTCAGTCCGCCAAGAATTCAAACAAGTTGACGCCAAAGTGGGAAGGCCCTTATCGGGTAGTACGAGTCACCAGGCCTGGCGCTGTCCGCCTGGAGACCGAGGATGGCGTTCCAGTGAGTAATTCCTGGAATGTCGAACATCTTCGCAAGTTCTATCCATAAGGCGCGATTGCCGGCGGCTCCCGGCAACCACCTTTTTGTACAAGTCTTGCCGGCAAGGCATGTGATCCTTTGTACAAAGCCAGGCGCAGACCCTGAGCACAGATGAATAAATTTAAGTGTTGTACATTTCCTTATTGATTCTCATGTTCACATTCATATATGCATGTTTGTCTAAGATGTTGTATAACACCTGATCCCGGTAAGTTCTAACGAACCGCCAAGGTTTCATCTCTTTATTTTCTCTTCTTTCTTTTTCTTAAAGACAGAAGGATTCCTCGCGTGCACATTTGCCGGGGGGGGGGGGGGGGAAGGAGACATGTATACCAGTTGGTGACGTTCGGAATCGTATGCTTGCCGGAGGAAGGACAAAGACATAAAGCTAAGTCCTAAAAACTCAGAGCAAGTTTTTCTTTTATTACCAAGTTATTTCCTTGGACGATTCCGATCCTTGTATGGAAAATCTGCACGCGAAGGAACCCTTGTTGTAATCAGTTGCGCCCTTATTTTGTTTCAAGTCCGCTCAACGATTTAAGTGGCTGCACTGAGAACGCCAAGGAGTCTTGCCGGCCGCTGCGCCTCCAGCAGGCTGCTGAAGTCCCGCACGCAGCGCTCGCGGCAGGTTGCGCGCCGGCAAGTGTTTCAGTAAGCGTAGGATGAACTCCATACATAAAGGAACCAGACAAGGAAAGTAGCTAGCATGAGCCTAAACATAGTTAAATTATATTACATCCATGAGTTGCCGCAGTCCTAACTCGAGACTTAACTGTCTTTTACATGAGATGATGGCGGCAAGAATAAAAGGGAAGCACTCAATCCCTGCGCTGGCCTTCGATCCTTTTGATGGAGTCCACCTTCTCAAGGATCGGCGCGATGCACTTCTCAAGCGCCTCAACATTTGCATCCTTTGGCAGGTGGCCGAGTGCGCTGAAGAGGTCGATGCCGGGATTGCTGTGCACCACCTTGAGGAGCACCTTGCGAAGGACAGCCCGGCAAAGCCGACGAGTGATAGAGGCGGGGGTGTCCCGATTTTTCGATGAGATGATAGCTATCATTTTTGGTGGAGTAGACTTTGACGATCCGACTACGAACGTGCGAGGACGTCGCGCCTTAGCAATCGCTAAACCAACTCCGAGAGGTTATTGACCACGCCGGAGCACAATCAACCTGACCACGAGGGTCTATCTCCTGCAAGCAAACGAAGAACAAGCAAGAAACTAAGATTTGCAATCTGGATATTGCGAATATAAGATGAAAGCTTTATTGATCAAGGTGGGGTTCTGTGACGTCTTGGTCTGGTCGTTGAACACAAACGAAGTACGCGAAGTTGCAGCTATGGCGAACTTTTAATCTAAACAAAACCCAAAGTCTAAACGGTGCCCTAAGGGCTGTATATATGGAGGAAGAGGGGGGGATTTCGTGGCCCTTGAAGGAGGGGTCCGAAACCAACCCTATCTCTTGTTTCCCCACACATACGGACTCTAAAAATAGCCTATACCCAAGTATTTCGAAATTACATGGGCCTGGCCCAATAATAAGGTGACGCAGCACCTATAATAGCCTCTGGACGAAATTTATGAAGTGGCATCTTGTATATTTCGTCCAAGGCTTCCTGCACTCCTTATGGTGGCTTCAAAGTCCTGAAATCATCACTTGTAACTCCGTTCTTGTTCCCCTTGCGCATGCCATCATCTCCATGCTTGAACTTGCTCCAAGGTTCCTCTTTCTTGTCCAAGCTAGGCCCTTCATTTGTAAGCAAAACAAATGTATCCAATTTAGGCAGCATCATATTCTCATGAACATTAGAATCATTACCAAGAAACGAAAGTACCTGATAATTTAATTGGCGTGCGCGAGCTCTAGTAATTGGTCCAGTATGTATAGCTGCAGGGGCTGTGGGTGTAACAATGGTATTGATGTCCTCATCAGAGGGAGCTGCAACAACTTGGCTAGCATGGAGATGGTGGAGAAGCTATCTCTCACCACAAGACCACATCCACATCCTTACTATATCCAATGGTTCAACAACAGCGGCAAGGTTAAGGTAACACGTACTGTTCGTGTGCATTTTAGTATCTCTACATATGCTGATTATGTTGATTGTGATGTGGTACCCATGCAAGCATGTTCATTATTACTTGGTAGACCATGGCAATTTGATAAAAATTCTGTACACCATGGTAGAAACAATCAGTATACTCTTGTTCATAAGGATAAACATATTACTTTGCTTCCTATGACTCCTGATTCTATTTTGAAAGATGATATTAATAGAGCTAGTAAAGCAAAACAGGAGAAAAATAAGAGTGAAAATCAGATT